>JAWZYV010002307.1:0-600000 GCA_038373885.1 Cheiracanthium punctorium | reverse complement strand
TGAAGTCAATCGCCCGTTGAGCTATCATCTGTAAATGCTACAAGATAAGCATTCATGACTAGAAAGAGATATGCATAAGAAAGATAAAGGAGAACAACCTCTCTCTGACCAAGAAACGCCAATTTATATACAGGGTGATTATAGTTAAACTTCCCCTATTAACAGAATTGTGCAGTTAGAAAGCGAGTGAGCTGATGGCCACCAGACTTCACATATGGACTGTACACGAGATATGCACAAGGAAGAGTTCTTAAAAGCTTAGTTCAAAAAATTCAATAGGTGGCGCTTTGTATGGTGAAATGACCCTAATATGTTAATAAATGCTCAAAAACTATTGAGTAAATGTGGAAATTGCTTTTAAATGTCGAATTAGCCAATTCCACTGCTAAATTTGCTGTTTTTTCTCATGCAAACGTCAGCTACAGGAAATTTTTTGAACTTGCATTTCCAAATCTACTGGCGAAATTAAAAATTTCATCTGGCGAGTTAAAAAAAAAATGTCAGAACTTCTTTCAGATTTTAACTACGCACTTGAGTGCTATCTGCAAACCTCACTTTCTCTTGAACGTATTCAACAGTCACTTACCCACCGCAGTAACACGAATGGAAAGATTTTTTGTAATGTTCCATAATTTTTTCCTTCATAAAGACCATAACCCCTGATGCTTTTCTCCTTCACAAACCACTGTCTAATTTTGAAACTAAAACGAACCCAGGAATTTGGTAATTATCGGATGGAAGTGTCCAAGTTTCTGCTAAAAGTATTAAATCGCTTTGCATAAAACACGGATCGGCTATTAAATTGAAAAGTGATACGGCGTGTAGAAAAATCGTATCCACAAATAGCGTAAACAAAAATCCCATGATTGAAAGAAAAACACTAAAAGCGATCTCACGAAATCTCAAGAACACCCCAAATTTTGCCTAAAACATTAAAAATTTGTCTTAAAAAAATTGATAAGTGATACGGCGCGTAGACAAATCGTGTCTACACCACAAACCGTGATCGAGCGAAATAGCACTCAGGTGCTAATTAGAAGAACATAGCAATCACCGGAACAATTAGTTTTACATGACAACATGTTCTCGTAGAGTACTTGAATGAAAGAAACTGGATTTAGAGCATCCCCAAAATAGTGTTCAATCCAAGCTGTTGAGTGATTGTAATGCACGGATTTTGTTCGACAAATCTTTTCGATTTTGACTTTTAGAGACATACTATATAGGGGTTAATATAACAGGAATGCAAGTCAGGAATGTGTAACTTTATGTTGAAATGTTCTCTATTTCATTAAAACAACAATTAGACGGAGTTATGCAAGAGTAACTTTCTTAGCTGTATTTCATAATGAAAATTTATAGACTCTTAAAGCAAATAAACTGCCAAGCTTTTTAATTTCATAGTTTTAGTACAGATTTTAAAAATAAGTAGGTCTTGTAAATATTCTACCTTTTTATTCGAATCTTATTAATTGTAGTTGAGTGCAATATCTAGTAGTTCCATACATAGTTTGGCGATAATTCCCAATTTAGAGCTCAAATGCATTTTTCGCCAGGAAGCCGGAGCAGCCAGCTGTGTCAGAAAAGTTCTTTGTGGAGCCATATGGGTTATTCGATAGACCGCCATGTTGCTGGTAGTTAAATCAATCGATGGCAATGGATGCATTTTTTTTTCCAGCGTTTGGACTATTTAACCAATTTTTGGTAACAAATGTTTACCATGTCCTGTTGGAACACAACGAACAATTGGATTTATTCGGAAGATTGATAAATGAAGTTTTTAAACATACCATCAACTTTTCAAATTTATACATGCAAACTGATTACAATAAACAACTCATTTTTGAGTGTCTGTTTAAACTAAGCGAATCAGAACCGACTATTTTTGACTAAGGTGACAGTAGATGATGTTAAAAAAAATCAGTATTAAGAAAAACCCCATGAAATTGATGGCTAAAGCAAAAAATGCTCCCCAAAATTATCACCAAAAAGATAAAACTTTTATTTGCACAGCTCCATTGTATACGGCAAGGGGAAAGTATTGGTTTGGAAAATAAAAATTTTACATTATATTTTCTATGTCAAATAAGACAGATTTTACATAGCAATTGACGATTAACTGACGTGTAGGACTGATGCACGCATAAATTCTGAATCACAATTTGCATAAATCTGCATAAATTCTGAATCACAATTGGAAGTATTTTTAACTATATGATCATCTTGTACTCTGTTCGAGGCTAGAATAGTCAATATTATTGCTAGTACTACAATCCAAATTTTTGCGTTTAGAATGAGTTGATCACTGGATTATACACTTATTATCTTGGTGTAGAGACTAACTCAAAGAAATGATGATAGTTATAAGAAAATGCCACGAAACATGTGGCTCTTTCGTTTAAACGAACGTTCGGATTTGGGACATCCTATCGACGTCATCCGCATTTGACCAAAGGAATTTAGAGCGAAGATGACGTCAATAGGATGCCACAAATCCAAATGTTCGTTTAAGTGAAGATGGCAGGTTAGAGTCCATGGCATTGCAAATGACCATAAGTCAGTGAAAATGACGAAAATGTCTATGCGGCATGTGGCGCCCATAAATACCATAATAAATGATTTTTGCATTTATTATCACACTTTATTGTGTAAACGACGGTCTGTGTTGCAATCGTGATATCAAATAAATGATTTTTGTACTTATTATAGAGCCTTTATATGCCATAATTTGTTCGGTAACCAACTGCGCACCTTTCTGCCATCGTATTTCTATTGTATTAGACTCAGGTGAAGGGTGTTAAAAATACTAACTGAAATTATCCTTATACATTTTTGAAAAAAAAAAAATGTTTCGCTGAAAAATCTTTGTTTGACCAACCTGTTCAAAAAAATTTTGTTCAACTAACTCAATATATTGTAATCATCGGGTAATTTGAATATACTGTTTTTTTGATGTTCAAAATCAGGTTTCTACCACTGAAATGTGCTGCCAAGAGGTGTTTGTTACAAACTAATGGTTCCTCCTAACACAGAAATAAACTACCCTAATTTGATATTTTCGTATACTTTATAGGAGATTTATATTTAAAAAAAATATTTAGTAAAATGAAAAGCTTTCAAAAACCAAATTTATATGTAATATCTTCCAAGAAAATATTAATAAATCAGTTTCATCTCCCCCCCCCCAACCTCGAAAAATGGTTTTAAATCTATTCTATTAATGGCAAATTGTGTAATACACACACAATAAAAGTGAATAAATAAATGTTCTACTTAATAGAGAACATTAAAAATTTTTTTGGAATTTCTCCTTTTTCAAAAACGTTTATAAAACGCTTGTCGTAATCATATTCAACACAACAAATACCTCCTTAAAAGCAATTTATCAAAGAATAAAAGCATAACGTAGAGAGAAATAATCTGTTTTCTATATTTGTCATAATAACAATTTCTAATGTAACTTTTCGTTTTTACCTTACTTGCCTGTAAAATGGGTTTTTCCTGCGAAAGAGGCTAATGAGAGAGAAACACGTTTGCAAGGCAAAAAACGAATTGAAAAACGGGCTTTGTCGGAAGCAATCTGCAGAGCATCAGTGTGGTGGTACGGTTAGTTACGAATGGTGAATGCGGATAGTTCTGCCATGTAAACGAAGAATGTTTGCTTCGAAAAAGTAATCGTAAGAATTGGTAAATGCAGAGATTTATTTTCGTCTTGACCCGTCGACCACATTCTCGCTAATAATCCTCCCTCCCCCCCCCTCAAAACGAAGCAATTTACCGTCAATAACGGAAAATTATAATGCAGTTTCCCCATTTATAGTTTTGTTAACCATAATTCTACTGTCAGTGCCAAATACTCGTTTTGGGGAACTGTGTAGGCGTATTACACAGCGTATATCCACGTATAAATTGACCGACCTTTATTTTTGCAACTGTTAGTCCTAGATGTATACTTCTGTTACGAATTTTTGGGATGATATGCTCTTAGGGAGTTAAATGTAATATAAAATTCGTATTCTTAAGAGTCAAATAATTAAAATTTGCATTTTTTTGCCATCAAAATCGGTTAACTACAATGCGAGATAGGGAGTTTTGTGTGCCCCCACTGTTCAACGTAGGATTTTCTCGAATTCTTCCGAAATATTGGCGACACTGCTTAGTTGACTTCGGTACGGGGGACTTACTTTTGGCACTAAACTTGGCGATTTTACTAATGGGGTCTGTAATATTTGGGATTTTTCTAGAAATGAAATCTCGTAGAACGGTTAGAAACCTCGTAGAACTTCAGTCACGTTCCAGCATAGCAGTTCAATTTCGACTCTTGATGTGAATACGCTAGCTGTGAGCCTAAGTGCTCTGTCTTTGGTTTGTGGTATTATAAGCGGAGCTTGCTTGCTTGTTTTGAGAGGCCTATTTTTGATCGGTTCGATTTCGCGAACTGTTTATTATTTTCCTGGAGAGTTTCCACTTAATTTTAGATAGCCTATGAATGAATTTTGTTGTGCGCGAAATACAGCACCTGAAAACGCATGTGATAAGTTGGCTGTCATAAATCAAATGACTGACTGCTAATTACTGTGAACTGTGTATAGCACATTGTTCGTCAAAGTTCTAGAAGCAATAAAATGTGTGTTCCGTCCTGACAAGTGGACTGATTACTAGAACTTTTCATATACACCGGAATTTTAAGCTACGAACCCGAAAACTAATCAGTTTTTTGCAGCATTTCTAGTTACAAAAATGGTCAAAATAAGATGCCGAGTGAAGATATTAGAAGTTCGAAGGAGGTAAGGGGGGGTATTTAAATTTGCATGCAGCCCGTAGGTCCTTACACTCATACTTAGGAAAATTCTTGCCCACACAAAAACATTCAAGCACAAAAAAAAAAAAAGTTTTTACATTCGTACGACCAATATTCCCTGAGATATGTATGGCGTTTTGTGAGTTAAACCACTTTGCAGTTATTTATATTTTTTATTATATATATTAACCGTTAACTACGATAATTGTAATTTTCAAAATAGAATATGAAATCAGTTATTCAGATCCAGTACACAAAGATGAAATGCATTGAGCAATGAAAAGATGAAATCTTGCTTTTCATTAATAGAAATAAAAATTATTTTGCTGCTAGATTCCTTTTATAAGCACAGATCGTAAAGACCCCTAACAGAGAAAGCACCCTCTGATGTCAGGTTGAGACAATTCATTCTTTTATGATAACTACACTTGTATTTCGATTCATGTCTTAGGGACTTAAGGCTCAGCTTGGATATTTGCCATCCACTGACGAGATCAAATATTTGGGAGCGTCCATTACACTACTATGGCTGCTTCAAGAAAAGGAAATATTTGGAGCACTGCTTTACTGGCAACCTTAGAGTAAAATTATAACCTTTTATACGCATGCGTAAGTTTCCGAAATCTAAAAGTCACCACAGGTAGCAAATATTCAAGCTGTTCCAGCTTCAATCAGGGGAAGCTTGCGCTTTCATGCCCGATCTTTCACGAGGGCGAAGTGATACTGACCTGCTTCTTGCGTGAACACAGTACTGCATGAGCTGCACGGCCACATTCTGAGGGGCGGCCCTTGCAGCCCGGGCATCCCAGTCAGGGCCGATGTAGGATCCTGGTGCGAAGCAATGTGCTTCCTGAGCGAGCCTTCGTTCACGTAGGTCTTGCCGCAGAGTGGACACTGGTGACTGCTCGTCCGGCGTTTGGCTGCAAAAGAAAGAGGGGCGTCAGATAGGCTGCTGCCGCCATGCGGGGCTGCAAAAGAAAGGGGCACGTCAGAACCAGCGTTCTTGTCTGCAAAAGAAAGAAACAAAACAAAAAACGAAAGAGAACGTTAGAACAAAAAAAAGAACGAAACTGAAGATTGAAAAAAATAAAAAATAAAATACAACAACAAAATAGGATGCATGAAATCAAATGCGTACCCAGATAGCACACTTGTCTATTTTTAATTCATCTCATTTGTAATGCGCCCATATAGATATCCATGATCTGAGAAATCCGGAAAATGTCCATGAAAGGACCAAAATAAGATTTAGATTATTCAGAAAAAGCCTTTTTAGAGACTTATTCCAGATGATCCATATTCTGGCCTTTTTATGGATGTTTATGTAAAATTTGATGTTTACAAAAAGTCTACCTATAGATGTTTCTCGACCCTAAAAGGTCCATAAGAAGACTAGTGGGATCATTAATGACTGTAAAGTGTGATATGAGTGTTGCATATAGTGCCAAAATGATATAAAACGAACGACAATTGGGCACATCCTGGTTGTTTTATGGAATGTCAGCTTGTCTCTATGACGTCTTCTGGGAGCGTTTTGGACATATTGGTGCTTTCTGGGTGCTTTAACAAATAAATTCAAATTAACGTAAGTACGAATAAATAAATAAATAAATGAACCAATTATAAATAAAAAGGGGACATGGAAAATAAATGGTATTCGGAAACTTAAAATTTGTATCAGTGAATACTGGTTGAACTTGAAAAAAATGTTTTATTTTCAGCCATACAACATACAGTATTATATAAACACCGGAAAAACAGATATGCACAATAAATTGCGTTTAAAACGGTGCTGCATTCTCTACGAATACATATATTCATGTGACATAATTATTATTTGCTGTAGAGGTTATGGGTTGCGATCGTACATATACAGATGAGGAGCTACGCCTTCCCTTGAAAAAATGTAGATTCACTGAGAAAACAAATATTTTTTATTAAAAGAATACGCATTGTAATCACCAGCGACCATTATAACTACAAGAGAGCATAAATTCAAATCACTACAGACTATTACAACCTTCATAATTACAAGAGACCGCTGTAACCTTGGAGAGACTATAGACTCCTCTACAAAATATTTTGACTATGTAACTGATATAGCTAATTAGCTTGTTTTCGAAGCATCTTTTATTTTGGAAACAGCTGAGACACAAACAGAGATGTTTTGATAATAAAAGGATGTAAACCCGCAAGGCTACTTTTCTTGGCCCGGCTACCAGTTTCAGCAGCGGGCGGCTGGGGTGCTCTACCGAGGGCCCCACCGAGCCGCTCCGCCTCGTTTCCTGAGCCCTATGACGATATTACGCCTCGCCTGCTCTGCTCAACATCGCCCCATCCGGGGCCCGACTACGGAAAACCGGTCTTACCGCTCCAACGTCGTTTTTATTACATACATACATATATATTCTTTATGGATTTTTTGTTATGAAAGAGAACACTATTTATTTCAAAATATTATGCGTAAAAATCGAAATAATGAAACAATACGAAATAATAGAACATATACAACACGAAATCACAGAGAAACGAACCCCTTAACACGTGACCTGCAGCGCACGGAGGAGCACCCTGGCAACAGATAACACGGTTTAAAATCACGTAAAAGGACTTTTCAGTGAATACACTGCAAAATGCAACACGATTTTGTCGACGTTTTCCTGCGATTAATGGAATATCCCATTATTATTAACCGCATTTTAACGGTTTACGGCGAGTAATATATGCATAGGAATCCGCATCTTATTAAAACAAAAGACTCCAAACGCAATAACACAGTCCAACGATTGCACAATTTCTCCTAACCCCCCTCCTCCTCCGATATTTCTGCTCCTTTTCGCATTTAATTGCTTGTAGCAAACTCAAACCGATAAATCTTCCGGATATATATCATTCAATTTTCGCTCATGGAAATAATTCCGAGGTAAAACGCCGAACTTCCTTTAACGAACACGACAAGACATCGATTTATCGGGAACTGGTATTCATAACTCCCGCCCTTATATATATATATATATATATATATATATATATATATATATATAAGAGTTATGTAAGGATCTATCTGCGCGTACACCTCCGGTGAAAAGCACACAGCTTCAAACAACTACGGAATTGAGGTGAATTCTCCGGATATAGGAATGTGTGTTTAGGGATCAAAGGGAAAAGCGGTCGAATTATGTTCCCGATCAGATTTCGTTCACCCCCCCCCCTTTTGTTTTGGGGGTGGGTGGGGGGGGTGCCTATTGATTTGTCGGCGTTCGATTCGGAAGAGGGAGGGAGAGAGTGTATTGCGTCTTTTGAAAATTTTTACTGCCGTAATGGAGTTCGATTCTTTGATGTCACTGATTAAGTTCAAGCACTTGAAAAGCTTTGTGAATCGGTGTAAGGTTTTTTTCGTTTTTCTTTCTAGCCTGGAAATAAGCTTTTCCAGGTATTAAAATGTCATTACATTGAAATGTTTGAAAGTGATTTTTTTGGCAGATTTTCTTTCTTTCTTTTTAAATAATAATAAAAGGAAAAAGAAAAAATCTTTTATCATCCCCCCCCCCTCTCATAATGGCTTACTTTAACTCATCTGAAATTTACATGGTGAATTATAGGCTTTGTTAAAGATGAACTAAGAAATGCTTGAAAATTTATTAAGTATATGCATTTTTTAGACATGCTAAATGCATGAATTTCAACCTATGTTATTCAGGAATAGTGTAGTTTTCAGTGAAAAGATCTTTAGAATCGGTTCAGTAGTTACAGGAGATGTCCATATAGCGTAATGTATTAGAATTCTTTTGAGTGTCTCTGTAAAAGAACTAGTTATGCTGCATGCTGAAAGGTAGCCTATAATACTCAGGAATAGTGTAGCTTTCTATCGGTGAAAAAATTTTTCGAATCGATTCAGTAGTTGCAGATATCTCCATACAGTGTAATGTAATTCTTATGAGTGCCCCTGTAAAAGAACTATTTGTGATATATGGAGGATATATTTGTGGTGCATGAAGGATAAGTTTAATTTTCAATATTGCTACAGTCGATTAAACTTCTAAAAGTAACGCCAAAATGCTCCCATGCGTGCCAGTGGAATGTCCCAAATAGGGGGGTACATTTGAGATTTTTCTTGGAAACAGTTAAGCCTTCAAAAAATGTTTTTTCATAATATGAAACTACTATGTTGATACTACATCTCAATGCAAATAGTTCTCTTTTGGGAAGTCGGCTCCAGCTGTACCAATGCTTCGAAATTGCATAAATTAGCGCTAAGGACCATGTTTAGGGCCCCGTACCGTGGGCCCCCGGGGGCCTTCAAAAACTTTTAACATTGGATTCACTTTATATGAAGATGTATAACTGCACAGTGCAAAAATATTTTCTGTATCACGTCAGAGTCGAGATTTAAAGCATTCTTAAAACTGTATTTTTTTTTATGAAATGGAGATATGGGGGGCTTATATGGGGGCTCTGACTATTTTCGAATGAATGTTCAATTTCAGATGTTAATATCCAAGGTATATCTATATAAATAAAATTAGACTTTTGTCTGTACATTTCTTGGAATTCAAAAATTTTGCGATTTCTATCCGTTTCAAGCACCCGGGAATCCGATGCGACCCTCAAAAAAAAGTTTGTCTGTCTGTCATTCTGTCCTTCTGTCATTCTGTCATTCTGTCCGTGACGCTTTTTTTGTTTAAGCATCACGTAAAAACGGCTGAAGCGAATGATATGAAATTGGGTGTCATGATAGGTGGTCACTCAACTTAAAACATAGGCGTCGAATTTTTAAAAAATATTGATTAGATTTTCAGATTTTGCGAAAATCGTTTCAAACTGCGTTAATTTGTGTTCAAGCATCACGTAAAAACGACTGAAGCGAATGATATGAAATTGGGTGTCATGATAGGTAGTCACTCAACTTAAAACATAGGCGTCGAATTAAAAAAAAATCTTGATTAGATTTTCAGATTTTGCGAAAATCGTTTCAAACTGAGTAAATTTGTGTTCAAGCATCACGTAAAAACGACTGAAGCGAATGATATGAAATTGGGTGTCATGATAGGTGGTCACTCAACTTAAAACATAGGCGTTGAATTTTTAAAAAATCTTGATTGGATTTTGAGATTTTGCGAAAATCCTTTCAAGCTGCGTAAATTTGTATTCAAGCATCACGTAAAAACGACTGAAGTGAATGATATGAAATTGGGTGCAATGATAGGTGGTCACTCAACTTAAAACATAGGCGTCGATTTTTTAAAAAATCTTGATTGTATTTTGAGATTTTGCGAAAATCCTTTCAAACTGCGTAAATTTGTGTTCAAGCATCACGTAAAAACGACTGAAGCGAATGATATGAAATTTTGTTTCATGATAGGTAGTCACTCAACTTAAAACATAGGCGTCGAATTTAAAAAAAATCTTGATTGTATTTTCAAATTTTGCGAAAATCATTTCAAACTGCGTAAATTTGTGTTCGCACATCACGTAATAACTGCAAAGGTGAAAAAATGATATTTGGTGAAATGATAGGTGGTCACTCACCTTAAACTATAAGCATCTAATTAAAAAAAATCCATCAGATTTCGAGATTTTGTGAAAATCGTTTAAAACTGAGTGAATCTTTGTTCCCGTATTACGTAATAACGACTAAAACGAATGATACGAAATTTGCTCACACGATAGATCGTTGCTCAACATAAACTATAGGAGTCCAATTTTTTAAACCTTTTTATTAGATTTTGAGATTTTGTGAAAATTCTCTCAAAATACGTTTATATTTCTTCAAACATCACGTAATAACGACTAATACGAATGATACGAAATTGAGTGATATGATAGGTAGTTGCTAATCTTAATTTATAGGCGTTGAATTTTAAAAATATTTTGCTTACATTTTGAGATTTTTCGAAAATCGTTTTAAAATGCTGAAAATTTGTTCCAGAATCACGAAATAAAGACTACAGGGAATGTAACGAATTTGGGTGACATGATAGGTTGTCACTCAACTTAAATTCTAGGCTTCAAAATTTTCAAAAATGTTGATTAAATTTTGAGATTTTGCGAAAATTATTTCAATATGCGTAAATATTCGTTCGCGCATCACATAATTACGATTTAAGCGAATGAAATGATATTACTTAGTTACTCTTTAACCTGTAATATTTTAACAATACATGAAAATTATAACTTCGCTTTCTTTACTTTGGCAACATACTACATCCATTCTGTGTACTCCTACAATGCTGTCGAAAGTTCTTGCTTTTTGGAAATTTTCATTCACTAACCCGTCGAGGACGGGTACTTCAGCTAGTTATCAGATAAAAAGAAAAAATACTCTGAAGCACCTCAGATCCAGTTACAGTCGAGACAATAAATTGGCAGAATTGACCCTAAATTATTTCTATGTCACTCGTCTAGGGTACTTTGACCCCCCCCCCCATATCTCCAAAATTAAAGAGGTAAATCAAAAATATTTCAGATTTGTTCTATCCTTGGGTAAGGCAACACAAGAAAAAAAATTCATGAAATTCTGAAATGGTGATAGGAACTTCTTACTCTTTTTTTTTTTTACCCGATTTGCTCTTGCAATGCCTCTTAAAAGCGTTAACAATTCACAAAGTTGAAATTAGCAAAAAGTGATCGTAACTAACCCCCCCCCCCCCCCCAACTGACCCTATGCATCGTCTGTATATCATGAATAGATTATTTATCATAAACACAGACAGTTTACTCATCATCATGACCACATACATATTTCGTCTAAGTAGTGACCACATGACGAAAATATTAACAACTTCTTCACTTAAAAATAAGATTACATGTATGAGATAGCAAAAATATATTTTTAAACATAATTTCAACTATTTATGGCACTTTCTGATAAAACTATTACCAAGTGGAAGATCAACAGTTCTCGAACTCGATAACCCTTCGATAACAGTAACCATTAGTGCTCATTGTCTGAACGTCAAGGGGTCGTGCAAGGAGCGTGCACTCAATGCCAATGGAACTTATGATTAGTAACATGGTGGAGATCTCAACAGATGAAAAAGAAAACGCGTTTTGTCCATTGTTTACAAAAATTGGTTCAAGAAATTACTGTCTTGAAAAATGAAAGGAAATTCGTTATTCATGTGGACATTTTTTCAATGCTATACTATCACGTAAATGATTACTTAAATAATTTTACACTGAAACGCGTTGTCATGTCTTTGTCACAGTCGCTATGTCCACTATGCTTTTTAGTCTCTTGCCTAAGTCCTAAACACCTAGCTCGATCTATCAGATTCTTTGGTACAAAATTATGGGAAACGAAACTCTAGCACTTTTGTAAGTCGACCATCAGTCAGATATCCGGTTCGTATGTATAGTTTTTTCTTTTTTTAAATTTAATATAGTGAAATGTGCAACAACTCTCGGGAATTCAAAGCAAGCAATGACATGTATTTACTAGCACTACTACTTACGGGGATTTGAAAAAGCGCCAATCTGAATATTTTCTTAATGTATGGGAAGTGATTAAAAAGAATTCTTCAGGAGTCTTTTTTGTTATAATGAGTTAGTTCATTTCCCTACGTAAGTGTGACTCCTTTCTGTGCCCGCCGTTGCGTACGGCACAGATACCTCCAGCTTTGCGTTCGTGCATTCACCGGACCACAGAGGGGGCATTCAGAAAACATTACCAGGAAAAAAACGATGAATACAGAAAGGGGATCTCTGCCGGTACGTTTTTCTGGCGAAGAGGTTAAACATCCAAAAGACAAATATTGAAAACAATCGAAATAACTGGAGTAAAGAATGAATAAAAAATAAACAGCTCTGTATAAACACAGGTATACAGATATAAGAGTGCATGTAAGTCTGAGGATCTACCCTTCTTCAACAACGGATTCATCAACCAATACAATGGCAGCAAAGCGCAGAATTTTAGAGTTTGTGCAGGTTGGTAATGAGCATGGTGATTTGGTGGAAACTGTGTCATATTTTTGCACATCCTCTTATATTATAGGAGGTGAATAAAGTTATTTATTTTAAATTTGCTCTCAACACCAGGTTATTTGAACATTTTCAGTACGTTTACTAGCTACATTAAGTTTACAATACCAATAATTTGGGAGTAACCCTTCATTTCACCGGCAGAGGTTCGGGTTTAATTTGTTATAAACACAAGCTTTTCTTGAGTGTTTTAATTGTTATTTATGTTGAAATATCATTTTCAACACTGTATTGATGTTTCATGCACTAAGAAAGCAAGATAAAGCGTGCCAATACCATCGATTATAAAACACTTTCCAACGCGATCTCATTTCAGCTGACACGGCTGTTCAGTGCATAGTAAACCTGTTCTCTCCCCTCGTTGGGAAAATTCGATTTTCTCTCCCGAGCCCAGAACTGCTTCCCTGGAACGGGTCTTTGAACGCACCTGTTGCCGTCCGGCGCATGCATTCTCGTACAAATGAGCATTCCGTGGCTGACGAGATATGTAGGCTACGGAGCTGACATTTTGGTCACACTCATATGCACTCGAAGAACCATGTGACCTAGGGGGTGTGACCGAGTGGCTATCTTCGATTAAGGTGGTCCCACACCCTTGGTCGCATGATTTTTTGGTTACAAAAGGGGTGTGTCTAATATGTTAGTACCATAAACTGTATGTCTCGTCAGCCACGAGGGCATTCAAAGAACCAAGCCAAGAAGCTGGGATTAGCACAGAAGGGAGAATCCCTGCGGTGGAGTCTTTGCAACAATAGCAGCGAACAGATTAATAAAGAGAGGCCAATAAATATTTGTCTTCTTAATCACTGCTCTGAGAGCTTTTTTTAAGAGTTTTTTTTTTTTTTTTTTTTTTTTTTTTTTTCTTAGCCCGATAAAGTGCCATAAACACTACATTATTTTCGGCACAGAGCATTCTTTTATACACATCATATGTATCTATTCATTTTGTCATACTTGAAACAGATGAACGTCTTTAAAATACATTTTAAAAAGCCTCATATACTGAAACTCTTTTCGGTATTAAAACAAAAAAAAAAAGAAAAAAGGGGAGAAATACACCTGAGGGGGCAGTGCGGTAACGGAAAAAACACTCAAAATACTAGTGTTAAACAATAAAGTAATTAAAAAACTTTGTAAAAAACACACATAAGATGTTATAGGTAAGAGGATACGCACGTTTCAGCCAAGTGCGGTACTCACTTGTCGTGATGGCTATACTGTTGCCTGTCTTGTGCATCATCTGCATGTGTTCCATGAGTGACTCGGCGTTAACGAAGCTCTTGTGGCACATAGGGCACATCTGGGCGAAAGGATTCGAGATCAGAGCGACGTGCTGCTGGGAAAGAGAACAACATGTAATATGAACTGCCATCTCGATTATATACATAGATAACTACATCCATACAGGGACGGAAAGACAGAGCATGAGAAGAAGAAAGGGAAAGGAAAACAATACAACTAATAGTCAACTAGCGAACATTCAGTTATAGTAAGCGAAAATCATTCATCCTGGTTCGCGCATACAACAAAAATGTGTACAAAATTAGCACAGGAATTACAATTTAAAAATGTAAATTCTGTATATTTTAATATACCCGGGAGAGAGGGGGGGGGCGAGAATGGGAAAGGATTGGACACCTGCAATGAGTCCCACAGTGGCCCAGTAAGTGGAAGTTCTGTTCCCATTGGAACATCGAAAGTGAAATGGTGTTGGCTCCGGTTAGAGCTTTCGGAAGTGACAAACTCTCTCGACAGGGCTTCTGTGGGACCATATAAACTAAAGAGAGTTCGTGCAAGTAAAACCTGTTCGTGGCAGCAATGTACTCCGTGTTGAAAAGGTGCTTCTGGGGTTGCCAATACAGTTGAAGGTCTCGCATCTGGCATTGGTTCCTAGTCGAATACCCAAAGGGTTCGGTAACTCCTGTGGATACATCAACAATATCTGATACTTTCAAGAAACAATTTTTGATTCTTCCACCAAAGAGTAACCAATTAAGCATTATACTTATTGCTAGGAATAATTTCAGCGAAAGGTTTCTGTGCGTGCTTGCTTATATGGAAAAAAAAAACTACTTTACAGCCTCAAAAGTAAATTGTTTTATACTTCAAAATATTGTTTTAAGAGTTTTAACCTTTTACCAATGGAAAATAGTTTGTAACAATTTCTTTTCGAGAAAAATGTCCCATCCCTTCTCATTCTCACCTACATTGTAAAAAAAATTCCGTGAAAATGCGAAAAATGCACTGGCAAATAGGAAGCCAGTACAATTTCAGTATATTAAAGGAATATTACTCCTTAAATTCCAGTAGAAACTCTCTTCTAGAGAGGCGCAGTCCCTTGATATACGGAAATTGTACTGTATTCAAATATAAACGGAGAATTTCCGTAAAATTACGGAAAGTTTCCAGTAATTGGAGGGTTACTTTTTTTAACTTCGGACATAATAAACTTGGAGACGGACGAGCATATAGTGAGCATTTGCCTACAGTGAACGCAAATCATGGGTCACAATTCGCATGCTTTACAGATGGGTATAAAAATATTGTTTATAGCGAACTACTGATTTCGATTTCCAAGTCTTTAAAAGAATTGAAAAGGTCCAATTGTTTAAAGGGAAATGGTATTTAATCCATTCAAAACTATCATAATGCGTAACAGGACAAATTGGGTTAGTTTCATGCTTCGACAAAGCAATGCAAAATATCATTCATTTATTTATCTACTTTTTTGGCGGGCATCCATTAATTTCATAAACATGATTGGTTCTGTTTGGTTTACTTTTTAAATATTCAGTATGGACATAAAATATTATTTTTTAAGTACGTAATTTATAGTTTTCTAGCACACCATTTCATTCTACTCGGTTTAAGGAAGGACACTTCGGTTTTACCAAATTTCGGATAGTATGAACGAAATTGGCTGATCTCTAAGGAAATTTACTGGGCTGTGAGGGTACTCACAAAAATGATCGGACACTATAATCAATGTCAAAGATAGTTAGTATAAAAATTTATAATACATTTATTGATGAAAATGATCTATTATACATCTAATTAAAATTTTACATAAAAATTTTTGAAAATATTTAAGTTTGAAATAAACATAAATTCAGTTATATATTATAAAGTAATGAAAATTACTCACAAAAGTTATCGAACACTAAGTAGTTCAAGTTAATAAAAAAAAATGCAATAAAACTTTTATGTCTCAATGGATTTTTTGAGTTTTTAAAACTTACTTTAATATTTTTGGCAGATAATGAATTCATATTTTTCTGATCCTATTTTGTTTCACTCATTTTGTATCATTACTTTCTCCTGTTACTTTAAAGAAATAGATTGCTTTCGAATTCTTGGATCTAAATGTTTCCAAATTGCTCCACTAGGTTAAGATCTGGAGATTGAATAGGACACCTAATTGTTTTGGCACAATGATAAAGCAACCAGGGGCGTACATTTAAAACAGTATGCTTCAAGTCATAGTCTTGATAGAATATGTAACCACTTCTACGACCAAAATTTATAGCTATAGATTCCAGATTCTTTTCCAAAATGTCAATATATCTATTGCATGTCAATATATCTATGCTATCTAAATGTCAATATATCTATGCATTGATCTATTATATCATCTATATATTTAACACCCAATTCAATCTGAAACTCCGACTTTCATTTACAAAATGGATGAAAATTTTTTTTGAAGATTAGAGCAAGATAATATTTGCATACGAAAGTAAATTAAAATTTTTTTGGATCTGATGATCAAATACTGTTTGGAGAAGACTTAAAGAAAAATTCTGCCAGCAGAACATCGTTTTAAACATGGTGGTAGGGAAGATTTGGTTTCAGGGTGCAGATTACCAACTGTAGTAGAAAATACTCAATTT
Source organism: Cheiracanthium punctorium (assembly GCA_038373885.1). Lineage (NCBI taxonomy): Eukaryota > Metazoa > Arthropoda > Arachnida > Araneae > Cheiracanthiidae > Cheiracanthium > Cheiracanthium punctorium. Next base: position 583,326 of record JAWZYV010002307.1, on the reverse strand, counting down.
ATAATGATATAATTAATCAATATATATTTATTGACATTTTAAAAAATAATTTGGAGTCTTTAGCAATAAATCTTGGTCTTAAAAGCGGCTTCAGATTCTACCAAGACAATGACCTGAAGCATACTGTTTTGGATGTATGACCTTGACTGCTTTATAATTGTCCCAAAACAATTAAATGCTCAATTGAATCTCCAGATCTTAACCCAGTAGAGCAATTTTTAAAGATTTAGATTCAAGAATTCGAAAACAATCTATTTCTTTAAAGTAACAGGAGAAAATAATGATACAAAATGAGTGAAACAAAACAGGATCAGAAAAAAAATTAAAAAAAAAAAATTCATTGCATGCCAAAAAGATTAAAGTAAATTTCAAAAACTCAAAACAATCCACAATCCAATAAAACATTAAAGTTTAATTACAATTTTTTTTTCAAAAATTTTATTAATTTGAACTGCTTAGTGCTCGAATACTTTTGTGAGTAATTTTCATTCCTTTACAACATATAACTGAATTTATGCTGATTTATAATTCAATGTTTTCAAAATTGTTATGTAAAATTTTAATTAGATGTAAAATAAATAATTTGCTACAATAAATATTTAAAAAAATGTATTATAAATTTTTAAACTAACTATCTCTGAAAATGATATCAGTGTCCGATTACTTTGGTGAGTCACTGTATGCACATAGTTCGTTTCGAAGGGCAATAAAACTCATCTCTAATGATTTCACATAGAACCATTGTACGTTAGGGGGCTAAACGCTGGAAAATTTTAGGCACATAACTCGCGAAATTACGCTTTAAGCCGAGAATAAAAGTGCACCCGTCCATAAAAACTATCAGCAGATAGACTTAACCAGACAGGACAAATGATTTGCAGCGCGTACGTGATCGGATTTAATAGCGACAATTCTTTAGTTTTCTTCAAGGTCAGCATCCAGATAAGTAATAGTTAGGAAGACAATATATATTGAATAGCTTTAAAAAGTTCAGAGCATTATACACCATTCCACACCAGTGTGTCACTACAGGAAAACTTAACTGTTTTACAAAAAGCGGTCATCTTTGAGTTCAGATTTAGTCGCAAATTAAGATAAGATTATCTCGACCATACAGCGAAATCTCAACACATGTTGTAGTATATCGTTTTACGGTGAATAACGCTCGTAAAAGGAACAAGATAAATCATATCGAGAACACTGATTGCAAAGCAATATCCCGCACAACCTTCTTCGTGAGTGTACAACTCCATGAAGAATATTTGATCTGTTTGCTCCCATCGTTGCAAAAACACGACGGCAGAGATTCCCTTTTCTGCGCCAATAGTTGTTTTCCCGTTTCAAGACAAAACATTGGGGTTTTTGAATGCCACAAGGAGACATTCATGCAGCGAAGCAAACATCTGTGCTGCCGCATCTTTGCAACGATGGAAGGGATGATTTCCAATTTCGACGAAAAATGTTATTAAAAAAACGAAACGTTCATTGTATATATCTGAAAGCTATATTCGTTGGGCTTCTTCACAATCGAGAATCCTATTCATTACCATAGCTTTGTAATATGGCCATAATTTATTTCAACCTGATCATTAGACAAGTATAAAGCCTTGATGTCTTATAAAAGTGAAAGTGAAATAAAACGACAAGATAATGATTGTGATCGTATCAAATCTTCTCACATCACATTCTAGTCTAACGATTTTTTTTTTTTGAACTAGCCAGAAACTCCTGAACTAAGAAAAAATATTACATCTACAAATCAGGTTTCAAACTTTCCGTATGCTATCTTGACGAGCACGATAGACTTGAGTAACAGATTTCACCGGAAAATTGCACTTTTCTAAGTAGTCATAAATCCTTAGTTGGACAGTTTCCAGCTTGATTTGATAAAATCGCGGGATTTAATCCTACGACGTTCAACTTCTAGGCAGTTATAAAACAGAATGAGGTTAGTAATCAGAACTGAATCGGTTTTTCAAAAATGACACAAGTCATTAAATTTCCAAACACATTTCAATTAATTTATATTTATTTTTGCGAAAGCACCTTTATAGACAGACACATAATCTAGGCAAAAAGCAGTCTCAAAACCTTTCAAAGGAGATAATGTTATCGTCATGGATTAATATTTAAGGATCAGGATCATTTACGGGGCTAAAGCTCTAAAAACGTTCTGCCTTTTCCGACACATTGCAGCAGCTGTCAAGAGGCTAGAAATATTGCCACACTGCGAAGGAAATGCAAAATAGTTAGAATAGCATTATTATTATTATATATATGCGAATAATTTTAAAGCAGCAGTAAGTTAATGTTCTATTTGTTTCACATTTAAATATTTTTTCTTTTCTGAGAGTTCAGAAATTACGTATTTTTATTTCCTGACTCTAGTCTAACGCCAGGAATAAATAAATTCATTCTTCGTTGGATTATTGAATTTAAAAAAGTGGCATTAGTGGATTCTGTTTGAACAATAACTGTAATGTTAAAAGAAAATTAGCCAACTCTTAAAACTAGCCATTATTTTGCTCAGTTGTTGGGGACTATACTCTCTTCTAACGATCAGCTTTAAAGGAGACTTTCAGTGAAATTTATTCTCAAAACGAAGTAGCAATCAGAAAATTACGAAAAAATGCATAGCAAAACAGTGTCAAACACATTCCAAATATTAAACAACGTTTGTGAACAAAACCTCCCTAGTTCATCCGAATAATCGCATCTTAACTAGAAAGTTACAATCGTTGCAAGAAAATTAGCCATTGTCAACGATTTATCTCACACAGCTTGTGCACCACACTTCACTTAATTGCCATTCAGCGAGTGTGAAACTGTTAAAGAAACAACATTTCAGGCTTCATGACTTTTATTTTCATTCTTTCTTTTTTAAGTTAATATTTATTGAGTCACACAAGCACATTGTCTCGCAATCGAAAAAGTGTCGCTTCCAAGACTTTTTTTTAATTAACCAATACAGCCACAAAGAAGAAGTGTTTTGAATTATGTAAAATGTCTCGCAAAATTACAATTCGAGTGCTGTCAGGAAATTCACAGGGTAAAATTACACGTTTGGCTGCTCTGGAGCAGAGGTTTTCCGGAATTGCTAACACACTATTGTTCCGCGTCACCCCACAAATGAATACAATGAGCTATAAACTAAATTTGGAATTCAGGTAATGACTAACGCGATCTAAATTATTCACACATCTCAATTATTAAGTGTATTTTTACGTTAAGGGAATGGCAACGCTTTTATTTGAAAAATTTCTGTGTTTTTACGGTTTTTATATTGGGAGTTTTTCTTATGAAAGGCATGCATTCGTATTCCTCCAACAAGCTGTTTGATTCGCTCGGCAGACGACATTTAGAATTCCTCCAGACTGAATTGAAAGACTTTATTGAAAAGTGAACTAAAATATTTCGGTAGGGAAGTAAATGTAAAACAAAAAATTGGCAAATAAGTTTGAAATAAAAAAATAAATGTTTAAAGAGCTGGGAGAACTTTAAATAGATAACTTTTAACTACGGAAACAGTATCAAGTTTTTGCTTTTCATAATTCTTTAGCCAATAATATAAAGCAAGTTATATAAAATCTCCAATAACACATTTCAAAATTTAGAATTCTCCTGTATCATAACATAATTTATTTGAGATATTCCCTAAAAGATTATTGAGAGTTTTTCAGAAATTACGATTTCCCTAAATGTAACTAATTCGCCCTTTATAGCAAAATATTTACTCAGCTCGCTAAAAATTATGAAAGACGAAAATTGACAGCTTTAAAAAATCATAAGCTTAGAAGAAAAACATTTCATAACATTTTTTTTTCCCAGTGGGGTGGGAATCTTTGGCCATTAGCCACTATTAAGGCCCAAACCACTCGTCATTTCTTATTATGGGAGCTCCCTATGGGCGGCCAGCGTTACCCCTTATGAAGGGACGGACTAGTACCCGGGACCCGAGGGGTGATAGAATGCTTCTTAAGCCACTTCACCACCTGGCCATAACATTTCATAGCAGTTGAAATATATATTAATGCTTTTTTATAATTTAAAATTTCAGTATAATGCTTTACAGTTACTTAATTTTTGTATAAGTTAGTAAACATGCTTATGAGCACTGATTTTAGATTGCAGCTAAAAAACAATCTAAAAATCAAATCCTAAGAGATTCTATTATGAAGAATCTACACGAATTATTAATATTGCCAGATTGCATGCAATTGGGGTTAATATGTTTCGTGAATAAACTTAGTTATTTGCTTTGATTAAGATTATTTATTTAAGGAGTGAGTTAATGCAATTTTAGAGCCTTTAAATTTAATATCGCTTATTTTGAATCAATATTTACGTTAAACAGAGAAATAAAGAGTTCCATTATACATATGCTTTCAAGAAATAGCTGAAGACTTTTGGTGAATTGTAAATGTGTATAATAATTTTTGGAAAATGAATATCAATTGCGATGTAATGGTTTTAAAGATCAGAATCATTCCTTGAGCGAGAGCGATTAAAGCTTAATTTCACACATAAAACTAGTAGGAAGAAATTTATTCGTGTTTTTAATACTTTCCAACAAAGCTTGTATGGTTATCGGTGCTTAAACCGTGCTCAAAACTTTAATACCCTACCCCTTTTCTTAAAGAAACAAATAGAATAGTTTGTAAGAAATTGAATAAATATTTTAATAAATCGAATTGAAAATCCCATTGATCGATTCTAATAACTGTATTAATGCAATTATATTGTTTAATCCGTTCCCATAACATAGTCTTTTGAATGAGGTTTGCTCCATAGGTTTGCTCCAAATGGATTTTTAGCCACTAGTAATTGAAATTTCCAGAAAAAAACACATTTTTAACCCTTTAACGCGCAGTGTTCCCGCTCTGGGAATATCAAACTCTGACGTCTTGACTGTTGCCAGTCACGAAGAATAGATTTGATTTCTATAAAAAATACTTGCGGGTGACATAGCTCCACGAGAATCCTTTACTTTTTAGCACGTCCTTTCCCGTCAAAAAATGGTCACGATTATTTTTAACAGCCCTGATATCTGCTGAAAAAGGGAAGAATGCGAGAACAGGCACGCGATGAACGTTTCGATCGTCCGCCCTCTTCCTGGTAGTTAAGTCGAGCGATGGCAACGGCTGCCCTTTTTTCAGCATTAGGAAAGGGTTGCGCCCCAAAGGGTTAAAACATTTGTTGAAAGTGGAAGTTGTAAGATTTTTCGCGGAAGATTTTCTTCACTGTTCCACGAGAAAGATTCAGAGACAAAGCAACATTTGTGAAAAGTGATAGCGAGCTTATCTTTACCTGAATGCTTATTTGTGTAGGATGAAATAAGAGCCGCGCATGTTTTTTTTTTTTTTTGTTTTTTTTCGTTTGCCTTTTTTTTAGTATGCAAAAATTTAAAAAAGAAGACAGCCTTCTTGTTCATTGTTACACATGCTTTCTCCGTCACGAAGACTTGTTCGATTAAAAAAATAACCCCATAAAAGAGATGAAATAAGAAAAAGAGGTAAAAAATTCCATTTACTGCTACATGTAATCGGTCAAGTCCTTTGACCCAATAGCCAGACAAGATTCCAGACAGACTTTCAGATTATCGCGTCCACGAAAACAAAACCTAATGAAGTCTAGCATACCACCATCACCACAAATGATGGGAGAGAGAAAAATATGTCGGTGCTAAAAGGTAATATATGAAGTCGAAAAAAAATAATAATAACTGAAGATTCATTTTTACTAATCGAATACCGACGTGTGCAAGTTCTTATTACAAGGGTTGACAACGAACCTAAAAGTCATGGGGGCTTTTCATTCTTTTTTTCCCCGGTGTGCGGTTGTGGGCAACGGCCACACCTGAGCTGCGGCTGCCGAAACCCGCTCGTTTTGAGACAGTGTCTAGACTTCTTGAACCGTACGCGAGACCGACTCCCTTAGCCGAGATAACCGGCAAGGAAACGCGGGCTTCTTCGCTCGCTCTTGTTGGAAGGGAGCAACACCTTTGGCGTATCCGCGGGTCGAGAAGAAGGTTGAGGTGGGGAAAAACGTTGACGGTGTACCGTCTGGAAAAATCGCCCGTCATCGTCGCTTTTTTCCGAAGCCTTCGCACGAGTGTTTCATCTTTAGGCATGGGCCTTAGAATGCTTTCGTTGTGGTCAAACCAACGATGGGTGCTGCAGAAAAAGGAATCTCCGCCGAACTCGTTAACCCTTTCCCAATGTCGAAAAAAGTGCAGCCATTGCCACCGCAAGATTGAACCCTTTCCCAATGCTGAAAAAAGGGCAGCCGTTGCCATCGCTCGACTTAACTACCAGCAAGATGGCGGACGACGGCTGTCCTTTTTTCAGCATTGGGCAATCGATCCAGCTGTTCTCGAATTCTTCCATTTTTCAGCAGATGTCAGTGCTGTTAAAAAGAATCGCGACCAATTTTTTTTACGGGAAAGGACGTGCTAAAAAGTAAAGGATTTTCGTGGAGCTAGGTCACCTGCAACTATTTTTATAGAAATCAAATCTATTCTTCGTGACTGGCAACAGTCAAAACGTCAGAGTTGGGTGTTCCCAGAGCGGGAACACTGCGCGTTAAAGGGTTAACGACCAGAAAGATGGCAGTCGGTCGAATCGCTGACTCCGTGCCACAGAGCTCAAGAACATTTTTGACACAGCCGCCGGAGCACCACACAGCCAGCTGTGTCAAAAAGGTTCTTGAGTTGTATGGCACGCGTTGGCGATTTGATAAACCGCTATCTTTCTGGTCGTTAAATCGTGCGATGGGAACGGCTGCACTTTTTCGACATTGGACAGTCTATTTAGATGTCCTCCTTGATTATTTAGTTGAAATCAGATTTATTATTCGTGAATCAAAACAGCGAAAATGTCACAGTTGTGTCTTCACAGCGAGGACATCGCGCATTAATGGGTTAAAGCAATCAGACCCTGTAGAATCCTTTTTAATCACTGCCTACAGATTCAGAATTTGACCCAAAGCTGCTAAGCGGAGTCCTAAAGATAAAATGTGCACCAAAACGCCTCGCAGTAGTCTAGGAGAAGATGCTACTTTGTTCAAAGGATTTCGTACCATTTAGTGATAGCGGTTAAATTGCGGTCGGGTTCCTAATTTCACAGAAATTTTTCGGTTTTCCTCAAACGAAGTGATGTTTTGTGTATAGAAGGGTCAAACCAAAAGATGTCATGGAGGAAATAGCTAATTAATCTCATTGCCCTGATTTTTAACATGCCGAAAGCAAAAGATAAACTATTTATTTATTTATTTTTAAATCATGACAACCGATATCATTTTTACTTTCCGAACATGTACCATGTAAGGAAAGTATTGTAATCATGAAAAAATTCGAATTCGAGATTTTGGTGTATTGACACGTTTTGAGGTCTTCTGAATTCATTTATGCTATTTTTACGAGATGTATGTATGTATGTGTGTGTGTGTGTATGTGTGTTTGTGTGTATGTGAGTGAGCACGATAGCTCCTGAACGGGGCATTCGATTGAGCTCAAATTGGGTATATATGTTATAAACCACCGTCGCAAGACCGGTATTGATTTTGGTGTGTATAGGACTTATAGTTTTTCTACGGGGCTACGACAAAGATTTCTTTTACATTATGGCCTATGGGGGAAAATTCTGGAAAGTGCGCTAGCGTTTAAACAGTGCATTCGATTGAGCTCAAATTGGGTATATATATTATAAACCACCGTCACAAGACCTGTATTGATTTTCGTGTGTATAGGACTTATTGTTTTTCTACAGGGCTACGACAAAGATTTCTTTTACATTACGGCCTATGGGACGAAATTCTTGAAATTACGCTAGCGTTTAAACGGTGCATTCGATTGAGCTTCAATTTGGTATATATATTTGAATTATTCATCGATTAAAATTTATTTAAATGCTTGGTAATGATCTTAATCGTAAGTGTTCGGAAAGTGGAGTGGAGTCACTCCAGATTTTTTTTTTTTCTGCAAAATGCCCACCAAACAAATTTTTATGTAGTAAAGAAAAACAGAGAGGATATGCATTTAGATTTTTTTGCAGCCCTATGTCTATGTGGAAAATACAGTATAAAATACATATACATTTCAATTTCAATAGCAAAGTTGTTAAAATCTGTCAAAGAGAGAGAAAACTTTCGAAACCTTAAGTTTTACTGAGATTGGCAGACAATTCGACGAAAATGTCTGACAGTGTATTTCAGTGTTACCAATGCGGTGAAACAAAATGCAGAAGATTTTTACAATTGTTGTGAAGAACTGATACTTACGATTAAAACAGTTAAACTACTGTAGTCAGAAGTTAGTACAATCATAAACTTTTTATTTGCAATTAATGCACGCAAAAATATGGTCAAGACAATAAAATAATGAAAAAAACCCAATAATTTTACAGAAATAAATCGAAATGATTGGAAAGTTTATATTTAACCCCCCCCCCCCAATTGTTAAATACCAGAAATCCTGTAATCTTACAGGCATTGCGGATTTCTCTTATTTTTGAGTCGGTACCGGAGATATTCCATATTAAATCTTGAAGAACCTTCAAACAGCATTAAACCTTATGGCTTTTCAGAAATAAACACTTTCATCTACTATAGTCAGGTAAACCAGCTGTTGATATGAAATGATTTTTCGGGAAGTAAGCAAGAAACAAAATAAAAAGTAAATAAATAAATAAATCTATCGTTACAGCTTAACAATGCAACAAAATTCGTTTTCTGAACAGTGAAGTATGTTTTTATACGTGTGCATATAAATGACATTTGACAAAAGGGAACACAAACAAGCAAGGCTCTAATGGATTATTTTTGTACTTTGTTTTCTCTTCGTGTTTACAGAGCACAATAGCGCACTTGTTTTCAAGCGAAAATCATTAACTTCAAATGAATGACTTCAAAGGGCATTTTGTCAATGAACATAGTTTCTATAGATCGTCAAGAGGTTTATTAGAAAGTAATAAAGTGTATTAACAGTTAAAAGGAAAAAAATCAAATCACCAATTTAAGATTTGTTTCCTTTAAGGAAAAAAAAAATATTATTTTGTAATCACTTACTCTTTAAAAGAAATGAACAGGTGTAGTTAATAAATATGTTCCAATTTTGAGCTGTAAGAAGTGTATTACTTTACATTATGTATAATTCTCCTAATACACATAAATAAGGGTCAACCCTAGCTATATCTGACATTTGTCTAGACAAAATTTTACAACCTTAGATTGTAATATGTAAATAGGAACGATGCTCCCCCACCTTCATTTAACCGTTTTACGCGCAGTGTTCCCGCTCTGGGAACACCAAACTCTGACGTTTTGACTGTTGCCAGTAATAAATAAATCGAAGAATAGATTTGATTTCTATAAAAATAGTTGCGGGTGACATAGCTCCACGAGAATCCTTTACTTTTTAGCACGTCATTTCCCGTAAAAAAATTGTCACGATTATTTTTAACAGCAGAGACATCTGCTGAAAAATGGAAGAATGCGAGAACAGCTAGATAGATTGCCTATGCTGAAAAAAGGGCAGCCGTTGCCATCGCTCGACTCAACTACCAGCAAGAGGGCGGACGATCGAAACGTTCATCGCGTGCCACAGATCTAGAGACCTTTTTTTGACGCAGCTGGATGTGCGCACCGCCAGCTGAGCCTCAAAGGGTTAATAGCAGGGAATAAACGCTCATCAAATCATCTTGTGTTAGTAAACAGCCGTAAATAAATACAAGCAAGACAAAATGCAGAAGAACTGGGACGCATTCCATGGCAGCTAACACAGAAAAAAAAATGAGTCTATTTCGTTGTCTATTAGTTGTAGAGACTTTCGATGAGATTAGAATCTTTGGTGAAGACGAACAACTTTCCAAAGATATTATGCATGCAAAAAGTGTTAACAGTCGAATAATCTGTTAGATGAGCATTCGACTGTTAGTCATAATTAAGGAGAACAGATTAAGAATTAAGAAACTGATTTCTCCTAGGATTGATGTAATTTGTAACAAACAGTTCACCAAATAAATTGAAGAGGACACGGTCAATTCCGTAATCTTTCAATACCCTTCATTGATGAACATTTTTTCTAGTTTTATATCAAAAAAGAATCAAACTCTCTACGTGTCCATTTAAGCTCGATGATATTAATTTTCTACTCATGCCGCTAATTGTGTTGCAAAGGCATGAAAAAAAGAACGCTAATGGAGTTATAAGACATTCAATTAACACAAATGGATTTAAAAAAATCAGGCTGTAAATCAAAACACTGGTAAACGACGACGCGAGATCAAAGAAGAACGTCGCAGATTAATATCGTTTGACGATTCAAATCCCAGTTTGTACTGGACGGCTACTAATTAAAACTGGTTAAAATGCTCAGTTATAACTAATCTGCATATCAGTTAAAAGACATATTTGAATGTGAAAGCCATTCAAATTACATCTACAGCATGCGATCACGTGTAGAGTATTTTTTCGGCTTTTGAAGGCTGGAAAAACGAGGTTAGCCCCATTTTTTTGCCCTAAAATCTGAAGGAGAGTGATTACTGGTGGAAGTGTTCCTTGGACGTCGGGAGAAGACGTGGGTCAGGCTGGATTTGCGGAGGGTTGAATCGAATAAGACTTTAAAGAACATGGAAAGAAGAAAAAATAATGACAAACATGATCTCAGATACATGCATTCGATTTTAACGAAGGACATACACAATGCGATGGTCTTTAGATGTGGTCAGGGTTGAGTTGTTTAGAAATGCATTCGGGTTTTGCTTTTTTAATATCAAATTCTTTTTTGGGGATAAATACCTGCTGACATCTAAGAAGCTTCGAGAAACGAGGATTTTGCGCTCATTAAGAGCTATTGCGAACCGTAATTAGGTCTAACTGGTATTTGTCACCCTATTGGCGTCTTGGACAAAAAGGAAAGAATGTAAAGTTGTTTCCAGTGACCGATAGCACATCATTCAGACAAAAAATATTGACTGAAATAATTGTAATTGGATAAAACAAGCTTTAAATACTATTTTCAAGCTTCGAACTTGAAAAATGGTGCATAGGTTTTACTTAATATAAAATTTAGGCTTAATGAAGGTGAAGCCTGGCATTTATTGAATGGAATATTCATGTTTAAGCTGTTAGGATATGCAACTATCATCGTAAAAATGCGCAGTCCCGAAAAAAAAAAGTACAACAGTTCAACATTCAATATACATCTTACATATATTGAGGCAATATACATTGAGAGAATGTAAGTATTTCAGAGGAGAGATACAAAAAATATAATTAATAATATTGTTCTGAATTAAGTGCGTTTGAGGCTTCATTTACCATTTTAACTAAGTACTAACTGATAATTATATTTGTATAGCATTTAATTTCATAAAGACAGTACCTATTTGCAGATTGCTTATTTTTTCCTTGATGCTGATTTTTAAAATGCTTTTCCTATCTACACCGGTCAGAAGATCGAAAAGGCTAGGAAAAACCAATTTACTGAATGTTCATTTTTATATCACATGTTATTGTCTGACATCGTTTCGGAGAAAAATGAAGAAAACAACAATCCCTTATGCCATCATTGTATGTTTGTTTCCTTATCATAAAATGCATTTATGCAGGGGGAAAGAAAGCAGAATATATAGAAATTCGCAACTTTGAGTTTATAAATTTGTCCAGCTTTCACATAATTTTATTTTTAAAATTTGTGTATTTTATAACTTGAATTATTTGCATCATGTTATTCATCAGTTATGTTGAATTTAGAAGTCTTTTTTTTTAAATAAATATTCAGCTTTAATTTATTACTGTAACGCTATGCTGATTTATATAATGCTTAACCCTTTAATGCGCAGTGATCCTGCTTTGGGAACACCCAACTCTGACGTTTTGACTGTTGCCAGTCACGAAGACTAGATTTGATTTCTATAAAAATAGTTGCGGGTGACACAGCTCCACGAGAATCCTTTACTTTTTAGTACGCTATTTCCCGTAAAAAAATGGACGCGATTATTTAACAGCACAGACATCTGCTGAAAAATGGAAGAATTCGAGAACAGCTGGATAGATTACCCATTGCTGAAAAAAGGGCAGCCATTGCCATCGCTCGACTTAGCTACAGTTATATGAATTCGTGTTGTACAAGTCACAAACAGATGATCGGTATCAGAAGTGTTAGCAGGTAACAGAAACATCTGTCTCTTTCTTTCACTGTGTTGTACGAGTCTTCTTTTAACCCTTTGAGGCGCAACCCTTTTCCAAAGATGAAAAAAAGGGCAGCCGTTGCCATCGCTCGACTTAACGACCAGCAAGATGGCGGACGATCGATACGTTCATCGCGTGCCACAGATCTAGAGGTTTCGATCGTCCGCCATCTTGCTGGTAGTTAAGTCGAGCGATGGCAACGGGTGCCCTTTTTTCAGCATTGGGAAACGGTTGCGCCTCAAAGGGTTAAACAAATGGAAAATTTTCTGAGTTTAAATTTTGTCCACGAGTGAAACCATGCTCGAGCTCAAGTTCTCCAGTTTATAGGAAAGCCCACCTCTCCACAAAAAATTTCTGGAATACACTCTCTCATCGCAGTGATGCTACACAAGTTAGGCAAAAACGATGAACAAAGAAAATAAGGAAAAGGAAGAACGAAGCCCTGTTTTCTTTTTCTTTGAAAGAAGATAAAGAGTAGAGAGAGAGAGAAAGAGAAGGAGAGCGTTTTTTGTCAAAGAGGTAGTAGTAGCAGAAGAACTTAAAAGGTGAATGGTGGCATATATTACGTTATTTTGGCTACAGCTCATTACTTTGGAGCCGTGGGTTCGAAGGCTGCTGTCCGTGGCGAAGCACTTGCCGCACGTATTACACACGTAGGGCCTGTTTTTGGCTCGCTCCACCTGACTCTCGTGGTTGCGGAGGTGCTGCTGTAGGTTCGACAGCTGGATGAAGGCCCGGTTGCACTCGGGGAGGTGACACTTGTACGGACGCTCGCCTGCAGACAGAGAAGGTACACGTCAGGCAAAACAATTTCTGGAACAATCGCGTTTGGATATATAGGAAAATTCACTTCTGCTTAAAAAAAGAAATGGCCCCCCGATAGCACAGACTTGTCCTGAACTCTCTCGAAAAACGTAATCATAGACATTTCGTTCAACAATGAGGATTTGTTCTATTCTCGTCATTTTATGTCATTCTGGCACCATGTGACGTCTATTACATTCCATATAAATGTAATTATGGATGTACTACTCTACGGACATTCTATGATCGAGTGTTGGACGTCAACATCCATAAATAGTTTTTTTTTTAAATTTTAATGAGCAGCAGTGTCTACATAGACATGTACAAAAAGGCCAGAACTTATTCATTATAAGGATCGTCCGGAAAAAGTCTAGAGACTTAATATGAATGTTATATATATCTTGTTTTGGACTATTCTCGGACAGTTTCTGGATTTTCCTGTTCGAAGACATAACAGGTGTCTTATGGATGCTCATATATAGGGTGAGGCAAATAAAAGTGGCTCGGAGAACAGAGTTTCAGGTTACAAAGAAACATAGCAAAGGAAAAAAAAAATGCTACATTGTTCGTTAACCTGCCTATAGCAGATGTTAAAAATGACTACCATTCAACTCTTGGCACTTTTGTTTCCTGCTCAGCAAATTGCTGAAGGGAGATCGAAGCTGGACTGCTGGAATTGCTTGTGCACAATGTCATCAAAAATGTTCTGCTGCAGTATTTGAAGATTATGAGGGTTGTCGCGATATACCTTAGACTTGAGGTTGCCCCACAAAAAATAATCGCACACAGACAGATCAAGTGAGACGGGTGGCCAGCTAGAGCTGAGAGCAAACTGACCTCTGCTAGTTGTTACCAGGGCTCAAATGTGCCAAGAGATGAATGGTGGTAATTTTCAATATCTGCTTCAATTAAGGCAGGCTAGCGAATTATGTAGTATTTCCTTTCCATTGCTGTGTTTCTTTGTGACCTGGAACTTTGTTCACTTGGCCACTTTTATTTGCCCTACCCTGTCTATAGACATGGATGTATTTCGGATGAATACGGTTAAAAGTATACTTAAAAAGGACAAGTGTGCTATCTTCGGCAGAGAGAGAGTAAAACGCGGAAAAGTACTCACCCGTGTGCAGCCTGGTGTGCTGTTGCACGTGCGACAGCTGCTTGAAGCGGCGGTCGCAGTAGGAACACTTGTAGGGCTTCTCGCCCGTGTGGATGCGGATGTGCTGCAGTAGTTGGTGGTTGGAGGAGAATGACTTGAGGCATTGCTGGCACTGGTACGGCTTGATGTCGCCGCGGTGGGCCTCCCGTGAGTGGTGCTGCATCGCAGACTTGTGCATGAAGATCTGAAAAGGGAAAGAGACAAAATGATGTCATCATCCGTTTTATATCAGTATCAATAAAGTGTATCGAAGTTATTAAAATGGCCTTATTTCCAAAAGTCCTGTAGTTCTAAGAGATCCAATGTAAACTTAAGAACTACATTGAGCATGGGTTTCAAAGTACAAGGTTTCCAGCAAATAACACCCTGATTTCAAAATTGAAAATCTCAAAAACAGAGATCAATAAAAGAAAGCAGCAAATAATATTTTGTAACTTGTAAAAATTTTACCCAGAAGTTTCGAAATAGTAGTTGCAATAGCTGTTAACATGCAGTTGCGTACACAGACTTCTTTTAAGGAAAGGGAAGGGGTTATGGACGTAATCTTAATGTTAAAAGGCACTTTCTTTATGCTGAAAATTAAAGTTTTATGGACTTTATATTAAAAAATCTTCGACAAGGGGATGTTACAGCCCCTAACTCAACTTGCTTAGACCACTGTTAACAGATCACGCTGCACGTCAAAAATCGATTGGAGATCATCATGCATAACTCTTTCTCTTCAAGCAATCATAACATGATCTTTTCAAACTATTCACCCTTATGACATACACAGTTGGCGCAAACGAATAATGAAATTTGCCATCACAGCTCATAATGTCTCAAAGAAAATGGATTCACATGCCTCACAAAAGAACAATTCAATTGTCCCCAGGACGTTAGGATGGTTCCGGTACGCAGTATCTTTCAACGTGATCCACAGAAGATAGTCGCTGGGAGTCAAATTGGGAGAATATGAAGGCCTGCGATTACAACGCCATTTGTTAGCGGTTTTTCTCGCTAATATTTCGAAACTTTTATAGTGATTACCTTATAAACATACCATTTGCTTCATCCTTCTATTATTCGTTGTTTTAGAGATTTTAAACTTTAAAATCACGGTGTTATTTGTTGGACACACTGTAAAGATAGATTAAAAAGCTGTAATTGATTGCGTAAGGGAATATCATGACCAATTCAATACTTTTAGACATGAGTCCAAGCCTTTGTGTTGAGTTACACTAAGGGGGTATGCTATGCACACAGTGCTATAAGAACACCTGGTTGATAAGACGGGCTGAGTTCGACATTAGCTCGGTCTTAGTGTCATTTCCTTTAACCTGCCACCTCTTTGTCTTGCATAGGCAGAACGCTGGGGCCACGGCGAGGAAAAGATTCAACGTTGAGTATAAAGGGGAAAATCATGCCGTCGAGTCTTTTCCAATGATGGGAGCGAATAGGTTGGCTAAATGTTCCTTCCGAAAGCGATCCTACGTAAGTAAGATGGAGTTGGGATGCGAGTAAATATCTGATGCGTCTGGCATGATTTTTTTTTTTGTTTGTTTTATTCAACATGCATGATTAACGATGTGCTAACTACAAGTGTTGACGTGATGTCGATAACTCGGGAAATTCTTTGTAATGGGGGACATAAAATTTGCCTTCAACTAGCCATTAATGCGTACTTTTATGTTTAAAGCATACTAATTTTGTAAGCTAAAACATAAACCAAGTAACATATAAAAGTAATATACTTTTATACAATTATGAAAATCGGAATTTTTACCAGATTCATTATTCTTAATGTCAGGTAACTGAAAACATAGTGGTTAAATCAATAAATTTACCAGTTTTATATTTTCGAGACGTTTCAATTTTTCAAAAGCAGTGCACTTTTTAAGAGTCCGGATACTTATTCATAAGTGCATTTCAAGAAAAGTTTGCTTCTTAAAAAAGAAAAAAAGAAAAAAGGAAGAAAGAACGAAAAAATAAACTGAAAGACAGATTTGGCTATTTCGCCATTTTTCTTATTCAATGACGCGAAAAAAAATTGCACAGTATCGTAAAATCTATGCAATGACAAAACTACCTCCGAGGAAAATTTTCTTGTGGTAATATAATCAAACAAATAATTTTAATAATGTACTAGTGCTGATATCTTTGAAGAGATCAAGTAGTTATTCACACACAGTAAAAACCAAATTTGAAACTTCTTATCAGATCAAGTGATCGTGAAAAAAGGGCTTTTGGGAAAGGCAGGAATAAAACAGTTACGTTCTAAATTTCGGAGAGAGTTGGTTGTCCTAAGAGAATGAAAAAGTAATAACTTTCTTAGAAAAAAATGTATCTCTCTATTCTAAAAAAAGTAAAGGCCGCTGTCAAAGCTTATGGACCTATCTCCTCCTAAACCGTAGGGATTTGAGTTTCGACTAAGGTGCCCACAGATTCGAAAAATTCCGAGGAACCTGCTAAGCTGATTTAAATTTCGAAAATCGAATTATTTTAGAAGATATTAATAAAAAACTGAAAAAATAAACCGAATGGTTGCGACATTTGGCATAAAATCATTCATTCCTTCGCAACAAAGCGTTTCCAAGTATCTAGAATCGCGTGAAATTTACAAACATGAGTTAGAATTACGCCCATTTTACGCCAAAATAAAATGTTCGTCCGTGCTCTAATTTCCGTAAATATGCATCGATTTCTACGAAATTTAAATATTTTACTCTTATCTACTGTACCATGTACCCTATTGAAAATGGTATTTGTAGCATTTATAGTTTTTCTACAGGAGCACTCAAAATATTCCCAATACATTGCGTTCTATGGGAAGTTATTCTTTAAAGCGTATCATCCTACTATATAGTTACGCTGATCCCTGACTCAAGATAAAACTCATTTCCACCATTACTGCAAAAAGATTACGAAATTAAGCACTGAAAAGCCTAATAATATCTACACCATTTGTACGATCCGCTTGAAATTTTCCATAAATATGTATAGAAATATAGAAAATAGTATGCGCTATTTTAAAAATCTGAAAATCCACCCGTTCCCTCATTTTTAAGCGATTTTTCGCTCTTTTCAGATCCATTTTATTTCCGAGAGTAAAAAAAGTTAATCATTTGCGTGACAAAAGTAGCTGTTGCAAGTGAGTATGACATCATATTGATGTCACAATTATCCGGATTTTTCCTGATTTATGAGTTTAATTTTTTTTCATAAATAAAATTATTTCTTCGGGATTGCGAAGGTATATTATAGTAGTGGACACTCTCCATAGCTGCTTGCTTAGGTCTTTGGTACCCAAACTAAGTTTCAATAATGTAAACATTGGAAATTTGGTAAAGTGCAGCGATCCTAACGGTAAAGGAATAAAACATTTCCCGCCCTGACTCTTAACCAGTTTTATGTTTTTAATTTTGCAACCTAGCATGTGAACGAGATTATAAACACCAGCACTCAATTTTAATATTTTGTTTCACATTTGCTGACGTGGCTGCCTTAGCAACAAATGAATAAAAAAAAGGGGGGGGGGGAGGTTCTATCTTGAGATTATTAAAATACATGGAGTTCATATTTGTCAACGAAAAGTTTTCGTCTGCTACGGTGTATATTTACATTAGAAAATAACTTTGAATTGATTACTGAGTTTTTTGTGTAAAATGAATTTTAATTTTTAATATGAGTTTAACGGTAACTTGAAACTGTGTTAAAATTTATCGATGCATGAAATAAACGTATATACTGTTTGAGTGTGATCGCCATTATAAATTAACACTTTCTAACAAGGTTGAAAAGTGTTTATGATTTCAGTTTGTCTGTCTGTCCGTCCGTCCGTGCTCTAGCTGTCGTAAATATACATCGATTTCTATGACATTTATGTATGTTATTGTTATTTCTCTCTATTCTAAAAAAAAGTAAAGGCCGCTGGCGCTGTCAAAGCTTGTTGGCCTATCGCCTCCTAAACCGTGGGGATTTGAGTTTCGACTAAGGTGCCCACAGATTCGAAAAATTCCGAGGAACCTGCTAAGCTGAATTAAATTTCGAAAATCGAATTATTTTAGAAGATATTAATAAAAAAACTGAAAAAATAAACATAATGGTTGCCAGATTTGGCATAAAATCATTCATTCCTTTGCAACAAAGCGTTTCCAAGTATGTAGTATCACGTGAAATTGTCGAACATGAAGTAGAAATACACCCATTTTACGCCAAAATTAAAACTATATGAAATAAGTAACTCAAAATGTGTTACACAAAGTTGACAATTTTCAAATAGTAAGTTCGCTCAGACAACAGGAGTTTAGAATGAGCGATTATTCGTTTTTCCAAAACAGAATAACTAATACCTTGAAATGAAAAATAATTAAAATGCCGATTATTTTAAAGCCGGTTCGGTCCAGCTGAATTATTTGCTACCAGTAGAAATATTTGGCGGCGTTAACTATGCCATTATAGCAGTTATAGTACACTTTGGATATTTGCTAGCGCGACGAGATGGTATAATTCGTGGTGCTAAGTACGCCAATCTGCAAACGATTATGTAAATGAAAATATGGATAACGGTTTTCCGGTAACCTTAAATGAACAGTAATTATAGGTTGTGAGCATGTGTCAATCGCCAAATAATGAAAAGTCGCCATTGGTGGCAAGCTATCCTATCTGTTCCGTAGCTTTTATTAACTTTACATGTACGCAAGTCGCCAAATAATGACTTTACAGAAAATGAAGTAAACTCTGTCTCATTTCAAATCTTTAAATTAATAATAATAACAATTTTTACTCCTTAAAGAATCATCTGTACGTTTACATACTCTACAAGTTAAATATTATCACTCTTTCCTCTCCCTAAGCGATTTTTTTAAAGTGAGAAAATACAATTCTTTAAAAAAAATCTCATGAACAGTAGAAAGCGTAAAGTATTTATCGGGAAACAATGTCGTTTTTTATATTATATTCAAACTAATGAATTTTTAATGAAATATTTATAACAAAACAGCTGTGACTAAGCAATGGATTAATATTTATTACATTTTAAAGCTATAATCTCATAATTGTCTGTTTTTTTTTCTTTTAATAAAGATACGTGACAAAAAGAGAGGCGACCTCCTAAGAGGGCGAGTTTCAAAGCATCCTGAAAAATTATTTTTAGGTACTTGTTTGATATTTTACAGAAAGAATTTTACGGATATCCTTTTTTTTTTTTTTTGAGTAAAGTAAGCGTTTTCGACCCCTAACCTTCCCCCATAGGTTACGAATTTTGAAAAATCCTTTCTTATTGAGTTCCTACGTTAAAAAACTCATACGTGCAAAATTCCCATTGCTAGCTCATACGTGCTTCAATAAAGTAACGCCATTGAACATTTTTTTAAAAATAAAAAGCATGCGAAAAGTAATTAATATTTGAAAAAAAAGCATTAGTAAAAAACACTCAGGTAAAATAATAATATACAGTCTAGCCCTCTTAATGGATATCGGTTAAAAGAATATTCTGCTTAATAGAATACATTTCGGATCTACCAAACGGTAGTAAGTTGTCAATATGATCCCGGTTATTGGAATATCCCGCTTATCAGAACATTTTCTCGTGGTAATGGTTATTCCACAGCGAGCTTTAGTGTATATGGCGGCCAGTAAGTAAAAATAGCAGAGCGGTAAATTTTACTGCATTGGCCCGAATTTAACGCGATCCCGAAATTTTTTATCAATATAATTACAAAAATCCTGTATTTCGGCATCGAATTTAGCGAGAGTCAGTTTTTTTACGGGCGATGATCAGTGAAAAAACGCCGCGTTATATTCGAGCCAATACGGTATTATAAAAAATATTGAGGGTATTATTGACGTACGGTGTAAACACTATGTATTAGATTTTCCGTTAGCATTTTTTCCTGCCTCATGCAGTGCTGTTGGGATATTCCACAAGGTGTTTAGAGTGATAATTTAGAATTATTTACTAGGCGAATACTGTTGTTCAATAGCTGGTACACTGATTCATTATCTAGTAAGTTTTTCCATTTACTTTATACTGAAGGTTCTCGTATTTCATTGGTTGTAGTTCTATTTTTTATGTGTTATTTTGGATGTAATAGTCATCGTATGAATGATATTATTCCAAACCTATTATTTTTGTATTGTAATTTATGGTTTTGGTTCTTGTGTTATTTTCAAGTGCACGCTTGGTTTTCATTCCTTGGTCGTTATTTGCTATTTATTATATTTCATGCTAAACATTACTATTTTAAATTCTAGAGTGCGTTGATTTAGTGCTTCGTCTATATTCTGTAGATATATACTTTTTGGACATTAAAAGTAAAACAACTAGCATAATGTTAAGATATTACCTTTATATCAAAAATCATTACCCGTACGTGAGCGCTAAATACACATTGGCAAAAAGCAGAAAGCTTCAGCCAACGGGAGTTTGGAGTTACATGTAATGTCATGCAACCAAAAAAAAAAAGTAATAATAATTCTTTCGTTTGGTACCAAAAGGAAGTAGCTCCCGTCGCTAATTCTTGATTTTCACAAGAGATGAAGCTGCCTGTCTCGTTACTTTGTATTGAATCTCCAAAGGAATTTTTATATTTTTTTTGCACACTTGAATACATGGAAGTACCTCGGAGTTTTGATTAGTTTTCTCCATATGTAATGTGAATACGCGGTAGAGCCTGTTGAAAAGTCTTCCGACCAAGGTACCCTCCTCCTGTAGACAGATGCCCCTCGCGTAGGCTTACCATAACCCAAAAAACAAACCTTCTTTTAGCAGCAAATCCTTCATTTCTAGTTAACTCTGTACTCGGAAACGCTGATTAATTATAGTTTATATGTGTTCCTCGGTGCTCATTGGTGAAGGAAATAATAATAAAAAACATCGATTTTTTAAATTAAGTTTTATTGAGCGTATCACATAAAGCACACTGCCAGATTTATAACAACTGTGGATTTTGGAAAGTGCAACGTATCAAATCATATACATCGTGCCAAGAATAGGATTAAAGCAAATTCAATTTTGGAGAAAATGAGAAAAACGAAACGCGTATTCAAGTATAAATTTTACTCCTTGCTATTTAGTATCCTCCATTCAGTACTGAATTGGGCGTACATACGCATACATGTATACATCTTCAGAAAATTTCGCTGCCGACAAAAGTGAAGACAACAAACAATGAGAACTGGAGGCGTTTGTTACGAGGCTCCGTTATCAGTTACGCTACAACACACTCGGCATGCAAATGAAAAAGACGGATCCCTCGGCAACACAGGGGCCCACGGATCGACTAAATGAGCTGTGATTCCTACAGCGGTTCTGGTGGATTAACCCGAGATATCTCGGACTGCAATTGAGGTGCGGTGGTGTTCCCTCTTTCTACAGAAGCCGACTTTCGTGATAGTCGACAGACTTGACTACAGCCGAGCACGGACTAGGTAATGCAGATAGGAAGTCCCAATCATTCAGGGTAACTGATATCCACATTTCAGTACTTTCATCCCCCCCCCCTCTCCCTTTACGTTTTCAGATCAAATGCCTTACAATGGAAGAATAAACCATTAATTTTAGTTTAACTTACACAAGTTAGTAAATTCTGATGATTAAAAAAAAAAAAAAAAATTGAAAGGTAATTTACCCGGTGCAAAGTTACCAAAGTTCTCTTCAGCGACGGATGCAAAGAAGTTTTAACTGCCTTAATGAATAAAATCAGCTTTACGTATTTGCTCTTTTATTAGATGTTCAGAAGTAGACTTTTCCTACTATACGAGCAAATAATAAAACATTAAGTCTAAATATAGATAAAATACATCATTTTTTCCTCTCCCTTAAGGTTTTCAATGAAATTGGTTAAATTTAATAAATTTTATACTGAAGGAAAAAAAAATACAAGAAGCATACTGAAAAATACAAGGAAATATATTTTTCTTTTCAAGAGAATTAGTTTCTCTCTACTGTTAGAGAAATTTCAAACATGATTTTTTTCCAGGCCGATAACTTTAGATAACTGAATTAAAAACTTTATTTCCAATAATACGCAAGCCTTAAATAGTTACACGATTTATCACAGTACAGTAAAGCAACACAATGTTAGTCTGATAAGTATAGAACGCTTCACATAGTCTCATTTTATTTTTATTTTTAAATAATGGTCAAACAAACAGTTGCTTAAAAAGGTAACGAAATTAAAAATGTTTCAAGCTTTTACAAAAATAATTCTATTTAATTTAATGAATAGGACAACAAATTTCAAAGTTTGAGGGAAAAACATATTATTGCAATTTAATTTTACATAAATTTTAAAAACTTTCCTTCACACAAGCATACACATAATAAACTTTCACCGGTATAAAAATTTTAAAAATATGAACAGTCTCTATGATATCGTTTCATCTATTTTTATCCGAGCTATATGGAAAATTAATTTTTCATTCAAACGAAAAACTACAAACATGAATAGGATAACTTAAAAACTGGCTATTCACAAAAGATTATATTTATTAACTGAATCTTTTTACAGAATGTACATTTATTGCATCAGAACATAAACGTGCAGTTGAAAATAGAAAAGAATAATAGAAAAGAAATCGTTAAAATATTCCTTCTGTATGTTACTTTTCTCGGAGAAAAAAAACGCTGTTTACGGGTGTTTTAACAAATTAAAACACAGCCAATTTTGCATGAATTTTTAATGTAAAGCTTTTACGGAAAAGCACATTTTTTGGAGAAAAATATCTGCGTCAAATATTGAACATTCTAATTTAAATATTATTAATAATCTACAAACTTCTCACAAAAGCAATCGATTTAAAAGCAAATGTAAACTAGCACTTTTATCCATGAATATTGTTCAACAATTTAGCACCTTTAATTAAACAATATCAAAATATTTTCTGAAAAATAATTAAAAAAGCGTATAAAGATATATCATTATTTCTAAAACTTTACTACATTTAATTTTGAATTTCGTATGCTTGAAAAAGAAAATACACACAAAAACTGAAAGATTTAGTTTTAGTGTCATAGATGTTAAAATTTACAGTTTTAGTATTATAGATATTAAAATTTACAGCTTACTTTAACATAAATTTTTACTGTTTCAAATATTGAAAATAAATGTCAAATCCAAAAGAAACCTTTTGAAAGATAGCCCAAGAAAGTAGTGTTCCATTCTGTCTACAATGTAAACTAGGATGCCAGCAATAATAAATAAATAAATAAATGTAAAAAAGTTTTGCTAAATACACTGGCGCAAAAACTTTACGAGGATGTATTTATAAAATGAGAGAGAGAGAGAGAAAGGGGGGGGGACAAAACACTTTGGAAGAACAGTGTTATTTTAAATAAGTAATACCGTCACGTGTTAAAAACATCTAAAAGCTATCTGAAAATGGTTTTTAGTTCTATTTATAAATATTCATCCTATGTTAACAAATTTATCTATTCATCTAATGATTGTTAATGTGAGTTATACACCCCCCTCCCCCTCTTCAATAATCATCCATTATCAATGCCACTGTTTTTTCGCAAAAAAGTACAGAATGATAGTAAATATATTATTTAAGTATAGTCTATACATAAATTGCAATTACTCACTTGATAACCAAATTGTAATTAGAACGAAAAGCATGCGAGTTTTCATTGTAAAAGTTTGTCATTGCCATTAAAATAGATTAAAAATCCGAGTATTTCTTTTGACGTCAGAGTTAGTTAAAGGTGCATTTCTTTAATATTTATGTATTTTCATTTTCTGAATCTATGAACTCCGGAAATGATTCGTTTCCGCTTGGCTGTTGAATTCCAGCTTAACTATCAATAATGGATTATTATTATTATTTATTATTATTTTTTTTTTACTACGGTAACTGTAATGTTAAACACTAAATATAAAACTAACTGTTTATTTTAAGTGAACAAACATCGAATAAAATTTTCATTGACACAAGTAGGAAGTATTTTGCGCCCAGAAGATTGAATTTTAAATTCGCCGATTTTAAAACCCCCAGAAGAGAAAGCGCCCTCAAACGTCGGTTTATTAGAGGACTCCCCCCCCCCTTTATACTATTATGGTATCTGTCTTTGTATTTTGATCTGATATTCGTGCATAATCCTTTTCTTTTTGTCAAGATGAAATATCCTTATGGGTATTTACTGCTTCTACCTGACGGGTAACAAATCTTTTGGGGGGTACAGTCGACGCTCCTTTATACGTAAGGAACACTCAAATAATTCGTAAAATCGAACATAAATTATGCCTATGGGAGTGTTTTCGGGACCGCTCGCTAGTTCGTAAAAACGAAAGTCGACTCCATTTGGGTTTAAGGCTTTTGGAGATCGCCAAGACGTACAGCTTAACGAAGTTTTTAATAATTTTCTAGTTTTAGCAATTCGAGAAACTCAATTACTCCGCATTTTGTAATGCTTATTCCTTTGTTAAAGACAGCTAGCTCCGCCTGGATAAATTCCAATGGGCAAATAAACGCAACTCTTGGAAATGTCCGTGAAAACTCCAGGTTTAAGTTATAGCATGAAGGCTGCAAATGTATGCAAAGGCAAACGGAAACGCCAAGAAATTCAACGTAGAATTACTATAATTTTTAGGCAGAAGAGATAATTTCTTTTGGTGTGTTCGCGTCAGTAAAACGCTCCAGTTAGCTAACAGGATCAGTTTAAACAATCGCAATAGTTTTCTAAATAAAGGTGTAAGTCTTATGGATGGATACGCTGCATCAAAAGTATATTAATACAATGAAGAAAACGTGTTCTTCATGCATCAATAAAGTGCCGAAAAGTTATCGAAATTAATTGATTTGATTTTCGGAATATGGCCGATTATCTACACGAGAGATCTAGGACGAGGGGGAGGGGAGAGATTGCCCTCCGTGAGGGTCTTTATGAGGGGTCCTAACCCGTATTTAAGTCTCGACTTCGATGTGCGTAAATAAATGCAATATAATTAGATGGCCATTAAAAATATTTTCGAAAACTAAAAAAAATAAATACTCAAACCGAACATAATTGTTCTTGATATCAATCAAACAAGAACAATTATAACAAACACAAGAACCACCAAATTAAGACTTGAACAGCGATGGGTGTTTACACAGTTAAGCTCGGCCCAGCCTACAGAGAAACGACATCTACAGAGATAGAGACCTGCCCAGCTCGTCTGAAACTAGGGCAATCGCTTTACAAGGCCAATGAATACGCTTCCACCTAGCTCAAGGGAGCATGCGAACGGAACAATAGGAAAAAGCCTCCTGCTGCCGACTTGGCGTGTGATTGGGATTAATACGAGGCATCTTGGAGGCATTGCCCACAAATATAAATTTCAGTCAGCCAGAAAAAAAAAAATTCTCGCCGACAGAAAGCAGTTATTACGTTATTTTTTCTTTTTTTTGGGGGGGGGGGATTGCTGGATTGAGTAATACTTGTATTAAACAAATGAGGAAAATCAGGTAAAATAGAACACATGTGTAGCTACGTTTACACAGTTATTATTTTTTAAATTGTTGCTGAATTCAAGAAAATTTAGTTGATTCAACTACATTTTGGTTGAATTAACTTTACAAAAATCTGGTTGACAATTGGTTCAATCAACAATAATGCCGTTGATTCAACGAAACATTTGGAGTTCTTTTTTTTTTCAATATAAAAGCTCAAATGAAAGTGGGGTCTTATAATGTAGAGCTTCAAACCTTTAAAAAATTGTTCATTGTAGTTGAAATATTTTCCTGTATTATACGAAAGTTTTTATACTCATAATTTCAACTAATTCACGTGAGATTTGCTTGCTTTAATGTTCATGCTTTCTAAACACTCCAAATAATCGAATTGTCGAAACTCATAACATGTTTTAAGATTTTTGGATCCTCAAGGTTGTGTTGATTTTTGCAAAACAAAATACTGGTATTATTTTAAAAGGCTCTCATATTTTTTGGCAGTGCTTTAAGATGTCATAAATATCATTATTTCCAGAATTCGGTAAAAGGAAAGTTAGTAAATATTGAAAAAATAATAATAATAACTGGATACGGATGCACCTTTACAGGCACAAATAGCTCTCAATAAATTTAAATCAGCAAAAACTATTACAATAATGGTTTCTGTACATGGAATGCTCGAAAATAATGCTGTTTACAGACCTTAAATGCATTTGTGAATGTGCAATTTGCAGATGAACAGAAACATAGGGAAGCTCGAAGTAGAAAGATTGCAAAGTAGGATAAGATAATTTGTGTTAGCAATGGTGCGTTTTTATTTTCCGAACAGCAGAAATTACTCCAGTTTTCATTTTATTGTTAACTTAACAACTTAAGTGACGCCAACAGATTCTGTTACTGTAACAGCCGTATAATGTTAAAAGTAGAACATGAAGTTAATTATTTTTTTAAGTCGACAAAAATGGAATATAGTTAGTATAGCTTTTAGTAATACAGCTAAAAATTATTTTGCTGCTACGAGACTTCTACTCTTAACATTAATTCAAAACGCAACATCAACACTTTAAAATTGACCAAACTTGGAAATATACAAAATGCTGAAAAAGAATTTGGAATCATTAAATTCACTAGCATATGTCTAAGAGAAACCGAAGTTCCACATTTTTTTTTCTTTGAGTGGAGAAATAACTTTATAAGAATGAATACATGAAAAAATAAATAAAACCTTTTTCTTTTAAAGAAGTAAATGAAATAAGATTTTCCAACAATGGGAATTCCATGTAGCTTCCCATTTTTACTTCCGTCAACAATCTCCCCCGTTCTAACTATTTTGTTCTTTTACACCACATAAAAGACAAACCACCACAATAATTTCCACAAAACCGGTCCAAGATGAAATGCGCGTATGCGTAAGATACAGGTTTCGTCAACACCTTTTCAAAGAAATTATTGGCAAGGTGACAAAAAAGGAAAGCAAAATAACCACTAGAATGAGGAAATAGTTAATGAAAAAAAAGTGTTTTCTAGCTAAAAATGTATGCATTATTTAGATTACTATTAGGATGTGAATTTTTTAATGTTTGATTGAAGCGGAAGAACAACTATACAAAATAAATTGATTATAAAATAATATTGATCATAAACTTCTTATTGTGAAGTAATACTTTATGGCGTATAATTGAGGTAAACAAATAAACATCATAACACCATTAAAGCCATCCCAAAAATGCCCATGGTGTATGCGGATTCTTTTAAGTATCCCTGCAAAGAAAAAGGTATGAATGGTATGTACCTCATTCTCTTCTCAAAAGCACACGTTTTGCCTGTGAACGTGAAACAGAACACTGGCAGACACGGCCGCGCACAGTCAGATAACTTCTTTAGCTCTGTGGAACCAGATGGGCCATTCGATCGACCGCCATATTGTTGGTAGTTAAATGGATCGACGGCAACGACTGCACTTTTTCGTCGTTCAAACCATTTAACTATATTTTTTGTGCGACCACCGCGTGTCAGACGGTTAATAGAACGTGCTTCTACGAACGTCCGTGTTAGTCAACGTACGTGTACGGAAATTCAACAAGATATATTTGAAGAAACAAAGCGTATTGAAGAAACAAAGCGAAGAAACAAGCGTAAAGTAGACAACGCACGGGTACACAGCAACAATCCTTTATGTAACATTTTTAGCAGGCAGCAGTAATAAATTATTTCAAATGAAGAGTATTAGTAAGTTTTATATTTCAAAAACTTCTAGGAAATCATAAAAATCATCCTGTGGTAAAAAGCGTACTTTGTCAGAAAAAAAACGAAATTTGTCAAAATGTGATGCCCAAGATTGTAACCTTCTGTCCCGTCCAGGGGCGTA
The DNA here is from genome assembly GCA_038373885.1 of Cheiracanthium punctorium. Taxonomy (NCBI): domain Eukaryota; kingdom Metazoa; phylum Arthropoda; class Arachnida; order Araneae; family Cheiracanthiidae; genus Cheiracanthium; species Cheiracanthium punctorium. Next base: position 555,394 of record JAWZYV010002307.1, on the reverse strand, counting down.
GCCAGAAATTTTTCATGGGGGGGGGTTACGACTACTACAACTCATATATATGTATACGTGCGTGTGATAATGTAGGGAAGAATATACATTTTGTATGGCAAAAAATTTCTCATGGGGGGGTTATGACCCCCTACCCCCCCCCTTGGCTACGCCTCTGGTCCCGTCAAACAAATTATTTAAAAATATTCTGATTAAAGACTTACTATAACATTTTTATACAGTTAAAATGATATATAAATGAATAACCTTCCACGTACTAATGCAATTAGCTGTTGAAGAATAAACAGTGAAACTTATCAATCCAAGAAGGAACTTCTTTTAAAGTAATGTCCTACAACTAAAAACAGTTAACAAGGGTGTAAGAAAATAGTATTTATAATTTCCATTTGCCAATCGGTCATTTTACCTAATACGCGAAATCAGCATTCAAATTATTATCCAGTGCTTATAAAATAAAGTGAGCTTTATCATTAAAAACAAGATTTTGCACTGACCGTACAACCAACAATAAATGAATGAAACGGATTATGTGACAACTTTACTTTTAAATTTAACAATTAGTGGACGCTCAAACTGTAGGTGACAACATTAAAATCAAACTATTATAACAAATGAAGCAAAACGTAACAAGAAAAAAATAGCGTTATCAACTCACATTACCTACATAAAAATTTTAATTAAATATATTTTGTTAATCAGCCGTATCAGAGAAAACTTTCTCATTAACTATCAACACTTGATTTTTTTAAATTTTCATTAAATTTACCTTGTAAAACAGCCCCCTTATCCCCCCCCATACACACTTCCAAAATTATCACTTTTGCACGCAATTTCCTAGAGCAAACAGTTATCCAGGAGCGAACGTCAAAAAATCATGAATCAATATTTGAAAATGTTGGGTTTTTTTCCCGTGTACCACTTGCTTGTGATAGATGGGCAAATCAGCACGCTTACAACCAAGAAGCAGAAAAAAGAAAAAAGTGCACGTCAAAATTTTTGCTACTATCAAACCGTAACCAACCCTTCAGTGTAATCGGCCGTCAATATTAGTATCATTATCTCTCCACGCAGATCATCGAGAACTGTGTTTAAAAAGTGATCAGTAGTAAAGAAAAGATAAGAAAGACACTGAACTAGTTTTAATTAAGAAGTGTCATATATGTAAGGGCCCTTGTTGACAAAAGCTACCAGCGCCAGATGGCACCTTTTATGCGCTCAGATTGGATTATATCAGATTTTTTTTGTTTTTTTTGTTTTTAAGAGCTGTGATTTTGTTATTTTTTATCTGTCCTTTTTGTATTAGATTTGGATTTGTTCTAGGCGAATAAGCCTTGTTACATGGTTTCTCGTTTAAAAGAATGCGTTGTTGATTAATGTGCTAGGACAGTGTGTGTTTTGAATATTACGAATTGTATTAAATACGGAACGCTTCGAATAAGTTAAAAAATGATAACAAATGTATGCACAACTTAATTTGAGTTTATTTATTTATTTATTTTTATATGGTACAGATTGAAAGTCATAAACATTAATGCTATATGCTGCTCGATTTGAAGCGATGGTTTCTCGATTTAGCAACTTTTTTTTTTTAACATTTAGTAATTTTTCCTGATTTAATTAGTAAATTTTTTTTGTAACATTTAGTAATTTTTCCTGGAAAACGTTACTATCTTAATTTGTATCTACAAGTAAGTTGTAGTTAAAGAACAGGAATGCACAGTTCGATAAAGACTATGGGCAAATATTTTACTCCATGATATTTCCTACAGATGATAAAGGTCAACATTTCAGTTTCACCACTGAAACAATAATAATAGTAATAAGAATGATAGTAATAGGACGTAACTTAAGAAGCCCAGTATTGCAATTTTTTTAAGTAAAGAAGGAGTGAGTATATAAGCTTAACTCCATAACGAACAACCATTTTCACATCTTTATAGAACACCTTTACATAATGTCTAGCCCTGAAAAAGTATGCCCGTTGCCATCTCCCGAGTTCGCTACCAGCAACATGGCCGGTCGATCGAATCGCCCACGGCGGGCTACAGAGATTAAGTCCTTTTTAGACATAGCCGTCAGGATGGCAACGGGTGTACTTTTACGGCTTCGGGACCATTTAACCATATTTTTTTTGCGAATAGAAATTGAAAGCTTTGGGAAGAAGTAGTTTCACGGCCAGACCACCGCCCTTTAAAGCATTGGCAAATTATTCAAGACACACAGGCCTGAAATAGATGAAATGTGATTTAATTTTGAACAGTTTGAATAGAACAAAATAATTTCACTCCACATTAGAAAATAATTACTAATACGAAAAATTTATTTCAGCGTTTAAAAAAAAGTGTACTGAGAAATTTAACCTCAAATTTGAAAGGGATTCCAGGATATGCTAAGTTTTTATATATATTGGTCTAGTTTCCGTGAATTAAAAATCATAGATAATGATTATATGATAACTACTGGTTCAAACTACTAATAAAAATGTATCTAATTCCTTTTGCAATCTTCATTAGTCGTACAATCCAACTGACAGAGGAATCAGTATTATAATAGTTTAGATAGCACATTAATTATTTGTACATTTTTTTAAAACACCAAAGGGTGAAATTTCACTTAAAACATTTATACATATAAAGAACTATTACAATTACATTTATAACTATACTTAATATTTTATCTTATTCAAAACACAAAACAGAAATTTTAAAATAATAATTACATCGAATTTCGGAACGTCTAAATGAAACCTAAATCAAAATTAAGTTTCGTAATTTAGCATTAACGAATTAAAGACCTCACTATACAAAGTAGATGAGCGAAAATAAATAAATGTTAATAAATGAGTTTTAAACTGCTGACGAAAATAGTTTGATAAGTTTAGTTGTTCTTTTCTGTCAGTATATGTAAAATGAAATTAGGAAAAAGTAATATTTATAAATTAACCTATATAATTACAGCACAGAACGCAGCTTTTTCATTAAAAAATATTGAATAAACACAGAAAAATGTTTAAAATAGAACTCAAATGCCTGTAAATCGCGTTTAAAGTGCTTGAAAAAAGTTTAAATACTTTAAATCTTTACTTAATGCCAAATAAAATCTGATTTCAAAATAAAAACGCACAGCAAGTGTAAATACAAGCTAAAAAATATTTTGTTCTTAAATAATATATTTTAAACACACAATAATAAAAAAAGTAAAGCTCAGTGAAAAAAAAACCCACAGAAATTAATGGTGCAAAAATTTGGCGTTTAACTCTTTTTCAAAGTCACTTTAGCGTTAAACGAATCGAAACACATTTACTAGAGGAAAAAAAAGAGGATCATAATTTGTTGCATAATGTATTCGTTTTACATAGGAAATATAGAAAAATAACTGAAAATGAACAGAAGAGAGAAGACAAAACAGTAATGCAACAAAGCATAAAATAAACGAAAGGAATTTGCGACACATTTAGAATTGCAGTTATTTTGTAAAGTCTAGATTACATGCTACGACTTTATGAATCATGCAGAATAGAAGACAATAAGCATGATGTTTTGTCTTCCATTTTAAACCATTGTTAAATTTTGATATTATTTCATTCGACATTGATAAGATATATTCTTACTTTTTACGCGATGCCATAGAAATGATTTAGCTTTACTCATGCGTACCCCCCCCCCCCAAAAAAAAAACAACAAACAAACAAACAAAAAAGATAAATTATGCGAAACACATCAATTATGAAACACTTTCCAACACAATAGTCTCCCGCCAAATTTGGCGATGTAACGCCGTCAAAGCCGGCAAAATTTTGGGGTTAACTTCAAGATAGCTCTATATTACTACTAATGTAATTTTACGAGACCCTGTGAAAGAATGTAAATGTTATTTTAATCCTTTAAATTAAGAACAAACTTGAAATAACTATGTAAAATAACACACATAAAAAGTACTTATGAATCAAGACACATGTATCGGGCGACAAATTTTCGTCCTGCATTAGCAAATAAAAATTTTGTTGCTCATAATGTGAAAGTGTACGATTTTTTAAAATTTTACTAAATAGTATTTTAGCAAATAATAATTAAAAGTCCTTAAAAAAATTAATGTTTTTGGAACGTGGGAATTGTAACACTTTCAGGAATGACCCCTATAAGACGTTTTCTCGCTTAGGACGTTCGGACGAGCTGAATCTTTAGGAGAACCTCTCAATCGGGTTTTATCGCATTTAGTTTTTATCGGGTTTTGGACAGGACACAAAAATTTCCCGCGCAAGGTGCCGGCCTTTTTTTCCCCAGCTTTTTATTAGCTTGGTCTATGAATGTGGTTCAAGTTCAAAATCAGTGAACAGAATTTTAACCCACATCCTATTGTTCGGTTAGGCCAGGAATGGGCAAACTACGGCCTGCGGGCCAAACCCGGTCCGCCGAAAGGCTTCATCTGGCGCGCGGATAGAATTTTAATTTGCTGGTCCGACGGAAAGTAAAAGAAAATACGTATATATTTATATATTATATTTCCATATTAAGAATTATGAAGATAGCTTGAAAAAACTGCATTTTGAGTTCGAACGCAGATTTCAAGATTTCAGTGTCAATCAAACAGAATTGGATATTTTTACCATGCCTTTCGACGTAAATTGTGAAGCAGTGAGGTCAGATTTGCAGCTTGAATTAATTGAGTTGCAATCTAACAATCATCTCAAGCAGTTGTTTCTAAATATGCCAGAGTTTTACAAATCATTATCGAAAGTAAGTTTTCCAAGTTTAATATCTCACGCCCAGAAAATGTGCTATGTTTGCTTCATCTTATATATGTGAACAAGTGTTTTCAACTGTGAACCTTAGTAAGAATTCTTTCAGAAGTAGACTGACAGAGGAGCCTTTAGCCTCGTTCCTTAGAATCAGTACATCTCACTGCGAGCCTCAATATAAGAAACTTTTAAAAATGAAATCGCAATTTCATTCATCTCATTAACATATTTTAATACTTGTAGATTGTTTTTAGAAATGTTTTAGAAAAATTTATTTTGGACCGCCAAACTTTTTTTTTCGATTTTAGGCCCGCAACCGAAAAAGTTTGCCCATTCCTGGGTTAGGCTGAAACTTTGCGCACGCGCGTAACTCCGATGACAGTGAATACTGCTGTTTCAAATTTTTCGATACTCTTAAAAAAACAAATAAATAAATAAAAATAAATAAATAAATAAATAGAATAAAAATAAATAAATAAATGAATAAAATAAAAATAGATAAATGCTTTCTTTCAAAAGTCGTGTTTTCCCGCACACACGGGGATTGCGGATCCCGGGGGCCCAGGCATAGCATTTTTTTGGAGGACCCTAAAAGGACAGACCTTGTTGACGCGTATCATTGCAAGGTGCGAATATTTGCTAGTAGCGGCATACATATGTGTGTGAGTGGAGGGGGTATTAAAAACGACTCTTCTCCAAAAATTTGTAATGCACAGAAGTTATGCTTCAAACGACGTCACGTAGATGAATGTTCTATAATAGAACATGCTTAGGACCTTAACATGACGTCTGTTCAACCCCTGAATACAGTGTAAGCAAACACTTTTGCTAGGCGACATGTATTGGTTGTTCAGAAAGTAATGCCGTTTTTTTCGTGTGTCAATATTTTGCCTAGACAAAACTATTGAAGATCATTTACTTTTTTGACGACAGCTGGCTGTGCTCGTCAAAAAAGGGTCAAAAAAGCCGTCAAAAAAGGGTCTCTAGATCTGTGGCACGCGATGAACGTTTCGATCGTCCGCCATCAGTGCTGTTAAAAAGTGTCAGTGCTGTTAAAAAGAATCGTGACCCTTTTTTTACGGAAAAGGACGTGCTCAAAAGTAAAGGATTCTCGTGGAGCTCTGTCACCCGCAACTAATTTTATAGAAATCCAATCTATTTTTCGTGACTGGCAACAGCCAAAACGCCCGAGTTGGGTGTTCCCAGAGAGGGAACACTGCGCGTTAAAGGGTTCCCGTGTCATCTTCTCCACCGGTCAGCGTTCCCTATTGACGTTCTTCGGATCTCTCTTGGATGCCTCTTGGCCATCCCGTCCCTGTGATCCTTTTCTTCTTCTTCTTCTTCTCCGGCCATCGGATTTTCGTGATCATGAGCCGAGGTGTCGGAGGGAGAAAACACTCCTCTACCGATGACCCCGCAACCGGTTTTTTTCCGCCAAAACAACCGTCGAGACAGTCTCAGATCGAATGGGGTAATGGAGGAGGAAGGATAGAGAGAAAAAAAATAAGGTGTTACCACCCTTTCTCCGATCATCCCTTTTTCGATGATAGGGAGGAGTACTCCATATCGGATATAGCACTCATATGTAGTCAGAGATATTTTGAACGTGTGTTGGACGCATTAAAAATCAAAAGCACTGTTTAAAATTTTAATGATGCGTATTTTTACAGTCTGTATTTTTTTGTCGTAAAATTTAACAAAATGTTTACTGAATCATAATTGGGCCTCCTGTTTGAACAATGAGAAGCATTTATGTCGCGTCGTGTATCAGAGGAAGAGCCTAAAATCGCTGGAGAAGGCGTAAATGTTTTTTTTTTTTTTTTTTTTTTTTCCTCTTTTACTTTCCATGATGATTTTTGTGTCGTGGAAAATGCATAAAAGGAGACGGGAAGAATTTCAATATGTAAGAAATGTGCTGTGTAAATGGGATTCTTTTAACCTTAAATTACATATTTTTTACAAATTAACTTCAGTTTAGAGTTTTTTCCTTCCATTGTTAACGCGCTTATGCCTGTCTTTAAAAAAAAAAAATCTTTAAACCTCCAATTTTACTGCTCTAAAATTAAGTCTCCAAAATAAATCAAAGAGTATTTTCCCTCTCAGAAAAAAAATTGCAAGAAATATCACAGTATGCGATGGTACCCTAGAGCAGCAAAATTAATTCGTTTTTTGACCGAGCTCTATCCCCCCCTCCTCCACTGAAACGACTGAAATGCGATACATCTTTATCAGTCCCCAATAAGCCCTTCGAAATTTTATATAATAATGTATTTGTTATAAATGCATATTTTATAGACACACTATACAGTGTTGGCCAAATTATTGGAGTCGTTTCCAACTAAAATCATGCTTCTTTTTTTTAAACAGAATTTTAGTGAAATTTATTTGAATGAATGCTCCGTCAGTTTATGAAATAAAACTAAACCTAAAACAAAAAAACTTCTTCAGAAACATTGTAATAATCAAAAGCTCGTTTGCTTTTCTTTGATGGTGAAATAACTTTCTCTACTGTTGCTAATTTCTTTATTTTGCACAATGAATCCCGTAATCTGACCATTAAGTATTATTGGCTCGTAACTACAAAAACTCGTATATTAAGGCACTCGTATCGCAAAATACCACTGTATATTCCATTAGGCATAGTTTCAACTTCCCTGGATCTTCCAGAGGAGTTTCTACGAAATTTCTCGTCCACTACTCAAACACCGCGCAAATTAACGTATACTTAACGATTTTTTTTTTTTAAACACATCACTGATAAATTTTGAGGTTAAACTTGTGGTGCATTCAGAAAAGTTTCGTACAGGGGGTGACATGTGTGGTGAAGCATTTTATAAGAGTGGGTCTTCTTTTTTAATAATTCATTTTTAATCTTGAATTTAGTTAAAATCTTTCCGCTTTCGTCGTTGAAAAAACGCAACGAGAAGGCGCTTCCGAGCATGGTTCTTTAGATGCTCTGCTGGGGTGCAGCGTTTGCCCCTGTTCAATTGCTGGGCTCAGTTGTTAAAATTTGTAGAATTTAGAAAGTGTTTTATAATCAATGTGCTGGGAACGAGTTAATTTTTTATTTTTCTTGTGTTACGAAAGAGTAACATGTTATAAATCTAAAAAAAGAGAATGTTCGATCTTGAAAATATTTTACGTGCTATTTACTTTTGATTCCAAAAAATAGAGCATTCGAAGAAAAGAAACAAAATTATTTTGTACTTAAAAATACATGAGTTGATGCGGGAAAAAATGCACAGAATATCTTTATAAAGATTTTTAGACTAAAGAAAGCGCACAAATAATTCATGTGAAAAATCACACTGTAACACAACCTTTTCTTCTTTATTTTAAATATGAATATGTTTACACATTGACTTTACATAAAATATTATTTTTATTCTTGCTATGGACTTTTTTCTTTGACACAGTTTCCCTTTTTTATTCAAAGAGTATTTTTAAATTAAGCATTAAAATTCTCGGTTAAAAAAGAAAACTAAGAAAAAAAATTTTTCGCAAGAATTTTTCTTAAATCAGGAACATTTTTGTGATAAGAACTGAAAGATGGATAAGGCTGCAGTTAATACTTAATAGATGTGAAAGTTTAGAGGTATTCTCTAAATTAAAACTGAAATTTTTGTAACTTTTTTTTTCATATTGGAAAAGTGAGATTTTATACCCTTAAATTTTAATAAACAAGTACATAAAATTATTTTTTATTTCATATTTTAATTGAAAATTTTAAAAGAATTCCAATAAATATCTTATTTAAATTTGAAAGCTTTTCTAGTTCAAGGAAATTGCAATTGAATTGGAAATTTGGATTTTTATTTTTAATACACAAGAACACAAAAATATTTTAAATTCTAATTACATGAAAAAAAGTTTTCCGTATAATGAAATAAATTCTAAAAATCATATAACTTTGCTGTGTAATTTATGTATAAAAATATTGTGCACCGAAAAACGAAAGAAAAAAACCCTCTTCAAATGTTAAGAAATGAACTTATTATTTTAAAAAAATCTTTAAATAAGAATTTTGAAAATGTAATAAGGGAATGAGTTATATTTGATTTAAAGATTTTTAAATAGGAATAAAATAACTTCACAAGTGCGACTTTAATAATTTAGTTTTAAATAAAATACATAAGTTCATTTTACGAAAATATTCTTCAAGGTACGTAGACGCAAAAATGAGAGGTAAAAGTTTAACTTTCAGAAGAAAACACAAATTTCAAAAATAGATCTGTTTGAAAGGCAGGGGCCCTACACAAAAGATTATACGACAAACAAACGAACTGCAAGACACACTAAAGCTCATACTCATGTAAGTCGTTGAGCAGAAGAAATATACACCAGGACATAAAGGTACAGTCGATGATAACATTTAATTTTAACTCTAGCCGTGTCATCAACGTTAAAAAAAATACTTAAAGGAGACGTCTACTTCAATAACCACGAAAATCCTTCACTTTCCAAAATAAAAACTTCTTCCCACGCCGAAAACTTAAGTAACAGGAGGCTCCATTAGTCTCTTAAAGAGCTGTCAACAAAAGGACCAAGGAAGATAACAAGAGACCCTTTTAATTAAAAGCAACTGAAGTTTTATTTCTCCATTTTTTTTCCACGGCGTCATTTTAAAAACCAATAAAGGGGTTTCCGTTTCAGGTTATTCTTCACGAGCGTTATAATCTGCCCCCTCGCCTCGACCAAGTTTTCACCGAGGTCCCGTCGCGTACAAAATCCACAAGTAGCAGCAATTTTTGTCTCCTTAGCGAGAGAGACATTTTAAGGACATTCTTCTCTCGCGCTTTTAAAAAGTTAAAAAATGGAAGGAGAAAACGTCCGCTGCGGCATTAACGGATTTTATAAAAATGATTCCAGCAACAACACTCCTTATGTTTAGTCATTTAATGTGAAAACAAAAGAGTCCTTTGGATACCAAAGAAACAAACAAAAGAGTTTTGTCTCGTCTCATTTAAGCATTCCGCTTTCACGAGATTATGCAGTTGGGGAAGATTCAAAAAGACAGACAATTTAGATTTCGAAAGGGAGGATTATAAGTTTTAATTCGGTCATAACCGAGAAAGAAATTTTAGTTGTATTGTGAGGATATAAAAGTTCAATAAGCATTTTATTCATGTTTCTGAGTTTTGCAATAAATGTCGAAATTGAAAAATTGTTCAATGTAAATCATATTGGTATTTCGAACAAAGGGGGCTTAATTTTCTTGAAAGGATTTAATGAGAAGAATCGTCGAAATTTCATCAAATTGGGCTGAAATGCACATAGTGAAAAAAAATGCACAAATTAATCAATAAAAACGTGCTCATAATAGCGGGAAATTAGTTAATGTTTAAACTTACGCACAGGCGCATAAAAGAAGGATCTGTTTAGAGCTAATGAAACAGTTGAAAGATGAATAAATTTTTTAAAAAATGATTTCATTGTGATCTGAAAAGGTGTAATTAAAATTTTCAGTTACACTTAATATACTTAAATTTAGCTTTCTAGTTACAAGTTTGTTAAAATGAATGAACCATAGTTAGAAAGTCGAGATTAAGTAAACTTTTACAAAAGGAATAAAATAAAAAAAAAATAATAATAAAAAAAACCGCATCCACATAAAACTGACGTTAATACAAATGTTTCCAATATGTGTTAAAAATAAGTTACGCTGTGATTTCTAACATAAAGAGCAGCCCCAGCCCATTTTGCAAGACAAATTCTGTGCCTTTCTGAGATTTTTTTTTTCTGAAATTGCACACGGTTTTGCCATATGTGCGAGATGTGCGTAGGTTGAAGTAAGAGGTGGGGGGGGGGGGGGAATCTACTCACTGTTTTTATTCTACCGATTACGCAATTCTATAGTATTGCATCACTGAACATTGAAATTATATTTCTTAATTTTGTAATTTTATAATTTTATCACGTCTGTTTTATTCTTTAAGACATCAAGCATAAAATAGGTGTGTGTGTGACTGAGAATTTTCGCGAAGCCATGATTATTTTCTCTACAGATTGATACTCATGATTTGATAGTTCAATTGTCGCTCCATATGTCTCACCAAAAGTAATTCTTAAATTAAAAAAAATCAATTTTTTATTAAGATAATTATATATGAAAGAAAGTCATAAACTCTTAACTTTCAAAATTTAAAAATAGTTTATGATACATGGAATACGTTGGTAATCAATTTCATATGCTTATTTTGGAGAAATCTGCAGCTGTGTGAAAGTCCCGAGTTCAGGCCTATCGCGCAGCTATCGATCCAACGGTCTGGAGTTTCGGACGGTTTTTCTCCAGATATAACGTAAATACGAGTTAGAATCCCCTAAAAAGTCCTCTTCCTACGTACCCCCGACTAGCCTCTCGAGTAGGCTTGCCAAAAGACAAAGACACAAAATTTGACACCTTATCTGATGATTATAAACCAATGTGAGATAATTTATGTTCAAGGGAGCAACTTAGAATCATTTGAAAACACTGAAAAAACAGTACCCTTTTCCCCCTGAAAAAAAAGGGCAGCTTGAAGAAATTACGATTCATGAAATAAAGCTGGCATTAATCCTTTGATGCGCAGCCCTTTCCAAATGCTGAAAAAAGGGCAGCCGTTGCCATCGCTCGACTTAACTACCAGCAAGATGGCGAACGATCGAAACGTTCATCGCGTGCCACAGATCTAGAAACCCTTTTTTGACGACAGCTGGCTATGTGCGCCATCTTGCTGGTAGTTAAGTCGAGCGATGGCAACGGCTGCCCTTTTTTCAGCATTGGGCAATCTATCCAGCTGTTCTCGCATTCTTCCATTTTTCAGCAGATGTCAGTGCTGTTAAAAAGAATCGTGACCATTTTTTAAGGGAAATGACGTGCTAGAAAGTAAAGGATTCTCGTGGAGCTCTGTCACCCGCAACTATTTTTATAGAAATCAGATCTATTCTTTGTGACTGGCAACAGTCCAAACCTCAGAGTCTGGTGTTCCCAGAGCAGGAACACTGCGCGTTAAAGGGTTAAGTTATCTAGAAAAAAAAACAGATGGGGGGCAGATGGAGGAAAAACAAGTAAGAGTCCTAATTGAATGCCCTTGTTCTGTACGCAAAATGTTAAAAGCTTTCTCAGTGTTTCAGACATGTTACGCGACATTCAATCTGTCTAGGTATGTCTCACCCAGTGTCTGATTTTCACTGGGAAGGGAAAAGAAAAAATCCACTCTCAGAAAAATCCCGAGTGAAACGTGCCCTGGCAAGTACGGTTTGGCAGCATTGCTGGGAAACACTTTTAAAGTAAGTTGAACGCGTAACTTTACGGAGGCATAAAAGCTGTGACAATTGCAACGTATTAAATTTCTATATCTTACTAGTCTTACTATTTCTATATCTACTAGTTTGATATAGTTATCAAGTGAAAAACATATAAGTAGGTTTTTATTAACTGTAAGAAACGTAAATAATACGCATGACTGTTTTGGAAGGTTTAAAAGATTCCAATCTTCTCATTTGCATTCTTCAAGGTTTCTAGAGATTTTTGAGTTTTTGTTTCTCTGACTTCCATGATCCTTTCCCCTTAGTTTTTATATGGAACTTTGTCAATATAGTGTTCCTATTTTAGATGTGTTAGCTCATTTATATATTTATAAACTTAAACATTTTGAAATGTTAATTTACAGAAATCTCTATGAAAAAGGCTCTTGAAACTTGCTGATAATTTTAAAAACTACAGTGAATAATAAAATATTTTAAAATTACCTGATACGAAAAATTAGAGAGGTGAATTTGAATATGAAAATCAATGAACTATTTTATTTTAGAATTGTTTACCAAGTAAAAATAGTTAGCCAAGTGGCAGAATGTGACACTGTAGTTTATAATTACTCTATTTCTCACTCGAAGTATTCAGCGTTTATGGTACATAAAGTGAAATTATAGTTTTCCCATAAGGATTTTCTTTGACTTTCAATTCCTGAGATTTTGATTCCTTTGATCAGAAAAGCTTCAAAGCAAGAAAGTCACTTTTGAAATTCCTCTGATTTTCCCCGACTTAAAAAAAAATTATTTCCTTGAAGGTCTGTAGAAACCTTGTATTTTTTTCAAGCCTGAACCAAGCGAACGGAAGACATGATCGACCACCAGGAAACACGATGCACCGAGGTAGTTCAGTGGTCACAAACGTGAGATGCATTCCCGCTTACCATGGTGTGTTCGTCGCAAAAGGTTTTAAGATTCACTCAAGTCATCTTCAACGACAAGCGGTAACAACCATGGAATTCTAAAAAACCCTAAAGAATAGGGGGAATGAAATATGTATATATTTAAAACAATGAAACATTTCTCTGAAGAATGGAAAAAATAAGTAGGAACATTTGAAATAAAAAGTTTAACTTCAGCGCAAACATGACATGAATTTTTCTTGATGTTTTTTTTTTTTATTTGCTAAAAACAGTCATTAATTTTCGTGAAAAGTATAAATACGAGGAAGGAAATAGGCGTCTTATACCGATAATATAATCGAATATTTCGCATTGACATTTCAATAGTGCAAAGCGATGCGTAGACATTGTGCAAAAACCATCTTAACATGCAAACTAATAAGGCGAGAACAATAATGGAAATAAGAGGCAAACAATGTGTCTGTGCTTGATTATTTAGTACGTGATTGCAATTAATATTTCAGTTCTTTCCCAAAGGGAGGGTGATGACCAAGCCCGTGTTCGGACGAACACACATAGAAACAATGTCTTTCGAAGCAAAATAAAAATAATCATTATTTCCGAAACTTGCATTAAACAGCAATCGTGTGCTAGATCGAACGATTTTTTTAAACTCATTTGGTGCAATTTTTTCACCTGATTCTTTCAGTTTTGCCGCCAACACAAACAAGAAGCTCTCTCTCTCTGTGTGCGTGTGTGTGTGTGTGTGTTTGGACGCCGCCTGCGCAAAACTATTCACCAAAATCATTATAGAACCCGCGCAAATGATTTATGAGGCAGATTTAGAACTGATTTTCTTTTTTCCCTTGCGGCGGCATGTCGTCACTTCAATTGTATTGCAATTTTGAAATACAAGCCGAAACACACCAGAAATGCTCTCTCTCTCTCTCTTAGATGCGAAAGTTAACGCCTATCCATTAGATTGTTTTTGTGTGTGGTTAAAGTTTGCATTCAACACAGACAAGAAAACAAATACCGAATTAGATGAAATATGTAAAGGTTTAGCAATGCTCTAAATGCTTGTGACATCTCAAAAAAAAAAAAAAATAAAATAAAAAAACCACGGTTAGAAAATACAGAATTGAGATAGTATTTCGTGCAGCAGAATTTTCTGAGATCTCCTCGAGAGACTGCATGAATTGCCAACAAAAAAGTGATAAAGCTCCAAAGCCTGTGTTAGAAGATGGCTGTGCGGGATCCCAAAACGGTTAAAAGGTAAAATGCGGGTCCCATTATGGTTAAACGGCCCCAAGCATCTGTTGGCTGTGCCTGCACAGCCAGCTACTGCGTGGGACCATTTAACCCTATTTTTTTACGAGTTGCAGTGAAAGGGCTGAAATAAGGTGGATTCACCGTGCTACCACCGCGCTTAAATGGGTTAAACTAAGTTTTAATGTATGTTATGAGTTATGTACTTAATTATATTTTAAGATAATTTGTAAAAATTCCAAAACCTTTACCTAGGGATAGAATTTCAGGGGTACCAGAGTTGATCGTCTTGGACATGGTGTACAACTTCTACGAAATGATGTAGATTTTTATAATGCGACTTTTAACTAATACATTTTGCACATAAACTTGCGGTGGTAATTTCGAATATGAATGTAAAAAATATGCAACTTTTTTAAATTTTAGCACGGATAAATAGGAGAAAATTTCGAAGATGCAAAACACGCAAGTAAACCTATTTTAAAAAATTAATATAAACTTCTGGGTAAGTAAACTACAATTTTACATCAATTTTCTTTAAACATAATGTTGACTAAGCTCCTAATAACCCCAACTTGGCATTTGTTGACTAATACAGTAGTTCGACAAATGCCAAGTTGGGATTTTATAATTAAAGCTTTTGATATGATTTACCTTACGTATGAATTTCCTAAACACCTATCATCAATAAAAAATATATTAAAAAACAAACAAACAAACAAACTACTAAGCGCTTTAAAGGGAGTTTAGCACTAACATTCATCACTAATAAATGGTGTTTATGTCCAATTTTTACAACGCTCTCCAGCTTTCCAAAATCTCTATTTCAGGAATAAATATAAATTAGCATTTTTTTTACGCTGCAAAATGCTCACATATTTTCACACTATTTATCGAAATCATAATATCCAAGTAAAGAAACTGATATCAAATTCTTTAAATTGCTAAATAAATACTTTTAATTAATACACTTTCATCGCAAGAAAAGATAAACCATCTTTTAAGATGTTGCATTTTACTTGCCACATAACATATGCATTTGTCATTCAAAACATAAACATAGGGGGAGGGGGAACGAATGCACAACCTTAGCAGTGAATCAAATCTTTCAAAACTAAACTAAACTGTCGAATATGAACTTACATTTGATACATCACGAGAAAATGTTTGCTTAATTGGATTTCCTTCGACTGCGATGCAATAATGTTGCGAGAGATTTTTACGCAATAATTCGGGCTCTGCATACGAGTTTATTCGTACTCGGAAAACGCATTTTTATGCTTCAGTTAATTACATAATTAATCATATTAGAAGAATTCTTTTCTTCGTTCGAGAGTTTATCGGTGGTTTTAAGGGGAAATTCGTAATAATTCAAATAAAATAATATGTAGAAAATCAACAAACAAACAAACAAAAAAACGAATTAAAATAATTTTCAAAGATGATTCTGGAAATGAAAAGTTATCTCGATTACTTACAAAGTATTTTTTTTTTATTTTAATTTGAAAGAGTTTTAAGAGTATGCTTCTTCTGGCCTCAGGAGATAGTTTGATTTAAGTTTTGTTTCTTTCCCTTTTAAATTTGTTTCGTTCAGAATTAAACATTCTATTCGTAAAAGGCCTGCAATAATAAAAGTTTTAATCCGTTACAGGGAAAATACTTCAAGACTCTAATAGAATACTGTCAGTATCACACGCGGTTTTAAGTTTGATTAAAACTTTTGAAGGTTTTGTAAGCATGTTTTATAGGTGCATTGAAAAAGTAAAAAAATATATTAAAAATTCGTACGCTTAAGCCACTTTAATGAGAAGCCTAGGTGTATTCGTGCGAAAGCAAGCTACGATTTGCAAGAGCAAGAATGGCGTAGAATTTATTCAAACTTTCTCGTATTCATTAATCAAAAAATTAATTTTCAATGAAGGATAGAAAGGAAAGGAAGATCCTATTTTTCTGTTCCTGCTCAAACAAGAAATGTATAAAAAGGAAATATAATCTAAAATCATTATCTAAAAACAATACTAATTTGTGCTATACCCCTTCCTAACTTTTTGTATGATGCTTTTTTATAGCATAAAAATAGCAACTAATTAAAAGGTGGAAGTTTTTATGTGGAATTAACTTTATACAGTATTTAAGTTTTATAGAAATTTTAAATTCTGGATATGCTATAATTATAGCATTAAATAAATGCCCCCCTAATATCCTAATATTTCAAACGTATAAGATCTATTAAACGTTTAAGAAAAAACAGGACAATTGTGAAATGTTAGGAAATTTCAGAACAAAAGTTCGGAATTTCTTAAAGTCCAGAATTTGTGTACGAATTCTGAGCTTGTTGCAGTGTATGATAGGCAACAATAAGAAATAATAATAATATTGGAATAATTTTAGTGGAATTTTAGAACATCATAAGATCTAATGCTGTTTCTTGTAATCCTATTTTAACTGCAATACTTTTCTTTTGGTAACTAAAGCACACGCATATTAGAAGCCATTTATCAATTTCTACAGCTTAGAAGAAGCATTTAAATCCGGCTTTATTACGGATTTCAAAAAAGGAGGAGGTACTACGTTCAACGCATGTTTTTTATGTATATATATACAGCGATAATATTTATCATAATATTCATTTGGTTAATAGCGATACTATTCATTTGGTTACGTTCCGATGATATCATCATAAGAGAACATGTTTTAAAATCATTATTTAAAGAGTTGCTAGTATCAACGTTAGTAGTAAATGTGAAATGTTGCCCAGGGTGGTCATCTTTGGAGGTTGATTGCCAAGTATGGCATCAAAAATGAGTTCCCGAAATTAAACTGTGCTTGGCGATATCGTCTACATTTGGCGAAATATTGCCAAACCCTGCTATTTTACAATGGGAAACTTCAAAATTTGCGGAAGAATGAACCGATTTACATGCAACAAAATGCAATCCTTGATTATTAGCTGCGTAGCAAATTAATTTTTGAATTAAATTTCAGAAGAGCAGACATTCCTCCTCTGCAAATTGTAAAACAGTAATATTTTATAATGGGAATAATTTTTCGTTATGGTGAAGTAGTAATTTGAAGTCGGTCTCCTTTAAAAAAAATATCATATTTATCTAATTACAGTTGCTTTTATCCAATTTTATGAATTTTTATAGTGTTAAAAAGTGCCAGAATCTAGTACTTTTCCGGAACAAGGCGTTCAGATCATTCCTTACAAACTAAAATTTCTTTTGGGGGTTTCAATTCTTTTGCTACCAGCAAGGAAAAGATGTTACAGTGAAGGTACCCTATTGTGTGCCTAAATTGCTATCGTGAGTGGATTTTTGATGACCGCCTTTCTGAGGCCAGTGAAATTTTAATTTTATGTCTTTGAAACGTCATGATACAATTTCAAAAAATGGGATTGAGCTGCTTAAACAAGGGTTCATGAGCGATATTAGACCCTACGAATTTATTGTGGAGTGTATATACAACTCTTGATTCTCAGCACGTATCTTCGATTGGCCCGCTATGGCACTGCATTGTGTCCAGAGGGGCATTCCAAAATCTATGATGTGAAGGATAGAGAACCTATGCTTTAATGTGGATTTGTATTCAGATGTTTCATTGTATGGTAGAAGGCAGCAAGGTTCAGCAGTGAATTAAAACTTTTCACATTGTCGCACTTTAAAGGATTTATTTCTAAATTTGGCGATTTTTCATTGCGCTTTCGGATTTATCGTAAAATTTAACGATATTTCATAGTATATACAGCTGTGCATTACATAATAAGAGATTTCAGCCACTTTTGGGGGAAAGTTAGCAGTTTTTTCAAGCGAATTTAACGATTTTTCCGCAGAAAGAACACCTAGCAGCACTGCCTTTCCCAACACAATCAGAAATTGCGAAAAAAAAAAAAAAAAAAAAAAAAAAAACCTTGACATTTATATTTGCTTTTTCTCTTCTTTTTTTTTTCTTTCTAGAAACGCGTTTGAAAACCACCAATATGAGCAAAACAGTTGAAATTCGATTTTGAAAAATATATTAGAGATCATGGGAAAACTCGTAGAGAGGGGGAGGGAAATTCAGTTTTTTTTTTTTTTTTTAGTATGCACAAGCAAAATCGCACGTGCGTGCAGAAAAACATCGCCCCGTTCGAACACGCGTTTATGTGAAGTGCTTCATGTGGATACAAACACAAACGGAACAATGCCTTCCATAATTGGCAGACGATCGCGTGATGTCTGCAGGTGGGTCTGGATGGAAAGAGGCATCGATACAATAACTGAGTCAGGGTCGGTATGAATCGAAATGTAAAAATTTTTGACTGGCACAGATACAATAAATAAGAAAAAGAATTCGTGAATATAGACATTTAAATTGTTTTGTAGAATGCAGATCGAACGAATCTGTCTGCACCGAAAGAAAAAAGTGGTATGAACACTCTAAAACGGAAAGGGCGAATAGTCACTCATAAAGAATGGAAGATAGACTAAAAATTAATTAAAATTTAAGAATACATATCATATTAGAGTAGTGAAATGGCTCTTCCTCTAATAGATTTAGTTATTAATTAATTTTACTTCAATGTAGAGTTCCAGCGGAGTAAAAAAAAAATTCGAGGTTCAAACTAACACTTATTTGTGTTGCTAAAACGACGCTCAACACAGTTACTTTTTAACAACAACACTCATCACTCAACAAAAAATTCATATGAAAAGGTTAAAAAAAATGAACTTTGTAAAATACACGAGTACCTTTTATGCGTGCTATCTTACAAAATTTTAATTATTCTCTTAATTATATTTACAGCTTTTTTATGTCTCCTGCCCCACCTATTAAAAAAGTATAATTTTCTATTTTTAACGTTGTAATTACCATAGTAACAGAATCTATTTTCGTTAATGAAGTTTTTAGATTCAACAATCATATGTAAACTGAATTTGTTTTTTCACAGTTCTTAGAACTCAGAAAAGTTACATATCCGCCCCCCCCCAAAAGAAAAAGAAAAGAAAAAACAACCTTTCTAGTGCTTTAAAAACATTCGGATTTTTTTATCCTATTATAGCTATTTAGTATTTCATTTCTTTAGCATGTATGAAGAAATATTTTTCAAACTGTCCAGAATTGAACAAGCGAACTATATTTTTATTAGAGAAAGTTATAGGCGCATTACAGTGGAAACTTTCAGGTCAGCAAACGAAATATTACGTCGCGGCCGCACAGAGGGTTAAACTGGTATGCTTGGAGCACTTGATAGTACTAGCATAAAGAACATGACTGTACACTTATATAATATCAGGTGTACCAAAAAGTAATGCCCTTTTTTTTCAGAATAAATACGAAGAAATAAATGTTTAACAAAATTTTAATTACAAATAAGTAGTACCAAAAGCAAAGGAATCATTTCTTATATTTTAAAGCAAGGATTTCATAAATAATTGTTTTTTTTCTTTCAATAAATGTACGTGAAAAAAAAGAGAGGGTGGCCGCTACGCTCAGAGGGGGAATTTCGAACGATTCTGAAACTGAATTTTAGATATACGCGTTCGCTCCATTTTACATCATCACTTTCCGTCCCCTACAATATTATAATATTACAAATACTAACCGCAACTGTATCTGCATGCTTCAGTACCATAGAGCAGATATAAGGCATAGAGAGCGCGCGCTTTGGTAACCCTAACTGGACGTACTTGTCCACCCCAGCAGCTGACTCGTGGTAAGATCTGACGCGCATCATTCTTGTGCATCCAACTCTCCTTAGTTTTCTATGGAGCATTTGTGGCCAATGCGCTCATTTCCGTTTTCGTCATTAATTTTCTTGAGAAAAAAAATGGTACATATCTGCACTGCATTCGGGTGCAATTTATGATTTGCGAAAGATACTGGAATAACATTTCACAGAAGAGCGTTTTTTTTTTTTTTTTCATATAAAACATACTTTTTTATAAATGAACATTATTTCAATGCATCACAAAGCCTTGGCGATAATTTTTTGTTACGCTAAGGCGGTTTGTAATGCGTATGTTGACAGTAAATTTCAAAGGTAGTTTACATTTACCACTCGCCAAATGCGGCGATAAAGCACAAGTCTGGCCTCGCTGAGAGCATTTCCGTATCACAAGACACATGGTTCATCCTTGACTGACATTTCCAGCGGACTTTGAATGCCGATGTGCCCTCTAGTATATTTCTGCTGTCTGCTTCAGACTTTCGACACACACACACAATGACATTTTTCAAAAAATTTAATTCTCAAAAGACTTGCGTAACTAACCCCCCCATGACGTAATAATCGAAACTCGGAGAAGGTCGGACAAGATATGAAGAATGAAATGAACGGGTATAATAAAATTCTAACACTTATAATTTTTTTCTTCCTACTCAAGCAACAGAATGATTCAACAAAAACTGCTTAATACATTACACTATTAGTCGCACAAAAGAACAATAGCCCCAAAACATAACTGTTAGAGAGAGGATGAATGAATGAACAGCGAATCACAGAGATCTCCTGAAAACAAAAACTACACCTCCTTTTTAGGGGTAATTGTCGAAAATTACAAGTTTTGGTTATTTTCAAGAGGCCTCAGAAATGAAAAAAAAAAAGGTTTAAATGAACTCTTTGCTTACACCTAATAATTTTAAACGAAACGTGCAACATCAACAAGCAAGGGGGGAGGGAAACAGAATGAAGTTAGCCTCGTCTCTCTTTAATGTGTCGCATTAAACGGAATTTTTCATGAAAAGTTTTAAAATTATGAGACGTGCAGTAAAAGAGATGAAGCGAAGTGAAAAAAATGTATATAAAAGCTTCCAGAGAAAGTAATTAATTATGTAGAATTATTAAAGCATAGATCCTCACACTAGAGTGTGTTGTTCTCAATATAAAAATCTGAAAGGGGGATATGAAAATTTAGGGTTTTATTTTCATTTACTTATTTTTCTATGCCTCAAAAATGAGAGATGGGCTTTAAATCTTTCAAAAATCAAGTACACGCCATTAATGATTTGGTTTCAGAATATATTTACATAAATCCATACGAAGGTTTTTTTTTTTTTTTTTTTTTTTTTTTTAAACGAAAGTTTTAGAAAAATAAAAAAAATCAGTCTCTTTATCCTTTTATCCTGATTTACATTTATGTTTAAAATTAGTGAAAAAAAATATATATTTATATATTTCATTGATTTTAATATATATATATAATTTTTTAAGTGGAAAACGGCAGTTTTCTATAAACTTTACTATGGTAGATTTCTTTTGTTTTGTTTGAAATTTTGAAATAGAATTACTTTGAAATGCTTTTTAAACAACGACTGGCCACAGATCTTAATGTATGAAAACTTTTCGGGTCTTTCTGTCAAAGGAAAAGATAAATCATGTCACAAGCACACTGGCTATAAAACACTTTCCAAAACAACAGTCTTTATTTTTGCTAAATTTGGCGAAGTCAAACTTGGAGAGATTTCAAGGGATGCATCAAAAAATCTGTACGTCATTATTAATTTTTAGAACCTGTAAATGAACTTTAAATGTATTCCCATCCTTAAAATGAAGAGTAAGCAGCTTATTACATTGTGATTGAAAAGAATGAATATCTGTAAACTGCCATAGACCATAATGAAATGGGATTCTTCTGGGTGTTTTTGTGGAACTATAAATGCTACAGACGCCATTTTCGATTGAGAGCATTACATTGTAATATTCAATTACATACATTAATTTTGTTTTGCTTGTTTTAAATGGATGAATATCGCTAAAATATGCTTTAAACAGAGACAACCTATAGGATATTGTATGGGAATTCTTTTGGGTACTCTTGTACAACAATAAATGCTGCATACATTATAATCAATAGAATATACGGTAGTGTACAATATCAATAGCATACATAAATTTCGTAGTAATGGATGCATATTGACGGCAGTTAGAGCACGGACAGAAAGACAAAGAAACCGGAATCGGAAACATTTTTCAACTTGGAAAGTGTTAAAAATGACAACATACCTCGTTTTTCAAAGAGGTATAGCCATGAAAAAGTACTGACGTGGAAATAGAAGACATCTTTTCAAACAATTCGCTATACGAAAGTTGCAATAACATTCAAGTCTGGACGAAATAAAATATTTACGAAATAAATTATTATAAGCGAATTATGCACTGAAATGAAGTCGCTAAAAACAAGACAAAAGTCAGGAATAAACTAGATGTTCGAGATGACATCGGACTAGCTTTGGCAAAAAATTGAGACAAAAATTATGAAATTTGATGCAATATCAGTCACCGCAGTGGACATTAATAATCAGTTTAAAAATATCACAGCCCTAAAATGTAATGTTTAGTTTATATCTTTTTTTTATTTACTTGTTTTTTTTTTTTTGTTTTATAAATCAAATACAGCTGAAGGAAAACTGGAGGAGGGGGAGAATTCTCGAACAACTTTTAAAGTTTGTAAGTCACGCTATTAAACAGTTTCAGAATCACTGGTACAGACCATCCAAGTAAGAAACATCTATTTCATAGCAATGGATGCCTACTCAAAGATACGGACGGACAGACAGAATAACAAATCGAAATCATAACACTTTTCAACTTATTGAAAAACGTCAAAAAATGTACACGGTATTTCTAATTTTTTTAAAAAACCAATTCGTAATTTTTTCACTGGAGCTTTCTCCTTTAGCCCGCCCGCATGGAGATAGGAAAGGGAGTTGCTGGTTTTCGAACTATGTTTTTAAGGAAATTTTCAGACTCCCAGAAAATAATCAGGAATAAAAAAATAATACTTCTGCAAAAGTATAAAAGAGAAATCTGCATACAATGTAATTTTCTGGGTGATTTGAATCAAATGATATTATACATTGTAAAAATTATTCATTCACCTTTTTATCCTTTCTCCAGTTGAACATGTGTAAGGAAAACAATATATAACATTTTAATCAGTGTCAATTTAAAAGCACAACAGCGAACGAGATTAAAGATTCATGCGCTCTATTTCGAAGTACTTATATTTAAATTTCAAATGCAACTTAAATTTCAAATGCAAAGATTTCGAAACTTTCCTCTAAATAAGTTTCTATATTGTTATAACAATCGTATGAATTCGATTAATTTAATTTTTGAAATGTTGTTACTACAAGAATTTGAGTTTAGTTTTAGTACTCCGAGTGGAATAAAGTTTACTGAAAAAAAGAAAAAATAATAATCTACTCCATTATAGTCAGAGACATTTTGATATTTTGCATACCGTTAATAAAATTTCATGTTGTAAAGAAATAAGTTCCAAATTAACTTTTTTCAAAAAAGCTTTTTTTTTTTGTAACTGCGGAAATTTAAGTTTGAAAATAATCCGAATATTTGATATCAGGATAATTTTTTAACATAGAAAAATATTAAATTTAGTGGATTTTTTAATATCAGGATTTTAATCTGATTAGCAACACCGTTAAAATGTAAAACTTAAATATTTTCAATAATAAGTATATCTTTATACTATCTTTATACCAATAAAGGAATTAAGCTACAAAATATTGTATTATTTGGTTTTTGTATAATTTAAT
The DNA here is from genome assembly GCA_038373885.1 of Cheiracanthium punctorium. Classification (NCBI taxonomy): domain Eukaryota; kingdom Metazoa; phylum Arthropoda; class Arachnida; order Araneae; family Cheiracanthiidae; genus Cheiracanthium; species Cheiracanthium punctorium. The sequence goes on along the minus strand of JAWZYV010002307.1, from coordinate 531,718 downwards.
TTGAGTAATTATTACCTATATATATATATATATATATATATATATATATTAATATTTAAATGTTTTTTCCCCAGTCTTGTAAGAGAATTAGAGGGCGTATGCCTGATTATTGAGACATACGGTCAGGGGGGAAAATTGCAGTGAGTGCATAACTGTTGCCAGTTACTGATTCACTAAGATTACACGTGCACGCACGTTGATTTCTGATCCTCATTAATTCGCCTTTATTTCAGTCAGTCATTCTTTTGCTGTGCGTTATATTTGGATACGCCTGAATCAGTTTAAAAAAAAGGCTGTCATCCCACTTTGTACGTAACATGACTATCTTCATACTCAGCTATAATACTGAACAGGAATTAATCCATAATTGTTAGAAATATTTTCTTTCTATAGCATATAGAAAAAAAATGTTTTGTTGAATTCTACAAAATTTTGTTGTTTACAAAAAACATGGCTCTATTCTAAGACAATAATTTTGTAGGGCCAACAAAATATTTCGCTAAATCCACAAAGCATTTCGGGTACATACGTATTATCCCGCCGACCATTTTTGACTTGGTCACTAAACTGATTGAGCGAATGCGGAAACTCAGCAGCCGTCGACGGGATAACAGGTACGCAGTGCGTCAAATAAGGAATGAGGCAAATAGTATTTCAATCAAATAAAACCATTAATTACATTAATTCAAAATAATCCTCCTGCAGGTCCACACAATCATCGTGATTTTGTACCTGCTTCAATCTGTTGGTCAATGGCAACGTTTGACAATTTTAAAGCAACAAAACCTGTGAGACAATTTTAAAGCAACAAAAGAGATCAGAGCACTCAAACACACACTCTATTCGCCTGATTTCGGCATCTGCAGACTTGTTTTCTCTTTCCAAACATTGAAGGTGCTTTAAAAGGGGAAGGACTCTGTGACATTGCAGGTATCTGTCTACCGTGTTATGGCTAACAGGCGGAAGTGCACATTTGGAACTCCCTCAACTTTTTTCATCGGAACCTATTTCAATAACTTATGGCATCAATGTAAACGTTGTGTTGAGTAATAGTGGAGTATTTTGATTAGGTGAGATTTCGAAACTGAAGTAGAATTCTTCGTTTGGATGTAATGCTAGTTGCCTCAGTACTCAAAAGATGCACTGTATAAGAACCCCATCTTACTGCAAATTTATTCAATTAAATTAGTATCATCAACAAAACTTTCTTGAATTTAACAAAAGAGTTTTGTTTTTCAATGCAAGGATGTCCAGACTTTAAGAGAATTTCAGTCCACCTAAAGAATAAAAATTGCTTAGGGCTGCATAAAAAATACTGTATGTTTATATTACTGTGATAACATACTCTGAACACGCGATAGCATTGCTAAAAATTTAATATCAAATTCTTGTAAATTAGTACGTGAGTAAACTTACTACATCACGTTTCCTTGCAAAATTTTCTTCATGATTTTTCTCCATTAAACACCATTGACGAGCTTCACTTTATTAAAAATAAAAATCTTTTCAGAAATTCGAGCATTTTGCCGTTATTTTAATCAAAATTCTCAAAAAGAAAAAAACATATTTGGCTTAGAAAACTTCAAAATAAGCATTTATGGCGCAATGCACTTTATTTTGTTGAAAGAACATGTTAAGTTTCACTATATAAACATAAATTTTGAAACTATAACGAGACAATAACACAAGCCTTCTTCTAGAACTAACTACAAAGAAGTTTTAAAAAAAATTAAAATAAAGTTAATTATGAAACGAGTAATAGCTGTAAAAACGGACAAGCGCGAAGTTTTAAAATAAAAATATTCCCTAAAAATGCCCTTAAGCGCACACTTCATTTTCCCTTTTCAGCGTCCTTTTTCAATCTTTCACAAAATACGTTTTTTTATTTTTATTTTTTAAAACTCGCGCGCAAAATAATTATATACATTGAAGATTATGCATTTTCAGAAGCAACAGAGTGAACAGAAACAAAAAGTTAACATTGCAAACCAACAAAATTAATAATAAAAAAAAAAATAACAGCACATATACGCAGAGAATGAACGTCTATTAGAGTTAAAATTTATGGCCCTGGCTCGCGATGAAACGCATTTCCGATAAATATTTAAAGAAATGCTAATAAGTTTAAGCACTGTCAGAAGTGGTGAAGAAACTTTCGCTAGTGGCGGCCGTTATACAGCACGGTGGCATTAAAAAGAATTTTTGGGGAAAAATCCTTTTCCAAGAGAGGAGAAGAGAAGCCTTAAGACGTTAAAAGCTCGCAACGGGGAAAAATGCGGAAAATTTTACAACAGAGCAAGAAGTTTAATTACTAAGGATTATTGAAATTGGTATTTTAAGAGGCTGTTATGAAAGATAATATGATGCTGAAGGAAACGAGGGGGGGGGGAGAGAAGGGAAAGGGGGGGGAGTAACCAGGCTTTTCTTACTCGTAGAGTTTAAAATAAATGCAATTAACTTTTGCATCGTTAGTATGTGGACATGACGTTTTGCGGAGAGCGGCAAAAAAATGGCGAGAATGAAGGAATAACTCATTTTTCGGAATTTTAGAATTTTTGGAGAGGGAGAGAGTGAGAGAGTAAGGCAGCTCTTCCGAAGGTAATAACGTTCGAATTTCGAAATGGTTTTGGCAGCAAGGTTATTATTTGTTTGTTTGCTTGGATTTAATGAAATAGTATATGTTTCAGACCCCAAGTAAAAATATGTTCCGATGCAAATAATCGCATAACTGATGTACTTTAATTCATTTTAACTTGGGAGAAGAATTATTAGGTTTATTTTATTTTGTTTGTTATAATTTGTTCCCTTGCTACGTAAAAGTAGGGCGATTGTAGGATTTGCGGCGATTACTTTTTAGATATAAATGTGATTTTTGTAACCAATTTAGCGTAGGTTAATCTTGAAATATTTATGTCAGAGTCAGAATTGTGAATAGGAATGGTTGCCAGCCGATTTTTTGGGATACGAGACAGAGATTTACAGCTTCTTTGAGAGGCAAAACAAACATTTTTAACATTACAATATAAGGATTTTGCGACACAAACGAGAAAGTTTTTAGGCTGTTTCGAGAGACGAGACAGGCTTATTTTACGTCCCGCGTCCATCCCTAATTATGAAGTGGTGCGCTTGCGCAAGACTGCGTTTCAAGCTGGTTTCAAAGATTCATCCCTGGAAGCAGAGATTGAAATCTTCATTACCGTGGCTCAGCTAAGGTGAGTAAACAGATTAAACCTGAGTTAATTTAAACTCGATTACACCCCACCACCACCATTTTTTACGTACGCCTAAACATGCTGTGCAGTCAAAGCAGCTTCGCATTTTTGCCCCTTGTGCACCTCGTAGCCAAAACGCTTAATCCACGTAAGAACTCAGACCACGTACTCAGACCACAAGAACTTTGCTCTCACAAAGTCAAGATCAATTTCGCGGGTCGGACCCCGGGAACTACTTCAAGTACGTAGAGGAAAAATAAACAACAAAGGGAAGATGACATCTAGTTATTTAAAACAGTAGCTCAGATATTATCTCATTTGTCGGTCTCCCAAGTACACAATTGGATCGTTAGAGTACAGCCACGCATGTTGACGCGTTCTGTTACGATAGAGATGCGAGGTGATCACAGTTATTATCAATTTAGTTACAACACGATGACTCTTCCAACAACATCAATCTCCTTGTAATCCTACTAGACGCATGGCTTTTTAAATAAATGATTTAGCCTTTTATTCTTCGGCTGTCACGGAGAGAGAATATTTATTATTTTAAGCTTGTGGGGTATTTGAGGATTTTAACACTTTTCTAGTTTTTTTTTTTTCCCTTCTTCTTTTTTTCATGGTTGAAAATATACAAAGAAAGAAGGTGGAAATATATACTAAAAATTATTATAGAGCCTTTTTAAATGTTTTGCAATAAATAATCTTATATAATAAAAAAGAAGCAATTAATCTGTTCTCTTCTTTAGTTGCAGACTCGACGAAAGAGCCCCCCCCCCCTTTTCTACGACTGTCATTCAAAGGGTTTTTGGAAAGTCTGGCTATAGTCCGCAATAGCACAAGTTTAACACTGAGCTATAGTAAGATATTCAACGAACTAAACGGGGAAGCTATGATGGGAAGACAGGAAAAGGAATATCTGCCATTGTTTTTGAGGCTACAGAAAGCGAAGAGATTCAAATAAGTAAGATAAAAACTATTTGTTTTAAATTAGTGAGGTTAAAATAACATTAAACTACTTTTAAAAACACTCAAATTACTGGTGTTAAAGGATAAAGTAAATAAAAACCTATGTAAAAAACACACATAAGTGTTTTTTACAAAATTTTTTATTTACTTTATTAAACTGCTTTATTTAATGTTAACACACATAAAGAAAATTTCACAGATTTCGGGGGATGGATACAAGGAATCTGTTCTCCCTCAGCTTCAAAAGGCAGCTACTAGCACCTTCCCCTGCCTTCTTTTCCTTTGAATTTCTTTTGATAATACTAACTTTTTTGAATATTTTTCATGTACTGGGGATTTATTTGTTTGCTTCCGTTCAAGACTTATCACTTCTAAATACACTATTTTCGAAGCAGGGCATTATTTAAGAACATTAAATTATGCTTTGTTTGAAATAAATGAACGTTTCCAGAATGTTATTTTAAACAATGACTGATTGGTTTCCTTTTGTGTGCTCTTGTGAAAGAAACACAAATGCTAGCTACACCATCTTTAATAGGATTAGCATGGGGATAACGCATATAAATTTCGTAGCAGTCGATGCATATTTAAGGCAGTTTAGAGCACGATCGGACAGACAGACAAACCGAAATTATAAACACTTTTCAACCAAGTTTTGAAAAACACAGAAATGCTCCAGTAAGAATAAGCTTAAACACAAACACAAAAGATCAAACCACAAAATAAAGTAGGCTGGATTTTTAGCATTATGTTAATAATATGCACAAACTAAATGACAGCATTGGTCAAGAAATTAAGGGAAGAAAGAAAAAACCTCAAGGTTTTACATTACGAAATTTCAGCACTGGAAAATGTTGTAAATGCATTTCGTTCGTACGATGAGGAAAAAATAGAAACATGATCATTTCTCGTTCTTTGAGATTCAGCAAAATATTAATGTCCATGAGAAGAATTTTAAATACTTTCAGATATGCGTTTTCAGTGTTACTGGAAAGCAAATTTTATTTTTAAGGATGAAATTTTAAACTTTAATGTATAGACAAGGTCACAGTTATAAAGCACGTTTTTCCTTATACCTACATTCAAATTTATTTAAAAAAAAGGAAAAACCGGATATTATCTTAGAATACAGACTGGATATTTCTTTCTAGAACAGAGTGTCAAACGAATATGTGTGTGTGTACATGTACATCGTTCCAGCATATATGCGCTGATGAATAAGATACCACTGGTAGTCAGTGGAGCCAAACACTTTATGTACAAGCACAGAAAACTTTTTAAAAAGTTTGGAATATGTTTCACACAAAGTGTATGTTTTATGCTAGAGGGAATTTGAAGCTCCATAGTACTGTAATACACCAGTGTTAAGGATTTTTTCAAAAAGTAATGGCACGCTAAAAATAAATAAATAAATAAATAAAATTATTAACAATACAGTGCAGGAAAACTACCTGGTTAGGAGATTTATTTTACAAAAAGTTTAGAATTAAACAACTTTTGGTACTAATATACGGAACAGAATGATTAGTTCCTTGTTTAACAAGAGTTTAGGTGACGGAATAGTAGTCTAGACGGAAAAGAAGGCTGGTTTCAAGGTAAGAGAAACGCCTTATTTATAACACCAATATCAGTATGCAACAAATAATACTTCTATTAGTTATAAAACATAAATTTCAATAATTATATTTCTACTAGCGTTGTCCATCAAAATAAAGTAATCACTGAATAATAACCGATACAAGAACAAAATAAAAATTTTCAAGAACTTTTTAAAACTTAAAATACATTTAAAAATGAACTACACTTTACAAATTTTTTATTTCGCTCTACGATCATATAACAATTAGTAGAAAAATTTTCCAGTTCGTTGGGTGCAAAAGAAACGTCTTTTACTAAAAGATAAATTATGGGAGGAATTTTAACCGTTCCTACAGGCAATTCGTTCGAAAAAATAAGAAGAAAGATCAAAATAAAATTTGTACTTCGGAATCACTTGATTATCGACGCAAAAATGGAACAATCAACATAAATTTACGAGCATTAAATTCAGAAAATGAGGAGAAACAGCAGTTAAAATAACAGAGGAAATGAATACTGATGATCGATAACATTAGAAAATGGAATAAAAATCACTGTAAATCCCTCGCAATAAAAGTAGAAGTGTTTAATTTATGACACAGTATAAAGGAACAAGTTCCGAGAGAAAAGGGATGAAAAAAAAGGGGAGGAATCTGGCTACATTTTCAGAATAATCCAATAAATTTAAATACAACCCAGAACTGGAAGAAGAAAAGTCACTCTTAAAAGCGATATTAAAAATATATTTCCCCGGAAAGTTTCGTGCGCTTCGAAAGACCGAACGAAAAATTAAATAAAATGGCAAAAAAGTCCGTTTGAAAGCGAGCAATTAATTACTGCAAATTATTACTGGGGATTGGGGAGAGGTGGCTGCTGCACAGTTTAGTATAAAACGAAAGTTTTTCAAAAAGAAGATCTAGGATCGCTTTACTGCTGCGGATCTTCATTTATTTAAATTAGTGAAAATAAATCTATTGACAAGTACGGGACGGATGGAAGTTAAAAGTAGCAAATACACAATCTAGCTAATAAATAAGCAACTGGCGAGGAAAAAAAAAACTATACGGGCGGAAATTTTTGAGAAAATTCTTGTTACATCAGTGCGATGATTCTCATCCGGGCAACTTTCGTTGATTTTCTGCTCAATGCGGATTGAATCAGACTGAGCTCGAATTTTTATTTCAGGTTTGAAAAATGTGTTAAAAATGAATAGCCAAATCAAGTCGTTTAGTCGTGCAAAATAGCCTTCAGGCGTTGTGAATGAGTGGGGGTGTATGGGTGTGCGCGTGTGTGGGAGGGGGGGGGAGGGGAGGGGGGGGCATTGCTCAGCCTTCAAAAAGAAATTGAGAAGGAATCGTTCCCGAGAGAAGAGAATATATATGTTTTGAAGTTCTCTTCTTTATTAGGAGTTATTCAACAGTTAATTTGGAATTACGACAAATTAACAAGAAATAAAATGAAATACAAGTCCTAAAGAACTGAGTGGAGATATGATAATACAGAGTTTAATTACTTTCTTTATAAATTTAAACTTAAAAATAAAATTTTTGTTCAAAAAGTGTAACGAATTCCCAGATTTAAATGCCAGCGTTTGTGCGTTTCCAGCGTTTAAATGCCAGCGTTGTAGATTTGAATGCTTTGATTTAGAAAGAATTTTTTTTTTTAGCATATTGCAGATGATACTCCAATAGCAAAATTCCTAATTATTAAAATAATAAACCACCTTTAAATTTATTTTCAGTTAAAAGGCTCTAAAAACTTTTATTTCGAATTAATTTATTTTAATTCATTAGAAATTTTGGTTTTGTGCAAGCTCTACATTTAAAATAAATAAAAAAAAATCTTAAAGCGTTTGTATATAAAATTATTACATAATAATATTTTTTTACGGTCAGTTACGATTCGGGGGAAAAAACCTCAAAATAAATAAGTACCACAAATATTCTACACATCTGAAAATAATAAACTCATAATATAACAACAGTAAGTTATAGTTATTGGGTACCAGGGGCGTAGCCAGAAATTTTTCGTGGGGGGGGTTACGACTACTACAACTCATATATATGTATACGTGTATGTGATAATGTAGTGAAGAATATACATTTTGTATGGCAAAAATTTCTCATGGGGGGTGGGTTTATGACCCCCCTAACCCCCCCCCCCTTGGCTACGCCCCTGTTGGGTACCTTTCAGAAAACTGGCGGTAAAAATATAGTCAAAGACCATAGTTTTACAGGTTCTGACTGACAGTTCGAAGGTATTAAATAGGATGTATATTATTGAGGGTTTTTAGTACGCAGTATGTAGAATTATTCCGTGAAATCTTGGAGTATTGCCACTTTAAACATGTTTAAATAGCATTTGGAACACACCTGAGATGTCTTTAGTGCATACTTAATATTGTCGTGGAAATTTCGCCCTAATAGCGGTCGATGATGTTTCGCTATAATATAGCTCCGATTCCCTCGATGTTGCAATCTTATATTATGCTTCCAATATTATATTGGAAGTACAGTATAGCGGTATAAATACTTTCCGACAGTATAATTTTTTGTCCATTGTCTTTTTTGTTGTTGTCAATTTTGGTGATGTATAGATACGTGGCGCGATCTTCAAATATTGTGATATTCTAACCTAAAAAAAAAAAAAAAGAAGAAGAAGAAGAAGAAGCTGTAAGTTACTATTAATGTAATTTTGCGAGATCCAGTAAAACAACAAACAAATATAGTATTTCCATACTTAATATGAAGCGTACTCTGTTATAAACGCTGATATACCCATTCTATTGTGCTTGAAACAAATAGATGTTTATAATTGCCATAGACCGTAATGTATTGGACATTTTTGAGAATTCTTGTAAAAAGGCAGTATATTCTATCTATATTATTTTCGGAGGAGAAAATTATATTTTAATCCTTAACAACACATATCAGTTTTTGTTTGGTTTGATATAGATTAATGCCTCCAAAATACACGTTAAACAACGACTGCCCACAAAGAATAATGTATTGGGTGTTCCTGTAAAATAACTATAAATGCTGCATGGTACAGCAAATAGGAATAACATATAAATTTTGTAGTAATCGAAGCATATTTACGGCCATTAGAATATAGACGGACAGACTGACAAATCGGAATCATAAACACTTTTAAACTTCGTTGGAAAGTGTTAAAAAAACTGCTCTAAATTCAAAATATCTTTCCAAAGCGTAAAAAAATAAAAATCGCAACAACCATTACAGTGAAATACAAACACTGAAAGCCCTCAATCGATATAAACAATAGCCCACATAAGTTAAATAGGCAAAAATCAGCTGCATCCTTTTATGCTCATTTACATATTATGTCTTTGCAGTTCTAATTAAATATATCTTAACAGAAACAGCCCCAACTTAATACATAATATTGAGAAACCCAAAAATTAAGCTTTTACAACTTCTGTATTTAAAAAAAAAAAAAAAAAAAAAAAAAAAAAACATTTCGAAGATCAAAATATGACACTTAGATTGATGAAACAATCCTCCATTGATCAATTTATTGAAAAATAACTACTTTTGAAATTTATGAGATAATAGAAATGGCATTAATCTGAATAAAATCTAATTTCAATTAAATATAAAATATTTTAGAATTGTCGAATCATTACTAAAGGAAAAATTGAAACACGGTAAAAATAAAAATTCACACGTCAGTTGAAAAGCATTTATTATTTAAAGAGGAAATGCATATGTTTTTAAGGAAAGTTTATAACACCCTATACACGATATTCAATCAGCAACAAATTGCGAGAAAATTAAAAAGAATGCATTTTAATAAACTTTAAAGTAAACGCATTGTTTGAAGCACACAATGAAGGGATAAATGTTGTTGTTGTTAACAGCAAATGAACACGGCAAAAATTCAGCGGAATTCTAACAAATTAATGAATTCCGATAATATCTGAATCCAACAGAAAAATTACGTCGAAATAACTCACAATAATCGATGACTAACACGTGAAAATAAAAACATTTCTGGCAGTTTTATGAAGAAAAGATAAATTTATGACCAAAAGCGATGAAATGGTAAGGAAAAGGTTGGAGGAAAAAAGAAAGGAAAGGAATAATTTTTAAGGAACAGTTTGATAATAAATTTACGCACCTCCAGAAGTTGCGGAGAAAGTTTTCAGTACTGCATTAAAAAGGACTTCTTTTAAAAATTTTGAGGCTCGAATTAAACACGTGGAGAGCAGAAAAAAAATGAAAAACATTTTTGCAAAGCGAGCAATTAATTACTTCAGATTATTAAAAGTGGAATAATTAGATGTTGCGAAAGATAGAAATTTGGGAAAAAATCGAGAAATTTATATTTAACAATTAGAAATCTTCTCGAGCATCACCATCCCGCTAATTAAGAACTGAGTAAAAAGTACACGCTATGTGTTAAATTATATGCTGCAGTAATAAAACATGAACAATTGTAAAAATGGACGTTAACACAAGTAATACGTTATACTACTATTATAAATTACTAAAATTCGCAGAATGCATGTACACATAGATAAAAGCTTGTTTCATTTTATAGAATATCACGAAAAGTTTGTATTGTTTTTTTTTTTCTCCAACTAAACTACAACTTAAATTACGTTATTTAAACTTAATTTAAATTTTTGGCTGAGGATTAAGTTTAGGTAATTTGAATTCGCCTATTTTGGGCATGAAATAACAACCTGAGGTTGGCTGAAATACTTATTACAAAAATAATGGAATTTTTTTCCGATGTTAGATGAAAAATACTTAGATAACATAGAGAAACTTAAAATAGTATTTATTTTCTAAAACAATTTGATTGAAATTATTATAATAAAAAGTGAAATAACATACTTTAATACAGTCTCCTAAAACATAAAACTTACTCTTTACTACATGGGGCTTGCAACAAAAATTACTTTTCAATAATACATTTCTACGTGTACAACAATATGTGTGTCTTTCAGACTAATCAAACATGCAAAAATATGAGAAAACTTCACTATAGTTTCTTCAAACTATCACTTGAACTCTTAGGAGAATAGGTATTAATTTATCATAGTAATAGTTTCACGGTATTAATAAACTGATTTGAAGTATCTTTTAAGCTTATTTTCATCAGCTTATGAGCAAATGGTCTTTTAATCAATGCAGTAGGTGATACATCATGTCTAAAGAAACAGTTAAAATCTTGAACATTCAAAAAATTACCATAGTTTGATTTTATTTTTCATTTAGTAAATTCTATGGAATAGTTTTGTAGATGCGCTATAAAATCAATAACAGCAATGAAACATCTTTTTATAGAGCAAAACTAACTTGCATACATTGCATATTTAAATAAAATTTTATTCCATTGAATTCTACCATTCTCAATTATTAGTATTAGCAAATATTTTTTTGAAAGTTCTTAAACATTTTTAAACATAGATAGTTGCATAGAGTTTGACTTCGGTAAAATTTATCAAAATAGGCATTATTTGAATAAATTTCCATCAGTCAAATCCTACGCAACCAGTATTTTGTATTAAAGAAATAACTTAAAATATTTCTTAAAATTATATAACAAACAAATTTAAAGTTAAACAATTTTTATGTAAAATGCAAAAGTAAAATTAATTTTATTTTTCTGTTATGTGTAATTTTTATCCAAAGTTTCTTTATTTGACTTCTTGTAACTCCTGGTGTACTTTTGAATTTCTTTAGAGTGCATTTATAGAATTAAAACCAATCTACCGCCTCTTACTGTTTAAGATACAGTTACGGTACGTAATATATTCGATTAAAATGAACATGAGACTATCAGTAATACATAGTAGTGTTTAAAGAGTGCAATACCGATAAATGTACGACTGTAATGGAATAAAGGTATTGTTCACAGTAAAAATCGAGCAAAATTTTCAGTAAATGAATATATTTCAATGATATTTTGTTAAACGGAAATAAATAATCATTGAAATATCTCTCAGCAATCGATGATTATACACAAATTTATAACAATTCGGTGCAGTTTTATGATGGTTAATGATGGTAATGATTATGAGGCAGTTTTATAATGGTAACAGCGTATTGCGCTGATATGCCACAGGTCCGGGGTTCAGTCTACGGCTTGAGAAAGTTTGAATCAGACTTTCCTCCCTTTAATGGTTCAATAAATTGAAGACCAAGATTGCTAGTGGGGGAACTAAACAGTGGGGGAGTCATGCGTCAGGTTAGGGCATATTCAAACATACAGGTTATAAGATACAAGTACGGCTGATATTTCAACGTATTTCCAAAGGGATTATAAACAGCATTTGTGAACTTGTTTATGATCTGTTTATGAGTTGTCCAAGTATGCTCAACCATTGCCAAAAAAATTATAAAGAATCTTTACACGGCAACTTGTATACAATATTTAAGCAAATTCATGATAAATAACTCCCTACTATAAAATCCTAAGATGTGTTCAAGAAATTTCCTTGAAAGAAAATATTCACCTTCGATAACTAACCTTTTCCCAACTAACCAGCTTTCAGTAAAACTGTTAAAATAATCAGGGAATATCTAGAACGGTATATTGAAAGCCACCCCAAAAAGAAAAGTAACAACTCGTAAAAATAAAATATTCTACATCAGTCGATGAAAGAAGCTTAAGTAAAATTTATGACCTTCGAGAGCGGTAGCTGGAAAATTTTTGAAAAACACTTTTCAATAAATTTAAATACCGTCAAAAGAGAAGTGAAGGGGGGGGGGGATGCGAAGGAAGTTTTCTATTAAAAGTGTATGGGTTGCTCCTAAAAACATTTTCCTAGAAACTTTCTAGGCCTCAGATCAAAGACGATTGAGAACGTACGAGCGAAGGATAGAAAAAAAAAATTCGAAAATTTTCTCTACAAAGTGAGCAATTAATTACTGCATATTATTAAAAATTGGGATAACGGTACTGTTATGCAAAACTAGGAGAGAAAGATAAAATCAGAAGAAAAGGTGCAAGGAGGGAAAAAGGGGTGAAAAAGAAAAAAAAAAAGAGGAAAATTATATTTATCAGACTAGCTTGCTCGATTGCAATTTAAATTAAACGAAACTAATTAAAGTGCTACAGATACGACGGTGCAGCATCTGATTAATCTTCGTAAGATAAAAGATTTCTGCGATGGCAACACTGGAGAAAAACGAAGCTGTGAAGAAATTTAAAAAAAAATCGTCTGCTACTTATTGTGGTGAAATACAAATTACAGAGACACATTTTTAAAATTTTTATTATTATCATTCTCAATGGAGATAAGAAATTTAAAACGAAGGCAAAAATGCTTAATAACAGCAATTATGTCTTGGAGGGACAAAGAAGTTTTAAAAATCATAACACGGGGAAATAATGAGAAAAATATTTTTTTTGAGGATAAAACTGAATAGAACAAAAGAACAGTGCACCAGCAAGCAAGCACTTTATGCTTCAAGAACAGAGAAAAAGAAACCGGCAAAAGTTTGTGATCTAGTTTTATCTTAAATCTGGAGTTAAATGTCTTAGAATAAAACTTTGAAGGTTTTTGGAAAAACAGATATGCGTATGGCGAAAAACTATGCGTATGCTAAACTAAGTTGGAAACAGCAAAAGCTCGGTTTTAATGTCGGTGTTGTTATACTTTTTTGAATTATGAATATTCATATGGGAGTTAGAAATTCCTTTATTCAGCGCTACGTACGGGTATATATATTATCTGTAAGTGGTTTGAGAACGCTGTAAAATATCTGTGGAGCTTTCTGGGAATAAATAAAATTAACTTTTAGATTCAAGTGACTAGATTTTCTGAGATTTCACACGGAATGATTTAGAAATTAGAATAAGTAAAGACATAGCATGTGGAAAATAAGATAGATTTTTTGTTTTGTTTTGTTTAGGAAAATGAAAAGAATAATTAAAGTGTTTATTTAGGTCTACGAGAGTAAAGCAGAAATATTTCGAAGTTCATCAAAAAATTATATAGAGTGAAAAACTTTCAACAAAAACTGAAGGTAGCGAAATATCTTTTCGTGCTAAAAGAATTTTGTCTAAAACTATCGATGCCTATAAAAAATTCATCATTAGTTTTGATGTCGTCATATTTTATTTATTTCGATTTCCTGCTAAAATTTACTGTTATAGATACGCGTATTTAATGTCTATACACGCCTATACAGATTCACACACAGTAGCACGTTTTTTCTATAAAAATACTTATTCGTCTTGGAATGAATCTAATTCTGTCTGTCGAAATTATATTTTGAAATTTTAGCTCACAACACTTTTGAGTCAAACATTTTTCTAAAAACCACTATAGATATTTCCCCCAATAAAGTTTTCGATTTTTTCAAAATCCCTTTCATGCAACTTTTTTGTTGTTAATATTGGCATTTCAACCCTCCCCACACACAACATTTTGTAATTTCGTACCGAACAATATAAGCTTTGTAGCAAACAAGACTATGTTAATTCTTCCTGAATGTGTATTTGCTTTATAACTTTTTCCCTAAGTATAAAATTTAGTATTCAAAATATATAGTGCCGTTTGCGTTGAAAGAAATTTTTTCAGGAAATGCTTTTAACTTTTTGTTCTTTTTCCTTCTTTTTCTGCTCTTTTTGTGCGCTTTTCATATGACACGCGGTTTTAAATATCAAAGGTAAATAATTTTTTGTAGTGAGTGATTTTTTTTTGCTTAACTTTATATATTCTTTGCTTATGAGATTTATAAAATTTTATTTATACGATGTAAAGAAAACTGCATTTTAATATTCTAAACATTCTGTTTATTTAGTAATTTGCAGCAATTTCTTTTGAATTTATTGATTTTTTATTTCAACATCTTTACAGGTTGTATATTTATTCCTAAATAAGTAAATAAATTAATAAAAACATTTCTATAAACTTGGTTTAATATCTCTTGCTTATAGCTCTTTTCTTTTATACATAAAAAGTTAATTTAAAATTTTACCGTACCTTTTTTTTTAATTTGAAATTGATTTTTATCATTCGGGAAAAAAAATTAAAATTTAAGATTTTATTCACCCATACAAGGAAAAAGTTAGTATAATAAACTGCAATGTTTTGTAGTAAAACTATTTTATTTTATTCATTTCTTAAATTTATAACTTGTGAATTTCTTTGCCTAAAAATTATGTGCAGTTCCCCTTAAAGAGACATGAAGTGAACTTTTATTAAACATATTTTTTATTTGGATTGTTAAAATGGTATAAGTTTGAAGCTACACCAATGCACTTTTGCAAGGAGAGCAAAAAGGTAAATCTGGGTTGAAAAGGGGTTTTCAACTGGATACCAGCCTTTTTAAAGTAATTGTTAAATGAGTAGATGATGGTGCATTATTGTGGATGGACATTAGTGTTGTTAATGAGGGTCCGTGAAGATCGCAATTCCTACCTTCCACTGATATGTGTTTCTAAAAAATTGTGAAGACCTTTTTGAGGCATCCTGTATCTGATTATCGTATGGAACGCATGAAGCGAAATTCAACACTTGAATCATAGAATAAGTGAAAATTTCTTAAGATGATAAACTACTTTAACCCTTTGAAGCGCAAACATTTCCCAATGCCGAAAAAGTGCAGCCGTTGCCACCGCTCGATTTAGCAGAGCCAGATGTGTCAAAAATGTTCTTCAGCACTGTGGCACGCGATGTGCGATTCGATGGATCGCATGTTGCTGGTGGTTAAATCCAACGATGGCAACGGCTGCACTCTTTCGGCATTGGGCAGTCTAGGTAGTTTTCTTCTATATCAACATATATTTTCATCACACTCTCCATTTATCAGCAGATGCCGGTACTGATAAAAATAATTCCGACATCCATTTTAAAAATAATCGATAAGTTTTATGGAAAATTATGAGCGAAATAGAAAAGGATTCTCCTGTAACCGTGTCCTCCTTAAGTACTTCATTGACATCCAATTTATTCTTCGTGCATCAAAACAGCCACAACAGCAGAGTTGTGCCCTCGCGACAGCGAGGACACCACGCGTTAAAGGGTTAAAACACATTATTCTTTCTTAATTTTATCTCAGTTCACTGACAGTATTTACAATCCTTATTTTCGAATAAGCCCTGCAAACAAACGTTTGCTTCGCACTCCTTTAATACGTCTCCTCCATTTTTATCTGCACTCGGTGGTGCAGAATCGCGCAAAAGCGACGCCGGTGACAAATGACCCGGGCAATCTTCAAAAATTCGGAAATCTTTTATTTTGCGCCTTTATCTCTCCTTTCGCTTTGTCATTCCGTAATCTCTCTTAAAAGTTCGTAATTATCTTTGTCTGAACTCACACTCGACTTGGCTCATAACGAATATAATGGATATCATTTTCCGTGCTATTGAAGATTATTTAAAAGTAAGCAGAAAATAACAGCAGGTCTGTGGATAAATTGCAAGAGATAAGGTCAAATGGTTTTTTAATAGCATCGTGATTTTATTATTTTTTTAACTGGAAATTTTCTGTTTATACGTGTAATTTGATCATGCCATTTTGACTGTCATGATTCGTGGGCTGAAACTATTTAGGATAACTACAATTTCAGTCCCTCCCCCTCCCCCCCCCAAAAAAAAAATAAATAAAATAAAATAAAATAAGTAAATAGTAATCAATATTTTATTTAGTTTGCTGAATTGAGTTTTATTTAAAATGGGTGAGATGAGAGTTAGTTATGAATTCAGTTCAGTTTTTCAATATTATAATGATTTTCACATGAAAATATAATTATAGTTTCTGCTTTTCTCTTTCTTTCCTTGTTTGTGCTGAACTTCGAGTAGATTCTTAGAAACATAAAGAAATAGATAATATATCCATAGCTTATGAAAATTTCAATATTCAAAATATTTATACACACTAAAATAAACATACAGACATTATAAATAAAAATCCACGTAGAATAATGACAGTAAATAGTTTTAAAGAATCAAAACATGACTATGGTTTCGTGATTAAGGTTAGACGATAAAGATTATCACATTTTAAAATTGAGAATGACTATTTGAAACTGTTAAATATTAATCGCATTTCAATCATTTTAATGGGGATGATGGTTCCACATACGTGTACTTTGACTGACGAGCTCGGTCAAGGAACGAATTAGGCTCTTATTTCAAGGCAACTTATTCTAATCTGAGAGGGAGGTGTGGTATGAGGGGGAAACATGTATAGATTTTTTTTTGAACGACATGCCTTATGGACTTGATCTACGTGGTGTGAGATACAGGAATTGGAAGCAGCAGCTACATATTCTACAACATTCATAAACGAAAATGTAATATACGTAATATAACAGAAAATACTCTAAAAGAAGTAAGAACAGGTACTGACAAGAAAAAATAAAAGTGTAAAGTTCTAATAGATAAATATATGATGTATAGTGAAAATAAAAATAAAAATAACAACAACAATAGTCATTAAACTATAAGAATCGACCATTTTAAAAATCACTTAAGGTCACATTTTTAAAATGAATTAATAGAAAATGCATAGCATAAAAATGTGAATTTTCAAGTTCTTGTTGGATGCATTGGCTAGCTGCTAAACATGCAATACTTTTATTTTATTAACGGTGATAAAAAAAAAAATACATTAACAAAATTGTACTTGATAGTGTTTGGTAAAAGTATGACTTTCTGGATTTTGAAATAACCGCTTCAAATCATTCATAGCATCCCCCCCCCTCAAAAAAAATAATTAATTAATCAATTAAAAATACTTTATATGCACTCCAAATAAAATACTATTTGGCAAATATAGCACAAATAAATAAATAAATATCACATAACATTACCTTAGGATAATTAATATAAAGTTGCATAAGGCTCGGTGATATATATTCCCAGTTCAGATTCCGCAAGTCCGCAAGTTTCCACTGTTATTGCTAAAATCCGCTCAGAAAAATCACAAAATGCAAATCGTAACCATTTCCCCCCATAGAGAAATCACACGTGACACACTTTTCTCTCCCCCCCCCCCCTCAACTCTTTGGGGCACTAGGCAACTGTACCATCACCACACAACCACGCGTTTCTCTCTCTCTTGTCAAAGCATCATAACCTTCCCACCCCCACCCCTCTACAAAATCCCAGCAACTATACTACAGGGCCCCTCTCTAAATGACCCACTTACGGAAGGTCGAGAAGTGAATACGGAAAACAGCCAACACTTCCGGTTCCTCGTTGAAAAGAGAACCGGAAAAAGGTGTTCTGTGCGTCCTCGACACTGCAAATTCCCCCCCCCCCTTCAACCTCCTCCAAGAAAACAGTTTTCTCACTTCTGAAAGCCTTCCGGCGAATTTAATTTCACTTAAAGGGCGGTTATTAAACACTGCAGGTATGATGCTGTTGAAAATATAGTAACTTGTTGGAGATAGGGCGCCTAAATTAATTTTCTTGAGTCAGTGTGTCACAAGGTTTCTCCCCACCCTTTTCTCTAAATGTCTTCGAAGAGTCCGGGCAGAACTGACCTGTGGATAATTAATTTCTGCGAAGTCCTGCATTCGATATATTGATCCGAGAGCAGAGGGCAGTGTAAGGAAGTCACTCTCCAGAAATAATGCAAATGATTTTCGAGGGAAAATGCTAAGCACCTGGAATTTATTACGACAGTTTCCCTGGTGTTGCGGGAAGGTTCGTTTTAAGGTTGTTTTAATTAATTAGAAAAAAAAAAACTTTTCACTTAGTTTATGCTAGTAATTTTTAGTTAATTTTGGGAAGGGGGGGGAGTTTTAGTTAGTTTAGTCTACTTTAAATTAGTTTACACTACTAATAATCTTCTGATAGTCAACTAATAAGTCAAATGTAAAAAAGAAGCTGGTGTTCGAGACAAATTAAATTAATAACGTTATATAAAACACATACAGAACATTATATAAAGCGCATAGATTTTTAGCAAAATGCTAAGAGCCTGGAATTTATCATGATAATTCCGTATTTTAGACATGTTGAGGGAAAGCTCGCTTTAAGGTTATTTGAATTACATCACACAAAAAAACCCCTCTTAATTTAGCTTAGTTTGAATTAGTTTGCACTACTAATTATCTTCTAATAGTCAACTAATGTGCTAAATGTAAAAATAAGATGGTGTCTGCGACAAATTAAATTAATAACGCTACATAAAAGACATACAGAACATAACATGAAGCGCATAAATTTTCGGGGAAATGTTAAGCACCTAAAATTTATCATAACAGTTCCGTATTTTAGTCATGTTGAGAAAAAACTCACTTTAAGGTTATTTTAATTAATTGAAAAAAAGGCCTGTTCATTAAGAGTTAGTCTATTTTTAATTATTTTACATTACTAATTCTCAGCAAGTAGTAATTTTGAAAGCAAAAATGTTTTTTTTTTTTAAGAAAGCTGGTGTCACAGACATACGAAATTAATAACATTCAATAAAACACACTGAATTATTATGAGTAACATTTTATAGAGTAATGAAGTTTTCAAAGTAATGCTAAGTATCTGAAATTTATTACGACAGTTCCGTATTTTAGAAATGTTGCGGAGAAGTTCATTTTAAATGTTTCAGGTTTGGCGTCCAACTAATAGTACAAATATTTGAACTGGCTCTATTCAATGATATTTATAATGTGCTCCCCCCAAAAATCTGTGTTCTATTAAAATCCCTCCTGTTTCAAATCGAGTATTTCATTTTTTAAGTAAAACGGAAGCGATACTGAACAACAAATATTCATTTAAAATGGATACCTCCGGGAAGTTCCCTGTTTCTGGTAAGTCAATTTTGTTTACCCTTTTTATTATTATAATAATTGAAATTAAATACCATTTGAATTTATGTATTTCAAGAAGGTGTCTGCAACTAATTTTTGTCCTGAAATTGATTGCAATTTTTATTTATTATTTTTTATTTGCAAGGAAATATTTTATTCTTTTGTCTTTGAAAGTTACTTCTCTCTCTCTCTCTCTCTCTCTCTGTTTGCTTAAGACACCCCCCCCACCCCCCCCCGAAAAAAAAAATTATAAAAGCAGTAGGCATTGACTCTGAGGGCTTAGAAGATTCTAAAGTCAAAATAGAAGATAATAGCGTCAAAAGATGGAGTAAAAAGGATGGAAACTATACCGAAGTCAAGCGACCTAAGGTAATAGAGCCATCTAAGTGTAGGAGGCACTGAAGAACAGTATTTTTTTAGAATCTTCGTACAGAAACAGTATTTGCGGCAAGAAATTGGACTGTCTGACTTATGCCCCATTTTTTTTTTCAGTGAGTGTTATAAATTCATGGCTAGAATACAGACAAAAGGCAAATAATCTTGACATTCATATAAACAAACAAATATCAAATTAATTTATTGGATTCTACGTTACCGATTGCAAAAGCTATGATGATTGAAAGAAGCAAAATGTTACAAAAGTGTAAATTAGAAGGATTGAACCTTAAAACCACATCTTTTTGCAAAAAGTAAAAAGTTCTTTGTATTTTCATGGTTTAAATTTACTTTAAATCACACATTTGATAACTGAACATATACACATGTAAAAAATATTTTAATAAAATCATTTTAGGTTGATGTATGTACTAGTCAGGGAATTATTTTCTAGTTTTCTCC
Source organism: Cheiracanthium punctorium (assembly GCA_038373885.1). Classification (NCBI taxonomy): domain Eukaryota; kingdom Metazoa; phylum Arthropoda; class Arachnida; order Araneae; family Cheiracanthiidae; genus Cheiracanthium; species Cheiracanthium punctorium. Next base: position 511,383 of record JAWZYV010002307.1, on the reverse strand, counting down.
ATTCGAGACAGTTGCATTAACAATAGAACATACAGAGAAGTCAAAATGTTCCTCAAAAGCCCAGTGGTCTATTGATAGTACAATGTAATTCTTAAAGTCTTGATCTAAATTTAATAAAACTTGATGTAAGCCATTTGAAATAAGGTAAATAAATTGTTTAAAAGACAAAAAAATTCTAGAATAGAAACAAAAATCGGGCAAAAAAGGGTTAAGGTTATTTTAATTAATCACAAAAATCAAATTCTCTAAATGTTAAAAACACTCAAAAAACTAGTGTTGGAGACAAATTAAATTAATAACCTCATATAAAACACAAAGAACAGTATTTAACAGCAATTTCTGTCCTCTGTGGGCAAAGTTATTAATGTTATTAGTAAAATAAATGATTATGCTTTTCTTTTCGTAACTAAAGTCCTTCCTTTATAAAAAGATAAAACTTAAACTTGAATAAATTTTAAAAAGCACTCTCATCATCTATAGTTTTTTCCCGTACAGTTTAAGTAAAAAAATTAATAGTTAAATGTGGTATATTTTTAACACATAAAGTTGTTTTGGCATTCAATAATATCAGTTTTAGAGGCTGAGATTAAATTTTAATTCTCAATTCTGAAGCCCCCCCCCCTAAATACATATGAAACTAAATGTTGCAAAATAAAAATGACTCAGGATTGTCATAAATGAGTATCCTCTAATTAAAAGAGTAATGCTATAAAACCAAAATTTCGTTTTCATACAAGGGAAGCTATTTTCAGATAGCCGGAATTATTTCGCTAGTGATGTAATGCTAATATCAGATCCTTTTAGCCTGATCGAGTTCCTACTGAAATATTGATATTCGTGATATCAAAATGACGTTGATTCCACTTCCGATTTGTAAAAGATGAGCAGGGAATCCTTAGGTATAAAATAAATTGACACAGCAGCAAGGATGCAAATTTTCTTACCTCTGACATGATTTTTTTTTTAGAAGAAAAAAAAATCACACATATATTTCACAATGTATTCATTAAAAATAAAGAAACAACACCTGACGCAAAAAATAACTAATAAAATAATAAAGAACATTACTTAGCTTATATTTTCTTGCATGTATCAAATTCTATCATGCATCCATTCAAAACCTTGATTTTCAAAACTGCACTGGACAAAATGTTTTGTTGATAATTTGGTGTCGCCAACCAAATTTTATTGGCTTTCTTTCAATAAAAGCATTTTTCTGCATTAACTAAATATTCTGCTCATTCAACAAAGCAGTATGTTAATCCACGTACGTAATAATAATATCAATATATAATATGAAAAATAAATATCCGAATATTTTGTTGATCCAACAAAATTATTCGACCGATGTACCACAAACCAATTTTTGTTAGACCAACAAAACATTTTTTTCCCCTGTAAGGGATTAATTTTCGAATTAGCGCATTATTTGTTCCTATAATAGTTTTAAGGTACACAGATGAAAGAATTACCTTATTACTTTCAGCAACTGTTTTATGGTTTCCTACATCTTTTTCCATGGCGTTGCCATTCGGGGAAAAGATTAACCGATATGTGATACAGTTCACCACCACAGCAATCCTACATCACGAGATTCAATCAGCAGGCCCCAGTGCATCTAAACACCACTTGCAACAACGACATTACAAAATAGAAGCCAGAAAGAAGAAGACGAAAAAAAAAAAAAATGGCCGAAGTTTTAAAATAACCAACACACGCAACTGAGTAGTATCCACTAAATATGGACGCCGGTTTAAAAAAGAAGGGGAAAAAAATGACGGTTCTCTGGATAGACAGCATCAAAGCTCATGGGGTGAGACCAGATTTGGGATTGGATAAAAAGGGGGGAGGGGGACCTTCAGGGTTGTCGGGAAAAAAAAAATAAAAAAAAATGGATATCACCCAGAAGGTAGGAGGGTGGGTGGAACGGGACACTAAGCGGACATCCAGCCAACCGTGTCGACCTCTAACGCTTTTTAATTCTACCATTTTTATATGACTAACTTTCGAAACAAACTGTTTATTTACAATATCGACGATGGCAGTGTTAAAGGATTTCTTACCGCTAGGAAACTATTAAAACGTGACGATTGTGAGTAATTTGAAACAAGAACGATTAAATTAAGCTGGATGAATATTGATTACAAATAGGCTTTCCAATGCATTCGTAATTGTAAAAATACTATGATGCATAGTGAAAGAATGTTCGCTTTGATTATCTTAAACCGCAAAGGTAAAGATTCCCATTCTGCTCTCAACATTTCTTTCCAGTTTGGTCTTTAAATGCTCGGCTGATGCGCATACTGCGTTGCGGATGGAGCTCTGGATTATAGTCTTCACTAATTCACCTCTTCCTAACGTGATGATCCTCTTTCATAACTTTATTTAATTTTTTACAACAACACAATACCATTATACAGAGATTTCACAGCATTCAGGCTGCTAGGGATGGACGCGAGACGCGAGAATTCTCGCATTGTCTCGCGTTCTCGCATTGTCTCGCGAGACGAGATGCGAGACGAGACAGGCATTTTTTTTTGCGAGACGAGACGCGAGACGAGAAGAAAAATATTTTGCGGGACGAGACGCGAGACGAGACAGAGTCTTGTCTCGCGCGAGATTTCTCGCGAGAATTCTCGCATTTTTTTCCGTCTCGCATAAATACGATCGGAAAAGCGACAATTTCCCTGAAGCCTCTACCGTTTAACTTGCGTCTCCTTGTTTTCGGTCCTGGTATACTATCAGCACTCTACAATACGCACAAACACGTAACATTTAAAATTAGAACAGACGAGAGATATACAAAACACACAAAGGAGAGGATAAAGAAAGAGACTGAAAAAAAAGAAAACAGAGAAGAGTTGAAAGAAAAATAATAAGTAAATAGGAAAGGCGGTACGGTATGTTCAAATCTGACCACTTTTAGACGGGGGCCCGGGGCATTAAGTTTGGGGCCCCCCTTACTATCCCCTTTTTTACGCATTAAGCCCCTTTACTGAGCTGCCCTTTTTTAAGCATTTTAACCCAGTTTTGACCGCTGTTGTACTCGAAAATTGCATTTCAGTTAACTGTAGATTTTGTACTTTAATCAAATCGTATTTATCACCCTAAAAAAATATCTCTAACTTGATCTAGTGATAGACAATTAGGTAATACCTATATTATAGAAGAAATTCAGTATTTTCCCCACAATTACTATTTCAGTACATATGAATTTATAATTTAGATAATCGGGATATATATGGGCCCCCTTTTTCTTCAGGGGCACCGGACTACCGCCCCCCCCCTGGCCTCTGTGATAATCGGGTTTCGGGTATATCAGAGAGAGATTAGAAGTAGAGCAACTTGCATTCGCATTGATGCTTAGTCTGAGTAGGTTCAACCAAGGATACTTGGTTGAAATATCCTTGTACCGATATTATCCTCAAACTTTCCCGCACGTTGCGGCGTGCGTAGGGGGGGGGGGGGGCACCCTGGTGACAAATTTCTAGGGGCGGTTAAATCCCTATCGTTGGCCTATTTTAAAGAGATTAAAATGACATTTTTTATTCTTATATATTAATATCGGACGGAAAGAAATGCAAGCATTTTTTTAAAACTATTTCTCTTTTCGTTTATATTAGCATGTTTTCCCTTCCTTCGGCTTGCAAAACTTTTATAAATTTTTTCCTCCCCATCATTTTATCTTGCAGTTAGGTTCGTATTCTAAATTTATCTTCGCCTGTTAGATGTCTTTTCATTTTTTAAAAAAATCCACACTGGATATACATTAGGGGGATTATGGTTTAATTTTTCTGTAAACAGGGCGACCATCACGACTGTAGTACTCTCGCTAAAAATTATTATGGAAAAGTACAAACGGATAGTCGTCAACAAATTAATTGTTCAGTAATTTAAAATATAAACAAATAATAAGACGTCTATTAACCAACTGAGATACTATAATGAAATCTAAAAATGCACACACGGTAATGTTATCGGAAATATTAGGCAAATAATTATAATTATCGTTAATATAATCTTGTTTTCATTAATATAAAAATTACACATATTTTAGAGTCTTGAAATTGACGTTAAAGTAAATAGTAGAGATTTAATTAATTTAATTTATTGCTATTTTAATTTAATTTATTGCTATTAGGTGTACCGGAAAATAATGTCATTTACACTAAATTCAAACAAATGAGTTTTTAATTACCAAAAAGCTCTGTCCAAACATAGGATTTGTATTTTTTATATTTTAACACAAGATACAGATATTTTTTTTTCTTTGAGAGGGCGGCCATCGATCCTTTTTAGAGAACTAATTTCAGAATGTCCATAAATTGATTTTTATGTATTTGCGGGGACTGTATTTTACATCAAGAATAATATATATATATATATATATATATATATATATATATTCTTAGAGATTGAGGGATATGTGAAAAGAACATTTAGGTCGCCTATCCCCCCCCTTCCGTTCCAAAAGTTACGAATATTAATTATAAGAATAAATGTTTTAGTCTATTCTATAATTAACTTATTTTGGTCAATGGCCTTTTACCTTATACCTAAATTTCAAAAATTGAAAAGAATTAAGTATCAGTACATTTTGCGCACTGCAGTACACAGTTGTTTAAATCTGAGTTTTGCAAAACTAGGGTTTGCAGCTTTTACTCTTAGTAAAGGCGAAGCGTGGGAAAGCTGATTTATAGGATCTGAAAAAAAAAAAAAAAAAAGGGAAGGAAAATGTAGCAAAGTGCATGACAAATTTTGTTTACAACAAGTCTGGGAACAGACTAAAATTCAAACAAAAATCAGATTGTTTGTTCTATTCAATAATAGATACACGATCTACGTACAATGCCATTCCCTTTAAAGGAAACGGGCGCTCATCTTCACTCTTTCAGTAAAAGAAAGCCTCGCCTATTATGTTTGGACAACAGTCATTATCTGGACAACAGTCAACATCAGGACAACAGTCATTATAACGAATTCTGGGAAAACTCGTGTGTGTGAGGGGATCTGCCGAAAATCTCCTCTCTTGGTAATTCCAAGACCTCATGGTCGGGGGCGCTTTGGCACCTCTAGCGACATTTTACACGGGAGCCATATCACCACCCCTTCTGCTAATGTTCGAAAGAAAGACTGATGGGCTTTTCAGTAATGCACATTGTATAGTCGTTCATTTTTTAAAGGATTAAACATGCTAGAGCAAGTTTCCCGTACATTCTGAACACATTGAATTAATTTTAGGTAACTGAACACACACACACACACCCAAAAAAAAAAAAAAAAAAAAAAAAAAAACACACGAGAATTTGGTCATCTTATGGTATGGAAACGAAATTCGATGGTTTTCACTCACAGTCGTACTACAGATAAATGCTTTGGCCACACAGTGATTGTGATCAGTGGTTTTTAACCTTGTATTTGATCCTGTGCTTTGCAGTTGCAGTGCAATTTTGTTTTACAAACGCAAAACAACTGTAAAGGTGTGTTTATCCTAGCCTCTGTTCGAGGTTATTAACATCTGCGCACGTTTTATATACATCGACTCACGATAGAACGACCTCCACGGGACCTCGGCAAGTTGGACGTTAAATCAAATATTCATTAAATCGAAAGCTTAGAAAAGGTATTGGAAAACGGTCAGGGCTTCATCAGAGGGTCGTTAAATCGGGAAGTGTCGCAAAATCGCGAGTTGAGTGTATTTTAAAGGATTTTTCAGCGGTAAGATAAATTTTGTATGACCACGGTTTTTCATACATAAATTTAAACTTTGTCAATTTAACATGCCATCTACTTTTGAAGAATCTACTTTTGCTTTACATCATGAGTGGATGGGGAAAGAAGCACATATTTCAATTAAAAAGTTTTGTTTAAATTGTTCTGTACCATTAAAAAAAAGCATTTTAAGATAAAAAATTTATGTTACTAATAATCACTCCAGTTTTCAAAATTATTTATTTGTAAACCACTATCTTAAAGCAAGCAAACAGACCAGAACGATATAAGGCCTCACAGATTTTGTGTGCATATTCAAGTTTAGAAAAGCTCTGTTTTTTCAACCTATCGATAGAGTTTGTAAACGGGGGAGCGGATTTTCAAATCGCAATGAAATCTCCTTCTATGGCGCAAAATGCTTTAAGATATGGAAGATTTCCCTTCTGTAAATACGTAAAAATTACGCCACACGCGACGATCTTAATGCAATTTATTCCACCGCTCATTTTTAACACAAGCAGAAGACATTTTGATTAAAACTTGCGATAGAAATATAGGGGAAAATTCACGGTTATTATTATAAGTGGTATTTTAATTCGTTGCTTAGATTTAAAATTTGAAATATTTTAACGCGGCTGAAAATGTTGTTCATTTTAAAAGTTACAAAATTCGTTTTAAAAAGCGCGATATATTAAATATGCTTCCTAACATATGCATGTTGCGAGTACAGTTTCATATTAACGTTGGATTACGTTCCTCCATAGTGGTCCTGTACAAAGCGAAAAACATTTTTCAACGTCGTTGTAAGATTCAATATTATGCCGTTTGAAAACTACTGTGCAAGTGTTTGAAAACTGCCTCAACTATACGGGATAACTTTTGCGTTAAACTGTGACGTCATAAATAAAAAAATGCGTGAAATTTGTATACTCTGCAACACTGATGTCCTATTCCCAATTAGAGCTATTCCAAACATCTCCTCAAGATTACACAGCTTGATGTTTTTCACGAAACAGAACCATTGAGGATTTATAGTATCGCTATATTGGATACATGGATATTTAAATTGGTACAGATTGGATATTTTCCGCCACGGCGACATGAAATGTTCCGCGATGCTAAATACGTCAATCTGAAAGAATTATGCATAAATTAAATATATATGGAGAGCTTCCTTAATGGCAACCGTATTGCTAATGCGTAAATTGCAAAGAATCACCATAGAATAAAAAGGTTCCATTGGTGCAAAATATCTAAGCTGTTTCTTTAAATTCAGCAACAAAGAGGGAGGAGTGAAAATTCATAGTATTAATATTATAAGTAATAGGTAGTATTAATATATTTGTAAGGAAAATATGAATAAATTCCAATGTATCACGTTATTAAATATTCCATGAAATTAAAAGTGTTCTATTCATGCTTTTTCAACAATTGTCTTACAACTAACTAAACGATAAGTAATTCTTCTTTGCGTATATCCCGCAAGTATATCGCAAGTATCCCGCAGTATATCCCGCAATAGTTTGAACAGAAAAGATTGCCTAACTTTTTTTTTTCTTTTTGAGATTCTGTTTTGTCACATGTAGTTTTGATCATATTTTAGTAAAATATTTGCTTCCTCAAGTATGAAAAGCGGGTGAGCAGCTATTTTGAAATAAATCGCTTCTCCACATCATGCATAGAGTCTGAGCTATTAATGCTATAAATTAAACCTAAAAAACAGTGTGTAGAAATAAGACATTTTGAAAGTGAGGAGTTTTCGCTGCAAACCGGCTAGCTTTTCATCTTTCGATCGCGAATGACACTGACATACTTTTCATGCCATCATATTGCAATGATTAGTACCAATGACGCAAATTGTACGTCAAGAGTAAAATAATTTTGCTGTTTTATAGATTCCACATCACTTGAATTAATTCGAATTACACATGAAAGAAAAATTTTCATTTCTTACCGTGCGAAGAACGGGCACGCAGCTGGTAAAAATAAAAAATAAATATTTTTTCGGTGTCATGTCACATTAAATATACGGATTAAATCTTAATTTTTATCACTTCAAATGCACATATGAGTTAATATGGTAACTAACATATGTACTAGTATAGTAATATGTATAACTAATTGTTATTATTAATATTAATTTTCAATAAAATAGCATTAATGTTACTAAAAATATGGTAACAAAATCGCAGTCCTTAAAATGCGAGACGTCTCGCGAGACGTCTCGCGTCTCGCGCGAGACGAGGCAGCAATTTCTCCGCGAGACGTGAGACGAGACAAAGTGTTTGCGAGACGAGACGAGACGCGAGACGAGACAGAGGTTTACCACTGCGAGACGAGACGAGACAGACCTGTTTCTCGTCTCGCGCGTCTCGCGTCCATCCCTACAGGCTGCGTTCAGAATCCGTAAAATGAATAAAGGATCGCTAAAGGAAAAAGAAAGACAAATCATACAGGATCGCATTGATTATATAACACTTTTTGATAAAATCTCACTTCTGCCTGTTCTATTGCTTAAACCTGTTAGCTACAAAATTGTGACAGCAGTGATTCCCTTTCTGCCCCCCCCCTATTGTCGTTTGCTTCCCGGCACAGCTCTGAATTCACCCGCGGTGTCTTAAGGCAGTGGTCCCCAAGCCCCTGTCCGCGGACCGGTACCGGGCCGTCCATAGGGATGGACGCGAGACGCGAGAATTCTCGCATTGTCTCGCGTTCTCGCATTGTCTCGCGAGACGAGACAGGCATTTTTTTGCGAGACGAGAAAGAAAATATTTTGCGAGGCGAGACGTGAGACGAGACAGAGTCTTGTCTCGCGCGAGATTTCTCGCGAGAATTCTCGCATTTTTTTCCGTCTCGCATAAATACGATCTGAAAAGCGACAATTTGCCTGAAGCCTCTACCGTTTAACTTGCGTCTCTTTCGTTTTCGGTCCTGGTATACTATCAGCACTCTACAATACGCACAAACACGTAACATTTAAAATTAGAACAGACGAGAGATATACAAAACACACAAAGGAGAGGATAAGGAAAGAGGCGGAAAAAAAAAGAAAACAGAGAAGAGTTGAAAGAAAAATAATAAGTAAATAGGAAAGGCGGTACGGTATGCTCAAATCTGACCACTTTTAGACGGGGCCCTGGGCATTAAGTTTGGGGCCCCCCCTTACTATCCCCTTTTTTACGCATTAAGCCCCTTTACTAAGCCCCCCATTTTTAAGCATTTTAACCCAGTTTTGACCGCTGTTGTACTCGAAAATTGCATTTCAGTTAACTGTAGTTTTTGTACTTTAATCAAATCGTATTTATCACCCCAAAAAAATATCTCTAACTTGATCTAGTGATAGACAATTAGGTAATACCTACATTATAGAGGAAATTCAGTTTTTTCCCCACAATTACTATTTCAGTACATATGAATTTATAATTTAGATAATCAGGATATATATGGGCCCCCTTTTTCTTCAGGGGCACCGGACTACCGCCCTCCCCTTGCCACTGTGATAATCGGGTTTCGGGTATATCAGAGAGAGATTAGAAGTAGTAGTCTGAGGGCAGGAGTAGTAGGAGTAGTAGTCTGAGTAGATTGAAATATGGTTGAATATCCTTGGTTGAAATATCCTTGTACCGATATTATCCTCAAACTTTCCCGCACGTTGCGGCGTGCGTAGGGGGGGGGGGGCGCCCACCCTGGTAACAACTTTCTAGGGGCGGTTAACTCCTATTGTTGGCCTATTTTAAAGAGATTAAAATGACATTTTTTATTCTTATATATTAATATCGGACGGAAAGAAATGCAAGCAATTTTTTAAAAAACTATTTCTCTTTTCGTTTATATTATCATGTTTTCCCTTCCTTCGGCTTGCAAAACTTTTATAAATTTTTTTCCTCCCCATCATTTTATTTTGCAGTTGGGTTCCTATTTTAAAATTATCTTCGCCTGTTAGATGTCTTTTGAATTTTAAAAAAAATCCACACTGGATATACATTAGGGGGATTATGGTTTAATTTTTCTGTAAACAGGGCGACCATAACACTGTAGTACTATCGCTAAAAATTATTGTGGAAAAGTACAAACGGATAGTCGTCAACAAATTAACTGTTCAGTAATTTAAAATATAAACGAAAAATAAGACGTCTATTAACCAACTGAGATACTATAATGAAATCTAAAAATGCACACACGGTAATGTTATTGGAAATATTAGGCAAATAATTATAATTATCGTAATATAATCTTGTTTTCATTAATATAAAAATTACACATATTTTAGAGACTTGAAATTGACGTTAAAGTAAATATTAGAGATTTAATAAAGACTAAAAGTGTTCTGTTTATAATTTTTCAAGGGTTATCTTACAACCAACTGAACGATAAGTAATTCTAATTTGCGTTAATATATCCCGCAGTAATTTCAACAGAGGAGATTACTTGAACTTAAAAAAAAAAAATCTGTTTTGTCTCATGCAGATATGATTTTAGTAAAATATTCGCTACTTCTCGTATGAAGAGCGGGTGTGCAGCTATTTTAAAACAAACGGTTGTCCATTTCATGTAGTGTCTGAGGTATTTAATGCTACAACTTGAACAGTATGATGTAGAACTACAGTATGATGTAGAAATAACACATTTTGAAAGCCGGGAGTTCTCTGCAAACCGCTAAGCTTTTCACTTTTCTGATCGCGAATGACACTGACGTAGTTTTTCGAGTCATTATATTGCAATGATGCCAGGTTAATACTCATGACGCAAACTTTACATCAAGAGTCAAATAATTTTGCTTTTATTTTAGATTCCACATCACTGGAATTAATTGAAATTACTCATGTTAGGAAAATTTTCGTTTACTACAGTGCGAAGAACGGGCACGCAGCTAGTAAATAAAAATAAATAGTATATTTTCGGTGTGACATTATATATACGGATTAAATCTCAATTTCTTTTACTTCAAATGCCGATATATGTTGATATAGTTATTAATATATCTACTAATGTGGCTATATGTAAGTAATTGTTATTATTAATATTAATTTTCAATAAAATCCCAATAATAAGTTAGTATAAAATGGTAACGAAATCGCAGTCCTTAATTTTGCGAGACTCGCGAGACGTCTCGCGTCTCGCGCGAGACGAGGCAGCAATTTCTTTCCGAGACGCGAGACGAGACACAGTGTTTGCGAGACGAGACGCGAGACGAGACAGAGGTTTACCACTGCGAGACGAGACGAGACAGCCCCGATTCTCGTCTCGCGTCCATCCCTAGCCGTCCAAAGAACATTTAATTAATGCCATTTTATTCAGTGCGGTGTGTTTCTCTCGGGTTTCGACTTTGTCCGGTTTGTACTTATACTTTTGTAAGAAAAAAAGTTTTATAACTAGTTTAAATTAGTTAGTAGATTTATTAAACATTTCAAGATTGTGAATTAAAATTGCAATTACTTAAATCCCTATTGCCATTTCCGTCAACCTATCTGTTTGAAGAGAGGTTTTCTTCAGTGACAGCAACCAAAACAGCACAAACGAATAAACTGGACATAAGCAACACACTTCGGGTGTCTGTTTCCTATTACTCTCAATTGGAACCGACTCGTTGCAAAGAGACGCTCTGGGTTCTCATTGATTTAGCGTTCTAGTGAGTTAAATGTTAAATCACCTTATATTCCTTTTTTATGCAACTGCATTTTATTTTGAAAGTATGTTTAAGTACAATTAAATTAAAATTATTGAATAAAAACAACTAAAGTAATCGACTTCCCACCCTGCAGCCGGCCTCGGTAAAATTATCAAACGTTGACCGGTTCGTGGCGATAAAAAGGTTAGGGAGCACCGCCTTCACCCTTTGAGGCGCAACCTTTTCCCAATGCCGAAAAAAGGGCAGCCGTTGCCATCGCTCGACTTCACTACCAGCAAGATGGCGGACAATCGAAACGTTCATCGCGTGCCACAGATCTAGAGACCCTTTTTTGACGACAGCTGGCTGTGCCGTACAGCCAGCTGCGTCAAAAAAGGGGTCTTCGACCCCTTTTTTGTTTTTTCGTTTTTTTCGTAGGTTTCGACCGTCCGCCATCTTGCTGGTAGTTAAGACGAGCGATGGCAAAGACTGCCCTTTTTCAGCATTGGGCAACTTATCCAGCTGTTGTCGCATTCTCCCATTTTTCAGCAGATGTCAGTGCAGTTAAAAATAATCGTGACGATTTTTTTACGGGAAATGACGTGCTAAAAAGTAAAGGATTCTCGTGGAGCTAGGTCACCCGCAACTATTTTGATAGAAATCAAATCTATTCTTCGTGACTGGCAACAGTCAAAACGTCAGAGTTGGGTGTTCCCAGAGCGGGAAAACTGCGTGTTAAAGGTTTAAGGCACTAACGTATAGTCCATAATCTGTGTAAATAAAGAAAATGTAAAATATTTTGCACGCATGCTTGCCGCTTAGCGCTGAAACAGATGGTCCTACACTGTTAGAAATACCTGTAATTTTACAGATATTGCTGTAAAATAATACAGAACAAGTGCTGCAGCTTTGGAATATAGCACTGTGTGTTGTAAATCCACTCACGAAATAGCATAATTACGTCGATAAGCCAATCACAATCTTGAACAACTAATTGACACAGTCTTTACATCACGACGTCTTAGAATTACGTATACCCATACGTTGCGCTGTAATTCAGGGAAAAAATTGGAGTGTAGGATGGCCAAATTTAATACAATGGTTCACTAGAACAGGTTCTGGAACACCTAAAATCAATTTTTCCAGAATTCGATTTAGAATTTTTTAAATGTGACTTTTGATTGTATTTTCGCTAAACCCTAAAGCTATTGATGAGTAGATTTATAACTCGCGCTTAGGGATGGACGCGAGACGACTTTTTGCGAGACGAGACAGAGATTTACTTTGCGAGACGAGACAAAGCTTTTTGGCTGTTTTGCGAGACGCGAGACGCCAATTTTTCGTCTCGCGTCCATCCCTACTCGCGCTCTAATTAATGAACTGACATGAGAAGATGCAAACTTTGATTATTTAAAGCGTAGAACATTATTGTTAGACTATATTAAATCTCAAAGAGATTTCTCTCAAAATTCGTAATGCCGGCTTAAGACCATCACCATACTTTAAGCATTTAGCAAATTAGTGTTCAGGGGAATCCTTTGATTTCTTCTGGATATCTTATAAAACTTTTTTGTGCTTTCTGAATATTTTTCTTAAGACATAAGGGTATTATCCCCATGCAAAGAACGAGTACTCAGCTGTATCATACACTCTATAACAAATAAATCGACGCACCATGAAGGAGGTGTCCGATTGAGACGAAAATTGGTGGATAGGAAGACAATGTACAGAATAGTAAATGATTAAAATTTCAGAACAATTGAATAATTTATTTCAGAGTTACAGTAACAAGTTCAATAAGGTGTTGACCCGCCGCTAGCCTGGATACAAGCTGCCACACGGCGTGGCATAGACCGATAAAGCTCCCGGATGCTCTCCTGCGGTATTTCCTGCCAAATTCGCTCCAATTGTCGAACGAGGTCATCAACAGTCCGTGCCAGATGCAATCGCCTTCCCATCATATCCCAGACATGCTCGATATGGGAGAGAGATCTGGCGATCTGGCAGGCGAAGGAAGAGTTTGACAAGCTTGCAGACAGTTTAGAGCAACACGAGCCGTATGTGGTCTGGCATTGTCCTGCTGAAAAACCAGCCCAGGGCACTGCAAAAGGAACGATAGCAAAACAGGTCTTAGGATGTCGTCCACGTACCGCTGTGCAGTAAGTGTACCTCTAATGAGGACCAAAGGGGTCCGGCTGTCAAAGGAAATGGCACCCCAGACCATAATGCCTTGTTGAGGGCCGGTGTGGCGTGCAATAGTGAAAGCAGGATCCCCCTCTGCCCTGTGCGTCTCCAAACACGTCTTCGATGATCGTCAGGACACAGTTGGAAGCGTGATTCGTCGCTAAAGACTATACGTCCCCAGTCGGCATCATTCCAACCTGATCGAGCCCTGCGCCACTGTAATCTGGCTCGGCAGTGTGCAGGCGTGAGTGGCAGGTGGCGTAACGGTCGGCGCGAGCGTAGATTTCGCTCTCTCAACCGTCTGTGATGGTCATGATGGACACTAGTGTTTGGGTTGAACGTCTGATGGTTGATAGAGATGAAGAAGGCGCTGTGACAGCTGATCGGACCATCACTCTGTCCTCACGATCTGTTGTAGCCCTAGGTCGACCGCTACCATCCTGACGCTGCACTCTGCCATTTTCCACCCATCCTTGCCAGCATCTTCGAATCGTCGCGTCGCTACGACTCAAATGACGAGCGATTCTCCGATTAGTCCAATCGGCCTCTTTCAATCCAATGATACGACCTCTGTCAAACTCTGACAGTTGCTCGTAATGAGCACGAATCCTGCAGCGAGGCAATTTTTAAGTTGTTGAAAGGTCACCTGAATCGCAATCAAACCGAAAGTTTTAACAACCGTTGAAGAACTGCTCCTTATATACGTCTGCTGAATGCGCAGTTCCGATGCGCTAGAGATCAAACTATTCATTCATTGGACACCAAATTTGAATCATTTGCATATCTGTTCAAAACATTTATGCATACGAAATTTCAAAGCAATCGGATGATTGTTTCTTGGTGCGTCGATTTTTTTGTTATAGAGTGTATTTAAACCTCGTAGCAATCGATGCCTATGGGCGGCAATCCGAGAACGGACGGACAGAAAAATTAAAATCATAAACGCTTTTCGACTTACTTTGAAAATGTTGGAGAATTTTGAAAATGTAAGTTTTGGAATTTATAACAAAAGATTGTTACTCTAAACGGATTATATGGACAGAAACTTGGAAAATATATTATTTCCGAAAGTAAAGTAATATTAAAAGCTTTATTCTATACATTCGCAAGTCTAAACTGCTAATGCATCGAAAAATTACAAATCGTTTGGTTAAATTCTTTAAAAAAAAAATAAATAAATAAAAAAAAATCTTACACTCAATTTTGCGAAAGGTGGATCAGGATCAGTTACGGTTATGAAAAATAAATCAGGCTGCTTCGAAAATTACCGAGTATTATTTGTTAAGTTATTAATTTACACAATTCATAAAACTTTGAAAAGAAAAATAAGCATATATATTTCATCAATCTTCAGATTTATTTTTTAGGTAAAAAGATTGGAATTATGCAAAATTAATACATTTCAATATTTAGCGTAAATGTAGGTTAACGATATTTTTTGCGTCTTTTCTAATAACAATGAAACACAAGTATGTAATACAAAGAGAATGAGGAAGTAATTTAATAAGCTCTTTACTAACTTTTCTAAAGTCCCACCTAATTTCTGCCAAGAGAATAACAGTAGAGAAAATTATGCAATTTTTTTACCCTGCGCTATAAAAAAAATGCGCAAGGAATTGAAATTATTAAAATTAATTTCAAATGAAAACATATAACTGTTGATAAATTTCAATGGAAGATATCAAGATTATAAAATAACACAAATGCAGAGAAAAAAAAATTAATAAAATTTAAACAATCATATTTCTACCGTTATTTCGTAGAACTTTTAGGTTATACTGCTGATTTCTTTTTAAATTACATATCATATTCTTAAAATTAATACCGAGTAGTTAATAATAAAAAGCACAACAGCATTGTGAAATTAAACTAAGAAATCATTATGCATCATTATACATTATTTTTAGCATAGTTACTGATTGCTCTATTAAAAGAATACGAGCTTTTTCTTTAAAAGTAAAATTATAAAAGCGGTTAACGACATTTGCGACGGTTAGATTGAAAATTTTAACCCTGCAAGGCTCAATTTATTTTTCTGTGCCTGAAATAAATATATGTGATATTATTTGGGTAAAAATAGTTTTAAAATTAATAACCCAAGATTTTATAAGAAAATAGCTTTTTTATTTCCGTTTTGTAAGCGATACACTGGGCCTTAGGAATTATTTTTTCGTATTTATTTTGAAATTTTAGTATTCGAATCATTTCTAGTTAGGACGAACTCCGACACGCAGTCATTTTTTCCGGATCCAGACTTTTGCGAACTATTTTTGTTCATTTTCTAAAATAAACAAAACCGCATTCGAAAGATTGCTGTTTAAATTTCGATCAGTTTTGGGCAATGATATGAACAGTAAGTACATCTACACGCAACAGCCTGAATTGTATCGTTGCTATCAATGTGTATAAATACTCTTAAAAACCGACAGACGTCTGCACTAGTATTTTGTAGACGTGGAGGAATAATTAAACCGGTTGTTCCACATACGGTACCAGGTGCCTTGTAGGATTAAAATGATTTTGCACCCAAAACTTATGCATTTAAAAATACGTTACAATCATCAACTTTACTGTTGTACCATTTTGTGGATTTAAATTAGTAGCTGAAATTAAGAAAAAAAATCTGATATAGACACCACATGACTTTGTTGGTACGCCAATTACATTATACAAATGTTTGATGAACATCATTTAAACTTTGTTTAGAATTAGGATACAACACTTCTATGTACAAAAATAGCAAAAAGTCTTGAAAACACTGGTTTTTCGTCTAATTTTTTTGGTCGACTTGATTTTTCGTTTGATGACTAGTTTTACAATGCCACAAGTATTTTTTACCACATTCAAAGAGGAAGAGGGTATCGATTTGTCGGAATCTTTTTTGTTATAAGGTAACTCCGCGAGAGTTGCCGCATCCGGGACAGATGCCGCACCCCCTGTATTTCTTGTAATTGTTGGTAGATAGCAGTATCACATGTGCAGTATAGGTGTATAGTGAGATTATTGACTGAATCCATGACTAATCACTGAATCCATGCATGATTTCAACGTCAAAACTTAGTGTACCACTTGTATAAAGTAATGTGTATACGGTTACGCTACTTCCCGTTACGAAGACAGGTAATTGTGATGTGTTACGTCTGTACCGTACAAAATGGGATACAAGCCGCACTGCCATTCTGGTATACATGCCGCAGTTTCTTTTGTACGGGATGCCGCTTTTAGGAAAATTTTAATTGCTCTCTCCCTGTCTTATTTTTTTTAATTACCGAATTTATGTTACTGGGGTAATATTTTCTGGATTAAATTAAGTGTTGTTAATCTTTTCTCCTTTCTTTTGCACAGACTCAGCAAGTCGGGTATGGTATTAGTCTTTAATTGTGTAATTGTAATAATTTTGCATTTTGACGTTCTGGCTTAAATGAAATATTGTTTTTAAAAAACAGATAAATTTTGAATTTGTTTACAGATTTGATTAGAAACGGGCATATTTTATAGAAGTTTACAACGTAAAAACGAAAGAATAAAACTTTGTTAAAAGAAATGAAACTAAATAAATACTAATTTAATCTTTTCCCCCTCTCAAATACACTGATGTTATGTTGTTGATAAAATAACAATTAAAATTCAATTTAAAAAAATAAGTATTTAATTTTAGTAGTGAACTAAGTCGGCAGACTCATATTGATTTAAACCTATTAATACGTCTCATTGCACTCATTTAGTTTCTTTTCGTTATAAAGTAGGTAATTATAGTCCAGATATGATTATTTATTTTAATATTATTTATTAATTATTTCATTAAGTTCTTATGATAGGCGCGGCATAACTCCTGCACAAGGGCGGCGTCTCACCCGCAGTGTAATGTTTTAGAAAAAACATTGTTAAAAAATATTAACTATCTTTTTTATTTTTTTTGACGCAGTACACATTTTTTACATTATACATTAAATAACACAGCATGATTTATTTTATGGTATGTGCATCATGGGATATTTTACTCAAATTAAAAAAAATGAACGGCATAACTTCCAGAATTACCCTGTATGTTCAGCGATAATTTTTTTAAGATGTGGGCCAACTCTGATAATTCTTTATTATTATTATTATTATTCGGAAGGGGATTAATTTGGTCATGTTCTGATGATATCAATCAATCATATTTTAACTAACCCACACAGCCAGCTATGTCAGAAAACTTCTTTAGCTCTGTAGCGCCAGATGGGTGATTCTATGGACCGCCATGTTGCTGGTAGTCAATAAGGATCGATGGCAATGACTGCACTTTTACAGCGTTGGGACCATTTAACTTCCTTTTTTGAGACTAGTAGTGAAAACGCTAAAATAAGGTGGTTTCATGGCGCAGCCACCGAGCCTCAAAGAGTTAAAAGTTTCGTGAAAGGGGCTAGCTGGATGAACTAAAACATGAACGTTCCATCTGAAAACACGTTTACCGTTAACGAACAGATCTACATGAAATTTAATTTCTCACAAACACCACTTTTACACTAAAGCCTCATATTCAGGAAACGTACAGCTCCAAAATTACTACACTATATTTAAAAAATTTTTGAAAAGCAAAGCAACCTTTTCCTACACACTCTCTTCATCAATGGCGGTTATTTTTTTTTTTTTTCCATGTGGATTATTTCAAAAATTTAAAAGCAAATTGACTGGTGCTGACAGCGTTGCATTAAAAGACAGATAGCCTCGCTCTTCCAAAGAGGTTCCCTCTTAATTAACTTAAGTTTTAAAACGATTTAGACCACACAAAGATTTCTTGTGGATTAGTTAAGTGGCTTTTTGGGAAAAGTTGAGAGCTTTAGCAAGAAAGCTAAGAATTAGAACTTTACGTCTCATTTCCGTGTTAATGAGGGGATGTCAGGGGAGGGGGTGGTGGATTGTTCCGATTCAAGATTGATGACATTTCACTGTTCCCAGGAAATTCCGCTGTACTCGTCCAGTAGAACCACAATCGCCGGCGGATCCATAGGGAAGGGGGGGGGGGGGCGCTGCTACAATTGCCTTGCCCTTATACACATTTAAATCTACTAATGAAACTCTTCTTAATCTTTTCATACTTTTCATTAAAAAAGGTACAGAAGAATCTCTCTCTCGTTGACCCAGAAACTACGGAAGCGCAACGCTGTGTCCAGCGGAGCGTTCAGAGAGCAACTTTGGGACACAACATCGGTCAAAGAAGGAGAATCCTCTCCGTTGCCGCTTTTTAAATGATGAGAGCGAGCACGTTAAAAACGTGTTCAATATTTAAAAAAAATCTCCGATAATACAATTTGCTATACTTGACGGCCCAACACACAAAGTTTTCTGGATTTGAAGGTGCCTAGCCCCCCCCTCCCTCCCCCATGGTCCCTCTCCTGGCTACGTCCCTAGCTGACGAGATAAAGAGGCTGACATTATATAATTTTTTAAAACACTTCATTCAAATCTATTTAATTTAAAATTGAGATACGGTACTTCAATAATAGCAAGGTTTTGCGGTATCTTGCAATAATATAAGGAACATAACTAAACTGTGTACAAGTTTGGAAAATCTGTTGTTTCAAATTTGGCGATTATTTCGACTAAAATTAGCCAGCTTGGAGATAGGTGGTGAGATTTTGGGCATGATGCAAACAACATTGGCCACAACATTGTTAGACTTTAATCGTATTGAATAGAGTCGGATGAAAAATAAAAATAAATAAATAAATAAAAATAAACTATCTACTAACTCATAATAACAGAATAACTCATGATAACAGAATGTGTAGTGCGTATATGAACTCGTGCACACGTATATGTAACGCGCTTGCCGTACAGTGCTTAAAAAATATTTCTTCTAGGTAATTCATCTTTTAAAAAATCTCCAGAAAACTTCAGAATCACGTCAAAAATATCTGAATGAATTTTGAATGTATTCGCGCACGGCGTGCACACTTGCGTCCATCTAGGGAATGCAATCCCGATCCCACGGGAACGGGATCCTGTGGGATCCCGCACAAATGCTTGCGGGACTAGTCCCGCGGGATTGACAGTGAGAAATAAATTACTTTTTATTACAATTACAAGCTGCTTTCCCAATCAATAGAGCGAAAATTTTTGCATATTTATGTCTCTTAGCTAACCATAAACGAATCAATAATTACAAATTTTAATTTAAAGTTTTTTTTTTTTTTTTTTTTTTTTACTTTATCTTCCAAAGGGAGTCTGGATCAAACATCGAAACATCGAATCTAAATTTTTCGCGAACTTTCCAATCTCCAAATGAACTGAAATATTTCATACTAATTTATCTCTTAGCGAACAGTCACGAATTAATTATAAAAAGTTTTCCATTTAGTTCTTAATTTTTTTAATTCACACTTTTAATTATTTTACTAAAATTAAATCTAGACTACGAAATGATTCTAAGTTTGTTCGATTTTGTAAGTTTTTTTTTTTTTTCAGCAACTAAGAAAATAACGTAAGTATGTGAATGTATGTATAAATTGTACATTTCTGTAAATTCCTCATTTGTAGAAACTAACATAAGACATAACTTAGTATATTATTCTAAATCATGATTATAATTTTCGTATTTGTGTAAGTTATTGTATTAATTATCTCATAAGATTAATTATGATTAAAGTTAAACTTCATAGTGCTTAAAATCTTTTTTCTACTTTTCTCTGTTCAAATGAAGTCCTAGCTAAATGAAATGTCAATCTCGCGGGATTGCGGGATCAGTAAATCTCAATACCGAAATCCCGGAAGACGAAAAACAGTGAGGGATTGCATTCCCTACGTCCATCTGACTATGGTATTGAAGATGTTTTAA
The DNA here is from genome assembly GCA_038373885.1 of Cheiracanthium punctorium. Classification (NCBI taxonomy): domain Eukaryota; kingdom Metazoa; phylum Arthropoda; class Arachnida; order Araneae; family Cheiracanthiidae; genus Cheiracanthium; species Cheiracanthium punctorium. The sequence continues at coordinate 491,059 of JAWZYV010002307.1, read as the reverse complement.
TGAATCTTTTGGGTGACCCTGTCAATAAACTACTCAGCCGATTACAATTGAAAAGGCAGGTGCTCAACTCGATGTTAGACCTGTCCTAAATACAAAATTTCAACAGTCTACAGCTAATGATTTTTGTGCTATGCGAGTTACATACATTCGTACGTACAGACTTTACCGCAAAACTAGTCAAAATTTACTGATGGCCGTTCATAATAGATCGTACATCATTCTTAAATAGGTAAATAAATACATTGGTATGTAGAGACGTCAAGTAGAAACCTATCAGAGGTAATTTAGGAATAGCCAAAATCGATTTTCCTGCGGTGAGATAATACTTTAATTTGGAATTCGAGTAGCATTTATAATAACATGTCAAACTTTGGTAAATGCGAAAGAAGAAAAAGGAAGTTTAAACTCATCAAAATTAAGTAACAATAAATAATTCTATACTCAATTAAACGTCATCATAATTCATATAATCTTACCTGCATAACTCAAAATAAAAATGAAATGCATTGATTAACTGTTCAAGGAAATTTATCATTTTGAAAAATCATGCTTGTTCTAATTTTAACTATGCTAATTTGACATATCCAGGAAATACTCAATCGGATGGTTCGTAATAGTAACTCCTAAAACAAGTGTACCTACAAGTAGTAAAGCTGTAGTGAATATTCGTGTTTATGCCATGACGTATAGAAAATTGTGGATTTATTATTTTTATTTATTTATTTTATGCATTTTATATTACTGAAAACAATACAAAGGAAGACTGCACCCGAGATTAGAAAACGGTGCAAGATGACTAAGGAAAAAAATAAAAAAGAAGGGAAGACGGTTTTGTGGAGGAAGGAGAGAGGAATATCTCAGTCCCACACCTACTGACCTAATCCAAAGAGAGGACGTGCGGCAGCACAGTTTTAACAAGCAGGTTCGCCGCAGATACACCATCGTGATCTTTGACAGCCGGGATACGAACTATACTCCTTCAACCCAGGATTCGGAATCTTGGATCCCGGGACTAGCACGGCGAGTTTCCATGATTTCATGCCATGACGTAACTAAGGTAACTCGAGAGGAATCGAAAGAGTAGAAGCTACGAGGATGAAGAAATAAGACTTTAACGGTGATTAGAGCCTAAGGCTTTGTTGGTTTTATGGCTTTAAGGGAAAGGTAAACGAGGGCTATCAGTCTGAAGGATGTGGGGATGCCTTGGGCGGAGAACTTTAAAAGGTGTTCCAATATGCTACCGTTAGACCGTCAGCCACACCAGGAACCATTTAGGCCAGGACTCTGGACCTTCGCACTTCAGCCCTCCACCAATGCTCGGTTTCTTATCTACGTACTTGGCCAATGGTCGGCGCCTAAGTTTTTGAGAGTTCTTTTCGTTCATGTTGAAAAAAAGTTACCACCCGACCATGTTCGAGTGGATAATGCCCTAAACAGGGTAGATGGCTGAAGTGTGATGGTGTTTAGGTGTTTGAGCCTATCGCGCGACTATCGATCTAAAGGTCTGAAGTATTTTTGGTTTTCTTCAGACGTAATGTGAATACGCGTTAGAACCGCTTAGAAAGTCCATCTATCAAGGCACCCCTTTCCAGTTGGCAGATGCTCCTCGTGTAGGCTTGCCATAACACAAAACTAAGAGTTATCAGTGATATATACATTATGTCAGATGAAGAGCAATTTCTTAATATACTCTACTAATATATATTACATTTACTTTGCTTCAAATAGATGAATTAACATCTGTCACACGAATTTTAAATAATTATAAGGCAAAAAATGTTTTTAAAACCAAACTTTTTGTTAAAAGATGGATTAAAGATATAAAATAATTTTTGAGAAAATTTTTGCGCTCAAACACTTATTGACTAATTTCAACACACAAAACCGTCTTACCTTATCGATCACCTGCGGAGGTAATCATCCCACGCAATACAGACAGGCTCTTCGAACGTAAATAGACGTACACAGAACATTACTGAACGTTAACAGACGTTCAGAGAACATGGCGCTGCATGGGATCAAGTTCGAATACTACTGTATGCTTTTGCCTTTTGTGGGAATCGTATTTTTGTGAAGACTTAAATATCGTTTAACAGAAGACGTACACATAAAAAAATGTTATTGTGGAGGGATGTAAAAGGAACGCTTTTCTCTACAGCTGATGAAAAATAGTATGTCGTATTCATATCAGTTATAAAATATGCGACACGAAGTGAACGAGAATGATCGATGCGTTTATTAGCATAATTTATCTTAAGAAAAATGTTGAACATACTTTATTTATCCTCAGGGATAACTAGTTTTGCCATAGAGAAAACAAGATTGGAACAGCAATACCTGTATTTTAGCTGAATATTAGGGAAATATCTATTTAGCTAAAATGCATATGCATAATAATAAAGTATAGTCCACACAGTTAGTAATGTATATTTAGCTAAAACAACATTAATTAAATTGCAGCTTTGACATTTAAAACTATTCTCCAATATAGAAAAATAAGTTCGAATCGTATACTAATAAGAAAAGTACTAATTTATATATTTCATAATAAGTAATTATAATCTATCTATCTGTGTCTTTCTCTCTCTCTCTCTCGGTATGCCATTTTTGCAGTAATATTCTTTGTGTTTTACCTATTAATTATATATATATATATATAAAGTTATATTTTCGAGTTTTTACAAGATAAGAGATAATAATTATACACATTTATTAATTGCTATTTATGCTAATATTATTGTAAAATATTTAGGTAGAACAGTACTGTTTATGGCTTCATTAGTTACAGACTCACATAAAAAAGGAAAAAGTACCAGTAATTAACTATTCTTAATTATAGAAATTTTTTTTAAAAATAAAATATATAGATATATATGTTATGATTTTTTTTTAAATATAGAAAGAACCAACAACCAACCCCATCCTCACCAACCAGTATTCTGATTAGGACATACAGTTTTTTGATTACATATAGGATATAAAATGGAAGTTAGAAATTTACTTGGATAATTATATTTTATAGCAGTTTTATATAGGTCAGTTAAGTTACTGGCCTTAAGACTATTGGTACATAGAGACTCTATTCTATATTTATGATTAGAGATAATATTTCTAAACACAGAAGTGTGCATACATGAAGTGAAATGAGTGAAAGTATTAACTTGAAAATTAAAGTCATTTCTTTTATTATATATATTAAAGGATAGACTCTTATCATTAATTCTAATTTGTAAGTCTAAAAAAAATAATTATTCTATTATCATTAGGATTTTTTATTAGTTCTAGGGCTGAATGGTAAGCTATGGGTAAGTGGTCAGTATCACTATAAGTATTGTCAGTAGCTATTGTTATTATGTCATCTATGTACCTATATATTATAAGAGAAGGATTATTGTAATTTTTTTCATAATTATATAAATATAGGTCTGCTAAGTAACTGGAATTAGAACCACCTTGTGGTATTCCTATAACTTGCTTATATAATTTATTATTATGTAGAATGTAATTATTATAGACTATGAACTTTAAAAGATTTTCGAAATACATAGTATCTATGTAAGAAGGCAGGGTTATATTATTATTACTATGTATAAATAGATTCAATATTATATTGTATAAGACGTCTAGTGGTATACTATTGAATAAGTCTTTAAAATCATAAAAGAAAAGTTCGGTACCAATTTTTGTCATGCCACTAGATATTTCGAGATCCTATTTGCACCCCTGATATATATATATATATATATTAGGTTTATTGAATATATTGGACTAGCATAACTGCTATGAATGATTTCTTGATTCGTAAGTTTAGCCATTTTACTATATATATACAGGGTGTCCAGTGCTAACGGTGCCCATTGGCTATTTCCTAAACCTTTAGTCAGAGTCGCATAGTTTCAATTGCAAAAATGCTTTAAATTATATAATCTATTATATGAGAAAAAATTAAAATCAATAAATCATTTCCTATAAAAATTACGAATTTTAAATTTTTATACAGTCCCCGGTCCTAGAAAAAAATTTCTTATGCAGTTTCATGCACAATAAAATAAAAATAAAAAATTCGTCCTTCTAAGACCAAAATTCACTGAGTTACCACTGCTTAAAGTTAGAGCACTTTTCGAGCTCCAAAAGAAGGGGTTGTACACAAAATGAATTTGAGAAAAATTAATGTATATGGTTTTGAGCTTTGTAATATTTATTAGCAATTTCATTAACTATTTTATGAATATAGATTGCAATAAAGAAGATTAACGTTTAACTATGTGTATCCAATAAAGTAGCATAAAAATATAACTTATGCTGAAAATAGAATTTTTTTAAACAGTTCTTAAAATTAACTAGCGTTAAATAACTTCCTTCGACTGCAATCTAAATATATGCACCCACCCGAGTAGAAAACTCTTCCTGTTCTTTTCGAAACACACTCTTATGTTACACATCTGCAAGCTACACATATACGATTGAGTTAAGTTCGACATCAGATAGATTTTAATAAAGCTTAACTATGATCCTCTGCTAGCAGGGCCCGGTTATGACCAACAGGGGCCCCGATCTATGAAATTTGTTTTATTTTTAATAAAATTTTTATATAAAAAAGAATATTTCAGAGCAACATTTGAAATTGGGGGGCCTTTCGATTCGGGGGCACTGGGCAAAGTCTGGATTTGCCAATGCGATAATAAGGTCCTGTCTGCTCGAAGATCAGTACTCTAAATTTAGTTTTGCTTCTATTTCCGCATTATGCCAGAAAATGAAATTAAAGCCTGTAATTTAAAATTTCAGTATTTATAGGGTCCCTTAACGGTTTACCATAACGGGGCATTTTTAAACGTGGAAAAGTGACTTAAGTCACAGTGTTTGATGCTTCATAAATCGATGAATTTTGGTAGTAGGAGGACGAATTATTTTTTATTGTGCATGAAATTGTATAAAGAAAATTTTTCTAAATATAACTGATAGGACCGGGGGACCGTAGAAAAATTTAAATTTTGTAATTTTAAAGAAATTGATTTATTAACATTAATTGCCTTTGATATAATAGATTATACAATTTAAAGCATTTTTGCAACTGAAACTATGTATCTCTGACTAACGGTTTAGGAAATAGCCATTGGGCACCGTTAACACTGGACATCCTGTATATATAATACAAAGGTGTAAACGCTGATCAAAACTCATACAGGCTAACTCAGCATGGTTATTTCATGTAGATTTTGGAACAATGACTACATAATTCGGTTGGTTATACTGTATAACATGGATCAAGAAATTTTGAAATTTTCGTCAAAACTTTCAACTGTGTCGTAAATAACAGAATAAAGAAAGAGAGTCATAATCTGCATCCTCATGAAGACAGATGCTGGATAATACACTTTCCAACAAAGTTGAAAAAATGTTCAGTTTGTCTCCTCTCTGTTCGAACGTCCTTCTGTCTTTCTATTCCTCTGTTTTGTTGGGAAGTGTTTATTCAGAAAGGTAAATCATGTTAAACATTTAAAATGATTTATCTTTCTCGTTTAATATCGAAAGCCTCAAATATATTTTGGGTCTATGCTTTTGGTACCCTTGTTGATAATACCTATATACTTAATTATGTATATGTATATGTGTGTGAGTGTGTGTACGTAAACACGATGCAATGAAAGAAGATTTTGCCAACTACTGGTTAACGCTAAGTAAATTCACAAGGGGTGTGAAAAAACGCAAGCTTTTTGTAAGCCTAAACAGCCGTAAAAATTAAAGTTAATTAAGGTTTTACTAAACATGCATAAGCCTGGAAAATAGCTGGTGTATAGACTTAGAAACTTGTGCACTTCTTTTCTTTCTCTAAGACCTCTTCACTTCATAAAAGCCAAAGCTCTTATAAATCTCGGGACGAGCACTACCTTGACAGACCGAACCCCTTTTCCCTCTTCAAAGTTAACCCTCATTAACATGCAAATTAGGTACGTTCGTTTTCTTTTCTCGGAGTTTTGCTTCTCCAGAGCACTTAAAACAGACAACTTCGAGAACATATCTTGGAGCAGAGACTAATAGTTTTAAAACCTCGAGATAATTAGGTGCATCGCTCGCGAGGGCACAAGCAATCCACTCTTTAATGTGGCGGTGTCAGCAGCAAGTCGATTCGCGTATGTGTTCCGTTTCTGGACGATCTTTCGAAGTGAAGTGAAAACAGATCAGTTAAAAAAAAAAAAAGAAAGAAAGAAAGAAAGAAAGGAAAGAGAATTTCCCAAAATGGCCACAGAAAAAGAGCGCGCGGAGGACTTTTAAAAGGAATCTGTCAAACATAATTTGAAAGTGGCGGAATAAAAGATTACAGAAGGTTTTTAAATGCTCGTGATAAATTGATATCGACGCCTCTGTGGCACAGAAATGTGTCACATTGTGGCACTAAAAGTTCGTAAAGAGGTGTAACTGAAGTGAACGCGGGAAAAATAAGTCAAGAAGTAGTGTCTTTTAATAAAGTATTTGTGACAGTCTAGTCAGCTTTTAGTGTGTTAAAAAGATTATGGTTAATTATTTTCTGTGAAAGCGAGTGAATTAATGTCGAGTAATTAAATTACAATACGTGTTTTGTTTTTGCTTTCGATGGAAGTATTAGTAATTTGCACATAATCGACTATAACATTTTCCCCCCTCCCACTTTTATAAATTTTGAATTATTAAATTTGATAGCTTTTATTGTTGCTATCTTGTGTAATTAATGTCTCTTCTATGAAACTATTCTATACACTGCATTTATTAAATCAAAATTTTAGTTTTGTTAAAGGCTAAATGTAGTTTTTAACACTTAAGTTCTCTAACGCTAAGCTAATATTTATTTGTTCTAAGCGTGTAGAGCAGTCTTTTACATTTCTTCCCAGCACCACCCTATGGGCAATTCGATTTTTCAGCGAGGTGATCTCTGAGAAATGGAAACGAGTATCATTTTTTTAGGGGGGAGGGATCGGTCGGGGTAGGGAGATTGTCTTTTTATTTTTTTTCCTGATTTTTTTCGAGCTATAACACTTTGGTATGCAATTCTTAGCTATTCTGCGAGTGGTACTTGTGTTATGCACAGATCTCCATCCAACGATGCTTGCTTGCAATTCGGCATTTTGCTTTAAAATTTTCCCCATTGATTTCAAGCAATAAGGGTAGACTGCTGTTTTAATCATTTGAAGAGACTTATGCACTCTTTTTTAAGGGGGAGAAACTCCCACGTATGGCGTTAAATGAAACTATCTGACCAATGGATTTCGAAATCGAAGTCGGCGAAGAAGCTGGGAATAAAGTTCAAAGAGGACGAGATTGGCCAGAATCGTTTAGAATGTTTCAGAAAGATCGAGAATATTGTAGGCTGTTTCTTTAATGGAAGTCAAGTGATTTCTCTAATGTTGAAGCAGATGGGTATAACTGCAGATGAGATTCTAGTATATTCTCGGAGGTTCTAGAATATTCCAGGCGGTTCGAGAATGTTCGAGAATGTTCAAGAATGTCCCGGAAAGCTCAGAACCTTCGAACTCGATTTCGGAGTGTGTTCACTTAAAGTTTAAACTTCCCTATATCTCTTTTTCAGAATACTGATCGATGGAGTTTCTTGATGACCGAGCCTTTTTTTTTTACGATTTTTCAAAAATTACACATAATTTGACTTAAACATTTAAAAAATTCGCGATTTTTCGAAATATTATTTTATGAAAATTCTTTTTAAATGTTTTTAAAAAAGTAAGCTTTTCCCTCAGTGCGAAGAACGAAGCATTTAGCAGGTATATAATGAAGGTTTGTACATTCAAAAACAATAATAAAGGTGAACATCTATCTTTCAAGAACGTATTTCATATGCATGTATATATATATATATATATATATATATACGCGTTTGTGTGTAGTTTTTTTTTTCAAAAAGGTTTAAAATCTTACTTTAAAATCATTATACAGAAGCCTCGAACAGAAATACCCTTTGAAAACTGAGTGGGTTCTTTAGAGGCTCTTCTCGAAAAATGCTCTAAGATCCCACGGAGCAAGTTCTCTCGATATTAAAAGAGAGTAAGTGACGGCGTATTTGAAACGTTTTACCCCTAGCTGCACACTCTTTTGCTTCATAAAGCAGAAACGATAAATTTTCGAAGAACCTGTTACGGGGCCTCACTAATTAGCGTCCAACTTGCAGAAGATCTTTTGTTCCATATTGCGAAGAGAGACTTCTTCGCAAAAGCTACTTTTACCGACTAATTTTGAGAATTTTCATTGAGACTCCAACAGTTTCGGGGTTGGATAATTAGCGGTGTCGTATGTGCAGCAATGGTACTTACTTAGTCTGTGTTCTCTAGAAGGGCTCGTGCAGTTTGAAATCGGGCGCCAAAACTTATCTCCAATTTGGCGTGTTTTAAGATGTTTCAGCGGGATTTTCCACTCTTGTATTTGGTGTTATATTGGGCGTGAAATTTCAGCACGGAGGATGTGAAGTATTAGAGTAACGTAGCTTTTCGGGGGCAAAATTAAACGAAGAACCCTCACTGAGATTTTGAAAGAGAACTCAAATCATTGCTGAAGGGTACTTAAAGGGATGAGTACATAAATAATAAAAAAAATAAAATATAAAGCTTAACTTTGAAATATCCAGTTACTGATAATTGACAACTAAAAAGACTACTTTAAATATAAATGAATTTTACTTATTGATAAATGGAAAGTCGAAACTTACAGAGAATCAAAACCGTCAACAAACTTCTGAGAAATGGAATTTTTTAAAAGATAAATTCTGGCTTTTAAATTTTACGTAGATTTACTAAACTCCCAGTTTTCCAAGGAAATTAATTTTTGCGTAAACAGAAGCTCAATATGGAGCTAAAAGTTTTATCACATTCAAACTTTTTCTTTCGTTAATAGAACAATCTTCTCATCCTCATGCAGAGAATTAATCTTTATGTATCGATGAATTTGTCTTCCGTACTTTGTGACTTTCTTTTGTATAATCTTGTCGATAAACTCCAGTCACAGATGGGTGATTCTATATTTAACTCTTCTTTTTTCTCTCAGCTAAGTCGCCGTATCATATTCGTTTAAGTACCTTAATAATCGAATTCCAGTATTGAGTATTTTTCAGAGAAAAACAACACGAGTTCACATGTTCTGTATTTTAGTGGAGTGGCATATTCCTACACCATACAGAAAATTCATCAATATTCAAAAAGCGTTCCTTGTTGGATTATGCCTTTACTGCTTTTCCCACCAAGAAACCGTGCCGCAGGTGCCGGCACGTGTCGAAAAAAATTAAGGCAGACTGACTTAAACAGGCATTTAGAAAGTGAAAAAATAATTTAATAGCATATTTTAAAGTCGCATTCAGCGTTTTCGGAAATTAAAAGTTTACTACTGGTACTAAGTACAGTGCACTTTTTTACAAGCCATGGCAAAAGATTAGTTGAAGTTTCAACGATGAGTGGCGCCAACAGAAAGTGATGACTAGTTAAGATCCGTATCTACTTCTAATGTATTTTTTGGGGGTTCTAGATGTTGTTAGTCAGTTCTTATGCATCTCAGGACAACAATAGATTGTTTAAGTCTTCCATTTTACTACATATGTTTTTAATCTCCAAAACTGAGAACTGACAGTGTTGAAGTTACCTTGTCAACCCAGCTTAATGATGTTCTAATTAAATTTCAATTCTTTGTTCGCAGATATTTACTCTTACAGATAGTGAAATCGTGTTAGAAGACACTCAATGTTATAACACACCCTCAACGGACTTGAAAAAGTTACAAATACACCATCGGTAAATTTCAGTATTACACAAGAAGCGGAAATGGGCTCGTGGTTTCAGTGTAATATACATTTTAAGCAAATATTTCAGATATTTTAGTGGAAGATTTTTAGTCCTCAAAATTTTGTAACTGATTAGAACTGAAAGAGTGAGTTTGCTAGTGAATGTGGTTGGAAACGTCTAATTCAGAAGGCATTGCCCCACCTTGGGCCGTCGCGCCATGAATTATAATAATGATAGCTGTTGTTGTAATTGAAAGGTGCCCAAGGGGCAGGTTGTAGCTTATATGATGAAAATGATGAAAATTACTCATAGGGATTACAACAATTGCATTTGCGTAGATAAATGACAATAAAAGAAAATTAAAAAAAATAAACGAGGTCTTGTTTGTAGCTTTACTCATCAAAGGAACTTCGCTCCCTTCTTCTTAGACGAAGGCAAATCATCAAGCAAAAAAATCTAACAACTGATTTTGGATTTATTTCGGGAGCAGAATTTCCGTGAAAAAGTAAAATGGCTAGGAAATGCACAGTTTTGTTTTCCTTTCTGACGTAAAAAAGTACGTTTTAACCGAAGTTGAATGGCATTACCGTACATACGTAGGACTTTAAACGGAACCTAACTTCTGCGAACGTTATTTATTACTTGTTTTATAAGCGGTGTGCACTGCATGAATTTTAGAATGATGTAGTCCCATTCTTACAGATAAATTGATAAAAGTTTATCGTTAAAACGCCATCCACGCAGACTTACTTCTCTCTGGATTTTATTCAAAACGTCGGTAGTTACACTTTTGGAAGGGTGATATTATCACTCCAAAAATGTAAAATCGTACTTGGCGTAGTAGACAAGCGATAGGAAAACACTGATGAAGTAAAGCTTCTTCTAGAGAAGTTGAATAAGTTAATGATATAACACACACACACAACTAGTTACAGCATGAAGATTTAATATTTACGATATGAGGATTTAAGGCATGTGTCCGGACTGAATGATTTCTTTTTTCCCAATTGGGGGTGGGGGGGGGGGATTTGTAGTTTAAGGTATTGGCCACTTTATTATGAGAGAACCCGCGTTGCCATTTCCCCGCCTCGTATGACAGGGTATTGACACCTAAGCCCAAGTCGGGAGTCAAATCCAGGTCCGTTGTAGTAGTAAGTAGCGCTCAAACCGCCGTACAATCTGAACGACTGGATTGTATTGTTACAAAATCGTAATGTTGTTTTCCCGCATTAATGTGTGTTGCTGGAAAGAGAGTTGTACATACATTCCTGTAAGTGAAATGAGTATGTGAACCCTTGACCTTGGCGACCGTTTTGGAGGCGAAAATTCTCGAAAATAGTGGAATTTTGTCTGTATCTAAATTAGGAAAGAAGCGTCGAGAAAAATCCAGAAACATGATGTCAGGCTTGGAAATCTATAAATAGGAGAGTCTCTCTCGGTGGGAGTCACTTGACAGACTGCAGATATAGAGAGAAGGGCGATACGATTGACCATGAAATTTGAATCGTGTTCTTGCTGTGACAGTCAATGATTTGCCGTTGTACGTGTTACTAAATTCTGTATTTTTGTGAGATATTAGTGCTTCGACGTGTTGAATCAAGTGTTATTTTCGCTTTTCGAGCTTGTTGAACTATTTTATGTGATTTTCGTAATGTTGGTGCACTGCAGAAAAAGTCTGTCAAATTTACAGAAAAAGAGCAAAAGAGTTTTCTGTCAGCCAGGACGTTAGTTGATTTCCGTTTTTTTTTTTAAACAGAAGTCTTACGTGAAATGACAGACTTTTTTTGCAGTGTGTCAAGAAATGGTATTTGGATATCTGTGTGAAAGCCCTTGGCTAGAGGAGAGCCATGGCAGAGAAATTTGAAAAGCTGTATTCCATGATGACAGAAATGCGTTCGAAGCAGGAAGAGATGCGTTTCGGACAAGAGAGAATATAGAAAACTCTCAATGGATAGGATGGACCCTCCACTTTATTACTCCGGCCAGGGGCACGTATATCTTGCCCGTCATGCCACACTATTGTTGCCACACACTGCTACCAGGGATAATCACACTTATGTTACTCTTGATGAATTAAATAATTCATGACATTTCTGCCATTTTTTAAATATTCCAGACGCACGGGAGTATTCCTCAAGTACTGTGGTGAGAACTTGAGGAGATGGATCAAAAAATCCTAACGTTGCTGACTGGATTGACTTTTAGAAGAAAGTTATGGTTTACACAATGTATCGCAATCGCATACAAGCCAGCCGTATAACGGAAAAACAGAGATGAAATTTAGAATGGAATGCTAGAACAAAAAATATTGTACACGAGTTTACACTGATGCACGAAATACTTGGCTAAAGCAGTGCCAGTAAAAGTTTTGGTCAGAACAACTACATATTTTCCTTGTTTAACAAAGCTATTTTGTCAGACTTACCTTAGTTATTTTGAGAATAGAATTATTAGCCAGAATAAATTAAAAATTTATTTCAGTCAATAAACGCAGTATTGTAACGGTTTTTTCCAGACAAAATTCGCGCTCGGAACAACCGTAGATATTGAAAAATAACAAACTCTAAATGAATTTATGGTACGGAAAAAATAAAAAAAAGATATGTAATAAATAGTCCCAAATATTTCATCAATGTACGCTGTAATTAAATTGCAAGTAAATACGTTATAAAACTAAATATATATATAGCTCTCCACAATTTTGTTTTTTATTTGGTTAGCCCTTTTGCTGTTTCTCATAATAAATTAAATTTTTGCCCACCCTCGCCACGAAATATTTTCTCATCTCTTTAAAAAAAAACAATTCATACCCACTTGGAAAAAAAAAGAATTCGCTAAAAAAAAAGTCGAAAAAAGAAAAATCAAATGTTATTTTTCAATTTTGCGCTAGAGTATATTTGTTGGCACTCTTCTTTTTCGTTGGGATATTTTAATTTAAGAGTGAGCTTGAAAAAATATGTGTCTTTCTTATTATTCTTCCTCTAGTGCCTGGCGGTGTAAAAACAGAAAGTTGTTTTTTTGTGAGAAAGATGTGTTGTTTTATGGAGTATTTACATAATTAACTAACGCAAAAGCTAGAAAAAAAAAAGAGTTTTCTGTTATTTATGAAAGTGTATTTATTGAAAAAGCGAACTGCTATTATGATTAAAAGATGTTAAACATGATTATTCTTATAAAAATAAAATTGTACTGATAGTTCGGTTTAGAAGGGGAAAAATTCAATGAATAAGAATATAAAAAGCAGAGGTAGTAAAATAATTCAAACTATTTTAAATATATGATGTGATTATAAATAAATATGACTTTGTCTGCAAAATTGCGAATTTTATCAATCTCTTGGCCCAGTCTGGTTTAGTTTCCAAACGACAAACAGGCAGGACCGGTTAAGATCTTCGGAGGCCCTAGACCTAACGCCTTTTACGGGGTCCCCGGGCGGTCATAGTTTGTTGATACATATAATTGCAGTGTACAAATATTTGTTCACAGTGGCGTATAGGGTTGCCCGGTTGCCAAACCAAATAGCCGGACAGACCAGCCAGTTTGGCCGACATATGGGTAAAAAGGCCGGACAGCCTACAATATTGAGGATTTTGTATCAGTATTAATAGGTACGACAAAAAAATTGTATGTAAAATGAAGCTTTTTTGATTATTACCATGAATCTTGTTAAATTCTAATGAAATATAAATAACATCGAATGCCAAATCAGTTCAAGTACTTTATTACTAATCAGCTAAAGTCACCAGTAAAAAGCCTAACAAAAGACGGACACCATTAAGTTTGGCCGGACACACAATCAAAAAGCCTAACTATGTCCGGCTTTATCCGGACGCCTGGCAACGCTAGTGGCGTACATAAGGAGGGGGATGTCCTTAAATTTTAATGCACAGAAGTTGCGTTTCAAATGATGTCACGCCGATGAATTCTTAGTCCGAGACAGCCATACTACGAGGTCCACATCTCCTAGGTCATGTGACACTTTGAGTACAATGGAATGTGACCGAAATGCCATAGCCGTAACATGTATATCTCGTCAGCCACGTATCTCTGCTTAGAATGTAAGTAAATAAACACTTTTGCATGGTGGCATGCGTTGTAAAAGTTATGCCTTTATTTATTTATTGTCATGAAATTTCTTATGCTAATTTTTTAAAGAATGGAACTTAAACTACTTCAGTCATTTTGGGCATCTCCTAAAACACGGAGTCCCTAGGCCGAGGCCCAATTGGCCTGTGCTGTAATCAAGCCCTGCTAACAGCCTTTTTATTTCGGGTGTAATTTTGAGAGAGAGAAAAAAAATAGTAATAATCTAAATTATAAAAACATTTTATAAGCAATTGCTATTGAAATGCTAATATTTATTAAACAAAACTACCACGCAATTTTATATCATAATTTCGCTTCAAAAATAAAGAGTTCACTTTAAAACAATCTTTTTACTGAAAAAAAAAAAGTCTCCTATTGACACAATCACATAACACAGTATACTTACTGATGGTATCAGAAAGTAATTAATTTATTTAACTAAAATCTCATTACATATTAGTAACTAACGAACTTTTGTTTAAATCGCATAAGGAGAAAGTGAAATAAATCTCCCATTATATTGCTTATCACAATTTCAGAAAACGCTTCGAACTACTATCAAAACTTTTCGCTTTTAATGTTCATCCGAATTCATAAAAAGGGGAAAATGGCGCCTCTCTTTTGCTGATACTCTTAATGGCATTGACTACCGAAGCAAAACTGAATTCTTAACACAAATTACGCTGCAGAAGATGCACGATTTCCTGGATTAACGATACGCAAGCGCACCCCCCTACCCTCTATACGATCATGTTAGAAGCCATTACCATATCAAAAGTAATTGCCCCGTGTTTACGTAGAAAGGTGAAAAATAAGAATGATTACATAAAAAAAAAATGGCGTAAATAAATACGAATACGGGATTAATGACATTCTTTACCAGAGCTGTCGCATTAATGTACGTTTTATTGGTGTTTCGTCCATTTAGTAGACTCTTTCTGATTCCTAATGGGCGTAATTAATTGCCAGCTGTGTGAGGGTTTTACTTTTTGAAATTTTTTTCTAGAGAATTCTTTACCGGACTTAAATTTAGTTGTCTGAAAAAGGAACGATTCCTCTGGTACTATTATTTTCTAATTAAGGAAGGGGAAAAGCTGTTTATAAATACCGAAGGTGCATGGAAGAAAATACAGCTGTTCAGTCCACACTTATCCTTTGCTCGTACACATATTTGTGTTTTTAACAGCTTTATGGAAGTGAAGAGATAGATTTCGATATAATAGAATAATGGCAGAGCCCGACTATGCCAACATGGGGCCCGGGGCCAAGGGCGGATTAAAGGGGGGGTGGAGGGGGCGACCGACCCCCCCGAGAAAAAAGAAATTAATGTAAAAGATCCTATTTTACTTCCACAAAATGGATGCATATGTCAATCTTCTAACTAGCCGCCCCCACCGACAAACTTTCAATAATCCGCCACTACCCGGGGCTGACATTTGTTACGGGGGTACCTTTTCATACATACCCATTCAGTTATTAAAATTGGAAAGCCTGGAACTACAGGCTTACTTAAGTTTCAGGCTTTCCACTCTAGAGGATACCTGGAACTTTCTTGCAAATGAGAAAGGTCGGGCCTTTGGTACCGCCAAACATGATTATATTGACCAAACATTCATTATTTTACTCAAAATTTTTTTATTAAAATCTTTTTTTTTAGCATAGTTTAATAACTCTTTTAGAACATTCTTTAAACAGAAAGAGAGAGAGACTGAGAGAGAGAGAGAGAGAGGGAGAGAGAGAGAAAAGAGAGAGAGAGGGAGAGAGAGAAAGAGAGAGAGAGGGAGAGAGAGAGAAAGAGAAAGAGGAAAATTTTCTAGAAAAAAAAAACATTACTACAAAATACAGTAGGAATATTTCTTGACACCCCCCCCCCCCACACACACACACACAGTTCAACTTTGACTGGGAGCCCGGGGCAATTCTCCTGCCTACAACTGCCTTAATCAAGCTCTGAATGATAGGTATTCAAATGTATCTTATGAAGCCACTTTGATTTTCGAAGGGACTACTCTAAAATGGAAGTATAAGTAGTTAAACAAGTGAACTATAGTTACTAATTAGACATACACATTTATACGACAGACGCTTTTTATATATGTATATTCCAACTAAAAAGAACAACATACTCCAATGAAACTAATGCCTATAGAATAATTATACATCTATATTAATTATTATAGTCACACAAAAACTGACATGAATTCTACGTTAAATTTTTTGTACATATTTAACAGTTCTCAAATTTTTTTAAATAATTATTTTTTAAAATTAGGTTATTCGTAAAAAAGACATAATTTCAACAGACAAAACCCGAAGATTGGATCAGATAGAATGTTACCGAGCTACACATTGCTTGGTTCTTGCATCTTCATTGGTACATAAAAATTTAAACCTCACACTACAGTAGACTCCCTCCCCCTCATAACACGGAAGATATTTTGTTATGGGAATCCGTGTTGTACGGGTCCTGAGCTATACTCCACCTGGAGTGCGGACTCCGCTTATAATCGCTGGAAAAATTATTTGCTCTCCTCAGAAACACAATGATATTTAATGTTGCCATTCAAAAGTTATATTAATTAGGAACTAAAGCGTAATAAAATCAGAACATCTGTTTCAGCTGTATTTTTAATAATGTAAAACCTATTGGACACCTTGCGAATTTGCCACCCATGGCAATTTTTCATTATTTGGCGACTTGCGTACATGTAAAGTTAATAAAAGCTACGGAACAGATAGAATAGCTAGCCACCAATGGCGACTTTTCATAATTTGGCGATTTACACATGCTCACAACCTATATTTACTGTTCATTTAAGGTTACCGGAAAACCGTTATCCATATTTTCATTTACATAATCGTTTGCAGATTGGCGTACTTAGCACCACGAATTATACCATCTCGTCGCGCTAGCAAATATCCAAAGTGTACTATAACTGCTATAATGGCATAGTTAACGCCGCCAAATATTTCTACTGGTAGCAAATAATCCAGCTGGACGAGAACCGGCTTTAAAATAATCTGCATTTTAATTATTTTTCATTTTCAAGATATTAGTTATTCTGTTTTGGAAAAACGAATAATCGCTCATTCTAAACTCCTGTTGTCTAAGCGAACTTACTATTTGAAAATTGTCAACTTTTTGTAACACATTTTGAGTTACTTATTTCATATAGTTTTTATTTTGGCGTAAAATGGGCATAATTCTAACTCATGTTTGTAAATTTCGCGCGATTCTAGATACTTGGAATTGCTTTGTTGCAAAGGAATGAATGATTTTATGCCAAATCTGGCAACCATTCGGTTTATTTTTTTAGATTTTTATTAATATCTTCTAAAATAATTTGATTTTCGAAATTTAAATCAGTTTAGTAGGTACCTCGGAATTTTTCGAATCTGTGGGCACCTTAGTCGAAACTCAAATCCCAACGGTTTAGGTGGAGTTAGGTCAACAAGCTTTGACAGCGCCAGCGGCCTTTACTTTTTTTTAGAATAGAGAGATACGAGCTATCTGTATCTGAAAATGCGAAGTTAGATTATTAAGCAAAAGTGAAGAGAAATAAATTTTACTACTACATGGCTCTTCCGACAAATGTTTGTATTTTCTTTTTTACATACAGTACATATACTTTTTCAAAAATTTGCATTTCAAAATTTTTCAAAAGCTATACAGCTTCGACAATGCTTTGTTTTGTTAAAGCTACATATAAGCTTGCACCACTGTGCTTGTGAAAGGCGTAAAGAGGAATTTAAAGACTAGAAAACAAAGATGGACATGGAAAGTAGATCCTTGCCTTAGCGTCTTAGCGATGAATGGAGTGTTCAGTACAAAAAAAATTTTCCGTTAGTTTTTCGTTAAGACATACCCAAAGGCATAAAGCTTGTGTTGAAAGGTGTTTTACCATCAAAGCCAGGGCGTCCCGACACGGTAAGCAAGGTCAGCATCGCATTGGGGCACCGCCTTTGAAAGGGCGCCCTTTCGATGATTCGCCTTGATCTGGAGCATAAAAGGGGGCGCCTTTTTTACGTTTGCAGGGGGGTGCCACGTACCTTAGGGCCGCCGTTGATCAAAGCATTTGGCATGATTTAGCTTTCCTTCTTCAATCCTTTTTTTTTTTTTTTTTTTTTTACTTTCAATGAAAACGAGAAATTGAGAATCTATTTTGTTCTCCATCCCTTCTAATAGAGTCCTTAAAATATACAGGCCGACTGGCATTTTAGTGCCGCTGGTCATATTTACCACATTCATTGCCTTTTTGGCGCTACTTAAAAGAATCGGTAGCCATCTGTAAAACTAAATAAGTGGTTCAGATTCCGAAGCATCTCATCTCTACGGCAGTACAATATCAGCCGTTTTCTTCAGTTGATTGCAATAAGAAAGATAAAAAGATTCTATGTTCTTTACTGGAATTATCCGAAAAACTGGAGCTTTGTTTGTCAGGACAGGACAGCTGACGTCACCGAATGTGTCGTTTTAGAGTCAGATACGTCCTTCCAGGAGTTTCCGGTCACAATCTGGATCCACATCAGAAGGAGAGGGGAGACTTATGCATATTGGCACAGCTTGGATATTGCTAGTGACAGCCGAGAGGACCTTCGGAAACCAAGGTTTTAACGTGTACATACTCAGTGTTCAGTGGTAAGTCGGAACAGAACCTGAAACTTTCCGGTTACAATCCAAAGCCTTAACCAATGTGTTACTACGTCCCAAATAGTGAATAGGCGTTAATGCTCCCCCGCTTAAAAATGCTTAAAAATCCCCCGCTTAAGGCACCCCAACCAGCAGGCAGATACGTTCTCGTGTAAGCTAGCCCACAACACCAAAACACAAACAAACTATATGGTCCAAATAACGGAAGGTTGGACAAACATCTATATCCAATATTCTTTTGATACATGAGCGTAAAACAATGCTTCATCACTTAAAATTATTACAACAAAACAGTCGCCTGTGCTAAATCAACGGCAAATCCTTTAGCATAAGAAGGCGGATATATCAGCTCGTATTTACAGGAGCCTTACTCTTCAATAATCAGCAGGTGGTGATGCTAGTAAGTACAGACACTCAATCAAATCAAATAAGCACAGATGCAATCTAAATTTGATTATAGTTTTGCCTTCGGTGGAGAAGCCCTTGAGCTTAAATATTCTTCACGGCTACCCTGAACAAACGAGCTACATACGGCTTCGCGTGACGACTACTGGGTGAAAGATATACTTTTCACTTCTGAATTTGACATCGGTCTCTTACATTTGATGGATGGCCGTAATTTTCTCCCCTAATGTTATTGCGTCATGTGATTATTTTCCTGGGTTCAGTTGTAGCCAGCTTCAGTTCATTAGAGAACAATTAATGACGAAACAAGCAATAATCTTACTAGTAAGAATAAGTTTCGCGCTGTGGCGAAGAAAAGTCAAGTAGTGACAGAAATTTTCGAATGATAATAAAAAAGATAAAAAGATAGCAACATTGAGGTTTTTCTCTTAAAAAGTAAAGGTTTTTATTATACATGGAGAAATTTTCTTTTAGACATTTTTAGATTTAAAAAGGTTATTAATCAGGAACACTAAAGATTTTCCCTTTTCAGAGAATGCATGAAGATTGTTTAAAAATTAAAACTTACACTTATGCATAAAAGTAACTAACCAAAAAATTATTTTAATCAAGTTGGTAATTTAAAAATTGCATTGTCTGCGGTACATCGATATCGAGACCGCAAAATAAAAATGTTTTTAATCAATCATATGTTTATTAATAATGCTATCTTTGTTCAGCGCAATACAGAGACAAATACTGGGTGATTAGGGTGTGAGTATACATTTGAAAAATTAATAATTTAAGGAATAATGCAGGTAGAGAGGTAAAAATTGACACACATACTCGGAATGTCATGAGGTTTTGTTACAACCTCAAAAAGAAAAAGTTAAAAAAGGGCCAACAGATGGCGCTGGACAGCAAAACGTCAGTGACGCTGCATGAGAATCGTGTATAAAAGGAGCTGTAATGAGAGAGAGAATCAGATGCACCAGCAATCGCAGCATTTTGACGTTCCCAGAAAAGGCACTGTTAGTGAAGGTGCAGTATCAGAATGGGGAATCTGCTAGCTTTACGATTTCATCGGCATAGAAAGGATATTTGAACGATTGAAAGTCCTATCACAGGTTCAGTTGTAAGGAGAATAATTTCGAAGTTTGAAGCCATATGTGTTGTTTAGACGACGGGCCCCGTAGTGGCTCACAGAGAGCAAGTGCTAATGCTGCTCAGACAATTCTGGAAGAAGCACAGATTATAGCGAGTTCGTCTACGCATGGGGAAATCAGCGCTCGTGAAGTCTCTATGCGTGAAGCTATTGTTGAGGAATGACGGTCGGCATGTTGAGCATTTGTTCTGAAGAACATCGTATTTGCTTTGCCATTATTTGTTATGCTAATTATTACTTTTCTTATTACATGAAGCGATATCTGTCGGCCATTTTTTGAACTTTGTTTTGGTGGTTGCAATAAAAACCGATGTCATTCCAAGCATGAGTGCCAATTTTTACCTCTCTACCTACATATTCTGTGAATTACTAATTTTTCAAATGTATACTCAGATTCTGATCACCCTGTATATAAAAACTATCAATTTTCCGTTTTCGTTATTAATGTAAACACAGTATCAGTTATAAATGTAATGTACATACTGAAGCTCTTATTGCATTTATGCAACATTGAAACGCAAGCTAGTCTTAAATACTACCACCACTGACCAAAAGAGTTATTTTTAATGATTTAATCATTTGTTGTTTTCGATTGCTGCTTGAATCAAAGCATTTCCAAGGACGGCTTTGATCTATCTGCTAAGCTCGGTGACTGTTACTAATTGATAATTTTCACTAAAGTGTAAGTGATAACTTCTAATTTGTTCTCGGATACGTCTGTCAGATATTGAGTATTTTGAACGGATTTCTCCTGGATGTACGTGAAAAAGTTCCCGAACTTTTTCTTCAGAAGCTGCAACCTTCTCAATGACATTTTTTAAAATCAGCCAATCAAATAAGGATGACTTGCTAAACCTAATCAATGAGTTAAAAATAACTTGACTAAAATCAATCAATCAACAAAAATGACTTGATTAAAATAAATCAATCAATAGTTTTACCCTAATTTCATGTTTATGCAATGCGACCCGCAACTAACAAAATCTTGGCGACATTGCAACAGTCACCTAATAGAAAAGATCACAGTAAACGCCGTTCGTCAGTATCCCAATTGCTCCATTTCTACAAATATCTTGTCCTACTGCGGACGTAACAGATTACAAAAGCATGACACTCGCTTTTCTGCACTCTCCACGGCAACATCAGGAGATTCCAAAAGTATCTAACAGCAGAACTGCAACAGACTAGATTTGTTCTATAAATATATTTAAATGAAGTAAGTAGATATCTAAGAAGTTTTCTGAAAGAGCCGGCTTATTCATGTTTGCGTTTAAGATGTACCCTAATCAGAAGATCAAAAGTATCATAAAAATGACATCCAATGGATGTTCCTTACATGACGTCTTCTAGAAGATGTACGCTTAACGTCATGCGGTGGTTATACGAATGTGCCTTAATTTGTTGGAGAAAGCTATATGCCGACTGATGGATGTAAATCTGTATTATGACTTAACATACACTGTTCGGGGTATTATTGAATTCCCAGCGAATACAATTTCTGCAATTTTAATCAACAAACAGCAAGAAGCTATTTGAGATGATATGATAACATTGAAAAGTAAAGCAACACAAAAAGAAAGTCCTTAGATGCATATGAACAATCCATAATCAAACCAAATGAGTACTGCAAAAGCCATGCTAAACCTAATAGCTAAGAGAAACTAGGCAAAAAACAAAGAAAAGCCTGAACAACACGAATAGAGAGAGGCTGTAACAATCATACCTTCTGCTGAACACTTCTCCAATCAAACGCATACTGCAAAAATGGCTCCAGTCAATAAAGGCACACATTTCAGAAAACATATTACTAAGATACACATTTACAAGTTAACAGTTGCTTAGAAATTTTTATTGGGACATCTGTTGATATAAAATTATTATACAAGATGTATTACTTTTTAAATGAATATACAGTCTGTTATATGAATAAAAATAGAAAAGATGTATTTTGGCAGAAGTAAATCTACGCATACTTAACATATTGTGAGTGCTGCCATCTATAATTTATTCTGGGAACCTTAAAGAAACATAATTTAACACTACTTTAAAGCACATAAACATCTGTCTTTTAATCTAACCTGACATAAATGTAAGCAAAAATCGGCTGTATAAGTACTTTCAACTTTTCTGTAGGTAACAGGCAGATAGTACGAGTGTAAAGACAAAAGTGCTGTTACTTTAGAATGTACCAGTGCTCTGGAAATCAAACTTTACTCTAACTTGACTGGAAGACGTTTCAGATCAAACTGAAATACACCAGTAGACATAATGCAGACTGCCCTCTGCAACTATCCGAATTAGAAAGATCTTTTGCAACTACCGTGCAGAAGTACTTAGAGATACAGAATGAGTAAAATTAGATTATAAATTAGAAACGAACTTATTATAACCTAGACACTACCAAGAATGCATGGCAAACAAACTTTAGACGAGAAACTACATTATAATTTTCTCAAAAATGATCCTTTGATATCAGATAAACCAACACTAAAGCTTCCAGGAATTATTTCTTGAACATGGTACTGTAAGCATGGTGAAAAAATAGCCTACGAAGCAATTTTTGTTATTACAGATTCATTAGGAACAAGTCGCTCGATGGATAATCAGAAATGAAGCTTAACTATATAAAAATTGTAAAGATATTTCATCATTTTAAACGCTAATTCAGAAGTGTTTCATATTCAAAATTTACCTAGAATAAGTTAATTTTTTCCATTGCAAGAGTATAGATAGCTAAATTACTAAAATTCTCTATGATTTTAAATCTGTATGCTGGATCACAGTGCAAAGTTATCTTCTTCATTTTATTTCCGTACAATACCAAAAGAATTATATCCTCATATTCGACAAAAAGCGAACACAAAAGCATTTCATTTGGTCTTCCTTAACCTATAAGTACATCGTCAAAAAGTATGTTCGTCGAAATAAGGTAGATCACGCCATCGGATGTACAGTTTACACCGCCTTGTGTCCTTCTTGAAGATCACCTCCACAGCTTTTGTCCTCAACGGAGTATGAAGGAACTTCTGCGTGCTAGTGGTGTTCCTCAAAAACTGCTGAAAGACCCATTCGAAAGCATTAAATAAAACGTACACAAGCATCATATGCGCACTTGCACATGGTGGTCTTAAGTGGTCTATCAGTATTAGACTCACAAGTATCTGATAGAAAAACCTGATTCACAAATCTCAGGCCTATCACACAGCTATCTTATACCTGAAAGTGACTAAAAAAAATTTTTTTTTTTACACCAAAAATTCTTTTTACTCCAAAAGTCTTACTTACAGTTAGCGATTCGAACGATTTCTATAATCGATTACTACAATTCGAATAAAATCAATAATCAATGAATCGAATAGTGAAGATTTGCGATTTTGATTATTCGAACATCACTATTCACTATTCGAATATTTTTTGCGATTTCAATTCGAGATTTCGAATGCCATGTGCTATTCAAATGCTGAGCGTTCGAATGGATTTTGCAAAATCGATTTTTCTCGAATGCATGCATTAACCTATCCCTTCGAATAGCTCCATTCATTCGCGCCCATCTCTACCTGTTTGTATATATGCTTGCTTCCTTCACGGGAAAAACAGCCAATGTCATCCCGGCGGCATGCGTGCCTCTGAAGCTCGTGTTGGTTACACGGAGAGAGCAATAGTGTGTCTCTCTCTCCCCTCATAACCTCCCGTCACGAACGGGCTGTTTTTGGTGTCTGGAAATAATAATCTTGAAAAATCGTGAACGAGAGCGAAAAAGCCGGCGAAGAACAAGCGGCGGTGGAGAGACACGCTTCCTTGTTTTCATGCGAGACCGGTGGTTACACTTTAGCTTCTAATGAATGCGGCTCCCTCTGAACAAAACTGATATGACTGAGTTAATTCCATGCAGTTTCCCGCCATATCATTGCACTCCATGTGTTAGTCAGAGGATAAAACTTTTGTCATAAATAATTCTGCATACGAGATATAGAAAAAGAGATTTATGTTGCAATATATATATATATATATATATACATATATTCACATTAACCCTTTGTATCACTGTGTTGCATATCCGCAACATACGAATTAAAACTGTATAAATTAATTTTAGTACATTAAAACTATTTTTTTTTTTTCTAGAATAACGTGAGCATAAAATAACAGTAATAAAAATTCTGAAACGTTTGTGCTACTTAATTAATATTGTAATACCAAGCTGTATGTTTTTTTATCCTACATCAGTCGCACTACTGATTACTGCAGAACTTAGAGATTACTTTGCGTAGGTCAACCTTACAAGAATGTTAACGACTGTTTAAAAAGTTCTCAGCTTAAATTGCTCACAAACACCTCAGTAACACTTAGGCATACTACAGAATATTTTCAAGTAATACAAAATTTAAAATAACAGTTTTATCGAACTCTACAACAAATACTTTTCGGTCAATAAATTTTGCATGAATTACAAAACTGGAAAACATAAGCTTTCAGTATGCTTATAATCTGTTTCTGCCAACTGCAGCAAAAAATCTTTAAAATTTAAATTATTGAGATACAAAGGGTTAACATAACAGCCATCATGCAAGAACATTCAACGAAAAACTACTGTTTAAAGGCAAAATTTAATTTAAAACTTAGTAAGACAACACCCGGAGAAAAATATATTTTTCAAGACAATCTTTTCCAACTACACAAAAGGTTCACTCTTCTTCAGTGGCAAAAAAGCTCCACTATTTACTCAAGTTGAATTGCATATAACTCACTTTTTTACCTCACCTTTTTTTAAAAAAGAAGTTCTAATTTTTCTACCTGGATGAAAGGTAGAACTCCCCCCCCCCCTCACCACGCACCAACAGAAGAAGGGTGCACCTCTTGTGCAACCCTAAACGATTTCGATGAAAAGTATATTTTGTGAGTGTGTTATTATACCAATCTTCAAGTTTTTAATGACTTTCACAATCACCACCAGTTACTCGGATAATATCAAGTTTGTTTTAAATTTCTTTCCTTGATGCAACACACATGAACTGTATCTCGAAACGGTTTCAACAATGGATCAAAATATAAGGTTAAGTATCATGATAGAGAAAAATCATCTGACGAGGACATCACATCACTTCCTAATACGTTTTATTATACAAAGTATTAAAAATTTTTACAAATTTATCTTAGGTTTAACAATTTCTGAGATTAACGTACGTTCATAGTTTAAAAAAAAAAAAAAAAAAAAAAGAAGAAGAAGAAGTTTAATACCTATTCCACGGCCACCTCTCAAAACGGGCAAAAATTGCAAGTACCGAATCAAAAGAGCCTAGGAACAACATAAATGTTACAGCTATTCGGCTACACCCCTCATCCCGGCCGACCCCTCTTGGCGGCCAGTTTTGTTAACGAGTACCCTAGACTGTGTCACGCATTTGTCAATAGAAAAACAAAAATTTCTCTCCAATCCCTTACCGTTTATCGTTCTCGGCGGCTTTTCAAAATGGTAGACGGCCGAAGTGTGAAGTTCCACGTTTCGGGACTGTCGTGAGGCTGTCGATATAACGGTTTGGAGTTTTGAGCGGTTTTCTCCAGGCGTAACGTGAATACGCGTTAGATAATGAAATATGCATAGAAACTTTTAATATTTCATAATACACATACAGTACATATATCGTTTTAAATGTATTGGTTTTATGAAGCTGTTTAACTTTGGAATTTTTAAAAGTTTCATGCAAGCACCCCTATTCCGCTGCCACCCCTCGAAACGGCCACTTTTCTGGAAGAACCGTTGATGGTCGCCTTAGAGAAGTTTTACTGTATTAATATGTTTTTTCTTTGTTAGCAACTTTTAATTTGTAAAACTAATTTCAACAATAATTTTAAAAAGCACTTTTTAATAAAAATTCAAAATATGCATAAAATAATTGAGGAAAAAAATCGTATCTTTCTTTATACTTCGGGTTCTATTTTTCCAGAACGTCGCTCGGGCAGTACGTTTTCCTGAGCCAATCCACTGATTTGCTCGGGTTGTTTTTATCCCCCCCCCCTTCTCAAGCTTGTTGTGTTTCCAATGCGTACGGTCCTTTCTGACATCCATTACTGTAAAGTGCTCTTTCTAGTTCAGTTAGTTGTTCGTCAAGAAAGCCAACTTTAAGTAGAAAGAATCTCCCCCTGTCGTTTAAAATTACCATAAATTAATAAATACACTACTTGTAACAGTTTCGATTTGAGAATTCGTATGAAAATAAAATAAAGCGGAAAAGTGAAGTGGTTTATAAACTAATCTTCCAAGACCAGGCAGTCCACTGCAGAAAAGCAAATCTGCGTCAAGAAAAGTTGAAAAAACGAGACCTCATAAACATATCAAATGTCTTGTTTGAGAACTGGAACAACACCAAATCTACTACTACTACTCCAATGAGTCTCCCTTAAAAAAGGAAAATCCACGGTGGAAGTGATACGCTAAATGTCGGATTCGGACAAGTCTCTGCTCCTAATAGCTCTGCCGACGTCAAAACCACTCGATCGTTAAAGAGACGGCCTGCATTTTGGATGAGCCGCGGTCGGAAGAAATCAATTGGGGAAAAGGGGCAAGCGCATCAGTTTTATTGAATGGAAGGGTTGAATGAGCAGTTTTCTTTTGTAAAGGATCAGGGACGGGGTACAGCCAAGGCTGGCATCCCGTTTGCAAAACTCCCCTGAGCACTTTTTAGCACTAGAGCGCTATTTCTTTCTCTCCGGTATTTTCTTTCGACGTAATTTGTGGACATATTTTTGTGGTCCAATTCGCGTCGACACGTTTTCGACGATTTTTTTCGATAGGGTTGCCAGGGAGCAAGGGGGGGGGGGAAATTAAATGCTGAAAGTCGCCAAGGTTTGCAATTTTTGACGATTTATCGCCAAGTTTGGGGCCAAAAAATAAGTCCCCAAAACATGACATAGCTTGGCGATATCTTCCATATTTGGCGAGAAAATGGTAACCGCTACAGTTTATTACAAACGAGAAGTATAGCTAGAATATGCCTGATCAAGATTGTAAAGCAGTTTTAGTAGGCAATAGTAACCCATTTATGCCTAGTGTCCCTTTTTGGGACCGAATTTCCGCTATCATTCGAAAACGTTATTTATTTTTTCTAACCTTTATTCACTGAACCTCAACTCCACAAAATATTTTAACAGGAAACACTAAGATGTTGACATTTCAATTTTTATACATAATGATTTTAAAAGAAGTCATCCCTTGTTCAAGAAATTGACATCAGAAAATTATCTATTATTGCTGGTATTAGTAAAAATCGAAGCAAGTCGCAAAAATATCTGAGCACAAATGGGTTAATGTAGATTCCAATTCCGAAAAGTGTTTCATGGAACAAGGAAGACTAACACTGCACACTCATAGATTACGATGCCCATTCCAAACAGTATTTACAAAGGTGAAGTACAGTTAGAATATATGCTCGAAGATTGTAAAATAGTTTTAGAAGGCGATTTTAATATACATTTCAATACGAAATACGTCTTTTATGGAAAAAGGAAGATAAATACGGTACACTCATGAATGATGATAGACTTTCCATTTTAATGAAATGGGGAAGAAAAATAGAGACAATTATGATAAGCTTTTAATATATATAGCACTTTAGGGCGTATTTAAAATATAAAAGTGTGACAGATTTTATTTTATTTTTTCTTTTGGTGCCCTCCTCGCGTCCTGTTCTGAATCTATGGGCAGGGATTTAAACGAACCAACGAGGCCAACGCGGTTGGCTTCCCTTCGTTGCAAAAGACGTGACGGCAGAGATAACAATACAGGGTGACTTTATGATGGGTTTTTCAATATTCCTCGTATGGGTAGCGCCGCAACCCTTTCCCAATGCTGGAAAAAGGGCAGCCGTTGCCATCGCTCGACTTCACTACCAGCAAGATGGCGGACGATCGAAACGTTCATCGCGTGCCACAGATCTTGATACTGTGCCACAGATCTTGATCGCGTGCCACAGATCTCTTATAGAGACCCTTTTTTGACGACAGCTGGCTGTGCGCGAGCACAGCCAGCTGTCGTCAAAAAAGGGAAGAAGGGTAGTGGCAGATCTGTGTGTCTAGATCTGTGGCCCGCGATGAACGTTTCGATCGTCCGCCATCTTGCTGGTAGTGAAGTCGAGCGATGGCAACGGCTGCCCTTTTTCCAGCATTGGGCAAATCGATCCAGCTGTTCTTCGCATTCTTCCATTTTTCAGCAGATGTCAGTGCTGTTAAAAAGAATCGTGACAATTTTTTTACGAGAAATGACGTGCTAAAAAGTAAAGGATTCTCTCGTGGAGCTATGTCACCCGCAACTATTTTTTATAGAAATCAAATCTATTCTTCGTGACTGGCAACAGTCAAAACGTCCGAGTTGGGTGTTCCCAGAGCGGGATCACTGCGCGTTAAAGGGTTAAGCATTATGTTCAAATTAGATTATTTTGGAATGGGTTTCACAATCGATGCGTTTGTCTTCCTTGGACTTCAGTAGAGGTTTCATTGATCGAAGCAGCTGGGCAGAAACGATGGACACAGACGCGGAATTGTTGCAGTGGCAAATATGTAACGATGAGAGAGGGCAGTAAAGGATATTGTTAAATCCAATAAGACCACTAAAATATTTATTTTGAATCACCGCGCTTAGAACCTAAATGTAATACAGTTCTTTCGTTTGCATATTGAACTCTTGCGACAGAAATCATTATAAATGGCCATTCTAAAGAAATATTAACCCTTTGAAACCAACTTATTTTAGCATTTTTACTGCTAGTCTCAAAAAATATGATTAAATGGTCCCAACATTGAAAACGTGCAGCCGCTACTATCGATCCATTGAATGCCCACAACATGGCGGTCGCTGGCGCCACAGAGCGAAAGAAGTTTTCTGACACAGCTGGCTGCGCGGCCGCACAGTCAGCTGTGTCAAAAAACTTCTTTGTGTCACCAGATGAGTATTCGATCGACCGACAAGTTGTGAGAGGTAGTTAAACGGATCGATGACAACGGCTGCACTTTTTCGATATTGGGCAGTGTATCCAGTTGGTCTTCTATATTTATGTGAAAATGCTTGAACTTCAAAGGGCTAAGAATTACCATACAAACGAAGTGATCGGTGTCTTTCTTATCAAGAGCACAGGTTTGTTGTCTGCCATCGGCGCTACTTTACCATGGAACGTCACGGAAAACAGTCTTTTATAAACTGCATTTAAACATATTAATTTTTTTTTGTTTGAAATAGAGAAATTCTCGCAATGTATCTTAAATAAAGACTGTTCACAGATGTAATGTGCTGAAAGATTTTTCGGTATCTCTGTAAAAAGGTATTACTATGCACAACCTTTTTAATAGTGTGACGGAAGATAGTGCAGGGAACAAAAAAAAAAAAAAAAAAAAAAAATCTGAAACGCGCCTTATTTTAAATACGTACTAAAGTGCTATATATTTTAAAAGCATATCATAATCCATGTGTAAGTCCTATTTGTCTTCCTTGTTCCATTACACTGGAAGGTGCATCGTAATCCATGAATGGCCCGTACTTATCTTCCTAGTTCCATAAAACACCTCTTTGGAATTGAAATGTGTATTAAAATCGTCCAAATGAAACTGTTTTATCATCTTCCTCAGACATATTCTAACTACACTTTTTTAAACAGAGTTTGCAAAGTGCGTCATAATCCATGAATGTGTCGTATTTGCCTTTCTTGTTCCGTAAAACACTTTCCCAGAATTGAAATCCGTATAATTTTAAAATTATTAATTAAAACTGTTTTGCAATCTCCATCAGGCATATTCTAATTACGCTTTTCACCTTTATTTAAACCATTTACATTAGGACAGAAAAAATACCGTAAAGCTAGGTTTTGTTTGGGGGCTTATTTTTGGCATCAAACTTGGCGATAAATTGTCTATTTTGCCAACCCTTGAAAAGTGATTCAATAGAAAAATACAACGCGTCGACTGAAATCATGTCCATAAAAAAAAAAGAACCGGCGTGAGCGAAATAGCACTCAAATGCTAAAAGGACATAAAATAAATCACAACCTTATTTCATTTCTAAGCACAGAAATTAATACAAGTAAACTTTAAAAATAACTCGATCGGGTCAAAAAAAGGGTGCAATAATTATTTCCAGACCACGTTGCACACAAAAGAACGTATATTCTTCATCTGAACATGCACTGAGAGGTCGTTGCCTTACCCTTAATGAAAATAATGAAAAGCACATACAGTCCTTTAAATCCTTTTTCAGATTACAAAGCACCTGCTCTCATTTTCTTAATGAATGAGGCAGATATTGAGCGGTGTATTCAAAGCCGCACACTATTAAAAATATATATAAAAACAGCATTTTGCATTTTAATTTTTTCCAAAAGTCAAATAACTTAAAAATAAAATAAGGTCATATACCACACACACTGCTGAAATTGAAATTCATCTTGGGGGGGATTGTTAAAACTGGAAATCATACGGATACACTTCAAAGCTCTATTGTTTAGCAATATCACAAAGTAATTTTTTTTTCCCAAACGTAGCGCATAGAGTACTTTTATAAAGTTGAACAGCCTAGTCAGATGCATTGTGTGACGTTACCCAGAGTTCAATTAATTTTACAAAATTTTCATTAACGAATGGCGGTCATTGGCCTTTGTTACACGGTATCCTCTCTTCCAAAAATGGTGTTTCTGGTTGGTTTTTAAATAATTTTTTAATCTTTTATATAGAAGTACTGCAGATACTTCACATGCTAGGTTAAACTACAAAAAATACATCATACAATGCTTTGGTTTTCTGAAATAATCTTCAAGGGAGATGCAAACTCCCTTGGAGTTTTATTGGACTCTCCAAGAATAAACGTTTAAGGTCAATGCACTTTTACTTAAGTAACAAAATCACAAAATTACATTTGCGTTTGTAATATCATTTTGCAACAATTTTTAAAATTAGAATTTTTACGATACAAAAGTTTAAAGAGGCAGGGGAAGTCATAATTAAAAAATTTCAATTTTAAATGTTTACCTTTAAATCATATGTAAAATTGTCTAACATAAAAGTTTGGTTTTGCATTAAAAGTCTGAAGATAGAATAGCTGATGATTTAAGGAATGATTTTTTAAGAAAATGTTGATATTTTTGTGAAAAATATATATTTTCAGACACCCGTGTGAACTTCAAACTAAAAGAAAGTTTCAAATATGCACTTGCAATACATGTGTATGAACATAATTTTGCGTTCAGTTTTATACATGATAATGCTAGATTTGTTGATAAAATAAAATAAATGAATGCATATGACGTGTAATGTAATTTCAATTTTCATTCTAATGTTACACTTAAATCCCTGTATTTTTATGAAAAAAGTATTGTTTGAAAATTAATTTTAAACATTTTTTACATGTAACTAAAAACACAGCTTTACAAAAATCCCTTTTTCATATAAGTGATGCCAATTTGGGATTCTTATGAAAAATGGCCTCTTGAATTCAAATATGATCCCAATTTTGCTCCAACACCCACCATTTTTCTAGGGACGCCTGTACCCCAATTTTTTCACTGTTCGGTAATTTTATGGCCATGAATTTAATTTCAATAGCCATAGAGAAGGGGTTATTTTAACCATTAAAAATCTTCTAAGGAGCTACATAAGCGAAGGGTTCTAAAACAAGAATATTGAAAATGGAGGGAGATTTTTTAAATTTTTTTTTTTGGAGGGGGGTGATTCCTTATGTTAAAAATAAATAAATACAAATTATAAAAATATATAGCTGCAATTTTGGCTAAAAGCGAATGAAGGAATCCCTTGCAAGAAAGTTTGGAAGATTTCACTGTACAGCGTTGCCTCCCTGAATAACTTCCACACCTCACCTCGTGCTTTATGGAGTAAATCTCCTGTTTTCACACATTTTAAACTTCATTTTTGTGAAAGGAGTATTTAAACACTTCAATTTATAAATAAAAATATTATATAGTTTTAGCGAGGATTAAAAAAAGCAAAAGGAATTTTCGTAGACTTTTAGGTTAGTAAACTTTTTAACGATTAACATTGATGGAACACCTGAATAGCAAAAGAAGAAAAACGGCTTGCATTTAGAAAAGTACGTGAACTTTTTGGGTAACACACTCAAAAATGATGATTACGTTGCTCATGCAGATGGAATGTGGTCAGCGGCAGCGTACCAGGCAATGCACTGCAACATCGCTTAACCCTTTAACGCGCATGTTTCCCGCTCTGGGAACACCAAACTCTGACGTTTTGACTGTTGCCAGTCACGAAGAACAGATTTGATTTCTATAAAAATAGTTGCGGGTGACATAGCTCCACGAGAATCTTTACTTTTTAGCACGTCCTTTCCCGTAAAAAAATGGTCACGATTCTTTTTAACAGCACTGACATCTGCTGAAAAATGGAAGAACGCGAGAACAGCTGGAGAGATTGCCCGATGCTGAGAAAAAGGGCAGCCGTTGCCATCGCTCGACTTAACTACCAGCAAGATGGCGGACGATCGAAACGTTCATCGCATGCCACAGATCTAGAGAAAAGGGTCTCTAGATCTGTGGCACGCGATGAATGTTTCGATCGTCCGCCATCTTGCTGGTAGTTAAGTCGAGCGATGGCTACGGCTGCCCTTTTTTCAGCATTGGGAAAGGGTTGCGCATCAAAGGGTTAAAATGCAGCTTCTTCTCACTCACTTGAACCGTTCTAAGTGTTAAAATAACCCAGTCTTGTAAATAAATTTTAAAATGTGTCAAAACGGGGGGGGAGCGGTGGTGTTAACATGACAGTTAAAAAGTTGCCTACTTTGTTTACGAAAATTCCTTTCTTTTTATTTTTTTAAAACCCTCTCTAAAAACTGTATAATCTTAAGTATTTAGATAATCCTCCCATTGGAATGAAGTTCAAAATGTGTCAAAACAGGGCATTTACACAGTAAAACACGAGACATGGGGTTCATTCAGAGAAACAACGTTGTACAGTAAATCTTTCACACTTTCTTGCAAGGGATTCGGGACCTGGTCCCTGTCACCCGCTTTTAGTCAAAAGTGTCGCAACATATCTTTATTATTGGGTGGCCCTAGGCTTCGCCAGAAAAAAGTGGGTGATGGAGCAAAATGGGAGTCATGGTCGGATCAGGAGATTATTTTCCATAAGAATGACCCAAAATGGTATCAATTATAGAAAAGTTTTTTTTTTAAAGCTGTGTAATTCGTGCATGTTTAGCAAGAGCATATTAAAAAATTAAATATTTTATTAATTTGGATATTTTGGAAAAAATATACTCAGTTCGTAATTTTCTACCCCAAAATAATAGCAATATCTAAAAAAAAAGCTATATATTTAACTAAAAATTTTTAGTAATTATTTAGATTCAATTTTCCCATGTGACTTAAAGGTAAAAATTCAAATATTAATGACTATGTCATTTTATTTCTCGCCCCCTTTATTGAAAATTGTCCGAAAAATGTGTCCCAAAAAAGCGACCTAAAAATGCGACATAATTTTACATATATTTAAATAGTATTAGCTCACAATAGCTTTAATTTATTTTTACAATATTTCATAAGCTGTGAATATGCATCATAATGTATTTTTTGTCCCTTTAAGGATTAAAAGCGATAAAATTTCAATCTAGCCAAACTTGATTTTTACCTTGTACGAGGGAATGTGTCACCAAATACGCTATATATGGAAATTTTTAAAGGATAGAAAGGGGGGGGGATTGTGAATTGGACTTCCACTTCTAACTGCTTGCTTCTATAAACATTAGTGCGAGAAACAACGGTATTCAGGGAAGGGGAACCTGTATATTGTACGAACTGTATGGTCCAATGGGATATTAAAGTCCGAGATATCATTTGATTTCTTCTGGTTTAAAAGCAAAAGGAAAATATAAGAATTTCGTACACGCTGCCATAAATTAGCATTATTTTACAATTTACTGATACAATTGCAGGAAACTCTGAACTTTTTTCTGCATGTCATCATGCTATCTTTAAATACAGATAAACTGCATACTGAGCAGTACTTACAAATCAAATTTTGACAGTTAATAAACAAACATACATATATAAATCTATGTATAGAACTAAATTATTATTTTTAAATTTGCAATATTCCTCCAAGACTATAAAAACGTCACATGATATTATTACAAGTCGGCGATTAAAGCGAAGCAAATTTTCTTGATGGATATGAGTTGACAGATTTTTACTTAAAATTATGCACCATGAGTTGACAGAAAACATTTTTGTAAAATACGCGGAAGTTAAAGAAATACTTTTCCTCCCAAGGGAAGACACTTTTTAAACTAGATCTCTTAAAAATGCAAACGTTGCGAAATTGCAGTTATCTATTTTGTCGATGGGGTTAATTAAAAAAAAAGCGAGAGAGAGAGAGAGATTACACTAAACAGTTTTCCTTCTGTAAAATTATTATTTTGTAGTGCAGCAAAAAAAAAAAAAAAAAAAAAAAATGTTTAAGGACTACTTGTTTCGTTGGGTTTCAAATGAATTTTCAATAAACAAAATGCAAAACTGCTACACGAATAATATTGTGTCACAGTGCTATTGCAAGAAGAAACTTCATATACGCAGATCGAGACAGATAAATCATGTAAAACTCAATCAAATTAAATACTTTCCGAATCAAATTCTTATACAATAACTCTACGGCTAATCGTTTTTCAGAGATGTGAGGTACGTACGTATGTACAGGCGTCATTCTTTGACTGCTCAAAATGGATTCACGCTTGGTCTAAAGGTCTCGTGAAGGCACAGCTACGTACGTACAGACATCATGAAATTTAAAATTTAAATTGTATGATTAGCAGAATCTATTTTACCGTTAAACCTGAATACCGAAAATTTTCAAGATAACAACACTTGGTTGGGTCACATGGGGGAATTATGTTCCTTACATAGGAGGGGGGGGGGGCTATAGGGGCTAACCCCACCCCCCCAAAAAAGGTTAAGAAATCCTAATGAAAATCTATTAAGACAGAGATTTGTCACTTCAGCAATTAAATATTTTATTTTTAAAAATTGTATTACAAATATTTTGAAAGTATTTTTTATGAAATAGCTGGCAAATTAAATTATTACGTACAAATAGTACATGATATACAGTTGAACTCGATTATAACGTCAATGAAAAGACCAGCTTTCATTTATGACACTATAACCGAGTTGCGTTAATAGTGAGCCAGTGTTCTATGGGCCAGTGAAAGAGAATATTTCGACTTTTTATAAGGGAGTTTTTATTCATAAGCGAAACTAAATACTAAAACGAAACAAACTAAAATCCTGAGTGCACCACTGCATCCTTATACAATCTATTTTCTTATATCAAGTTAAAAAATAATGTAACTATGAAGCAAATAAGAGAGAAAAAAGACTTTTTACGCTACTATAAAAACATCTTCAAAAAAGATGTCTCTGAAAATCATGATTTTTTTTTTACAGATTTGTGTCAGCGAAACATTTTCGAAAAAAACAATTTCTTTGGTGCTGTTTTTGAATTGCAAATGGTCTAGGCCTTTCACACGTACACATACTTTTACTTCATTATTTTTAAAATTCATTTTTAAAGTATGCTCATTTATCCCCCAGTTTACTGGGGGTAATTCTTGGTCAGTGATATTTTTTTATATTTTAGGTGTATTTTTTATTTATTTTTGCATAAATAATATTAGTATTCACTATAACAGTTATATTTTACAGTAATATTATATTATAATTTAACTGAAACTTTCGCACCATTCTGAATCGCAAATCAATTCCATCTTTGAAAAAAATACAAAGTCAGCAATTCGCGAGCACACCTCGAGTACTGAATTATAAGTTAATACAAATTAGCAGTTACAACAAATCAAACATTCATGGACCTTGAAACAGCAAGAGAGAAAGAAATAGAAGAGTATCAAAGGAAAAGAAGAAAAGGGAAACTCCAAAGCACAAAAATGTAGACATCAAGAGAGACCTTTCCTTGTAAAAATGTAAAATCACCCCCAAGAAGATATAGACAGTCCTTCAAATGCAAAACGAGTTAATTTGGTACTATTTAGTAATAAAAAACTGCCTAATGACAATGAAAATAAGTTTGAAGAAGCTGCAATAAAAAAGTTGCAAAAAAATTCCTTCTTAGATGATTCTAAGAAGGTGCTACAAGGAATTCATACTGTACTTGAAGAGCAGAAATATTTTGCTGCGTATTATGATAATGAAACATTCTACAGGGAAAAAATAACTAAAATTTTAGTCAAAGAAAAAGTAGAAATGAAATTTCTGAAACAAGATAACGAAAATTTTCATTGTCTCAAACCAGATGTTTTGGAATTAATTGAAAACAATTGCATATTCTACGGGCCAGTTAATTTAAATGGAAATAATCCCTTTGCTGCTGATAGTAACAGGATAAATATAGTATACAAATGTTACAAGGAATTCTGTCCGTAATTGTAGACTTAGAGTGGAAACAAATTTTCCTCGTAAAAATAATCTTATTATTTAATTTTTTTTCTTAAATACAACACATTAGATAAATAAAAAAAAATGTTTATTTACTAAATAATGATAATTTAGAATATTTATTTACTTTTGAAATGCATTACTATGTAAAAAGGGGTGACTCACACTTACCCCATGTGACCCATAATTGCCTAAATCCAGTGTAATTCCTGGTCATTCAATAATTTAAATAAAATAGAAAATTACTCAATTTTAAGTAAAGTGATTATTTAAAAAAAGTACAAATTATTTAAGCTTACATCATGCCAAATTAAGTCATTTTGTCTTTCATACTTTGGAAAAATTTAAGATGTTGCTTCTTGACCCATGATTCCCCCATATGACTCTACTTGTAAGTTTAAAGAGCCTTTATACATTAGGATACATGGTACAGTCTATAGCGACAGCATATATAAATTTCGCAGTGATTGACTCCTAC
The DNA here is from genome assembly GCA_038373885.1 of Cheiracanthium punctorium. Lineage (NCBI taxonomy): Eukaryota > Metazoa > Arthropoda > Arachnida > Araneae > Cheiracanthiidae > Cheiracanthium > Cheiracanthium punctorium. The sequence continues at coordinate 454,092 of JAWZYV010002307.1, read as the reverse complement.
TGACTCATGAACATGGACAAACAATCTGAAACCACAAGCATTTTTCGACATTGTTAAAAAGTATTAAAAAACTGACTGTTTTATGATTATCAAGTCATGAATATTTCTCTTTCCCTTTATTTTCAAACGAAGCTGAATGCAAAAAAAAAAAAAATAGAAATTTAAAATTTAACTATTATTCACACTTCTATTGATCCTGCTAAAGGTGCCACTTGGGCTAGTTAACTACCGGTTCAGCATACTCGCCCTACTTTGACTATTGTGAGTTAGGATGCGATTTATTTGCTTAAAAAAATAGTTAAAGACTGCTTGTCAAAAATGAAAATTCGCTAAATGAAATATGATAGTGACTGTTATTTTATTCAACGGTAAATACAACAAATCATCATAAAAAATAAATAAAAAGCACGAAAATTTTAAATTTTATCTATTTTTTATAATAAAAGTATGCAAATAAGTTGTTGGAAAGAAATGATTTTAGAAAGTGTTACGATGTTTTTGTAATGCTTACATGGATTAGCAGATCTATAAAATTACTCATTTTCAAATAAATACATTCGAAACAAAAATATATATTTTATTTATTGATTTAATCAGTAATTTAATTTAAATTGTTGATACAAATATAATGTACGGCAAATATGAAATTTTAGTCAAAAGCTTGTTTTAGCCGTAGCTAAAAAAAAAAAAAAAAAAAAAAAAAAAACTGAAATACTTTCTTATTATTATTGAGGTTAAATTGTAGACATCATTTGTAAAAATTCAAATAAACTTTCGTAATTAAATATTTAGCCGAGCAAATTTAGCATAGGGTTGCACAATGTGAATTAATCAAGAAGTATGTTAAAATATTCAAGTGTGGGCGCAAAAATAGTCTTAATTTCACAATTCAAAATAAATCAAAATTTCACGTTTAAATTTTACATTTAGTGGAATTTCTCAAATCAATCATTGGTATTAATAATTTTTCAATATTTCCAATCAGACAAAAATTAAAATGGACGAGTTTTATCTATTTAAAGACGGCGAAATGTAATTATAGAAGACAGAAACAAATTTTCAGCATCCTATTGACTATTTAAATGATGAAAGCGTTAAGTTAATTTGACGCAGATCTACAAAATTAAATACATATTCCTTACGGATAAGGTTTAATGAAAATTAATTTTTAAAAAAAGAAAAAAAAAGGGTAAAAAGTTAAAAAGATTTAAAAAATACATGAAACACATTTATCAGTTAATTTAAGAGATAGGTGAATGAAAATTTGAAATATATATATATATATATATATATCATCGAGATTTCTATCACTCCGCGGTTTTATTTACCCAGACTGATGAGAATAATCAGTAATATATAAAATTATAAAATTAATTTTGTAAATTACTTTTTAAATAAAAACAAATAGCCAAAGTACTGAAGTAAATACTTGCAAATCGTGGTTACTCTGTACGTGCGTGTGTGTGTGTGTGTGTGTGTGTGTGTGTGTGTGTATAAAGTGAAAATAAACTAATGACTAAAACATACCATCATACCTATATATACATACATAATAATGATAATAATAATATAAGATGTGTAAATAAATAATGATAATAAACGTACAGGGATAGATAATTAATCATATCTTAACTATCTTAACTATTACATCTTCTTCATTTTTTTAAGAAATACCACGGCATGCAGCTTGCGTTTAAAAAATTACAGAAATGCACTGAACGTAGAAATTGCTATTCTGTTTGACTTTTGATAATTATAGACTAAGTTTTATAATTTCATTTTTTTTTTTTTGCAACATTCAAAATCATTTGCTAAATTCTTAATGCATTTTAATTAAATAATAATATAATTTTAATTAAAAAAATTAGCGCGAAAATTTTATTTTTACTAGAAGTCGAGCTAAATAATATTTTTCACATGTGTGTTGGCAAGCTTTAAAATAATACTTGTTTTTTTCTTTCGCATTAAGTATGATATTTTTTTATTACAAAAACACATCATTTAGAAATATGAAAATATAAACATAGTAGCAATAAATAAATAAATAAATAAATAAAAGTACTAGCCAAGTATTTAGCTTAAAAAATAATATAGTAATTACAATTTTTTGAGCTTTAAAACATATTAATGCTAATCTTATTAATTTGATCAAAATTGTTTAAAACATGCAAATGTAAATTGACTATACTAAAATCTATATAATTTTAAATAATGGAATATTACAGTTAGACATATCATAGCCAAATATTTAAAATGAAAATAAAAATAAAAATAGTAACTATGACTCTTTTAATTTAAAAGAGCACCATAAGTTAATCAACTGTCTGTCTATACAAAATATTTTCAAATCACAAGCAGATATACAGCTGAACTACAATTTAAAACAACATTTTAACTAATTTAAATTTAACTAATCAAAAAATATTAATTAAATATATAATTCAAAACCTGTCCATTCACAGAAAATATTTATGTAATCATCTTTTTTAATATTTAAACTATTTGTCTTAAATTCACTTAAGCACTCTGTTTAGAGAATAGAATTTGCAGTAGCGACTATAAAAAACGTCATTAAATTAGGAATAAGTTAGCGCTGTGTCAATATAAAAGCATAAAATGTGGTACAGCCTATCAAGATTACTAAGGGAAATAGCTTTAAATGGCTGGTAAAAAATGAAAAAGTATTCTGTAAATTCTAATTATAATTCTTTAATTATTTTTTATTGCTTCTTCAAATATCAACGAATATGAAGGATATCACTAATTCAGTAAACGTAATTCATTAAAAACAAAATAATAGTCAGTTATATTAAAAGCCGTTCATGTGGATTTTTTAAAGTTACATTTAATAATAAAAAATGGTAAATTAAAATTTTCCGTGCAACTATTTTTGTAATTAGGGTGTACATAAAATTTACACGTGATAAATCATTGAGAATGTGTACCAAATTCAATAAAAAAGATATGCAACTCAAATCAGATATCGATAAAACATATATGTTTACATTTCAAAACACGATAACGTAACATACATCACATACGTAAGTATTATGCACACATGGTAAACCCTAATGTGTACACAAAAAATATAACCCAAATATCTGATTCAATTCAGAAGGTAATTATTGATTTTATGTTTATATTTGAAAACAACATTCAATTTTTATGTAAATAAATTGCATGCACAGCCAAAATATATACATAAGATGTATGCTTGATAGATAAGTGTACATGTACACTAAAATGGGATTCAACGTTTTTAATTCAAATCGATGCTGATTATTATACTCTACAATGCTGCATCTAAAATACGATGAAAATAACACTCTAATTAACGATTATTGCCTAATAAGTACATAGAATATACAGGTGATATAACCATGACTGTATGCACAATAAAATATTTTAAGTGTTTAAATTCGTATAGAATGTCAAATGACACATTCTAAGTTTACATATTTAAAATATATATATTTATTTATCGCAAGTGCAAGATATGTAACTAGTATTAACATTACACACGAACGTGATAAATCAAGGACAACATGTAGTACTTAAAAATATTTTTAAAATGTTTAAATTCGGAGAAAATATCAGTTGTTATATTCTAAGATATTTTTAATTATTATTATTTTTTAATTCAAAATATTTATTGCAAGTACACGCTACGTATCTGGCACACGCGCACTTGATAAATTTTAAACAGTACGCGTACACACATCTGTCTCGCTGTTAAACATCGTCAGCGAAACAGATCCCCCCCCCCTCCCAAAGAAACATCAAGTGCACATTCAAAAGATACCAAGTCCGGTTGGCTACTTACCAGCTGTTGCAGAGAAAAATTTTCCGGAAACAAGTTGCTGGTCATTCCCGGGACCCGATTGTAACCCATGGGTCCGGCGCCACCACCACTACCAACCCCTTCCATATCCATCACAGCTGACTTCATGGAGACCAGCTTGGTGCAGTCCATCGTACCACCACCACTGTCCATTCCTATCAGGCCGGGCTTCATCGGTCCAAGCTTGCTGCTACAGCCCATGGCCCCGTTCTCCATCCCAAGCACTCCCGATTTCATCGAACACCACCACCACAACAAGTCCACAAGTCAAGAACAACAACAAACAATCCGGCACACGAGGACTGATGGACGGACGGACCGCGTTGCGCGCAGCGCAGCAAGCAACAGCCTTTGGTGGACAGCCGGTCCGATCTGCGGAACTAATAGCTCTCGCCGCTGAAGGTACTAGTAGACACAACAAAACAACATACACACGCGTATCAAATAAAGTATGAAAAGGGAAGGCCCTCAACTACTACTTTTATTCTAATGTCTGTAAATCCAGCCCACTTGGTTCAGGGTTATTGTTCCCTGGTTTGATTTCCGTCAAAACATTCGAGCCCATGTGACGTGGATGAGAAAGGGGGAAAAAAATAAACAACAACAAAAAAAGAATACGTTTGTTTGTTCTCTCACTTTTTGTTTTTTTATTTCTTTTTCGCGAAAATACAATTTGCAGTCAGGCGTAGGGATTCCGTTTCTTTCCCTACGCTTAGGGAAGTTCTTGCACGTGCGCGGGGGAAAAAGTCTTGAAGCGCGAAAGATGACTTTTTTCCTCGGCGTCGGGAATCAAGTTTTTCCGCTCAGTTTGTTCACCGGGCCGTGATTTCTTTGCCGGGATAGTTAGTAGATATTTTTATACACACACAACACGGTGCAGCGAAGAGCTTTTTGTAATCTTTTCTCACACGCAAAGTAACCGGCGAGTCTAAAATTTTTAAATTAAATTTCACTGGTGTGTATAGTTAGTTACATTGTGCGCAGAGGTGCGGTCTTAATGAGAAAAAAAGTGAGAGACGATTATTTTTGATGAAATTTAACTAATTTAATTAGCATTAACGTATTCTATACTATAAGGGTTAAATCTCCACTTAAAAGTGAATAAATAAAAGTGTTCCCCCCCTAAATAATTGAGAATTGCCACTGAATTAATAAACTAAAATATTTAATTTAAAAATTGTCTTCAAATTACTTCCAAAGTCTTTCTACAAAAATAAATAAATTGGCTGTTAAATAAATACTGACAGATAGTATAGGTACAATAGAATGTGTTCATTACGTCATTGAAAAGACCAGATAAATATTTATGACGTTATAACAGAGTGGCTTTAAAAGTGTTATTCTGATCTATAAGAGAGAAATAAAGACTAAATTGACGTTATAAGAGAGTTGCCATTGTATTGTATTGTGTATTAATGCACACCCGCGCGAGGGTTATCTGCTTAAGTCGGGGGTTCTAACGCGTATCGACATTACATCTGGAGAAAAACGCTCAAAACTCCACATCGTTAGATCGACATCCGCGCGACAGACCCGAAAAAGGGAACTTCACACTTCAGCCATCTGCCATGTTCAGTGTCTTATCCACTCGGGCATGGTGGGGCCAGAGTTGTCATTACAATGGAGTTCAACTGCATTCGTTGCATAGCTTTGGGTTCTCGTAATGTATTTCAATGGGAAAAACCCGATTTTTAACGGTTAAAAAAAGCATTAAATTCCAGTTTTTGGATGATTTGAAAAGTTGGAACTGGTTCAACAAACCTTCGACTTTGATTTTCCAGCAGACTTTTTATGTTTTGAAGTGATTAACAATAATGAAAACTGGTGTTTCTAATACCATTTTTCTGAGCTAAATACAATAGGAAGACAATAGGAGAATCTGCGCAGAAAAGGATGTGCAGTCGGTTGTCTGTCACTCAGAAGACGTCACTGAAGCGTCACGTCGAAATGCTCTATAAACAACAAGGTCCGCCATTAGGGGGAAAAAAAAAAAGGTACAGTGAAACTTCTTGGGAATGACCACTTTCGTTCCGCGAAAAATCGGTCGTTCATAGAGGTATATACACTTGATAGCCAAGAAAAAAAAAATGCTAAAAAATATCGTTTGTTTTGCTATTTATGAAATTGCATACTAATACATAAGTAATTGTACAAACATGTTTTTTAACTTTAAATTTTAATAAAATATTTAGAAATTTCACCTTGTTCCATTCTTTTTTCTCTCTCTGCTTTAAATTATACATCTGACAAAAGAGCATTTATCATGATATTCGTGCATTTTGAATTAGACATAATAAAATCTATTTGCTTCAAATTTTGCTTTTTGGGTTTTCCCACATCCAAGAGTAACTGTAACCGCTAACGCCCTCACCGAATTTCCTTTTCCGTGTGACTCGATTACATCAATGCGCTGCCCAGGGGCGTAGCCAGAAATTTTTCATGGGGGGGGGGTTATGACTACTGAAACTCACATATATGCATTCATGTGTGTGATAAGGGAGTGAAGAATATACATTTTGTATGGCAAAAAATTCCTCAGGGGGGGGGTTTATGACCCCCCTAACCCCCCCCTTGACTACGCCCCTGGCGCTGCCCATCAGTAAAATCACTGGTTTCTTAGACATGTTTCTTCCTAACCTACAAGATTTGTACATGATGTGTACGAGTACTAGCACCTGCTGTCTATTTGTACGAGAGCGACTGCTTTGGAATGGGATTTTTTCTTACTTTACTTCTGGAAAAATGCAGGCAAATTTTTTGGTCAGGGAACCGGGACCGGTCGCTTATAGAAGTTGTATGGTCTCTTCTAGAGGATCTTTCAACATTAGGTAGATACGTTGAAAAATTGGTGCCTTAAAAAATTGGTTGACGGAGGAGTGGTCGCTAATAGAACTTTCATTGTATATCGTTTTAAAGATGCGAGAATTCTAATACAAACGGTAATATAAAAACCAATATGTACTCGAAAGTTTGGAAAGATGTGGTATCCAATATTAGGACCAATATCATTCCGCTACTCAATTAATAATTTCGATACATCAGACCATCAGAGACTAATTTCGATACATCATATATACACACTAACTCCACCGAGCACCAGCCCCTCTTAATAACAACGACATGAGCGCGGGTTTTATTTTATTTCCGTTCCCCGCTTGCAATTAATTTAAGTTGTTACGCAGTTCTAGCTAATTGTCCTTCTCGTATAAATTAAAAGTAGCACAAAGCTTTTAAAAGAACTAGCGGAAGAGGTTTGAGATAACTGGAAGTTATAATAAAAGAGACACCAAGTCCTCCCCACGTTTGACATGTTGTCTTTTGTACAAGGAAAATTACAACTTATTGCCGTGATTTAGGGATTCGTGGGGGATAAGGAACGGGGAGGAATTATTGCAGACTCATTAATAATTAAAAATTTTACTAGTCTTCAATTTTAACTAAGAACATATCAATGGCAGTAAATTACCAACCATTATAAGTGGATAAAAAAAAGTTTCGTCGATGGGAGAAAAATGTATTTGGAGATATCTTATGTAAAATTTTAATAATTAATTCACTTTATTAACTATTTTATGCAAAGTTTTTTATAAACAAAATTTTTGTTGATTCAACGAAAGTTTGGTTTGCGCTACATTAAGCAAATAATTCCGTTGATTATAAGCTGGTAGAAACCGCGGTAAAATCATTCGGTTGCAAAGGTTTCAAGCGATGTTTAACCTACTAACAATTTTGCAGGGAAAGGATATATTTTTTTAGATATTTATGACAGCCAATTTCTCTACTCCACTTCTCTGATATGCCTTCTTTTTTCTCGTCTCTGTTTAGTTTGCTCTCTTTTCTGACATTCAATACTGTACAGTTTTCTTCTTAGCTTACTTAGTTGTTTGGGGGCGTGGGGGGAGAAAGCTAACTTTAGGTGAAAACATCATTTTTTGTGTATTATCGTAGCACGCTCGCTATCTATGCACAATTATTAAAAAATATACATTTTAGAGTGTCTTACTGGCTTCTCGCTTTCCTTCGTGGCAAAGAGCAGAGATTCCCTTTGTGTACTTATCGTTGCAGCTCGCCATCCGACCGGTTTTTGGATAATAGACATTATTGGATATTCGAGCATGGGCGCCCACAGAAATTTCTTTAGGTGGGGGGGGGGTAAATTTTACACTTGTAAGAATTTCAGTTCCAATTTTGCTTCGTGATGCAATTTTGTTCACACCATAAAGGCGAGGAGCAAGTAATAATGCGCCCCCGCTTGTAATTGAGAAAGCTTCAATTCTGAGGTTAGGTTATGAACAATTACATAAGCTGTTTCATACAATGAGCAAAAGCGCTTTTTAAGAAATGAAAAGCTACAGTAGAACAGAAAAAAAAAGACTAAATTAGTAGAATAATAGTGCACTGTACACAGCAGGAGTGTAGCGAGAAAAAAATTTTCGGGACGGAGAGGGAGAGGAGGATTTGTACAGATATTACTACCCTGCAACATAATTATCTGAATTTTGAAGTGTATTTTATATGTAAATAGTCATAAAAATTTGAAGTTAAGTTTGCTTGTCCGCTGTTTTGATTTTGTTTCTTTACAGATGGGATATCCTGTAAAAGCGTTAGTTTGGTTAACGGAGAGTTTCGGGATCAAAGGGGGGGTTAAAAATTTCTTAAAAATGAATTTCGGTTAACAGAGGTTTCGGGTAATTGAGATTTGAGGTTCTGCTGTATTATTAAATAATTACTATTTTTTGTTAACTTGTACAATATTTTTTGATGTTAAGCTCGATGTATGTTCTTAATGACGTTCTATTTTATGTTCACACATTTCTCTAACTTGTAAACAGTACGAAGGGGCTTAATTTAGTAACTCAATTAACTTAAACCAAGGTTCTATTTTCCTTACAACAAAATAAACTTAACATTGTATCAATTAGAAGATTAGGTATAAAAAGATGAAAATTATATTATTAAACATCAAACTTGGTGTGTTTTTTTAATGTTTTGTAAGAAAAAAAATATTTTTACACCTTGAAAGTGTAAGGCACTAGACAAGAACAATCGCTTCAAACGCATAATTCAAATACAAAATATCAGACATCGTCGAGACGTTAGGGATTTTTCATGGGGAAAAAATAAAACTCAGAAGAGATAAATCTCTGAAAAACGGTTTTGGCGTAATAATAGATAGAAAAACGGCTGTAAGCACAGCCACGATCCCCATTGGCTGGCGTAGTGCAGCGGAGAACTTCGTGAATGGCCCGCCACAGTGACGTAACTAATAGGAAGTCGCAAATTTAACTAGTTTTCCCCACTGTTAGTTATAGACGGTGACGTAATTTTCAGACAGTACGTCGTGGAAAAACGAGACGGTTGAATACACCCAGCTCCGGAAAAAAAATTTCAGCTACATTTCTTCCCCCCCCCCCCTCTTCTGCTTTTCTCCCCAGTGTTGTTTTGATTTAAAAAAAAAAAAATGTTCGACAGCATTATACAAAATTTATTTCTAAAATGAATATTTGGTAACTTTCTGCTGAAAAAATTTTGCAGACGACATTTGTTGCAGATTATGCCTGCGTCTGGAAAGAAGAAATGGAGTTATAATTACCCTGAAATGCAATGGATTGGATTATATATTATAAAGCGCTATTGAGAAGGAAGGAAAGAAGAAAGAAAGAACGCGCGTTAAAACACTCCGAATGCACCGACTATGAAGCACTTTCCATTTGCGCGTGCAGAGCCTGATGACTGTATATGTCAACTAGGACGCGGCATACAGCTACCAAATAATTAAAAATAGAGTTTAAAGCAGGGGGCCGACCTAAGTTGGTCTGTGTGTGCGGGGAGCGGGGAGGGGGGGGGGAGACAATATAGCGATCGATCGCCCTCTCCCTGAGAACACTTAAGTCCACCATTGAACTCATGTTTAACCTTGAATGAAAAAAACACTTAAAATACTGGTGTTAACCTTTTATGTGTGTTCTTTTTCACACAGGTTTTATTTATTTTATCATGCTTAACCTGTTCACATTTATTATTTTGACGATTTTGAGACTGATTCCTTGACCGATGTTGCTTCCAAGATTCTTTGAACGCTCTGCTGTTGCTTACGATGATGTGAGTGAACAGGTTAGACATGGATTCAATATTGATAATGGAAAGGTCTAACAAAAATCGAGTAGTCCATCTCTGATAGTCATCATATTTATGACCAGGGCTTAAATTGTAACTGAAGGAATGCAGGAACCCTAATTTGTTGGACAGTAAATTTCAATACCAATTACCTAAAACTTGCAGTAAAATTAAGTAACTTTTTGAATACAAGTGCAATCACATTTAGTACAATAAAATTAATATCTACAGAAGAAATTTTGAAGTCTATTAAAATTTTAAATTTAGTGAAAAAAATCACCGAAAAAAAATAAATACAGGAGCTGTGATCGGGGGAGCTGCCCAGCAAATTAAGCCTAGCTCATTGACCACCCTTGAAACTTTTCTGAATCTGCCTCTGGTTTAAGATATTATTAGCTGAAATAGCCGTTCTTCGCACGGGAATGGAAACTGTTAAAACGAACGAATATATATATATATATATATATATATTCATCTGCTTATCCCAGCAAAATTTTGTCTCGTAAATAATTTATATTTTCCCCTCCGGTTACATATTTTCATAGAGATATACATACAAGGAGATATCATTACCTATCTGATAGTGAAGCCAAAACTGTAACCGAGTCGCCATATTGCCTAGACCAAAATAGTGCCACATAACTGTACTATTCTATGGTGATAGTTCTAATTTTACCCTTCAATCGTATCAACAATTTTAATATTTCTTGAAACTGTGTTAATTAAAAAAACTTTTTACTTTTGTACCAAGTAAAAAGAAGTAAAGTCATGAATAGTATAAATCTAGAGGCTAGTATAAATATAGTCTAGTATAACTTTTTCAACGGTCAACAACCTTTTCCGAAATATGGCCAAGTCGGCGCCAAAAATAACGTATTTGGCATAACTTAAAACTTTTAACCGTAGAATCAGTGGCGTCTCTAAGCATGGCGTTATCCGATGCGGGCACATCCGGTGTCACCCCCCCCCTCCACATATACAGGCCAGTCAAAGTTAGTTCTGCATAAGAATAAGCAAAATCGTTAACAGCATTGGGGGTATAATATTTTTTCTTTGTACACTACACACAAGGGCGTAGCCAAAAATTTTTCATGGGGGGGGGGGGTTACGACTACTACAACTCATATATATGTATGCGTGTGTGTGATAATGTAGTGAAAAATATGTATTTTGTATGGCAAAAAAATTCTCATGGGGGGTTATGACCCCCCTAACCCCCCGTGGCTACGCCCCTGACTACACAAATAATGTTTCATTTCTGCAAAAATATCATTCTGGTAATTGTAAGAAAGTTCTTTCAAGCATCACTAGACTACTATGCAATTATCCACACCACCATTGCACAAGGCGAGCACACGGGGTGGTAGTAATGTACAGCCACTGCAAGGACCTCATCCGCACCCCCTGTCCAAGATCCAAAGCCTTCTCCCCCCAGAAAGAGAAAGTGTTCTTAGTTACACCCCTGGTTAAAAGTGGAACAAAATACAGATGAAATAGCAACGCATAAGTTGAGAACAGACTGCTATATTCTTGTTTTATGAGGAAAATGTTGAAAAGTTAAACAGGAAAAAAAGTTGAGATGAAATAACACATTTTATTTCTACAGGTGCACAGAACATGTGTGTCTTTCATTATATTTATTCTTGTTTCTAATCTCGGAAGTCTTTTTCATCACCAAATCAGATTTTTTTATCAAATTATTTGAAAATTTTGAAACCAGATTTTTTTTATTTTATTGGTGTCAGCCGATGCGGTCCGCAGCCCCCCACGCGACGCCCCTGCGTAGACTACTGAGATGTTGTATTTAGAACTATTGGGACATATAATTGTGCATCTCACCTTTTTAATGCAATCGACCGGGTAATTTATTTACAGGGTTAACCAAAAGACTTTCAATACATTAAGGTCTATGGATACAGTCATTTCATTAAAAGTCTGGTCAATCACCATTTCATCTGTGTCCAGAATCTTTCAGACTTTCGTAATCTTGGCAGCTGTTGGCGAAATATCGCTAAATTAAATGCAGAAAGCAAGTTTTTAATACTGAAACTCAACCTTCATGGTGATATCTTAAATGTTCCGCAAGAAATCGCTGAACCTTAGTATATTAATGCAGTATTCTATCTCTTTCAATTGAAATAAGTTTTAATAAAATGTACTGAAAATATATAAACTGTATAGCAAACTATCACAAGCTTGGTAAAATATCACGAAATTAAGTGCCAAAAGCAAGTCTTCAAAACTTAATCGAGCTTGGCGATATCTTAAATGTTTGGCTGAAAATCGCTGAACCTTAAAATTATTACAGTATTGGATCTCTTTCAAATAATGTTTTCGTATAAAATTTTAAACACAATCCGTATCGTACAATTATTTAAATATCGTGAAATGCGTAAAAATACTATTTCGCTTTTAACGGTAAAATAAAATGTCTAATTAATCAGTAAAATCGTGCACCTTTCACTGTTATTTAAAAAGGAGACAGCTAAATGATCCGCCATACTTAGAATAATTCGTCCAATGCTAAAGGAAGCTAATGCCGTTTCCTTGTATTCATATCTCTATGACATATTTCATAATGTGAAAACTATCTTGAACGCGATGTTATTTTTCCGTCAAAATTTGTTACAGTGCGCACCGGTTATAACGGACCTGGGATATAACGTACTATCGGATATAAAGTACCTAGAAGATGGGTCCCGATTGAAGTCCTATATTTATAATGTTGTTTAACTTCGGTTAAAGTGTACTTAACAAAAGGACGTACCTCGGCTATAGCGTACATTTTATTTCCTTTTTCTCGGAAATTTCAGTGCGTTAAAAAACAGTTCATTGTCAGTTTTCAGAATCTCTAGCGAGATGAATTGTGTATGAATGAAGGGAGCGATCTTTTATCTTTTCCCCCTGCTAGGGCAAGGCTAAGAGCAAGATCAAGTTTTCTTTTGGTCATTCATCGATGTAAAGGCCTTCTGAAAAGCCCTACTATAATGATTCTGATGAAAGCGAAGAAGAAACAGAAGAGCCTATATAAAGCATGCTCGACGCATTACATGCTGCAAAAACATTATCACGATTCTTTTGAATGCCGAAAGTCTAAAAAAGTCTATTATGGATATCCAAACGGTAAAGTAGAATCTGCTCTTTTAAAACAAAAGAAAATTACAGATTATTTATCCCAATAAAAAATTTTCTCTGTTTTTTATTTAATTTAAATTTTAAAAGATCAGACCTGTTAAAAACACACATTACAGTGAAATTATGAGCCCACTTTCTTTATTTGTGTAATATTGAATCTTACTGCCGGTATTGCTTATAACGCACTACTTTTTTAGGTCCCGTGAGAGTACGTTATAACCAGTGTCTAATGTACCATTTAACTTACAAAGACAGCAAACTATTCTGAAAATTGAAAATGTAGCAACCTGCGGCTGCAGCATTGCTCTCACATGCTCTTTTCCACCAAGACGATTGGCGTCTTCTGATTTTCGCCTAGTGGCTTAACGCAGGCACGTAGCCAGGAAAATTTTTCGGGGGGGGATATGAACTTATTTGTGTATAAATAGACGGAATTTTATCACTAATCCAAAAATTTCGGGAGGGGGATATATCCCGATATCCCCCCCCCTGGCTACGCCCCTGGCTTAACGCTCCAGCATTTGGAAACACGCAGCTGCGTATGTTAAATGAAATGTTATTCGTATGTGTAAAGACAGGCTTTATTCTGGTTAGTCATTGGTGGGCGAGAGTACGAGCATGCTATGCTCATACAGTTAATCAAAAAGCTTCTGAAAGAATCTGCTTGTACCTACGTATGTGTTTTAAGATATATAGATTGCATTGAACTTTAGGGAAAATTATTTTCGTAAATATTTTTTAGCTATTACGGGAAAAAAAGAAAATCTGAAACACTTTCACATTTTAAATATGCACCAAAGTGCTATACATTAAAAGCGTATCATAATTAATGCGTCGTCCCTATTTTTCTTCCTTATTCCATTAAGTTGGAAAGTGTATCATTATTCATGAGTGTGCCATATTTTTCATCTTTCTTCCATAAAATAGATCTCTGGAATCGAAATCTATCTTAAAATCGGCTACTAAAACTATTTTACAATCTTAGCCAAGTATATTCCAAGTATACTTCACCGTTTAAAATATTGTTTCGAATGTGCATCCTAATCCATGAGTGTGGCGTGTTTGTCTTTCTTGGGTTGATTCCTACTTTAATGCCCCGACTCTCGCCAAGGTGGCGATAATTAAACATGTGCAGATGGTATTTTGTTGGCAACTGTAATTTGTAGTCAAAATGGCGATTTGAAACAACATGTAAGTACATCATTACTATTTATTTTGGGTTGCCAATTAATGTAGTTTTAATAATTAAGTGTCTTCGAATTACATAACTGGTGCGTTTACCGCTAATTTGTTCACTTTAGTTTTCATCTAGTTCTTGTGGGAGCGTTTTAACCTGTGTAGAGACGCATGACTGCAATCGCCAAAGTGCGGCGATTTTTTAGGCTGGCGAGAGTGGGAGCGTTGAAATAGGAATCAACTCTTTCTTGTTCCATAAAACACATCTTTAGAATCGAAATCTATATTAAAATCGTCTACTAAAACTGTTTTACAATCTTCGCCAAGTACATTAACTATACTTCACCATTTTTAATACTGTTAGGAATAGGCATCATAATTCATGAGTGTGTCGTATTTGCCCCTTTCTTGTTACCCCTTTCTTTTTGGAACCGAAATCTATATTAAAATCACCTACTAAAACTGTTTTACAACCTTCGCTTAGCATATTCCAACTATCCTCTACCATTTTAAATACTGTTTGGGATGGGCATCATAATTCATGAGTGTGCCGTGTTTTCCTTCCTTGTTCCATAAAACACTTCTTCGGAATAGAAATCTATATTGAAATCGCCTACCAAAACTGTTTAACGATTTTCGCCAGGCAAAGTCAAACCATACTTCACCATTATAAATACCATTTGGAAAGTGTATCATAATCTATGAGTGTACCGTATTTGTCTTCTCTGTTAGTATAGCCATATAAGGAAGTATAGCCATAAAGCACTTCTTCGGAATTGAAATCTATATTAAAATCGCCTACCAAAACTGTTATACAATCTTCGCGAGGCATTTTCTAACTATATTGCACCTTTATTATAAATTGCCGGTTTTGGCACCAAACTTAGAGATCCATTATCAGAAATTGCAAACCTTGTGCGACTTCCAACCTTTTATTAACCCCCCCACCACACGTTAACTGGCAAACACATTTGAAAAGTTCATATCTACAAAACCTGTCGACAAGATCGCGTAGACAAAAAAAAATCTAGAATTGAGCGAAATAGCACCCTAGTGCTGAAAAAAAAAAAAAAAAAAAAAAAACAGCGATCAATAAAAAGAAGTATAAACTATCACAATCCCATCGATCACTTTCCCACGTATCCGTATTGCACACTTTAGTTAACCTGTTGACTTTACTCAGCCGCACATACACCAAAGTATAGACTCTTTTTCTGCGCCAGTCGTTACCTCCTCGGGGAGTTTTACTCTCCACGGACACAGTGACGCAGTAGTTGCGACTTAGTGGTGGAAATGAACACGTTAAAGACAAGCGGAGAATCCAGAACAGTTTTCATTATCAGAAGTATATTACGACATGGGTCATCACTCTTTTACTTTTTATGAAAAAACCTAATTTATGAGTTTATTTTTGTTTTTACCCTCTCAGTAAATGAGCTTATAAAAATGCTGCAAACACCATTTTCGTCAAATAATATTCGTTCATAAACCTTAAAAAAATCACACTTTTTTTCTTTTTTTTAAACTCGAGCAAATACAGTAGAAATCCTTATAACACGGTAGATACGTTCCGTGTTATATGAATTCGTGTTGTACAAGTAACAAACAGATGATCGGTATCAGAAGTGTTAGCATGTAACAAAAACATCTGTCTCTTTCTTTCACTGTGTTGTACGAATCTTCTTTTAACCCTTTGAGGCGCAACCCTTTCCCAAAGCTGAAAAAAGGGGCAGCCGTTGCCATCGCTCGACTTAACGACCAGCAAGATGGCGGACGATCGAAACGTTCATCGCGTGCCACAGATCTAGAGACCCTTTTTGGACGCAGCTGGCTGTGCCGGCACGGTTGTTAACTCGAGCGATGGCAACGGCTGCCCTTTTTTCAGCATGGGGCAATCTATTCAGCTGTTCTCGCATTCTTCCCTTTTTCAGCAGATATCAGTGCTGTTAAAAATAATCGTGACCATTTTTTTACGGGAAATGACGTGCTAAAAAGTAAAGGATTCTCGTGGAGCTCTGTCACCCACAACTATTTTTATAGAAATCAAATTTATTCTTCGTGACTGGCAATAGTCAAAACGTCAGAGTTTGGTGTTCCCAGAGCGGTATCACTGCGCGTTAAAGGGTTAAGCGATGTTGCAGTGCATTGCCTGGTACGCTGCCGCTGACCACATTCCATCTGCATGAGCAACGTAATCATCATTTTTGAGTGTGTTACCCAAAAAGTTCAAGTACGTTTCTAAATGCAAGCCTTTTTTCTTCTTTTGATATTCAGGTGTTCCCTCAATGTTAATCGTTAAAATGTTTACTAACCTAAAAGTCTACGAAAATGGTCTACGAGTTGGGTGTTCCCAGAGCGAGAACACTGCGCGTTAAAGGGTTAACATGTTATACGAAACAGATAACAATTTTTCCGCCGTGTTATACGAATCTGTCTTATACGAACCCGTGCCATCTACTGTATTTATTACTTTCGCGTTAACAACGGTGGATCTCTCCACGAAAGAGTATGAGCCCCAGGTGTCTCGTCATTAGGACTTAATCAGGTTCTGCATAAACTATTACTTAACAAACAGTGACGTTGCAGTAATTCTTGATTCTGCCTACATCATTGCTTCCCGACACGTACGTAGCCAGAAAAAAAAAGAGGGAAAGCGCCCGAAAGGTTCATTGACACCCAACTGCTAGAAATTCAAATTTTCGGGGGAGGGATTTCAGGCCCTCATGGGCCACCCACTGGCTATGTACGTGGTTCCCCACATGAAATTTCGAATGTTTTCCGTTATAGCCAAGCGTTGCGCTTAGCGAACTGTCAACTCTGCTTTAAACATTTGTGTATAGAACAAAAAAAGATGCCTTGAATTCTAATTGCCACACACAGTCTTAGGGCGTCATCTATTATTAAAACAAAGTTTTGAAAGTTTTAATGGCAATTGAATCTTTCCATTTGATTTTTAAAGTCAGCGTAAATACAGGTTAGGACACCTTAGAAAGTCCTCCACGGAGGGCACTCTCCTCTCGGCCTAGATCCCTCGTGCAGATAATCGGCCGTATTCCCAAAATCAAAATCAGATAAATTAAAGTCAGCATAACAACAACAAAAACAGCAGAAACAGCAATACTACTTTTTTTTCTTCGATTTGTGAATGAGTTACCAAGCACTGATAGCTGACTTCTCTAATCTTAAGAGAAAATTTAAACTTAAAACTATCATGACTACTAAAATATCGAAACAATTTCAAAATATAGCAATTAATAAAAGCTTAAAAATAACGATAACAACATTTTTCTTATTATCACTACAACTACTTGCAACTATTTACTCTAAAACCATAAAAAAAAAAAAAAATTAAACAACAAAATACATAAATTTTATTTCCCATCCAATGAAGTATGCTTCCAAAAAAATTCTGAAACAAAATTTTGGTTCTGTTAGATTCGGAAATACCAGCTAATACGGTTTAAAAGTGAATCTCAAAGGACCGTATATTTACTACCATTAAATTAAACTGTAAACACAAGACAAAACAACTTCTATCTTTATGTCCGTACAACGTCAAGATATCGCACATTCAGATTCCCCCGCCCCCTGTACGATTGCAGCGAGGTTGCGAGTTATCTGTTGACTGTAGACTGTATTAACATTTTATTAATGGACTCTTGAAAACCTGGCATTTGCTTGGATGTTACCATGTATCAATATTTTGCAATCATTTTCGCGTCACCGAGTCGATAAAACATTAAACATGCGGTTTTCTTCAAATGTCCGCCCAGGGCATACCCCTTTAAGGCAGATACCCCTTGTGTAGTTCTGTCTTAACACAATACACACATTTTAATAATTTTTTACTTGTGAGGCATTTTTGATGTCTCGTATTTGTTCTGTTATTCCATGATCTACAGACATCTTCATCTCATGTTCACAGCATTTTTTATTACTATACAGGGTAACACGTTTCAGTTCTTCATCTAAAAATATCATAAATCCGTATGATAATCCATGCGTCGTCCCTATCTTTTTTCCTTACTCCTTTAGGTTAGAAAGTGCACCCTAATCCACATGGGTGTACACCGTATTTTCCTTTCTTGTTCCATAAAGCACCTCTTTGGAACTGAAATCTATATCAAAAGCGCCCGCTAAAACTGTTTGACAATCTTCGTCAGGCGTATTCTAACTATACTTCTCCTTTACAATAAATTGCCCAGTTAGACAGTTTCTCGCACAATAGGAAAGATATTGCAAAGCTGGGTTCAGCTAAGGGTACTTATTTTTTGGCACCAAACTTGGCGATAAATCATCAAAAATGGCACACCTTAGAATTTCAACACTTCATCCCCCCCCTCCGCTCTGTTTGACAACAGTATTGAAAAATGCAACGAAAACGCGTCGACGCAAATCATGTCCACAAAAATATGTCGACAGAAAAACCCGGAGTGAACAAAATGGCACTCTAGTATTTAAAAAAAATCTGATGTGGATACCACTTAATTTTTTTTTTTTTTTTTTACGTCCATTAAATTATATATATCTACTCATTTTTGATGCACTTATTTCAAACTCAGTTCTTTTAAAATCGAGATAACGATACATCCTAACATTAAGGTTTGGCGATTTCTCGAAAAAAATAACAGAGATATCGCCAAAATTGGATTCAGTTATAGAAACTTATTTTTGGTTCTAGATTCGGCGATATTTTGCCAAAACTCGCCAAGCCCGGCGACAGTTGGCGAGATTTTGGGCACGGCCCAAACAATTACGCCTCCCCCCATAGGCTTTTAATGGAGTTGTCCACAGGTCTTTTCGGGACCCAGTAAATAAACTGCGCAGTCGTGTGCAATTAAAACGGGAGGAGGGTACAGCTGGATATTTTAACAGTCTTAAATATAAAATTTCTGCAGTCTGCGGCTAACGGTACTTCAAATATGCAAACTACATAAGTGCATACGTTCATTTGCAGCATACGTATGTACAGACGTCAATAAAATTACTCAAAATGGATCGAATGTCCATATGTACACACATAAGTCCAGACGTCAGGCAGAAATATGTAAAAATCATTTTAGGTATAGTCAAAATCGATTTTCCCGTCACGCAAATCGAATATCCGATCCAATTAGGAGAATACATAAATTTGGAATTCGATTAGTATTTATAGGAACGAGTCAAACCCGTGTAAACCGTAGAAGAAGAAAACCGTTTACACATATTAAGTAACAATAAATAGCGCAATATTCAATTAAATCTCATCATAAATAATATAAAATGGATAATGCAGGCACATAATGCAAAACGCCTCGTAGAAACTTGTGAACAGGTTCGGGCCCACAGCGCGGCTGTCGATCTAACTGTCTGGAGTTTGGGGAGGTTTTCACCAGATGTAACGTGAATACGCGTTAAAAAGTTCTCCTCCCAAGGCACCTCCCCCCCCCCCCCGTGGGCAAATTATCTTGATGTAGGCTTGATATTTCACTAACACCAGAAACTTGTCAATGTAAATTTGGGAATAATCAAAATCGAGTTTTCCTTAAAAATCTGAATACCAGAAATTTTCGCAATACAACACTTCCTTTACAGGAAACAGGAAGTAAAATCTTTAAAGTCCCATTTTTATCCATTTTATTATTTATTTAATTTTTTTATTTGTCTGAATATTTCTGTAAATTTCTTTTTTAGTGTTTACTGTTTGTTAGAGCTTCCAAAAATACTGTCGGGATTTTTTTTTTAAATCCCTTGTCATATTTTGTCATTTTTTCTATTAGTCAATTTAGTAATTAAAAATTGAAAATGTAATGAAGTGAGTTTTAATCTCCTGACCACGTATCTCTGTTTACATTTCTTTGTTGTATTTTCGAAATCGAAGCAGAAATAATACGAATTCCCCATGCAGAAAATTATTCATACTTTCTAGCATAGCGTTTTTTGTTAAGTTCACGATTATTTTAACTGGACGGGGACGGATGTTCATTTTAATGCATTTTGTTCACCAAATACATAATTGGAATAAATAAATTTCATTATTTTTCCATTAAAACGCCTCCCCCCCCCCCATCTTCAGAAAAAAAATAATATACATAAATAAAACAAGGGAAGTTCAAAGAAATTCAAGTTGTAATTGATCATTAGAAGCATTGTTGAAGGGCAAAGTATCAGCACACTTTGAAAAAATAATCAATAACAAAAAGTGGTGCTGCCATCTGTTATCGAAATAGTAGAATAAAATTGTTATCAATATTTCAGAAAATGGTCTGATACTCAAATAGAATTTAATTGCATCACGAAGCTTTCTGAAAACAATTACAAATATAAAATACAGCACAAGGAACATCATTATAGTTTTTTAAGTTTTATTTATTCAGCCATTAAAAAAATATTCTTTTGGCATTGCAAAAAATATGTCATTAGAAATGATTCATTAATGCATACATACTATAACAAGAACATTAAAATTGTTTTGATAATGACAGTTTTTAAGCAAATAAATAAACTTCAAAAATAAAAAAAAAACGCTATTGTATAAAAAGGCTGGTAAGATGGTTTTCTTTTTTTTAATCATTATTAACTATTACCCGTATTACATGATATTATTGCTTTCTATGCTCGTTGACCAGTTAAAGAATTAAAAAAAAGATTAAATTGAGGAAATTTATTAATAATTATCCTCAATTTTTAAAATAATAATTTATTGTCTTCAAAATAATTTTTTAGTGAATATAAAGAAATAAAAGGGTTTTAAATAAGAAGAATAATTTAAAACATTTAAAGTCATTGATATTTTGTGATTTTTTTGTCGCTGTAAGAGGATATTTTTTATTTAATTAAATTCATAATATTTTCCTGTTAAACTTGATATACTATGGTTAATCTTTCTTAAAGTTTCAAAAATTAATAATATGAAAAAAAAAAAAAATCATAACGCACAAGAACTTGTGTGAGTCTTTAAAAAATATTTAATATTTGGGCTGATAGTTCTCAAATAATATATATATATATATATAACTAACAATTAAAACACAAAACATACTACAAATAAGACATATCTCGCATAAAAATATAACAGCTATTAGCAAGAATTAGAAACCAGATTTTGAAGCCAAATAAAGTGCAAGAAATATTGTGATAATATAATGGAACGGAAATTATAACCACTGTCACCATCGTCAGGGGCCACAAACAGTGGATTATAATTTACAGCAAACCAAATAGTAGGGTTTCGGTTGTGTGGCATATCGGAAGAGATATTAACTCCACACATCTGGACCCTACCCTACTATATAAAGGAAAGAAGAAATCAAAAAGATAACAAAAAATAGAAATAGGAATTATAATTTTACATACCAGACCTTGAGCACATGGAAATTTCATTTGAACAATTGATATGTGTTGCCAATGCTAAGAATTGTAAAAAGTGAAAAATGGTGTTGCCACTAAATAAAAGTGTAAAAGTGGGAAGAAGAAAGCATAGGAGTTGCCAAATACTAAAAGGTAATATTATTAAATTTTTTGAATATCCAGGTATATTAATATAATAAATATATATTGAATAATAATAAATTAAAATGATTGAATAAAATAAATAGTATAGAAAAATTAAATATAACATATTGTTTAAAAAATATAATGATTATTATTATTGACAAAGTATGTATAATAAGTTATTGTATGACAGAAGATTAATCTAGTAAATAAGAAAAAAATAAAAAATAATGTTTAGGACAGAATAATCACAATATAGGAACCCCCCCCTTTTTTTTTTTTTAATTCCTCCAGATATATATATCCATGCATATACACATCCAAATTGTTTTTAAACATATTACTTTTATATATATATATATCGGCTGATCGAGCCTCGTCAAGGAGAGATCCCCCTGAACCCCCCTAATTTTTTTGTTTCATTATTGTCATATTAAAACCATATTAATTGACTTAGTCATTTTATCGCTCATCTTTTGCGTATTTCGCCTGGTAACCCTATGTTGAAATTTTTATGAGTGTAACCTAGTTATAGAAAAAAACATGGGATGCATATTCTACAGCTTACGAACTATTGTAACAATAGATTAAAGCTGTTGTGAACTAATAGTATTTAAATACATGTAAAATTATGTCGCTTTTTATCTCGCTTTTTTATGTCGCATTTTTGGGACACATTTTTCAATAAAGGGTGTTGAGACATAAAATGTCATAGTCATTAATATAAATCCTATAAGCATTGGATGATTAAAGGATAAATTTAATTTTTTTAAATTTAAGTTAAAAGAAAGAATTTATAATGTATTTTTTTAGAAAGTGATTCCATCAACCTTTCAAGTTATTAGGCAAGTTGGAGTGTATAGGTTGATTAATTTTTATTTTTCACCAACTATGCGAAAAATTCCGGCACCCCCCCCCCCCTTGGCAGATCGCCCTAGTGTAGCGTTGCCATAATCACACACAATCACACACAACCAGAGCTGGGATTCGAACCCAGGACTGCCGCATATATATAATTATATAATATATATAATATTATATAATATAATATATATAATATATAATATTATATTATATATATAATATTAATTATAATATAATTTCCGCGGCGTAATGGAGTTGTCGCGAATTAATTGTTTCATCTGTTCTATCTGTGATTTGCAGAGGAAGATGATAAATGCCAACGGTTCTAATGCGAGAAATTTCATCTGGGAATCGTCCCAGTGTAGCTCAGTGGTAGAGCACCCGCACGTTATGCGGCAGTACTGGGGTTCGAATCCCAGCTCTGGAATTTTTCGCATAGTTGGTGAAAAATAAAAATTAATCAGCCTATACACTCCAACTTGCCCCAATAAAGAATTTATAATGGTTATACAAAAAACGTAACTTAATGGAAACTAAAACACATGTTGAAATTCCGAAAATAACAATCAACTGTGTTCAAAGTTTTTTAAATATAAGATCTTAAAAATCGCCGATTTGTCTTTTACACATTTATCAGTAACAATTAACTAGTTTATCGAATTTTAAACTATAAAATAAAATGATTTAAATTTTATATCTTCGTGCATTAAAAAATAAAACTTTTCTAACTGAAAAGTTGTAAAAACCTAGTTTATAAAGAGCGGAAACACCATTAAACGACATTATTTTGTAAATTAGTAGTAGCAATTTAAACAATCCATGAAATTAATTTTCAAATTTCGTGTATATTAATAAAAAATACTTATTACATATTAAAAATAACAATGAAAAATAAATTAGAAATTTGTCTGGTTTTAGCTGTGGCTTAATCAAAATTGCGTCTTTCATCATCTGTTTTTCTCTGAATGGTTAAATTCAGTTTTAATTTCAAACTAGCTATTTTATTTATTTAAGTAGTATGTTAAATAAGCCGAACGAGTTGTATGGTGGGTAAAGCAGCGTACTGCAGTTTCGGGTTCAACTCCCGGCGGCCGGGGTTCGATCCCCGACTGGGCGTGGTTGTCTATGTGTCCGTCCCTTCATAGGGGGTAACGTGGCCGCTTACTGGGTGCCCCCATAATAAATGGCCACACCTTCGGGTAGTTATGGCAAAAAGGCGTGTGGCCAGTGCCTGCCCATTAGAAAAAAAAAAGTATGTTAAATAAATAAAACAAAAATATAATCTCCTTAATTTTTGGTGTTTTAATTAACAATTTATCCTGAATAAAGGAAGCATATGCAGTGCATGGCTACAAACCAATACAAAATAAAAAACAAATGAAAAAAATGAAAAAATAAAAATAAATGAAAAAGCACTAAATGCAAAAAAAGGATACATAATTTTGATACAACGCTAATCTTGCAGACTTTAAAGTAATGATTAAATCTGGAGTATTTATTTAATTTTTTTTTTTTTACAGGTAAAATAATTCAATGTACAAAATCAAAGTGTTTTTTTTTTTTAAGATTTAGACAAATAAAATTTTGAGAATGAGATAGTTAAATTTTGTCCTTTTTCTGTTTTCGCATTTTTAATTCTGGTAAAGTTTATTTATTTATTTATTTTTTTTTTAACACTAATAAACCTTTATACAAATGTGATCATCGTCAAATACTGACTCACAGTTCCTAATATATACAAGTATAAAATAATACACTTTAGCTATTAAGTCAATATATGAACAATACTGAATTTTTATTCTATTTTATATGACTACCAATCATACGGAACATTTATTTATAATTTTCAAATGAATATCGATTACTACCGACCATGCACTTATGGATATGGATCATTATTTATGTAAAAAAAAATTAAATACATATTGATCGTTACAAATCTTTCGAAAGTCTTACAACTAACATCGATCATTTATACGATTATCAATCGTTACTGATCATTCTTCATTTTTTACATGAATATCGATCCGGCGTAAAAATACATTTGCACGTGCCGCTAAGCGATTAAAAGTGTAAGCTATCGGGAAAAATCGGCTGTCACCCAATATGGATACACACACTTTTTAAAATTTATTATACCCCCCTCCCCCCACCTTTTATTCTTTTTTTTTTTTTTTAATCTAAAAAGCCTAACTAAACCACCTTGCTTCCACCTATATAACCCATTCTCTAAGCCTTTAATTCCAAAGCCTGATGTCAAAATCAATACGCACACACACGTATGTTTTCAGGAGAGGGAACGCGGGGGGAAAAAAAATTAAAATTAATAACAGTAATCGATTCGCATCTCAGTGAGGAGTCTGGCGGGGGAGATCCCCATCTAAGCTGGAGCGGAAATGACGCAAACACGCGCCTGCACTGCACTCCCCATACCACCACAGATAGTAAGTAGTGTTTTCCCCCAACATCCCATCGCATCACCTCCTGTAAAGAACTTGCAGGCACCTCGCTTTTACACAGGGGGACTACCCCTTTTGTGCTTCCTTCCCAGCAAAGCACCGGAGTACTACTTCCCGTAAAACGTGACTGCTGCTTCCTACGCTTGCGTGGGGAAAGGTGGGATGGGATGGGAAAGCCCAGTCCGTCCAGACACTGCTGGGTCACACTACGCTGAGCAAGAGACGCGTTTTGTGTTTGGGGGTGACGCTCGGTTTAGCACCAAAAATAGACGAGAGCATCCCCCCCCCTTCCCTCCCCCCAAAATACTTCTGTTTGCTCATAAAAACGCTGCAACACACTGTGTTAATATTTTTTTTTTTTCAATTTCTGTTCCTTGCTAAATTATTTCGCACTTTTCTCTCGTGTGACTGGTGACAGAATCAGGTGCATACCTTCCACATGCACTGTAAATAAAAAAAGGGTTAAGTATACCCGGTGCGGACAGAACAACGGTGCATAACTACTCCAGCGTTGCTCCGTTAGATTATCGTGCGTCCAGAAAAAACATTTAGAGCTTGAGGAAATGTAACAAGAAAGACAAGAAGAAAAAAAGTATGCTGTTGATATAAATGAAACTGATTTTTTTATCAGTGCCTACTATTTCCTCTCTCCGACTTCTTCAAGCAAGCGTTTTCAAAGCAGAGCTCTGCAGAAAAGCGAAATGCTTCTAACCTCCTTGATTTAAATTAAGACAACGATTACGATAAAAAATTTCTTGTTATATTGCCTTTAATTAATTTAAAGAAGCACGCAATTAAAAGCAGTGCAAAAGACTTTCTTTTCGGGGGGGTGGAGAGGAGAGCTGCTATACTAGTTACGTTTTAAAGAATGTAAACTATTTTTAATATATTTATTCTATTAATATTCAATTAAAAAAATATATATTAAAAAGCTGCATTTGATTTAAGTTATTCCACCCCCCCCCAAAAAAAAGAATTTAGTCACCTTAAAACTAAGCATAACAGCTATATCTATATATACACAATTAGTATTCTGTCTGTACATTATTTGGAACTCAAAAATTTTATGATTTCTATGCGTTTCAAGCACTTGTGACTGGGGAACTTAATACGACCGTGGAGAAGTGTGAAGGTCCCGGGTTCGGGTCCCATCGCGCGGTCTTCGATCTAACGGTCTGGAGTTTTGGTAGGTTTTCTCCGGATGTAACGTGAATACGTGTTAGAACCCCTTAGAAAGTCCTCCTGCCAAGGCATCCCGCATATTAGGCAGATACCTCTCGCGTAGGTTTGCAATAAACACAGACAATCTTAATACGACCATCTAAAAAATTATGCCTGTCTGTCGTTCTGTCCGTGACGCTTTTTTTTTTTTTATTTTTTTTATTATTCGCGCATCACGTAAAAATGGCTGAAAGGAATTAAATGAAATTTTTGTCTATGATAGGTGGTCGTATAGTCGAGGCGTATAATCTAAAAAAAAACTATAGACGTGCTTCAAATTAAAAAAAAAAAATACTCAAAATGTGTAAATTTGTGTTCGCGAATCACTTTAAAACTGATGAAACGAATCAAATAAAATTTACTACCATGAAAAGTGATTCTTTAACTTAAAATAGGCGGTGATTTCTTTCAAAATTCGAAATGCAATTTGAAATTTTGTGAAAATCTTTTCAAAGTGTGCAGAATATTTAAGTGCGCATCACGTATAAACCAGTGAAGCCAATGAAATAAAAGCTAGCGTCATAGGGAGTCGCTTAAACTATATAGGCGTCAAAATCCCTGAAAAGGTTTTAAGATCTTGTCAAAATACATAAATGTTAGTTCGCCTAATGCTGAAAAAAAAATGGAATTGAGTGAAATTTGGAATGTTAGAAATCAAATTAATTTAAACTGCAGATCCCCAGGGGTTCGTGAGGCGTATAAAAGGATGACAAAAATAATTTACAAGTACACAACTATTTTATAGGCTAGTACATCGAACATACAAGGGGTTCGCAAGGAGGAAAAGGTTGGGTACCACTGGCGTAAACGATAAAAATGGGTTAAATATCAGGACAAAACTCAAATGATTAGCTTTTAACTATGTTATGCTTCTTTGAAACAAGTATAAAAACAATTTTTAATTTCAAATTTCAATTTAAAAAATTAGTTTTTACTTGAAAGGATTAAAATGTTAAAACAAAAGTTGTGACTATTTTTCAAACATTCTTATCTTCCTTAAATCAAATTATGCAGCCAATTCTTAAGTTCAACTTTTGAATTTTTTAAAATTAAATTTTGTTTTAGTTGGGAGAAATGCGAGATCAGTCCGAAATGGACCAAGACACTCTCAGCCAAAAGTAAACGCTGTTGTTAAGACAGAATGCTACGAGCCTATGCGCTGCCGCTCATAATCAGCAGCACTGAAGATGCATGTCTCATTCTCTATCCTTCTATAATGTTCGTTTTAAAGATATCTGATAGCGAACGCTTCTATAATTTAGCCGCAGATCAATCCCGTTTTATGATTTCTCACCCCGCATGTGGAACACGCCAAACGCAAACACGCCCACTCCATCTTATCGTCCAAACGAATTCGTAAACAGCGTCGTCAAACGCTCGTTCATAAAATGCAGCGAAAATATGCACATATTTTTTAAAAATAAATTTAACTCTACTAGAAAGCCCCAACCCCCTGATCGCTGATGCTCGCCAACGGATTTGTCCAGGGAATTTGTTTTGGGAACTAGAGAAAAACTGATTTCATATTGTTCGTTGTAGCAGCTTCTGAGTGGTACCCATTTTCAGAAGATGCTCCTTTTCCAGTTAGGATTTTAAAATGAGATTAATAAGAGGAGAGTCTCCGAAAAGTATTTTCTTTCTCACTCCATAGGTAATAAGATAATGTATTGAAATGCTTTAACTTAGCTGCTGCCAACTTTCAGCGTTTCGTTTAGAAATTAAAACTGATTTTGCGACTACATAATCGATTTATATATAAAGATTACATATTTAAAATTATAAAGGTAAAATATTATGTACGTATCGTACACGATGATTATGGTTAATGATGTTCTCTCAACTCAATCCGTGATGTTCTCTCAACTCTAACAACGTATGCATTATGCATCCGGTGAACCCCCCCATTTCCCCCACCCCCACACACACATACCCCCCTCCCCCCTCAAAAAAAAAAAGCTTAAGCAATAAAAATGAAATTCCCTTAATAGAAATTTTTCGAGACCGAATCCAAAATACTGCATGTAGCATTTACAGTTCTTCTACGGGAGCACGCAAAAGAATTCCAATACGTCAGAGTAAGGTGACGAAATTTTTGAACAGGGGACAAATCGAAAATTGGGAACATTTTATACATTCGATGTATAAAATGTTCAAGTTAGCTTCAATTTATTGAACTAAAGCATTATTAACATTCATAAAATGAAGGAAACATGATTGCTTTTTTTTTTTTTTTTTTCAAAATTGGGAAGAGTTAGTTTATAGACATTTACCTGTTTTAATCACAATACAGTACGTTTAAAACAACCTATTCAGCGTTTAAAGAGTAGAAATAACATTGAAAGATTTTTTTACACTATTTAGCAAAATTATGTTAATAGTGATATACATTTTTTTTTTTTCAACGTTATCCCTAAATCTCTCCGCAGACGTTTGACGACTCTTCATTGCCAAATTTAGCGCAAAAGACTGCTGTATTGGAAAGTGTTTTATAATCGATGATTTTGGAGTGATTTGTCTTTCTTGTTTATAGACAATTCTGCATTCGAATCGAATATCAATTCGCAGCTAAAACTGTTAGAAGTACTGTGTTTATTAAATTTGACTTTAAAAAAAAAAAAAAAGACTACTAAGTTGGAAAGTGTTTTATAATCGATGCGTTTGGCCTGATTTATCATTAATGCTCTGTAAAAAAAAAAAAAAAAAAAAAAAAAAGAGGGGGGGGGGAGTGTTAGTAGTTGCAGACAGAAACGGATTAATGCAATTTTGTGAGTAGGAGCGGCTAGTTGAAATTTATGTCCGTTTTTTGGAAGTAAAATAGGATATCTTATATTTTTCACTTAATCTCATTTTTCTCGGGGGAGGGTTGCCCCTCTTTTAACCCTTTGAGGCGCAACCCTTTCCCAATGCTGAAAAAAGGGCAGTCGTTGCCATCGCTCGACTTAATTACCTGACTTAACTAACTGACGACAGCTGGCTGTGCTCGCGCACAGCCAGCTGTCGTCAAAAAAAAAAAAAGGTCTCTAGATGTGTGGCACGCGATGAACGTTTCGATCGTGCGCCATCTTGCTGGTAGTTAAGTCGAGCGATGGCAACGGCTGCCCTTTCTTCAGCATTGGGCAATCTATCCAGCTGTTCTGGCATTCTTCCAATTTTCAGCAGATGTCCGTGCTGTTTTAAAAATAATCGTGACCATTTTTTGACGAAATGACGTGCTAAAAAATAAAGGATTCTCGAGGACCTATGTCAACCAGCAACTACTTTTATAGAAATCCAATCTATTCTTCGTGACTGGCAACAATCAAAGAGCCCCAGTTCCCAGAACGGGAACACTGCGCGTCAAAGGGTTAATCCGTCAGCGGTTGGAGAGCAAACTCTCAAATTACTAGCAAGAACCAAAATGGCGGGTCGACGCGCGCCCTTAACAAGCCTAGCCCATTCATGTTTGGATTTCTCTCTCCAGCGCCAACAATTACGGCATTTTAGACAGCGAGTGATGTTGAATTAAATGCCTGAATCCCATTTAATGCTTTATACCATTGCAAGGGTGTTGAGTTCGGTTCACGGGTGTATTTTAATCATTTCCAGGGGGCGTGTTGTGACGTCAACAACTCCTATTGAATGATAAGTCTAGTAGTAGTGGCGGTGGTAGTAGATATTTGGGTTTCATAATTTTCGGAGTGGCGGCTTTTGTGCAGTTAACGTCTGGTAAATAAACAGTATAGTAGACTTGTTAGACTATTATTAATTGGGAGCGGGCAGATTAAATCATTAGTAAGGGGGCTTTGAAAACGTATTTCGAGTGGGAATAGTGAGTGTAATAAAATTGTGAATGGAATTGGGAGGGGGGAGGGGGAACTGGGTGATGAATGCAGCGTAATTGAATAATGATTCCCATGAATTGCAAAACGTCGGGTATTTGGATTGTAGTAAAGTAAACAGTCTCGTTCAGAATTGAAGTGACGTGTCAATTCGTTGGGGTTGGATTGTAGTCTCCGTTTCGACTATCAGGAACTACCCGAAGACCAATAAATAAATAAAACTTCGATGGGTTATTAAAATAAGAAAGAGACTATGAATTTTCTACAAAAAGTTGGGTACAAAGAGGATTACTTTTCCGATGTAACTGGCATGAAATTCCAGGAATTTTGTTTTGATCAGCTTTCAAATTCTCCCGATTTAAACCCCGCCGCCTTTCTCTCCCTCCAGAGATGATGCGAGACTTGCTTGAATTTTGTTTCGAAGCTCCTCGTACGTTTGGAAGATTTTGGACTCTTTGCCGGTTCACAGGGAATAATCAGACAAATTACTAGGTGCTAAGTCAGTAGGCTATACTTCAAGGCCCCATCTCACGCAAGAGCGAATGCGCAATCGCAACACTGGGCCATAGCGGAGCATTCAAACCCATGACAAAAAACTGCGATCGACAAAAATAAATAAAAAAATAAAAAAATCGATTTCTGCCATAGCGTCAACGATGGAAGCCAACAGTTTAAAATGAATGAGGCGATACAATACTTATTTTGAATCACTATTCTTCGAACCTTAATCCATGAGAGCTCTTTTGTTAGTACCTGTGAGTGAGCTATAAATGTTACTTACACTACTCTCAACGAAGCGTATATTCTTTAGCTTTGTCCGGCGTTCTATATTCATCTTGTTTTATTTGAAACAGGTTAACATGTATAAAATGCACCTTGAATAATGAATATTTATGAATGATAACCTACTCATTTCCTTCGGCGGGCAACATGCGTCGGCAGATTCCCCTTCCGTGTCCGTCGTTGCTTCTCGTCGTGGGTCTTTGAATGATTTGTTAAGACCCAGAGTTATGCATGGGGAATCGCTGATAAATTCAGCGGAACATTCAATGCCGGGAAGCAACATTCATGCTGGGATGAGCTTAGACGGGAAACCGCTGCTTCTCTCTCTCTCTCTCTCTCTCTTTTTTTTTTTTTCTTTTTTTTTTTTTTTTGACGCATGGAATGATGGTTAGCTACTTGTTAACCCTTTAACGAACGATGTCCTCAACGTCAGGACACTGACATTTTGACTGTTGTCAGTCACGAAGAACAAATTTGATTTCTATTAAAATAACTGAGGGCGAAATAGTTACACAAGAATCCTTTACTTCTTAGCACGTCATTTCGCGTGAAAATGGTCGATACTTTGTGAAATTGTCAGGATTATTTTTAACAGCACTGGCATCTGTTGAAAAATAGAAGAATACGATGGAAATACATTGATATAGAAGAACAACTGGAAAAACTGCCCAATGCTGAAAAAAAAAAAGGGCAGCCGATCAGTTGTCTGTGCGCTGCACAGACAGTTGATTCAAATACGGTCTCTGAATCTGTGCTGCGCGATGAACAATTCAATCGACCGCCTTGGTAGTTAAATCGAACGATGGCAACGGCTGCCTTTTTTCAGCATTGGGAAATGGTTGCGCTTCAAAGGGTTCAATATATATACATAACAGGCACACAGCCAGAAAAATTTCGTGGGGGAGAGCATGTAGAAAAGTTAGAATTTATCACGTAACCGGCTTAATTATTGACTTTCAATTGATAAAATCAAAATTTTGGGGGGGGTTCAAACTACTCCTGCCCCCCTCCCCTCCAACTACAACCCCGATGAGTAAATAAGATCGCGTTGAAAATTATTTTATAACGACTTCATTAATATCAGCTCTTAATGAAGATGAGGCAAGAAATGAGAACACATATAGTATATTTTTCCCCGCCCCTCTTTAAAAATCAGCACCCATCGGTTGAACTAAACTTTATACAGAGACGGATTAATAATGCAGTTTTGTGGGTGGGAGCGGCTAGTTGAAATTGATGTCCATTTTGGTGCATCAATTTTATGGAAGTAAAATGAGACCTCTTTCATTAAAAAAAAAAAAAATTCCTTTTTCTCGTTGAAACGGATTAAAGGGGGTCACTGACAGACCTACACCTTATAAATACACGGACGGATTAAAGGGGATTGCCCTCTCCAACCCCCCCCCCCATCCTTTAAACCGCCAGTGACTTTATAAAATGTAGTATCCTCTCAATAAAACAGACATCACTACTTGCGAAGAAAATAAATGAATAATAAATAAATACATTAATAAAAAAAAAGTCATTCAAAGCTCTGTGAATAGATTTATTTGTGAAGGATGAAAACGGAATAAAAATAAGACGCACGTACAGCAAGCCAAGGAAGAACTCCTTTCGATACACACAAAACGAATGTCTGGTAGCAAAAGACGGAAAATAAGTTTTGCGGGGTTGATTTGTTTCGAAAATTGACTCTATTCAAATAAAAAGGCGAAACAGTTTCACACATAAATCAATATCGTCCCGGGAATATAGAAGAAAAGGAAGGAAAAAAAAATTGCGGCAGGTAGCGAGAGCGGCTTCATTTGCATTTTACATTTGAAAGTGCGTTTTCCGATATACGGACAGCAGAAAGGGAACTAATTTATTTTCATGGTTTGTTTTAGCACATTTTATTAATGCAGCGTTTTGTGTGTGCATTTTGTAGAGTCGCTCGAGCAAAATTATTTATCGTTAGGGAGAATGGATTTACGTATAGTTTTTGTTGCAGGCACTGTGCATTCTTCGACATAGCAAGAAAGACCAAACATGCCGATTTGAAAGCACTTTCCAACACATTATTTGCTACATGTAGAGGAGAGGAGGTACAAGAACTATCTGCTGTGGAATACCAATTACATTTTCTTACTACAACTTTACAGGTTTTTGAATAAAATCCCCAAAATCATCATGAGTGCATGACATAACTAATTGTAATGAAATGACACCCGTAAAGAAAAACACCCTCTATTTTGTTGTTACAGAAAAAAAATATTTTGGAAAGTTACGAATGGAGGTTGATATGAAATAGTCAGGTATTACGGAATAGGTGGTTTAAACCGTTAAAAAACAAATTATACTTAAAAAAAATATATTTTTAACTATAGAACCCTATTTTTTAGATTACGTTAAACTTTTTTCTGCATCGTTAAACTTTTTTCTGCATTTTTTGCCATACATTTTCTGCTTGTCTATTTTCGCAAACATAATCTTCTTTCTCTGCTCCGGAACAGTCAGGGTGAGCCCACCGAGAACAGCTGAAGCACTGAATCCAAATTTCTCCTCATTGATTTCGGAGAATTTGCCGTTATAGAAGACATGTTCAGCGTCTTTTTTTTCTGGTTTATTAGTTTATGGCATGAAATCCATTACAATATTACCTGTGTTACGTGTCGAGTATTCTATAATACCCGACACGCAGTGGCGTACCTTAGGGGATCACCTCCCCCCCTCATTTTTTGCCATACAAAATGAATATTCTTCAATACCTTATCACACACACGTATGCATTTACGTGAGTTGCAGTAGTCGTAACTCCCCCCCCCCCAAGAAACATTTCTGACTACGCCACTGCCGACACGTCATCTGGGAAAATGACCCTTCAAACTGATGGAAAAACACTGTCAGTTAAAAACTAACCACAGCACAACAAACTACAATTATTTTAGTGTACACTACGCGTAACATCAAATTAAGTGACGTATAAACTAGTAGATTGCAATGTTTGAAACCGTATCTGCAAGAACTCTCGAAAATCACAAAACACATTTTGTTCTGTGTATCGAGTGGTACGATAATAACAAGCGGAACTCCCAATGCATTATAACATGGGGATCTTCCTTGAATATAGCTCACGGTATTCCCATGAGACAATACAGCAACTGACAGAGCCGAAAACTCGGCATTCCATATTTCTCGATTATTCCTTAATATCCTCCTCTCCTTTACTACTAAGCGTTGTACAACTCTTTAAAAAAAATGAGACAGTTAATAAATGAAACACTGATTCGATGAGGGTGAGCCAGGTATTCACTAAACCCTGAAACCCAAGTGCAGCACGAAAACTACTTTACATTTCTACCTTATAGTGGAAAGAAAACAACATTGCATTTTTCTTTACTTTAGTGTGGGTCATAAACAAAATTACATTATTGGCCTTACTGGGATAAAAAAAAAACTTTACATTTTTACTTTCCGATCACGTACCCTATAAGAAAGTATTGTAATCATGAAAAAATTAGACTATGATGGATTTATACGTTTTGGGGTATTCTGAATTCATGTATGCTGTTTTTACGATGATGCATGTATATTATGTATGTATGTGTATGTGCGTGTGTGTGAGTTTGGTATATATATTATAAACCAACCTTGTACGACTGATTTTGATTTTGATTTGTATAGTACTTATAGTTTTTTATCAGGGCTCTAAAAAGGATTTTTATACATTAAGGGCCCATAGAAGCAAATTCTTGAAAGTGCGCTGTGCGTCAAAACAGTACATTGCATTGAGCGCAAATTGGGTAGCGTATATTATAAGTCACAATCACATGACCTGAGTAGATTTTGGTGTGTGTACAGTTGATAGTTTATTCACAGCGTTGCATAAAAGAATTCTAGGGCATCACGGCCTAATAGACGCAAATTATTTGGAGTTCGCTTGTGTCTAAATGGTGCATTCCAATAAGCTCAAATTTGGTATGAATATTATACATCACAGTCACACAGCCCACATAGATTTTTGTGTGTGTAGGACTTATAGTGTTTGACAAGACTAAAACACACACACACACACACACACACACACACAATAATGCATTGCGGTCTATAGACACACATTTCTGGCCATATTTTGGGTGAAAACAATTTTACATTTCTGATTTCTGGCCTTATTGTGATGAGAAAACAACTTTCTTTTAAAACTTTATTGTGGGGGGAAAAAACAATTTCGCAGTTTTTAATTTATTGGAGCAAAAACAACTTTACATTTCTGACTGTATTGTGGAATGACAATCTCTCTGAATTTTTTCTCTTTTTCAATATGCCCAGAACGTTAAGTAAATGACATATATGACAAGTATATAGTTAATGTTTTGTTAATCCCCGTTCAAGAATAATATTTTTCTAAGAAATACACTGAAAAACAAAACAACCACAAAAAAAGTTCATTCAGCGTGGAATTTATTTAAGTAATGTAAGGTCACAGGGCAAAACGTTCAGTCTAACTTTGGTGAGACACGTTATGCTACTTGAAGACTATTCCCCGCATATCCCTAAATAAAAATTCCCCTGGGAAAACGACCAGTATTTATGTAGTTTCTGAATTCAAATCACCGGTGTGGATTGATATTTTTGCATAAGTGCAAGTGAAAAAAAAGAGTAATAATAATTCTGAAAATATAAGAAACCGCTTATAAAGGAAAGAATAAATTGCTCCTCATTGCATATATTTACGCATGAACGATAAAGTACTCCACGCACTTATTTCAAATAAGAATTTTTTTGAAGTTTTTCACAATCGAGGTAGAGCTATTCCACGTTTTTTTAAAAGCATTCTTAGTCTTATTTCATCGACGTAATATCCCATTGGTCTGTCAGCGGCTAGTCTTTAGCAATGTTACACTGATTCTGATTAAATCAAGTTTTCAAATTTCTGCTTTGACTCATAGCACATTTATTTGATCATATGTATTCTGTGTGTGAGACATTCTCGAAAAATATTACAAATTATGACTTGTATTCAATGAAATCCAAGTTTTTCTGCTTTTTTTTAATCAATATATTGAACCGTAGTTTTTTTTTTTTAAATCAATATACTGGGCCATTGATATGCGTTGATGAAATTCAGTAGAAAATCGATAGAAATTGATACAATTTAGCATTAAGATGTATAAAATTAATAGCTAGTAGATAGCAAAGAGCATAATATGCTAATCTTTGTAAAGTAAATAAATTCTCTTTTCGTTTAAAGAAAAATGAACTATTTGGAAGTAACAAAAGTAACAGAATGAACATGTAATTTAGTTAATAGTTTGAATAGTTCTATTTATTTAAATGTCATAAGCTATTTATGATACTTATTGTTGTTACCCGCCATATGATAGGCATAAATACTGAATGCCCTTGTAAACTTCATTTTAAAATAATAGTGATATCTGTTATCAGAGTGGACATTTTCCCTCTTTTATGAAGCAAACAATTAATCGTGTCATTCACAAAGACACACAAATTTTATGACATTTTAATAAATTAAATAGTTTTCAAGGCAATAACAATAAAATGTTTTATAAAAACAATTGTTTTAAAACACATGTTGAAAGTGGAAATTGCAGAAAAACAATATAAATTTATAATACAAGATTTTAAATACATTCGTTCACACAATATCACATGAAAATAAGCAGTGATGGAGAATCAACATTGCTTATTCGTATTTATTGATTTTTGACTTTTCAATGATCCCCCTCCCGGTTGCGTAAAAAATAGGCGGGGATGGAAGGTAGACGAAAAATCGGCCTGTCTAGTCAGACAAACCAGCTGCAAAAGCTTTAACACTTAACACTAACACAGCTTATTCACCTACGTCACACTAAGGTGAATAAGCTGTAGCTACTACACACACGAAACACAGATGACAGCTTTGTACAAAAAAAAAAAAACCTCTGAAGTTATACTGTGCGCTGATATATTAATAATTTAAACGCAATTTAAATTTTGTAAAAACGAATTCAAATTATTATATTAATTTGGAAGATAGTACTAAAAGTATTATGCTAATAAAATTGGCAAAATTGCATAGATTGATCCGTATATTCATGATTCGTACAAGGAAAATATATGTATTTCGTTCGATATTACTTACATAGACACGTGCCATTGTCTAGTTTTAGCTACATCTCTGTGACACGTGCAAAAAGCTTGCTTACAAGAATTCAAAACCCTTCCACAACCACTTTACAACTGGACTTGTTAGTAAAAAAATGATGGTATAGCGAATATCCAATCAATGAACTATTATAGAAGGGAAGGTAAGCAAACAAGTGGGTTTATATTAAAATACTGAATTATTTGTATACATATCCAAGATTAAGTTACTTGTTCATCAGTCAAAAGTATACGTTGTATTCTTTCATACTTTATAAAGCAAACAATGCCATAATGATTTATTGATTCAAATAATGAAGGCGAAATGTTTTGATACAATAGATTTTTGTTAAAAGCAGCTGAATAAAATGGGAAGTTTCAAGAATACAAAGTCTCGTGCAGTTTTACTCCTTTATTTAAAGTTATTGGACGGAAACCAGTTATTACTATTTATTACGAGACACAACACCATTATTAAAACTTATTTGTCAAGTTAAACCACAAATATACCGCTTGTTTACATAAAATGACGAACTGATACGGTTTGTTTGTACAAAACTAGCTTACGAATTTCACCGCTGCATGGCGTTCATAATATTATGACGTCAGGTGAATACTCCCTATTATGATAGAAAAGTTTGTCTCGTCTCGCATAACAACTGTAAATTTCTATCTTATCTCCTCTAGCATCCATTGTTAAAAATAGGACGGCACATTTAAAGCATTTTCCACGCTTAAAATTCTGTAAAACATATTTTTAAAGTGCGAAATTTTTATTCCTTAAAATTTTAAATTAAACTGCATTTCAATTCAAAGCAATTTTGGATCGTTATGAGCATTATTATTTAAAATAAAATATTTTTTATTACACATTTATCTTTAATTATTTATGCACGTTGTTTGAACATCCATTCAAAACAACAACTGACAGCAGAAGTTCAATTGTAGAAATC
This sequence comes from Cheiracanthium punctorium, assembly GCA_038373885.1. Taxonomy (NCBI): domain Eukaryota; kingdom Metazoa; phylum Arthropoda; class Arachnida; order Araneae; family Cheiracanthiidae; genus Cheiracanthium; species Cheiracanthium punctorium. Next base: position 416,129 of record JAWZYV010002307.1, on the reverse strand, counting down.
AGATACGGTTGTTAATTTACTAGTATAATACTACTCTGTCTTACTACTCTGTCTTACTACTCTGTAATCTCCAACCCTTCTTCAATTGCAAAAAAGTTCAACTTTCCACAGAGGTAGAAGTATCGAGTAAAGGTTCGATTTTTCTATCCGGGTGGACGGCGGAGATTTTTTGCAATTGATGAAGAGTGGATATTTTGTACAATCGTATTGATAAATACGTATTTTTTTTATTAGTGTTATTCTACAATTTTTTTTTAATAATTAATATTACCTTCTAACACAAGTTTTCAGCTGAGTGTTAGAGTTACTTTTCAGCAATGTCGGAAATTTTTTTTAAAATCATAAGAATTGCATCTACAGTCCAGTATTGATAATCCGACATACATGAGACCAGACAACCGCCGGATTATTGAAAAATTCCAGATTATCTGTTGTAAAGAAAATGTACAGATAAACTGCACATTTTTTTTCAGTTAAAAAAAAGTACTCAAGGTTTGGCTATGAGAAATAATTATTTTATTGTTTTTTGTTTCTTTGATTTATAAATTAGATTTGGCTATGAAAAGATCTCGATACTCGTTTTTTGTCTCTTTGATTTATAAATAGGATTTGTCTATGAAAAATAATTATAACTTGTTTTTTTGTATCTTTTATTTATAAATAGGATTTGGCTATGAAAAATAATTATTATGTGTTTTTTTCTTTGTTTTATAAATATTATCAAAAACACACTCTTGTAAACGTTTAACGATGTCTTTAAAAAAAAAAAAAAAACGCGTCATTTCGATACATAAATACAAATAAGCTAATCCTGCCAAGTCCTTGAGAATTTCTAGAATACTTCTTTACAAGCTATACTATATACAGTAATAAATGATAAACCTATATCACGTATAAAACTTTCATAAAAAATTCTTAAAAAAAAAAAAAAAAAAAAAAAAAAAACAGAGGGATGTGCCACTCTTCCAAATTTTTTTCTAGGCTGCTCCATTTCGAAGAATTTTTTTCAAAATTTCATAAAGGACACTCTTGTTTCATTTACGATGATATGTAGTGCAGCTTATGAAGAAACAGCCTGAATTTTTTCGAGTGCCCGAGCACAATTAGCTTTTTTTTCCTTTGTGTACAGGTCCGTGGAGGAGATTTTGTTTCTTCGAATAACACCCTTAACCACAAGCACATTATCATTTGCGATGCCATCGTGAGCAGATAATGAAATTTGAACACCCGTTTTCTGAGGGCTCCGGATAACCAAATGTGCCGGACTAACCAACTGCCGCATTATCAAGATTGTACTGTACTTGTCTCTAATCTAGTTTAATGATTTGAAGCGCAGCCGTATTCGTATGGATAAAGAAGAACAACTACATGTGCTGCCCAACCCTGAGTAAAAGCAGTCGTTTCCCTCGCTCGATTTAACTACCAGCAACATGGCGGTCGATGGAATCGCCAATCGCGTGTAACAGAGAACTTTTGTGATACAGCCGGCTGTGCAGAAACCATGTTGCTGGTTCTTAATCTGAACTATAGTAACGGATGCATTTTTTCAAGATTGGGGCCATCTAGCCGTTTTTATTTATTTTTTGATACTGAATTCATTTAAATTTTTTTTTGCGACTAAGAAAAGAAAACGCTGGAATTAGGTGGTTTCAGGAGCGCCACCGCGAGTTAAAGTGTTGCATTAAATCATTTTTAATTCACGCCTATTGAGTGGAATTCATACATTTGCAAAATAATTAGACATTAGACAAAGATCAGGGTTCCCATTAGAAAAAAAAAATGGGGGAGATTTCTCACCCATCCAAAAATTTTGAGTGAGATTTCTGAAAGTTAAGTGAGAACATAAATATTGTTTAACTTTATTTTATTTATTTATTTTATTTATAGTACAATTTCAATAACACCGATTTTTCCATTCATTAAAAAATTTTACAGCTTGATCATATGGAAAACTTTCTAAATTGATATTTCCATCAGCTATTCTAATAAGATTGCTTAAATTTGCACTTGAAAGTGCACTGAAATTTGCGCTTGAATTGTTAATGGATATTCAAAGTTAATGAATATTCAAATTTATTCAAAGAATCACATCCAGATTAACTAAGCAAAAGAATTATTAACTATAATATTTTATCTAGTATAATAAAATTATATAAAATAACTTAATATTTATATAATATATTTATATTAATATATATTAAAATTATATAAAATATCTTAATATTTATATAATATATTTATATAAATATTAAATTATATTATACTACAAAGTTGGTAAGATACAAATATGTCTGACAAAGTTAAAACAGATATAGTTCAGTTCAAATTCTTACTACAGTATAAGCTAGATTATCCGGCATTTAACCGGAAAATTTAAGCTTTTTTTTTGGGGGGGGGTGTCTTCTTAAAAGATTGATTAACTCTTACTGTGAACGACACTGTGAACGACAACGACTCACTCTTACTGTGAACGACAACTAAGAACGGGAGGGGGGGGGGAGGTCCAAATTTCAAACTGCCAGAGGTTATCAATAATTCTATGAATCTTGGAGGTATATAAAAAAAAAACAGATGAAATGCTCTCTAAACTCATATACGATAGACACACATACAAAAACAAAACATTTTACAGCAGGCAAGCAGGAGGAGAAAAATCAACACGTCAGCTCAGCGCCGATAGCATTAATTAATATTCCCCCTCTGCATTCCGATGATTTAACCCTGTATCTCTGAACAGAAACTCAAAAGAGGAAGAGGGGGGGGGGGGACGCTTCATTGCGGCCGCGGCACGCTCGTTATCCGACAGTAGTAGCGAGTAAAAACAAATTTTTGTATATGTAAACTGGCGTTTTTAAACTTTCAAATAGCGTGCGAGAATCTCGCGCAGGTGGCGAATATTTTGCAGCGCGAGAATACCTCGCGTTGTAATATTTTTTGCGCGAGATTTAAGACATTTAGGCGAGATTCTCGCGGTCTCGCACTCTAGCGGGAACCCTGACAAAGATGCATGTCTCTGAAGGAATCCAAGAAAACAAACTTTAACACCGAGTAACAAATGACAAGAAGAAATTCGGATTCTGCGCGGCAACACAAAATTCACATAAAGAAATGAAAAACAAAAAAGCAAAAATCAGTGTTACTATATTTTTCACCTGCACAAAATGCTATTCCAACACGAGAGGTTCGGAACACAAATCAATAACGCTTCAGGAAAAGAAATATAATAAACAGGAGCGGCAGAGAGACGGTCTTTTGCATTTTATGTTTCAAATAAAAGTTTTCGTGTGGAATACGAGTGCTGTTCTTCTAAGGACGTAACTTTCACAAAGCGATAAGTATCACAGTACTTTCGAATAGCTTTAAAATCAAATCAATAATGTTCAAAGCTCGAAAAAAATGAATGATGCTTCTACGCCAAATGCACACTTACACTATCTGTAACTTTGTTTGTGTGAATAGGGAAATGCAATTCCGATCCCGCGCGAACGGGATCCACAAATGTTTGCAGGACTAGTCTCGCGGGATTGAAACTGAAGAATAATTTATTTTTAGTAAAATTTCATGCTACATTCCCATAACTTAATTGACCAAAACTTTTTGCATATTATCTTATCTAACATTGCATGAATCAAAGTTACAAATTCTAATTTAAAGTTTTATTTTTCTAATTATCTTCCAATGGGAGTCAAGATAAAATATTGTAATCTAAATTTCTCGTATTTAATCTAAATTTCTCGCTAACTTGCCAATCTCCAAATGGACTGAAATATTTCATACTAATTTATATCTTAGCAAACAATCAGGAATCCATTATAAAAAGTTTTCCCTTTAGGTTTTAATTTTTTTTATAGTTCATGGTTTTAGTTATTTTGCTAAAATTAAATCAAGACTAGGAAACGATTCACTGGGTTTGTTCGATTCTTTTACATTCTTTTTTCAGCAACTAAGAAACTAACAATGAGAATGATAATGTACCTGCAAATTTTATATTTCTGTAAATTTTTTTCTGTACATAAAATTAAAATTCGTATTAAGATCTTTTTCCTTTTATTATTTCGCTCAGCAATCAGTTGTTAAATTAATTCTAAGCTTGAGGGAAATGCTCATCTGTAGCTTGTCTAGCAATGTTCTCGTGGGATCGAGCATTGCAGCCGGATCAATAAATGCTTATCCCAAAATAAAGCGAAAACAAAAACAGTGTGGGGTTGGATTGCATTCTCAAATCTTCAGTGCCCTAAAAAGGGTGGTGAAAACGAAGACAAGGTGATGAAGATGAAGAATAAGAGCCAGTGATCATGTGTGGGTGCCGATACCCACGGGCAAAGAAGGGAGAGGCCATATAGTAACCCATCCCTCCCCCTAATTCCCACATTGCTATGATTTACATACTGGTATAACGCAGATGTGCTTCAACACTAAATATTATATCTTTCTGGGTAGAACACTTGACTTGCCCACCCTCAACCTTTAAAAAATCTTATTTTTCCCACCTTTTCTCTGTTGAAATGAATTCCTAGCTGAATAAAATGTCAATCCCGCCGGATCAATAAATCTCAATCCCGAAAACCCACGAAACGAAAAAAGGGTGTGGGATTGCATCCCCTAGTTTGAATGCGACTTTCAGAGATAACATTCGAAAGTATAATAATATGGAAAAATTCCGTATGATTAAGATGATTTTATAATATTTCGTAATTCTTCACTGTTTCTAATCGTGTGTGGTACAGCTCGTAAAAGGGCATTCTAAATTTTTCGAGTCTAACATAATTGGATTCTTCACAAATCTGTTCAAAAGTTGCATAATTTCTGAAAAGAACAATGTGATGAAAATCAGATTTAAAAAACTCGGCATTCACTACAACCAAGTAACCTTCGGTAAGTAAGAAAATAAACCAATTTCAGTCATTTCGTAACTGTAATTTATCGCTTCAGATAGCGATACAATAACCGCACTGCAGCTTAGACGCAGTCCCACTTTAACTTGAAGTTACCTTCCCCGCAGATGCACTGTTGTGAAAGAAGAACGGTGTTTACAGGCATCGTAAAACAAGGTGGAATGAAAAAGCGCCACTGTTTCATTCTGCTTCAGAGATCTGGTTTCGGAAGGGGGGAAAAACCAAAAATAAACTAGTCTCGAATGCTTTCTTTAAAAAATATTGTTTTAATAAAAACCTCGATTTTATGTATATTAGGAGACATTGCCAAATGGGAAAAAAAAAAAAAAAAAAGAAGACGTACATATGAAACAAGAAAGATAAATTATGCCAAAAGGAATGGATTATAAAAAAAATTCCAACACACTCTTATTTGTAAAAATTACCTTGTAAAATACGTAAGAAAGTCGATCGTTTCGGCTGGTACAGAACATCCAACCTTCTTCAATTTCAAAAAAAGCTCAACCATCAGCACGTTACAACCGTACTACCTGTATGGATGGTTGAGCTTTTTTGCACGTGAAGAAAAGTGGACCTTTTGTACTACCGAGACTATCACTTTAATAAACATCTTTTTTAGAGTTATTTATGAAGCTTTTAATTAATTTTAGTTTTAACACCAGTTTTCGTTCAGTTTTCTTGTTGCACTCTTATTTGCTTATACTGCTCATTATCAAATGATTAACAAGTTTGATCCTATCGTTGAAACGGGATTGACCACTACTAGTAAGGCCATTTTATTATGGGATTACCTAGCAAGCGGGCAGCATCACCCCCTATGAAGGGACGGACAATTTAACAGCCAAGCCCCAGTTAAATCCGGAACCATGGTCGTAGAGAGTGGTGCGCTAACCATCATGCAATCTGGCATCCCCCCCCCCTACACACACACACTTCTGTCTCCAACGTTACTTCTCTGTAAGTGATCGTTTCAGTCACTATGCGTACCCATTGATGCATCCCTATAAGAGATCGTTACAGTCCCTATGAAAGATCTGTAAATACTATCTGTACCCATCGTTGCTTCTATATAAGAGATATTTAAGGTTCCTATAAAAGATGTATAAATGTTATCCGTACTTACCGTTGCTTCCTGGCACGGTCCTTTTAAAAGATCTGCAAGTGTTAAGCATACTATTTTTGACGAAATGCATTCTTTTATGAACTCTCAATAACATTTATCAATTTCGTTTTATTCGAGATAGATGAATCTCTTTAAAATGTACTTTGAATGATGACTCTCACAGATCCTACGTACTGGAATTCTTTTCGGTGCTGCTGTAAAAAAGAAAGAATCGTGCTGTGCACGCCGTCTTCAAACACGGCGCATGGTACTGCTTAATATCAATAACGAATCCATCAATCTTTTCAACATCGTTGGAGAGTGTTGAAAAAAAAATTAAACTAACAGACCGATCCTTAAACCGTTCATCCGCTCGTTGCCACCCGCAAAACAGAAATACGACACCTTATTTCCCACGGGGGCATTCCCAGCATTTTTGATATTCATTTCAAGCCTCCCAACTTCCTGTTACGACGAACGCAGCTTACGTTACGAGTTTTCAAATGTTCTATATTTAACCGCTTCTCGCAAATGAGCGGAATGAAATTCACCATCATATTTATTGAGACGTCAGCTCCGTTATTCAATGAGAAGCCTGGGAAAACGCACTTCTGAATATATGAGGAGTTTGAACTAATTTTGCGCGGGGCATGTACACACATTTACTTGAATATCTACAGAGCACAAATTTCGTAGTGGCCTGATACGTTTATAAAGTCATTCAATGTTTATGACGCTTAGAAATGATATAGAGTTTAGTAATTCAGCGGTACACTCTTGTTATTATGATGATGGTTTACTTGCTCTGTTGTAGTACTCAGGGAAGGGAAAAACAACAAACAGAAAACGTGTGCTTTTCCAAGACAATTGAATCAACTTCGTTCACAGAACACTCAGCGACTGAGTTGTTGCCAGAGCACCATTTTGTTTCTACACGAATCTCACTATGCAAATTTATTAACTTAAAAATAATTTAGAAATTTACCGTAAAGTAAATTTAATGTATGATGCTAGACTGAGAATTTTATTATTGTTATTAAATGTATGCACTTAAATTTATTTTTTAAGGGCAAATTTATGCAGTAAGATCTGTCTTAAACGCAAACCTTTTGCTCTGATTTTTTTTTTTTTTATTGCAAGCAGATTTCCGTTTCATATGCAGGGCTATTCATAAAACCATTATGGATAATGTATAATGTGATCAAAAGATTTGTACTTTGTCTGAAATCAAAATATAGTTTTTAAAAAAAATCGCAGAAATCTATTGCGCAATCACTTTTTCAAGCATTACCAAGGTTGGTTTATCACTAATTTGTTTTTAATCCATTTATTCAATTTCGCACTATGTGCTAATCAAAATTTATATAATTTTCATAATCTATATTCAACAACTTGAAAAAATTCAAAGCCTATAAAGTTGAGCAAACTTCTTATATTCCAAAATCCTTTCTATTCACTTAAATTGTGTTAAAGCGATACGCAAATAAAACTTTAGGGTAATTTACTTTCTAAAATATTCTTTCTATATAAATAAAAATGTGTGTACATGTATGTGCATGTATTTAACGTTTACTTCTAAACGATTTAAAGTACTCCTTACTCCTAAAATTCGGAATTTTGCACAGATATGCAGACAGACATAGAAAAAGGAAAACACGGCTATATTAGAAATGTGAACATGTTTTGCGATTTTTCGCCAATTTCAGCTCCAGAAATAGCTTTTACTTAAGGATATAATTCATATCCTTAAATAAAAAAAGTGAATCGTTTGCGTGATAAACTCAGGTATCATACGGGGAAATTAACGTCATTTTGATGTCACGAGCTAAAAAATGCTTTGAAAATCCAATTCTGACTGCAAGTTGTGACGTAAAAATATTGCCACAGGTGAAATGATTCCGCAAATTATCATTCCTTACAATTAATTGTTCGGTGGAAAAAATAGCCTCAGAAATTTTCCCTCAGCAGTCCGAAAAATCGTCTGCTAAATATATATATATATATATATATATATATATATATATATATAATATATAATAGCTTACTTACGTAAAGTGAAATCCCAAGATAATCCAACGATAAAGTGAAGAAAATATAAAAAATAAAAAAGTAGATAGCACATGGTGCCAATTAACGAGCTTATTCCGGATAAGTGTTTAAATATAGCCTTTTAAGGCAATGAAAGAGTGGAAAAATTGAATATAAAGCGCCAAATTAGAACTGGTGTGCTTTTAAGCCTAATCACATGTAATCAGAAATAGTCCGAAAATGGAGTTAATATTGAAATGGTGTGCTCTATCATCAGGCGCCACCGCACACACATTTCAATTTAATCGAAAAAAACAATAATAGCTAGGTTTCTGCAAGTTACCTGACCAAAATTAGGGTCCTTTTGTAACTTGGGGGCGCGACCGTAGCTATTAGAAAAAAACGAGGAAGTGGACCGACACGAAGATCAAAGCTCAGTAATGGAGGCAGTATTAGTGCATGTTGCCATCAGAGAAGGCTTAATGCAATCAATAGACAAGTAATGCCATGGAGTGTGAATAAAAAATGATATATTAATAATACTTTGGAAGTATGGAAAGGAAAAGAATAAATAAATAAAAAAAGGTAATAATTAAATGAATAAATAAAAAGAATAAAAATGGTAATAATTAAATGAATAAATAATAAAATAAATATTACACTAGTATATCTAGCCTATGTTTTACGTAGTACTAGCTGCAGTAGCTAAGAAGTACTTAGTTGAGGTTGTGGAAATGGAGAAAAACTGTAGCAATAATATTAACAATAATGATATTTATAATAATTATATATTCATTTATTATTGCTATTTATGCTAATATAATTGTAAAATATTTAGTTAGAACAGTACTCTGTTTGGCTTCATTGGTTACAGACTCACATGAAAAGGAAAAAGTACCAGTAATCAACCATTCTTAAGAATAGATTTTTTTTTTTTTTTAAATAAAATATATAGATATATATTTTATGGTTTTTTTTTTTTTTTTTTTTTTTTTTTTAAATATAGAAAGAACCATCAACCAACCCCATCCTCACCAACCAATATTCTGATTAGGACATACAGTTTTTTTGATTACATAGAGGATATAAAATAGAAGTTAGAAATATATATATATATTTATTTTTCTTTATTTCTTTATATTTACTTTTTTGAGGGGAGGGGGAGAATTTGGCATCAAATAAATTGATTTACCCGTTAGTGTGCACGAGATATAATAAATTACTTTCAAGTATGAGGATTAGAAATATTTGTGCTTCTTTCCGTATGAAGAATGGGTCACATCAGCTAGCATGTATATAATCTTTTTATAATTTCGAATCTTGCACTTAAGTTGACTAAAACTCTAAACGCAACCAATTTTCGTTTCATCCACTTCAGCTGTTCACACATGAAGCGTCACAGACGGACAGAAGCCGTTCTGGCTTCCTTAATGCTTGAACTCAATATATACCGCAAAAAAATTTTGATTTCAGGTAATATACACATTAAAGTTTCATTCCATTCACTCAAAGATTCCGTTTAATATTTGTCCGCTATAAATAAACGGAGTATTCTACGACATCGAAAGCTCAACCGACATATGATTTACATGTAGTTTTCTACAATGGCTGTTCCTTTTAACATAAGTTGAAATCATAAAACGAAAATTTAATCGAAGTAGCAGTACAATGAAAAAGAAATACATGAGGAATAAAGTACACATGGCATACCTATGTAGCATAAGGATGTCAATGTCAGCACGCCACCTGTTTCCAAATACCTTATAGGCATTATGTGAACAAACTGTCAAACCAAACTAACAGGAAAAGTAATTTTACTGTGGGTTTTGAAAACCCTTTTTTTTACAATGTTTGTTCCTAGAAAGACCAATAATGAAAGGTAAAAGGAAATCAAAAGCAAAAACTATTAAGTGTGCCGGAAACTAATGTTTTTCCACATTAGATTCCACCAAATAAAATTTTAACCAGTTTTTAATTACAAACAAGTTGCGCCGAATGATAGGTTTCATATTTGTTGCAGTTTAAAGGATGAATTTCATTGGCGTTACTGTATTTTACCTTTCAATACTTCTTTTCTAGACTTTACAGATATACAATATACAGTCGAATGACGTTAAGGCCAAAAGGCTTAGCACAAAATTTCTCTCAAGACGAAGGAAAACAGTCTTCCAATCATGACTTGCCTTTTGTTATTTTATTGGTTAAAAGCAATTTCGGTTGATACGAAAAGATTTTTGCAATCCTACAGTTGCGTTTTAACGAGGTTGGACTGCATATTAATTTTATTATGTATAAAATAAATGAACATTCACCGACATTTACTTTAAACAATGAGTGCTCAGAGATCTTTATGTAAAGATTCTTGAAAACCTATTGCTATATATTCACGCCCTTTTCAATAGGGTAAACAGTTCACAGCAACAACATACTTAAGTATTTATGTATTCTCCCGTCGGCCAATTTAAACTAGATTTATCTTCCAGAAACTTTATTGTCAATAATAGAAAACTAATAGATAATTAGTAGTAACTAAAATTTGTTAACCCCCATTCAATCATGCTAGAAAGCGTCAAAGAGACGCAATAAGTAGGTACGAATGTTTAATTTTTTTAGAAATCGATGCCTACTGTCTGGAATTAGAACACGCATGTACCGACGGACAGACAAAAAACGTAAACAATTTTACAATTTGTTGGAAAGCGTTCTAAAAGTCCTCTTTATAGATATACTTTCCTTCGTTCCTAGAAATAAAAAGAACAACAGTTTTCCGCGTGTTTTCGTCATAACAGAACTTAGGGCGATATAACTGATAAATATTTCCTTTAATAAATTAAATTATAACACCAGCAACTCACACCTCTTCAGATTTGAACAGAATCTAGAATTTCATTATACGAAAAGCACCAGCAGACTAAACCGATAATTATTTTCACCAAAATTTAATCAATTCGGCAGGGCGTTTGAAAGGATTTATTTAGCGAGTAACACCATTGTGGTAAAGTTTGATTCGCTTAAGTATCGTTAAAATTTGAATCGAGGGTAAACGCATTAAAACAGATAAATTTTAACGAGCTTTGTATAAATGGTAAGTAAATACAGCAATGGGGGAGGAAGGAACGCAAAGTGGAAGATCGTAACACTGCGGCGAAATTAAATTATTGAGAAGAGTGTGTGTGTGTGTGTGTGTATACAGAGCTATTCATGAAGCTCTTTGATTTTGTCTTTTGGCGAATGGTAGAAATTTGATTGGTTTTTCTTTGCGTACGTGGTCATTCTTCTCTTGATGCAGTGAAATTTCCTTTAGTGACCACCCCATAAAACGATCAACTTTTATTTATGATTGATTGGCGTTTCTTTTTTCACGCGCAACACTGATTTTTACCTGTTAATGCAGGTATCTAGAGAAATTCTTACCAATATTTTATTTTACCAACTCTTGGCAGTAAAGGCCATGGTAGTCTAGTGGCTATACAAGTTGAACTGGTAACCGGAAGGTTGCGGGTTCGATTCCCGACCAATCGCCGAAGGCAACTGTGTACATACGATATACGTGCATGCTAAATCCATGGTTTCGAAAATCCGCTCGGGGCGGTCGCTGGCAGTTTCCGAGTGTCGCGAATATTCTGAAATCTCCCCACTGATGAGGGTCCAATTTGTGACAGAAAACACTAGGAAGGTCACAAATAGCTCTAAAAGACACATTCGGTGACGTGATCTGCCTTCTTCTAGCAACAAACTGATGTTTGTAGATGTATGCTTTATATTACGCTTACTATTTAACAGAGTCATGATTATTACTGTCGCCAGTAGGGATCGATCGCCTCGGACTGTATACAGGGTGTCTCAAAAGGTCGTTGCCAAAGAGCACGCTAGTTTGCCATGTCACGGCAAACAAGATTTACCTAGGAACTTGCAAACGGCGACCACTAGAGGTCGCAAGCGTATGGACGCGTAATCATTTATGTTTAGGACGTTACCGAAGATGGGTAGTGAATAGGTTTTCAGAAAACTCAGAAACGCGGGCCCGATATGCACTATACGCGTGTAGTAGTTGCCGTGGATAACTAACACACATACCAATAAATAAGTCGTCTAATAAAAGTCATATCGCTTTTTCGTTACATCTTTTTTCCCTCCTCTCTACGCCTGCTAACACTGTGCTTAAGGTACATTCGTACCGCCGCTCGTCCATTCCCAACCGCGGCCCCATACATGTAATGCATATGGACCAATTCTGAGTTAGTAACATCGATTTCTGTGAACATCACTCTCTAGCGGTCGCCGTTTGCAACTTCCTATGAAAATATTGTGTCTTATGGTATGACAGCCTTGGCATGTTAAGCCTGGCAACGACACCTTTTAAGACAGCCTGTACATGTTATTGATAGAGACTAAATAACATGCATAGTTCATTTTACAGAGAGATCCAAAAGCCTTTAAATACATAAAGGCCTGTGGACAGCCAGTCCTTGAAGTCCATAAGGATACGTTTCTCTATTTTATACAAAACAAAAAGGAATACATGTTAGAGAAGATCATTAAAGAGTGCGTAATGTCAAAAGTGGTGTACGAAACATTGAAGCTATTTTACAAGGGCAAAAGATTGTCATAGATTTGGATTCTCAGAGCAATGATTAAAAATATATAATTAAATGTCCATGCCGCAGAGGAAGTATTCGAAAACTCATTCCGGGAACCAACCACAGTCAAAGAAAAGAAATCGCACACGATTATTTTTGGGAGTATTTCGAAGAAATAAAATCTACCTCAAGGTTTTAGTACACAAATTGAAATAAATTGATTACCCCAGGGACTGGAAAGAATTCAGGATGATTCTTTGATACCGATTATTCTCAATTCAAGAGTTTTGAAACCTTCATTCATAAGCCAACTGAGCTATTGCACTACTTTTACTTTTTACTTTACTATCTAAATTTTAAATGGATTACTAAATATTAATCTTAATATCTAAAATTTATCGTTTACTTAAAACATATTCTAAAATAATATCGCATTAAAGAGCTCCATTTGTAAATTTAAAACATCCTTTTTCTATAAATATAATTTTTTTTTAATGTTTTACTATTCCTTGTGACAAATTTTACGAGGTGTTCTCAAATATAACGTAAAATCAAAATCAAAGCATCTGATGTGAAAACATATCAAAGTGAAAATTTACGTATAATTATGACAAACAAACACTAGAGATATTTCTATAACTTATTTTACAAATCCAAAACAAAGCAAAACAATGAAAAATGCATCTTCATAGCACATTTTTCATCTCCCTTCTTTATGCTGTCTTGGCACTCATCCATATGCAACAAAACAGAGGCAAACGTCCAATCAATACTAATTAGTTTTGTTAAACGCTCAACACCCGGGGAACTGGATTAAAAATTTCCAGCTTCTTCCTGGGTTCAAATTCGAAATGTGCCCCATTTTATTTATTGATTAGAAAAATGTGTATTTTTTGTTAAATATCGCTTCAGTTTTTTTCAGGCAAATGGGATTGTGTGATAGTTTGTGCCAGGTACATTGTTAGGCGGTGGCGTTATGTCCCTTGTGTTACAATGATTTTCAAATTTTCACGATACTTGTTACCATACCCCCCAATGTGACATCACGGGGCCCCGGAACTTCAGATATTTCACCCCCCCCCCCACTCTACATAATAAATTGTTAAGTTAACAACATTTTCTAAAATCATATACCCCTTATGCCGTCCAACTTTTTTCTGGCAATCATCAAGCCTTATACATCAAGTCTGAAAAATCTATTGCTTTTCATTATTTCCTCCGCCTAACCTCCCTACAACAGGTAACTCATGTGTAATAGCTCACTGTGACGTACCAAATTTTTCAGCAAATCGCCTTCGATTATTACATGTACAAGTTAACATAAGCTTTCCCCGTTGATTTTACACAATTGATTTTACACAACATGAATTGCATAACTTTAATTCCTTAGTTGTAGAATCACCTAAGATCTCAGAAATTTTTCGAAATTCTCGGACACTCGCGCTACTGTTCGTATCTAGGCGTTGAGATGAAGTCATTTTTTAATCTTGAAGTCTTAACCCTTAGTACTCGACAGGTGACTGCCAGTCACCACTGTATGTGAAACGGTCAATCCGCAACTGCCAATATCTACGGCTACGCATCTACGGAATATAATTAACCACTTTTTGTCGACAGTATATTTTTTAAGTATATTTTTCAAAACAGTAACCAACTCAGAAGTTAAACTCAGTCATTTTGCAATATTCTTAGTCGAGAATTACTGTTTACAAAAAGTGGTTGATTATATTCCATAGATATTGGGCGGGATCAATTAACTCGTCTGGAGTTGGTAGTTTGCTTGAGAAAAAGGCTTCGAGTGCAAAGGGTTGATACAGTCGAACAGGGACGTAGCGAGAAAATAACTTTGGTGGGTGCTCAAAAGGTGAAAAAAAGTAGAATTTCGCACAAAAGCGCTTGATTCAATTGACATCCAATTAACGAAAATTCAAAATTTCGGGGGGTGCGCAGGCCCTCTGGCCCACGTCCCTGCAGTCAAACGTACTCAAATGATTAGTCAGTCTGTACAAATATTAAGCGTAAAAGGTGAAGAGTAATAAAAAGAAGAGCAATATTTAAGTTAACAATGAAAAAACTTCATGATTTCTAAAATAATTTTGAGTTCGACCTAATTCTCTATAGATAATTTAAAAAGAAAAATTTAAAGAATAAGTAGAGTAATGTTATTGTTTTGGAGAAAAATTTGAGGACCCTACAAGACTGGGGGTCTTGAGCAAATGCGCGAATTGTTCATGCGGTAATAAGGCCCAGCTTGTTACAGCTTACGTATTGATCGGAACATTTCCACTGCTACATCAGATTTATACACAAACATCACAAAAAGACCCAAGTCCAAAAACTTCGAAATAATTCCAGCCAACGGGGCGACATCCTAATAAGCAAAAGCAAATTAACTATGAGAAGAAAGACAACTACGGTCGATATTCTTTGACATTTCCGAAGCCATGGGCCTTCGCATAGTAATTTCAGGGAGGGAGAACTTCCTATTATAAATTCATTTTGTGACTTAAGATTGAGTAAAGCCTTTAGAAAAATGACAATTAAGGTTGTTACGATGGTGTGTGTATGGGGGGGGTGGATCAGGTCTTTTGACAAAATACGACATAAGGGGAGGGAGAGGTCAAAATTTGCCGAAAAAAGTGTTACGTAATATTACGAAAATTACAAAGTGGGTGTACTTTAAAATAGTCCACTAAGTTCGAAAACCGAATATAGCAAACCCTTTTTCGACAATTCGGAACACTAATATCTCCCCCCCACCAAAAAAACAACATAATTTAATAAGACATGCAACAGCAAATGATTAAATATCACAGTAATTACTCAAATCACAATGAGAATCGCATAGCTCTGCTCTTTATACCCGCAGTCTATCACACTGAACTCGACAGCGAGAGAGACTTTCTGCAGAACGTGACGTCACAAAAGTCGTGACATCATATTTCTCGATTTTTCACGTATCTTCTTTCCTAACTGAGATACAGCCAAATTTTCACTACTTTCGAGAATTTTCTTTTGGCCACCAAAATCGCTAAAACGGTTGCCAATGTCAAAAGATCACGTGCTCATTTCACTTGCAAGAATGCCCATACAACCAAATATAAAGTCTCTTTCCTGCAACACATATTAATGCGGGAAAACAGCATTACAATTTTATACCAGTATTTTAGGAAGCATCCAAAATGCAAAACCCTCAAATCCTATAACAAGTTTAGACATTTGCATACGTAAGAAAGGGTTATTTTTGTTATTGTATTCACAAATGCATTATACTCAAACTTCGTTAAGACGAACTTCAAGGGACCATTAAAATTCGTAAGTCTTAGCCGTAGTTGGTATTAACCGCAACAGAATCTATTCAATCTATTTGGTTCTACATGGCACGTTCGTAAAGTAAGTTCCGTTTTGAAATAAAAACAGAAATGCAAATACAGCAAAGAAATTTATTGCACAGAAATCTGCTACCCTTAGACTATTTTTCGACGTAGCTCGCGTGATTTTCGAGGCATTTGTCATGGCGTGGTACAAGATTTTGTATACCCTCTTCATAGAATGTGGCCGCCTGTGTAGTCAACCATGAGGTAACATGTTCTTTCAGCTCGACCCACGCTGAAAACCACGCCTTTTGTGATCTTTCCTCGGCGCTTATTCTGTATTGCGCGGTGCAGATTCATGGTTGACTACAGAGACTGCAACATTCTACGAAGAAGGTATACAAAAACTTGTACCATGCCCTGAGAAATGCCTGGAAAATCACGGGAGCTATGTCGAAAAATAGTGTAAGGGTAGTAGATTTTTGTGCAATAGGTTTCTTAGTTGTATCTGTACTTCTGTTTTTAGTTCAAAACAGAACTTACTTTACGAACGTACCAAGTATATTAAGTTGGCACTATTGATTATTCGTCTTCATCAAGTTCGTCTTGATGAGGTGCAACTGTATATAAATTCAAATTATTAGAACTGTTGTATTTTTCAGTGTATGCTCATTTTTAAGTGGCAGTATTTTTTAATACTAGTGCAATTTTTCAATGACAACAATTCGCTGTAAGAAATGGTTATTTTTACTTAAAACTGGCTTTCTTTCCGGACAATCAATTAAAAAGGAAATAACATTTTACAGTAATGGATGTCAGCCTATCACAAAATGTAGAGAAATAGACCAGTAAATCAAAGAACTGCCTGAGATTCATTCAGCTGAATGAGAAAGGACTCATTTTTCTAATATCGAACGGTGTTCGGGCAAAAGTTTCAAATTGTTCGCTCCCATCATGGTAAAAAAATTAACAGTGAAACTGCCGAGTTTTGGTCTCTGAGTACTCCGCCGTGCCCAACGCAGATTCAAAGAGTGGCGCTGGAAAACAATACTCGAATCATGACAGTTACGTCTTTTAGAAAAAGTGAGCGAGCAAGTTAAACCTAGGTTAAAGATGAGGAAAAAAACAAATATTAATAAGAAAGGAAAATGTTGGGCATAGTTTAGAGTTTAGTAAAATTTAACAGCATAGAGAGAGAAAAAAAATGTGGATAACAGGAACTATACTTTCATGATTTTAAACTGAAATATAGTTAATTGTGCATGCGGGTGTTTAACTTAACAAAAAAAGTTGATGTAAAGGGTAAAAAACTGTGTTTTACCGTTTGAAAAAATCATGACATACGTGGTTTTTGAAATTACCGGTAAAATTCTAGGACAACTCTTTTAGAAACTCGATTTATGGCAAACCTAGGATTCCTGACAAACCGGATTCTATGGCAAACTATGACAAACAGGATTGACATTCTATGACAAACAGGATTCTATGGCAAACCTAGGACAGCCCTGAAACTGAATTCTAAAAGCTTTGAATTAAATTTTGCACATCAGCTGCGCATAAAGTTAAAAGAATTAGAACCGGAAATTTTTACATTTTCACGAGCAACACATAATTTAATCTGACTGAATGTTAACCGTAAAACGAGGCCTAATTTTCTATGCATTTCATTGTCGTATCAAAAATAATAGTATTAATACAAAATCTTTAAATAACCCATCTCATAAATGAAGAAAATCAATACACCTTACGATATAGAAAGGAACAGATGTTCCTCATTCAATAGAACAGCACACACAAAAGAGATGGGCGAGTAAAATGCTATACATATCTTTCGTGAGAGATATTTGGGATGGTCCCCCCCGCGCCTGTCTCCAACGAAAACAATGTGCTACACACACACACAAAAAAAAAAAAAAAAAAAAAAACAGCTGTGCCAGTTCTGTAAATTACTCCCGAACATATTACGTACACATTTTAACTTTGTGTTTCAAGTGTTGTATTAATATGTATTTGAGTCGGTCAAACCGAAAACCGTGAGATCACAATTTTCAATATGCAGGAAGACTATGAAGATACATTTTTATAAAAATAAAATTGTTCCATAGGTTTGTTGCACTATTATTCTACAGATGTTGCACACAAGAGAAAGTAAGTGTGCTATAATTATGCAGTATTTTTTTATTAATTTTGCTGACATTATTAATTCTGATGATGAATGATCACTGAAATGCAAATGTCAAAGTACATAATATTGAACAGATGAAGGTGCATTACAGAATTCTATTGATGTAAAAAATATCACTTTCAAAACATTTTTTGGGTGCTGGGAGAGGGGGTTAATTTAAACTTTAGTACTAACATTTATGTGTTAAATATGTTTTTATATACGAATAAAATGTAACTAGTTCAGCAGAAACAATAGGAGGAAGGGGAAAAAACGAAATAAAACCAAATCGTACGCTTATTTAGTATAAATTATTATTGAAAAAAGCGCCATTTTGCATTTAAAAAAAAGTTGGAGGAAAGGGGGACGTGCCCCCCCAAGGTAGTTGAACTTTCCTGTTTCTTAATATTGCACCCCCTACAAGTATTTTCCCAGGTTTCAAAACTTTATAAATTATTTTCTAGATTTCGTCGTACTTGGTCGAGCAATATAGTTTTCATTCGAATTCTCTAACATTTATTGAAAATTTCTAATTGCTATAATTTTTTATCCTTATATTGAGATAAAATTAGAAATAATAACTTATTTTAAAGGAATTGAATACTCCTGTAAAAGTGAGGGTTGAAGAGCTAGTATAACGGCATAGTGGAAATTATGATTAAAAGAAGCGTTTTCCAAAACCTTGCGATTTTTTCTAAAACTTATATCTCGAAAGCTTTTGTAACTAGAAAAAAATAACCCGCAACAATTTTGTAGGAAACTTCCTCAGCTTTTATTTTGTAATTGACAATTTTTTGCTAAGACGTACGGTTTTTGAGATAAAAATGAAAATCCCCAAAAATGACCTTTTTTTAGGGGGGCTAAACGGGGGATGTGGCCCCCCGAGAAGGGGGAACTTTTCTGTTTCATACAACTACATCCCCAACCAATGTTTTCGCAAAGTTTCAAAAATTTATAATTTTTTTCCGAGATTTTGTCATACTTTGACGCGCAATGTAGTTTTCATTCAAATTTGCTAAATTTATTGAAAATTTCAAATTGCAATAACTTTTGATCATTTATAGATAAACTTACAAATAATAACTCACTTTAAAGGTAATTGAATACTCTACAACTTTGTTACGAAAACAATTGGTGTAAAACAAAGGGTTGAAGGGTTAAAAGACAAAATTGGTTAAAAATCGGGATAAAAAGAAGCGTTTTCCAAAAATTTGCGATTTTGTCTAAAACATATCTCGGAAGCTATTGCATATAGAAAAAAATAACCAATTACAATCTTGTAGGAAATTTTATCAGCTTTCATTTTGTAATTGACATTTTTTTTGCTAAAACGAACGGTTTTTGAGATAGAAGTGAAAATCTAAAAAAGTGACCTTTTGGGGGGCAAGGGGGGGGGGACGCGGCACCCCGAGAGGGGGGAACTTTTCTGTTTCATAGAACTACATACCCAATTAGTGTTTTCCCCCCAAGTTTCAAAAATATATAAATTTTTTCCCCCATTTTTCCTAATTTGACTGGACTAGTACGCACATGCAAGATTGTACTGCAAAGGGTTTGATAATGCAGCATTCTGGGTGACTTAACTGTCTTGTATTTTTCTGAAAAGAAGAATTTTTGACAGATAAGTAAACCTCGATTCATGACAATTTAAATTAGATTTATCAATGATCTATTAAAGATAAACACCAAAAGAAGAAGAAATGAAGGGAGTGTGTGTGTGTGTGGGGGGGGGGGGGGGAGGGGATCAGATGAAAATTTAAATTACTTTTAAAAATTTAGAAATATATTATCCTGAATTTTCAATAATTGACAACTTTGAAATATTCACCATCACAATGCAAAGATAAGATATGGCACTTTTAATTTATTTTTGCTTACAAGAAAAACTTCGCTCTGAAATTGCCGCCAGCAAATGAAACGAAGACAAAATTATTTCTAGAGACAGAAAAAGAAAGAAAGAAAAAACGTGGGAAAAAAAGAAAAGAAAACCTCTTTGTCGGAGTTACAATTGCCTGAATGCTGGCGTAGCAGGGTAAAATACATCCTTTGAGAGTAATACTTAAAAACTTAAACTTAATAGGTAGGCTGTTCTCAAGGTAATATTGCAGTATTGTCCGAGTTATAAAACATGTTGTGACGAAACTCGAATGAACTTTTCGAAAAATAAAGAACAATTCCCCATTCATTTTTTTTAAAATAATAAAATAAATTAAATGTTTTTATTCAAAAATAAAAGAGAAGGCAGCTGTATTAGCAACTAGCAACCTACTGTTCAAATATATGAATACATTATTTTGCGTGACGCTATTAAAGAAAATTTACAATTTAAATCTGGAAGAAAATATTTAACAATTACAATGAGGGGGGGAAGGCATATTTTCCATCTGATTTCAAAAAACTTTAATTAAAACTGGAGCATATGTGAAGTATAATTGCATGTTTTTGATAGTTTTTGTCCAAAACATTTGAAAACTAGGAAGTAAAAAAGCTATGTTCTTTAAACCTCATTTCATATTGTCGTTCGTTTATTTATATTCTGAAACTGGACATTAAATGGAATACATACATATTATTTTTGCTGTTATATATCCCTTAATGATACGAAAAAATTGAGTCCAAGTGTTTGAATGCGGTATCAAGAGAAAGATTTTTTCGCTCTAGTTCGACAAATTGGATGCTGCGTTACATCGGATGTTCGAACGTTCTGCCGACAAACTCCTGGGGCTATCGACCCAGGTGTTAAAACCAGGAACCTAAAAATAAGTCTTCTTTTTTTTTAAAGTTCTATCTATTCTGCGATCGACATTATAAAAATAATGAAAACATTTTGCTGGAAAACTTTATTTTTAATACAATTAATATATATATATATATATCTTCTTATGTTTCTATTTACTGAACAAACGGTTCGATCAAAATAGGTATTTAAGTCTGTATCAATACAATATGTGTCGCAATAACTTTAAGAATATTTTTAATGTATATAAAAGTCTTGTTTAACTAAACATGAACTTCGTTATTCAAATGAAATCTTTCATTAGTTCAAATAAAATATCTTATTGAAACGATATAAAAAAAATATTTTGTTAAATGATTTGAAGTGCATTTTCAAAATAGATAAATTCTTTGCTAAACAAAAACAACAAAACAAAACAGTTTTTTGGCTTATTTCGCCGCAGTGAACTGGGAGGGGAGGGAATAAGAATAAGAAAAAAAAAACACGCTCCATTAATCAAACTAAATTTTTCATTAGCTTGAACAAAATATCTACTAAATGTCTGTCAACCTATTACTTTGTAAAAACAACTTTAAGAGCATTAAAAATATATTTTATTGAACTTAAATTATAAATGAACTTTGTTAATCAAACTAGATTTTTAATTAGAACAAAATATTCTGTTCAATCGATGTCAACCAACTATTTTGTTGAAATAATTTCAAGTATGTATTTTTAGATATAAATAATTTTTATAGAGTTGAATTAAAACTCACTTTTTTGTGTTTTTTTTTTTATTTATTTAGACCTGCTCAAAAAAATTAACTAGGTTAATCAAACTAGATATTTTATTAGTTGAAAAAATTCCATTACATCGATACAGAAAAAAAAAAAAAAATTGGAAGAAATAACTCTGGCAGTGAGCAGATGGTAAATGTAAATACACGGTCTTTCAAGATTTACTTTTTATTATATTGGCGTTTAGTTGATTTTAATCAGCTCAGTAGTTATTTACTTATGTTTATTGTAAACTGTTTGCTGAAAAAAAATTCTTTTTTTCGGATGTTATTAATTATACTGATTCCTATGATAGTAAAATGCAAGTGTATATTTCTATTCATGACTTTTTGAAATGTGATTTAGTAATTCATAATTAATGCAGAAGAAGGGAATCTATAAAATGATGTTACGGATATTTTTCGGCATTCACGAATTATATTTTAAATAAAGTGCTATGAATTTATCCAATATTATAGGAATATAGTAAAATGGCACCTAATATTTTAGGAGTGATATCTTAAAGTTTAAAATTTCTCTTTAATGCAAGAAGGATGAAAATAAAAATAAACAATTTGTTAAAAACATACATATACAACAAAACAAAGTAGTACAAAACTTTGTTTTTCTTGGTCTGTGTGCTTGTTTTTAACAACGTTTATTTATTTTTAAATTGGTTTTAACGCCAGCTTTGTGTGTGTGTTTAATACAAAAAGGTTTATTTTTGAGTGGTTTGTAAAACACATCCTATTCTTTGAAAATGAATGAAAATTTATGTATTTTTGGCATGTGAATTCTAATATCAAATATAATTATAAGTTAGCCATTGAATCTTCCTAATTTGGGTTCTGTTTTAGTGTATCGATGAGTTTCTAAGACAAAAATGTTTATTTACAACAATAATAAACATTTACCTAAGTAAAGCGGTATTTTTCTTATACGTCAACCAGTACCCAAAAACCACTTCTGGCTTGTTTAAGGGGAGTATAGTGTAAGAAACTTGCATGATGGAAACCGTAACATAATCGATGAATCTACCATTTTTTCTTCCTGTTAAAAGAGCTGCAGTCACCTGCTTATCAATCATGTCTCATAACTGGTGTGTAATTAATACCAGTTCTTTTGGTATGTTTTGAAGTTGAATATGAAAATAAAAAAGTGCAAGACAACAAGATATTTCAGATTTATAAAACATTTTATTACTTAAAATACATAAAGAACAAAGGCATGAAAATTGCAAAAAGGATTGTGTTTTACTCTGTGAAGGGTCGAAGCCCTATGCCGCACTGTTCTTTTCAAAAAACTTTGTGCGTACCTAAAAAACTGTATTTGTACTATGCTGATTTATTATTACCATATTATTATTATTATTATTATTATATTATTATTTTTTCCTTAGCAACCAAAGTTTCTCAGGATTGCTGCAACATATGCGGATAATAACTTAGTGCCTGTAAATCACTGACCAATGTTCGAACACAAAGAAGAGGAAGAAGTAAAAATAAAATAAAATTTGAACTTCATTGTACTATGATAAACACCCAGGCTACTGGATCTCGTCCCTGCGCATGCCTGCCCTTGTCTACGTCACAAAAGAAACCCGGATATATATATAAAGCCCTGATGATTGAGAGGTGATGATCTACCCGAATTGCAATGAAGTTAATTGCAATCACTTAAGTTCCCTGATGTATGCATGAGGTATGGCGCAGTAATGAGATGGAGCAGTCAAGCACTTTTTTTAAATAATTCTAAGTCATTATCACGTATTTTACTGGATGTGTACGTAGATCAGTGCTTTTCAACCAGTGTTTCGGCACCAGGCAGGGACTTGTGCGACATCACCTTAATCGAAATAATATCATTAAATTTTTCGTTACTTTCCCGTTAACACTGCAACAGTGTCAATCTGCGAAGAATAGCAACGTCGTACCTAATTTTTATGTTACACTATTTAATTCGTATCCATGATTACTAGAATAAATACAAATATTTTAATTTCAACACAACTGCCGCTAGCATTTCAGCATGACGGCAATTGGCGTAAGACTTCTGAGGTTGGCGGCAAGTTTTGTCTGTTAACGGAAAAATACCAACTTTCTTAGCGTATACAAGAGTATTTTTATCAAATATCTAAATGTAAGTCTAAAATTCAAAGTAATATGCTAAGTATATTTCAAATTACTATTTTAATAAATTAAAGCATTTTACATTGAATGATCAACGTTTTAATTTATTCCTTACCTAACCTCAAACACAAATTTTGGTGTTTCGCTTCCCCCCCCCCCCCAAGGGCCAAGGGTAGGCAATTGGCCACCAAGCATTCGCTACTACTAAGGCCCGAAGTACTGGCCATTTTATTATGGGGGCACCCAGTAGGCGGCCAAAGTTACCCCTATGAAGGAACATACAAGTAGTTTTCAATAAAATTCTGTTAATGCTCTGGATTACTTATGTAAAGAGTTTGTATTAACAAAATTTTTATAGCTATAATTATGAAAAAAAAATTTAGAGCTTTTAGCGCTTGAAAATTTTGCTACTATGATTACAACGCACTGTATATTAAGGTTTTTTTCTTAGGTTAAAATAATATCCAGCTCAGCGCAATGAGCTTTAAAAAAGGAAAGTTTCAAAGCAACTGGTATATTTAAAGGAATAAATAGCTTCCTTGCTGAACTTTCTTAGGACAACTTTCTAAACTTTTGATGATGCGCAAGACTGTTAGATCGTAAAAAGTAGCATAATACATAAAAAGGTTGAAAAGCACTGATATAGAACTATACTACATAATATTCAAATTTCAACACAATAATTTTACAACAATTTATGCAAAAGTGTTCGAAAATACCCGATGATTACCTATAAGCCTGTCACTACAACAGGTATCTAGTTTCAGGTAAAGTTTTTTCCTGGTCTAATTTTTATTGAATTTTGTCATAATTTTATGCTCTTTCGCAGTATTTAAAAAATATCTTTCTCCAAGAATTAAGTAAGTTTGTATATACATGTAAGGTATAAATAGATAGTAAAAAATACTTTGGGTTTCCTTCACTTAATTACTGTATCATTTGCTTTCCCGTCATTTACGAAATTCAGCGCCCATTTTGAGTTATGTTATTCGTCTTTCGAGGCTTTAAGACTCAATGATACTATATCCGGGACTTATCTACGGTGCAAATGACATCAGATAACTGTATTTCACTGGACAGGAGACGAGAGGGAATCGTAGCTATTTCTGTATAACCCACGTAGTTTCATTTGTTTAAATAGCGTGCACGTAGAAAATCGGGAGCTTCCCAGCCACATATCCCTACTCTCTTCTCTCATCTCGTACATTGTAATTTTGTAATCAAACTGCCATAGATATTTAAATTTATCATGAAACATCCTAAAGCCTGAAACTCAATTAATTTTCTCGTTATATACACATATATTATTTTACACTTAGAAATTCAATAAAATACAATTTTTGCTTACTTTATTTTTTACCGGCTTTCATAATACAGAGGTCAGCATGTAGTTTAAAAATAATTCAAGCGTTTATTCTGCAAGTTTATCTGGAACTAATAGTAAATAAATCGTAAAGAGAAATTTTATAAGAGAAATAATTTCTGTATTTCTAAGTGAGAATTTTTTTTTACGCGAATGTTTAATTTCACAATTCAAAAATGAATTCCTATTTTAGACTGAAACCCGTTAAGAAGATTATAGTTTTATCTCGTTAGCTGTGATACAAGTATTTGTCTCACATTTCGCTTGAAAAAAGTTGTAATTTCATTTTACTCGTTTCTTTTATATTTGGAAACTAAGCACATTTAATCGAAAAGAAAATTACGTAGATATTTTTATGAGATAGACTACTTTAGCCACTTAAAAATGTAATTTTTCTGCTATATTGCATCTTAAAAAGCCCAAATTTTCTATTTGAATCGAGTATGTTTATATTAATTCAAATCCACATTCAATTCTTGAATTTTAAAGTTTCATAATCGTTAATATGCAAATTTATAAGCAAATGTATTCTCCTTTCATTCAGTCATTATGTTTTAAAAAAGTATATCAACAAAACATAAATTTTCAATTCTGCATAAAACTACAGATGCTGCCATCTAGAAGAAATTTTTGTAATCATTTTAAAGCCTCATATTAGGTTCAAAGTAACAAAAGAATCAAAAAATGAAATTTTTTTTTGTAACCCGGAGGGGGTAGAAAGATTAGTTTCGTAGTAAAATCGGTCGACTAGTAGTAATTTTTATAATTATTCTATTATACTAATTATAATGTACTTATTTATAATACTTATTACAATTAGTTTTTTTTTTTTTTTTAATCTCTATCCTGTTATAAATATGTCTGAATTATGAACCTGAATGTATGAAAAATTTTCATTTATACAGTATTATTTACAGTACACATATTTATGCTAAAATCTGATTAAAACATATAGTTAAGAATATTGCGGGCAATATTTGTAATATTTATTAGTATATACGTAATTTTGAGTATCACTAAATCGGTACATTTAAATCAACAATTTTCGGAAGAGATTCTTATATTTTTGCTTTACATCGAAATAATACACTTTTATTGATCCAATGAAATATGTAACAAAGTGCACTTATATGCTTTCACTTAACAATATCCCTGACTGGAATTACTCTGGAGGCTACATTATATATGTCTAACTATTTCTTAACTGCTCATCTCATCACCAAATATTGAACTATATATTTATATATCTATATATTGCATCATTTAAGTATCACTTTGTTGAGAAGATATTTTCAAAATCAATAGAGCGCTAACGCATTATATATATCAATACTTAACAGGAATAAATATTGTTAGGTCCAAACCAAAAATTATACTCAATCCAGACACTTTTAAAATCTATCAATAACGTTTGGGAATAACATACCAACATATGGAATAACCTATATGAAAAATTCTATACATTAAAAAATCCGTGAACACAGTTTCAAACATTTAAAATATACTATCAGAAAATCACGTCTAGATAATTAAAAATCCGATTTTTCTTCAAATTTCCTAAAATATAAAAATTACCAATAACACATACTAATAAATTTTCCGGAGTTTCAAAAAACTTGGGTCGGCAAGTAATTCATTATAAAAAAGAATGAAACAAAATAATTCCTGATAAAGCATGTGTGTGTGTGTGTGTATATATATATATATAGTCATATATGAAAACAAATGGCAATCACTCAAACGTAAACACAGAACAAAAACATATATGTACAAACAAATGGTGAAATAAGGTATTTACACAAATAAGTTACACGATTTAAAAATACTAATTTAAATTCACATTAGCCAACATGAAAGAGAATATTGAATTTTTTCAGTCCTGCGAAAAGAAATTCAGTTTCTTTTCTCTAAACTAACATTTTGTACTTAAAACAATAGCAAATGCTACACTGTGTCTATACTACCTTTCGTCTTCGTCGAACTAAAGTGCCCAGATTCCAGACAACCGTTACCTCCCTCCCCCCCCCCCTCCAAAAAAAAAGCGCAGACTTATTTGTATTGTATTTTTTACATTTACTTTTTACAGCGCAGAGATTACGTAGTGTTGCACACTATTCAATTCCAAAAATTTAATTTCTAAATATTAAAAATAACTGTTATAGCATATTTCATATTTACCAGAGTACAAAGCACACAGACAAAGTCTATAGAGGGTTATCTAAAGAGAGATATACCCTGCCACCAAAGATTTGGTTTGGTTTTTTTTGAGCCAGCTTTACAATTAAAAAGCAAGAGTTTTCAATGAAAGCTTTCTGGGCCAGCTTTAACATTAAAAGCAAGTCTTTCCGTACGTTCTTTTTTTTTTCCGACGACAGGGAACGAGATCGAGCTAAATCAGCTCTGGGATGGAACAATCGACGTATAACACCATTTCATCGCTGCCACAGCCGACGGGAGGAAAAAACATAATACCTTCTCACGTTGAGACATGCACCACTTTTATTGCAATTGTAAAAGACCATTTCGCATCGTTGTACACGCTAAGAAATTTGCATTCCTTTGAAATAACTTTTTATTCTATTTTTCTTGAATCACGTCTCTCATCAGGTGATATGCAACTAAAAATCATCGTTGCTAAGAATGCTGCGCATATACATATATATGTAAATATATGAAAAAATAAAATATGTGTATGATTAAATTACAGATGCGGTTATGTGAATAAGGTACAGTTCTCTTCATCGGAAGAATTGAGATTTAAAAGCTGTACAAGGATCTGCAATGACTGCCAGTTCACAATCCTCATAGTTTGTGCTGCTGCTTTTCGGTCTGCGAAGAGGTCAGAATTCCGCTTTTTGGATTGATTACCGTAATGACCGGTTGATTATGTGTTAAAAAGAATGAGGTGCTTACATCATCCGGTGCTTACATATATTATGCACAACTGTGTTCAATCACTAAAACTTTCTGGAAACCTTCAGGTTTTACGATTAGATTCGGATGATTCTAATTTTTAGTTTCGTTTATTTAGTTATTTTTACTTTAACAAGCTGGCAAATTTGCAACACACAAATTTTGCAAAAATGAAAGGGCATTGATTATTTTAAAAAATACTGCTGCCGACATATTTCTCTTCAATAAAAAAGTAAATCTTATTTCCATTTTGCTAATGCCACTTGACAAAATAACTAGTGTTGTAACATTGTGTGAAATATTATACATGCTATAACATTTTGTTTTGTTTTGTTTGTTGGTTTTCCAACGAAATGTTTATTACTTTTTGGTTTTTGTTTCATGTCATGATGCATTTATTTGTGCATACAGGTCGCATACTTTGCTCAAGACTCAAGGCAGTGATACAGCTTTTGTGTTTAATGTTATGTAATTGCATGAATTTGACAGTTCATAAAAATAACAACACAGCTTTTCATCAAGAAAGTTATCACCAAACTGTCTCTTATTTCAATTTTCAGGTTCTACCATTTATAGAAAAAACTCTGCCTATTTTTGTGGATACCGAAGAAATTATCTGAAGATTGATTCGCCGTTCTTTTTTAAAAGACAGAATTTGCAGAATATCTGACCAATTTCCGCTCTCCACGTCACTTAGGGCAGAAATGGGGTTATACGTCAAACTGATCCTCGAAGAGGAAGATGTATATATATAAAAGACACCACATCGCAACAACAACAACACTCAGTTGGGTCCTTTGTTTTTCAGACTTAGAGGATGGTCCACGCCCGAGATTCCGGGCATCGAGGCGTAACTCCTGATCTGCCTCAGGGAGATGAGCTGGTTGGGGAAAGCCGCCGCATGGACAGACTTCATCTCGGACGAGGAGGAGTGAGAGTTCTTGAAGTTGATGGAGTCCGAGTAAGGGAAGTACGACGTCCTGCTGGACGAGCTCGACGAAATGTTCAGCTGGTTGTTGCTGTTGCTGTTGCCGCCGGAGCTGATCGGCAAGAGTCCCGTCTGGATGGGCGTGAAGGCGGACGACGACTTGTTGCTGTTGTTGGCCATCGTCATCGTCGGCTGCGAGTCGTACAGTCCCTGACTAGTGGGCATGAGGTCGTTGCTGTTGTTGTTGTTCATGCGGTTCTCCTGCTCGTTGTCCGCCTGCAGCCTGGAAGGGTCCATCAGGTGTAAGCTCGTGTCCATGCCGCGCCTCTGGGAGGAAGCCACCACGGCCGCCATGGCCGCCACCGAGGAGTTGGGCCCGTCCTCGAGGTGGTTGACGTTCTCCACCACTTTGGCGTGGATGGCCTTCTGCCAGAGGACGTCCGGCTGGAACTGCTGGGCCATGGCCGGCCCCAGGACCAGGGAGTTCATCATGCTGTTGTGCTGCTGCTGCTGCTTGTCCATGCGGTCGGCGTGCTTCTGCATGTGCTTGGCGAGGTACGTCTCCTGGGTGTAGGACTTGCCGCAGAACTGGCAAATGTGTGTCTTGAGGTGCTTGGACTCCTTGTGCTTGGGGATGTGCTCGAGAAGGGCAGCCTCCTCCGTGAAGCACTTGTAGCAGGAGTTGCACTTGTAGGGCTTGTCCGTCTGGTGGCATCGCGAGTGGGACTGCAGGTTGGAGAGCTGCGAGAAGGCCTTGTTGCAGTTGGGGTAGCGGCACTTGTAGGGCTTGTCCCCCGTGTGCGTCCGGATGTGCTGCTGCAGGTGCGAGAGCTGGGTGAACTTGCGGTGGCAGATCTCGCAGCGGTACGGCTTGATTCCCAGGTGGATGCGGGTGTGCTGCGACAGGTACGACGAG
This sequence comes from Cheiracanthium punctorium, assembly GCA_038373885.1. Lineage (NCBI taxonomy): Eukaryota > Metazoa > Arthropoda > Arachnida > Araneae > Cheiracanthiidae > Cheiracanthium > Cheiracanthium punctorium. Next base: position 386,304 of record JAWZYV010002307.1, on the reverse strand, counting down.
TTGGCGAAGGTCTTCGAGCATTGGGAGCACTTGTACGGTTTGGCATTGCGCATGTGAATCTGAGTGTGTAGCTGCAGGTCTGCCTTGGACCCAAAAATCTGCAAAATATATAGAGCAGACCATGAGGATTCAGAATTAAGGAGTTAATTACGATTTTTGAAAAATTAATCCCAATGCCGATTTACCGGCCTGCCACACCAGGCCAATTAACTATTCAGATTTTTGAGTAGTAAAAAAATAAAAGAAACAAATGAAAACAGAGACAAACGCGGAATCAAGGCAAGTTTTCATCTGCAGCTAAACACTCAAAAACTTACACTGGTGTGGCTGGCACAGAATTGGGCACGCTAGCGGATTGGAAACGCATTGAAAGCAAACTTTCAAATCCGCTAGCGGTAAACAACAATTACTGAAAAACACATGTACTATTTAAAATCTTTTAAACTTGATCAATATACATGATTTACGAGTCATACATGACTAAAATGTGCAAGAAAACACGTTACAACCATGCAAAAATTTTACACACTGTAGAAAGAGATTTAATTACCAATCATTTTACTTAAATACATACATAAAATAATGCACATGATAGTAAATATTATTGTCACGATACGTTTGACACCATGTTTAACAACATTACCACAAGGAAACCACAATCGTGGAAAGGTAGACAGTGTTAGCCACTTACAGGTCAGTTCAAAGAACATGTAGGCAGTCGAATTATTTCGAAAACAAACTGATACTTCAAGAAATGACATGCTTCAAATTACATTTAATTTGCAAATTTCGATGGCGGTAGTCGGACTTCAACGTCTTAACTAATTTGCTTTAATTGATAGAGATATACATAAATTCGACAATTCACAAATTTATATAAATAATAAGAAAGAGCCGAATTTTTATATAGTTTTTTTAAAAGCTTAGTACTACAGTTTAAAATGTCAGAAATTTCATGATAAAATTGATTTGGTGTATTTGTGTGCTACGAAAGTACGTAACTACATTCCATGTAACGCGAAGACAATCTATCTGAAAATTCAATGTGCATCTGCAAACTCAGAAACACAAGAGAGACTGGTGCAGAAAGACCGTTGCCATTCTGAAAAAAGCTTTAAAGTAAAATATCGAATCAGATATCTTCAAACGCAACTACAGAGAAAACACATGAATTGTTTTAAGAAAACATTGAAATTTCAAGGTGTCCTTTATCAGATTCAATCTAAATCAGATCAATGCAAGGAGGTGTTATTCAAATGGACTAACAGAAATAGCACTTATGCATACAGCGACAGAAATTTAAGTGAGGTATTTGAAAAATGTCCACATGTAACAAGAAGAAGCACGGAAACTGAAAGAATTAAGTAGGATAAAACATATAAGTAATTTTTCCCCCAAAATTGGACTGATTGGGTGTAAGATTTAGATTTAAAGGTCTAATGATAAGCACAAATTTCATTTTCTTTTTCAGTTCAATATTAATTACAATCTGTAGATACGTATAAATATTTTGTTTAATAACATAAAAGTAACACTTATTTAAAAATCATGCCAACGATTAACAACAAATATAAAAACATTATAAATCCGTTGGAAGAGATAAGCTCATCAAAAAAAATAAAAAGCCTCTGTAAACAGATCTCAAATAAATGTAATTGCAGAAATATTCATATTTGTAACCATCCATCGTAATTTTCTTAAATTTCATTAACTGCTAATAAAATGCTAGGTCAGATTTTTATGCAGTCTGGCCAGCAACACTATAACAGCAATATTGCATTAGACTGGCGCCAGCCGCTGTCTCTTACCACAATGCTAATCTAAATGTTTCTATTTTTAAAAAAGAGCAAGCTCTGTACATTAGATAGTATTGTCTCCAACAAATACCCATCACCAAAATTGAGCATCTGCAAACAAGTAACATACATGGAGGGACAAAAGAAAAAAAGAACTAAATCATAGACTAGATCATTTACAAATTACTCTTTGCGGCAAAATTACCTCTACCGTTCTCTCACAAAAACTGCCTCCCGAACTTTTGATATCAACAACCAAAAAGCAATGTAGCTCATAACAAAAGGACGCCGCATATTCTGTTCAATCAACGTGGAACTTAAGTGCTAGAAACAAACAAATCCTCATAATAAACTTAAAATTCGACAAATGTGATGATATTCATTAATATCAAAACTGTGTACACACGGTGGAAGAAAACGGGGAATAGATTTTAGTCGCACGGAGAGAGACATCTTCCGATAGAAAGAACTCGCTATTTATTTAGAAAATGACTAATTGAGAAACGGGAAGTCACTTAATAGAAAATATAAAGATACGGGAAAATCCATTACAGATAAAAGTCAGTAATTATTGTTAACAATTGCCGATTCTCTAAAAGCCGGTTACAAAGGGGAGAAGCTGGATTTCAATTAGCAGTTTTTACACGATGTCGGACGTATTTGTTCGTGCAGAAATTTCCGAGTAGAGGTGAGGTGTAGTGGAAGTCTCTCTCGCGCGCCAAACTTAAAAAAAAAAAAACCATTTGCCCGAGATATTAAAACCGAGAAATGCGCGCGGCCTCTCCAAGAATGGAGGGAGAGAAAAATTACTTTATTTGTTCTGCCCAAAGACTCCCGGGTGAAAGTCAAAGAATATTTAGCAAAAGGGAAGGAATTTCTGTTTACTTTGTAAACAGCATCTTTGTTTGAGCACTTCTCTTGCATGAACTCCTGGTATGAGATGTTTGCACAGCCGCGCGCGGTTTTGGAAAAGATTGGGGGGAGGGGGGGTTGTTAGATGATATCCGATTTTTTAGCGTTCGAAAATGATGTAATGCAGCTTTCTTATTCGATAAAAATTAATAAGAGCAAAGTACACAGATGACACACGTCGGAGAATATTTTCGGAAGGCGCGAGTTTTTGAGAGAGGGAGCTCGGGATATTTAAATGAAGGGAAAGGGGGGGGGGGTGTATAATGGCGAAGACCGTCGAGTGTTTTCGCAAGTGAAATGCGCTTGCTCGTTGAAGTTTTTAAAGGGGAAGTAAAAATGATTAAATTCCTGGAATTTTTCATTTCGGGTAAAGGGATTATAGTTGAGGGAGAGAAAAATTAAGAACAAAATACTCCTGTTTCAGGCCAGCTGTAAAAGACAACGCAAACCACGGTAAAAATGTGTTTTGGAGAGGGGGAGGGGGATCTTTGCAAGAAGAACGGTGTCAATGATTAGATTCGTTCATGAATCTAAACCACTAGATCACATTCAATAAATCGGAAAGAGACGAGAGGTTACAAAAAGAAAGATGGAAAAGTAAAATTTATAAAATCGACCACAAGACAACACGAAAGAAAATTTTACACATGGCCGGTTAAATGTTATAATATAGGTTGCAAAAGCTTCAATTTAATAAGAGATATGTAATTTTCATTCAATAAAATAATTTAAAAGATGTTGACTCATCCGAATACATTATTTTAACACCCGCATGGAAAAAGAAGCTTCTTGTAACGAAAATTCGTAGGCAGAAAGTTTCTGAGAAAGCGATTATACCACATATACTTGGAAGAAAAAACGAAGTGTTTTATATTTTAACAATGAACAAATTTTAAGATCTTTCCCTCACACAAAACTAATTAATTTTAATCAGAAATATCTCAAAACTGTATTCCGTTCAATATTAACTATTGACTGTATTGTATTTTGTAAGCCGTCTCTACTGAGCTGTGAATTAACCTTTTACAGATCGAAATCAGATAAAGGCATATTTTAAATTAGTTTTTTGCATATTTTGTCTTCTAATGAGTTAGTGAAAGAATATTAGTCATTTAAATGGGGAAAAAAAACTTATACAATTTTCACTCTGTTTCCAATTGGGAACATGGGTCATTTCTGACAATACTTTTACTTGATTAGATTACTAAAGCTGTATATAGGGATGGTTAGTTTAAATTATAAGTGAAATATTAAAAGCTAATGAAAGATTTATTTTTAAATTTCAATAAGATATGAATTAAGTTTGAAGGGGGAGAGGGTGTATCAATATAGCTTTGTAAAAATTTATATAAATGGCTATTTTTATAATTTTTTAACCAGTTTCCCCAAATGATAGCAATGCAACTTCGATTTTAAAAAATAAAGTCATCTTTTAACTATATCGCCTAATTTTTTCAAGTCAATATTTTAAAAATTAGTTTTTCAATAAATTTTTAATTTGATGTAAAAAAGACTGTAAAAGGTTACTAAAGTTTATCTTTGAAACAAAAGAGAAAGAGAAAGAACTTATTTTATATGAAAGTTTTTCTTACACGTGTCATTAAACTTTTAAATCCAAAAAGATTTGGTGAAATTAAAAGTTCATTGTGGTTTGTTCAAAAATATGAACAAACAAACTTGAAATTACAGTTATGGCTAAAATTAACAGTACAGAATAGGTAAGAAAAATTTTTTAATATAATGTTTTTTAAAGTTACAAGTTATATATTTGAAATCTTAAGCCATTTTATACTCATTTTAGAAATGAAAACATTATCCACCAATATATTTGAAGATAATTTCAAAACGATGCTGGGAAAAAAAAAAAAACGTTTCAGACTCAAGGGAAAACATAACATTTCAAAATGTTAAAATAAAAAAGCATAATAAACTACCTACAAAATTTAAAATTCTTGGATGTATAGTTTAAACTAGATGCGAAACAAAAGAGAAACTTTCTAAACATTTCAGGGAAGGAAATATTTGCCCTATGATACGCAGATACGCCTTATTTCATACATCACGTATTTAAATATTTTCCAGAAAATACGTCATCATAAAACTTTTACCTTTCAGATATTTAACTGGCTTGCTTTCAGTAGACAACCTTCTCAGAGACATACGTTTGCTCAACATAAATACTGAACGAACGTTTTTCTTTACTATAGAAATGCTCGACAGTCGTTACTATTCAAACAAATAACATTGCAATAAGATAAATATGTAACTGTTGACTACTCCATTAAGATATCGGCACCACAGTAACCAAACGCACAAATGATAACATTCAAATATAAAGGAGTCCTGAAACCCGAATTTTTGAAAATTGCCACGAAATATCTAACAACAGACATCTATGATTTGCAAAAGTGGCAACTTTTAAGTATTTACAGTAATAATTCAAAATAATACTAAGAATTCATTTATGAATCACGCTAGCGACTACAGAACAGAAGCACAGTTTCAAGTAGATTCATATATTTTAACATTGAAATTTTCTTTTGGAATCTAGATGTCTAAAAGATTTAGTCTTTTTTTTTAAACAATATGGTGTGATTAACCTCTTACGCACCAGGGACGTGTACGTGCGCACGTTTTTACAACGTGGTACATAAATACCATGAACGTACCTGTGTACGTCCATGGTATTATTACATAGATTTAACTTTTTTCTATTTCGTATTCCTAAACACGTTGTACAATTATTATCTTGTATTCTAAGCCTTGATTTTTTCACATCTCGATATTTTCAATCCCCTGCATTTTCACTCACTTAACAAAATTTAATAATCTGGTATTAAGGCCCGTTTGCAGATAAATTGGCCTGATGAGCAAGGGGTTAAACTAAGCATGTTCCGAATTCACGTTTTTATGTCGTATATCGTCATCGGAAGCTTTACATTAATCATAAAGCATGTTTTGTCCACGAGATTGTAATTATTGAAATAGCAATTATACGAACGAATTGAAAGATAAATGACTCAATGAATTAACTCTTTAATCAAACGATTAAATATCAAGTAGAACAGAGAAGTGAATTGTTGAAAGCTGACCAGAATTAAGATAACTGCACCTATTCAGTGGAGACACAGGGAAAACAACATACTTCAAAGCATCCTATCAATCTAAATATTGGATCTCATGACTGAAAGATTAATAAGAATAAAGCAGTCAACAAAAACAAATAAAATTACCAAGTTAAATTATTAATAATTAGTAAAAGATCCCAAAAACAGCACATGTCAAGAATTACAACTATTAAGTATTCATTAAAATAAATTTCTATTTAAAAAGTATGAAGTGACAATTTTAAACAATCCGAGTTATACATTAGAATTTAGGGGCTTTTATACATTAGAATTAGAAGGCAATTTTTTTTCCGAAGTGAGCCACTACAGTGCATAAAAGAATTAAAACTTTAAAATAACACACATAAAAGTGTTTCGCGTGTGTTGTTTTACAAAGTTTTAGTTATTTTATCTTTTAAATACCAGTTCTTGTGCATATTTTTTGTCACAATAGGATACGCTTCAAGTAATTCGTCTTACATCAGCGGCAAATATATGGGTGTTGGTTAACTCAAGACCAGAAACTGTTTAACACAGAGGTAGCGATTTTTTCCCCGGTGGCTAGAAAGATTCAACCCCCCAGATCTCACCGGCGTGACACCTTGTGATAGTTTTATTTCAAAGAGCAGAACTCACTTACTCAAGTTTTTTCATAACATTTAATTACTCGCAAGATAACACATTACCTGCATAAAAGAGTAAGAACTTCTTGTCATGATAAGGTAGAACATAAACAACATCATAAAAAATGACTATCATACAGTGACTCAATGATCATTAATGTTTCTAAGCATTCATTTAAATTAAATTAAATTAAATGTAAAACAGCATGCATTTTTAAGCAAACTTCTTTTTTCCGCTGACATAATTTAACAGGTTTCAGATATTTATTATAAATTAATTACAAGAATATATTTGTGCATTTAATATAACTAGTAATATAAATTCAAACAAAAGGTAAAAAAGGGTTGATCCTAAAAATAGTAATTTGAATATTGTTTAAATTAGCAGTACGAAGCTCAGAGAGTCTACTTTTACTCCTTAGAATATAACTTTCAGTTTTATAAAAATACATAACTTTGTACAGATACATAAGCAAAATACTATTTTAATTATCCAAGTTGAGGAACAATTGATAAGTAGAAAGAGCATTATTTAAAAAAGTATACTATCAAATGAATTTTGTAAATAATTGCACTACTTTTTACTACTGTTCGCTGGCGTTTCCCCAACTTGAAAAATGTAGACAAAAATCACTGTGTTATTATTTTTATTATCATTATTATTATTGTTTCCGTACTTAGAAAATTGTGTGTAGAAGATATTTTCAATGTAAATTTCAGAAAAAATGGATAGGTTAAAAAATAAAATGGCTTTTGCCCTTGAAATAGGAAAGATTCCTTTTCCCATAATAAGCAGAGTTTGTTATTCCCCCTGCAAAAATCCTTCACTATTGCCATGATTTAAAGATAGCAGAATCCTGTTATTTAAAGTAATATGTTCCACTAAGCTGTATTATTCATCTGTATACCTGTAGCACCAGTTTTTTAGCACATACCTTTTAAAATACATAGTGCTCATTTGCTGCAGTAACGCCATAACTTGAAAATAATGATATTTGATTTATTACTACAGGGACAATTACAATAATGTGGAGTTTCAACTCGTAAACTGTCCTATCTGATTCTTCGAAACTAGCCGCAGAATGGCGTTTGTGTCGTTTTGGTAAAATTTTGTTTCTTCCATTATGTTAGTTCCAATTATCTCAGCTGAGTCTTGTTTCTCTAAAGTAAACTTCACCGAGTTCTCTTAAACAATGCAATGACCATAGGGTGGAGCGAAAAAAACTTTATTTCAAATTTCACATTGCCTGAGTCATTAAATGGTGCGAAACTGATAAGAACAAATTCTTTTCAAATTTCAGCTCAAAATAGTGTCATCTTCAGGTTCCACAACCCAAGCGAATATGTTTCTAGCTTATTTTAATTAAAATAATAATGTTTAATTGATTAATTGAATAATTAGCTATGTTTTCATTATTCAATTGCTTTATTAATACGTTATTGTCACACGTCAGTGCTGGAAATCGTAGATTTAGAAGCAAACGTAGACTTAGGATCTGATTCAGAAATGGAATATACCTCAGAAAATGATGACGATTTCGTTAGTCAGGAAGCCAAATGTCGGAAAACGACTGACGATGGGGTTCGCGACATCTCTAAGACAGACTAAATCCCCGAAGTAGCCGTTGTTCTTGATAGAGCAGGTATATCGGAGTATTAATTATTCGATTTATCAATTAAACATAATTATTTCAATAGAAATTGTTAAAAGACTAAAAAAGACACTGGGTATATATTCGCTTGAGGTGTGGAACCTGAAGATGGCAATATTTTGAGCTGAAAATTGGAGACAATTTGTTCTTATCAGTTTCGCACCATTTAATGACTCAGGCAATGTGAATTTCGAAAAAAAGTGTTTTTCGCTCCACCCTAATGACCAACCAAATCGCGCCATATTTTTACTTTCTATTACAGTTTCTAAAAATTAATACAATATTTAAAACTTTAAATGCATCGCCTCAAAAAACGTGACTGTGGAGTTGCTGCAGCAAATGAGCGAGCGATATATACTTATAGACTATTCTCCTCTTATATGCCAACATTGAAATTAAATGTGTATCTATTCTATTTAATGTGAAAATGTCTATCGTGATTAGCTTAATTTTGCAAGGAATGAATAGGGTAGACGGCCAGTTAAAGGATAAATCTGCGACCGGTTTTGTCGCAGTTCGGGTCAGATAGATCGTAGTAATACTTGAGGACCATATGACTTCGATTAGAAAAATAACTCTCATTTTCCCTTCACTTTCTGACGTTTTCAAGGAAAGTGACGTCACAGTGACGTTCCGATGTGTTTAAGGTTGTCCGTGACTGTTTTCCCATGATTTCACATTTTGCGTTTTACGGGCATGGACCACCGACCTGCTTAGGTTTCCGGCGTCGACGTCACCGTGATGAATCGCCCGTAGCCCTCGAGTTGAAGCATCTTCAGAAAATGTCTACTTTCAGGAACTATGTCTTCAGGGCAACGACACGTAGTGACGTGGTCACGAAAGAGCCCGGCAACCGTCAAAGTGACACCACGGTGCAGTATCAACAAGAAGTTCACTGTGTGGCCTGTCTGTGACTTTTTAATTGTGACTTCACTGTGATGTCCCAAGACGGATGATTTATGACGCTCTACACGTTAAAAAAAAGAACTAAATTCGCTCTGAGGGATTTACAACCGGGATAAGTTTGTCCCGATTTTAAATTTTTTGGAGCTAATTTAGTTTTTTCGGATCGAATTTAGTTTTTTTTCCACATTTTTTTTCAGCGTCTACTTGCAAGGTCACTCTTCGTTCAATACGTCACAATGTGGCTTCAGGACATTGCTGTGGAAGCACATTTGACCATCAAAGTTAAGGCATAGTGGTATGCGGGTTTTGTCTGTGACTTTTTGCTTTACTTCACACCGATGTCACTGTGAAGTATCGTCTATGATGCTTTATTCTGAAAATTACCAAAAGGTCCCCATTCCGCTAGTTGTGACGTTGCGGCGGAGTGACAGTCGATCGTCAAGATGACATAACAGAGACATCATAGTCATGTCAATGTTAAAGATAAAACTCCAAAAATATATATTGGTCGGCGCATGTCACTATTTTTTTAATACAGAGATGTTTCGATAGTATCCTACCAAGGCGTAGTTCAACGATCTTTTCAGAAAGAAAACTGCCTTGTTTGCTTGCAAAATTTTTTAGTTTGTATTTATACTAACTACAAAATAACAATATAAAAATAAAATTTTATATTGCTGAAAACTGCCCAGTATTTCCTTCTTAGATATAATAGACAAAACCAATGAACAAGAACAATGAACAGTGCGATTTTCTAAAACTTCGTTAACATGCAATCACATACCTCCTGGAAATCTGAACATTTTGTGGCCTATACGGAGTAAGCAGAGCAGTTTACTGCAGAAGAAGTACCCATTTTAAGACTCGATAGTTACGAAAAAGATATTTTACACACGGGCTAAGTACACCACCTCCTATGTTAAATGGATACAGCACTGTCTACAACTGGCAGCAGGGCGGTATTTGTTAATTGGGGCAGAGTAAGACGCGGCCTAGGACGTCAAAAATTTAAAGGACGTCATCCCCCCCCCTCCCGTTTTTTTTTAGAAAAAAAAACTTGTATACTGAAGGTGATTCAGGCCTCTTTTTTTTATCCTCGTCCTTATTAAAAAGTATTTGACCACGACTGCATTAATTTAGTTAAAACTGGTCACTTCCGCTATCATTTGCCAGGGCGAATGATCAAGCCGCGCCCGCAATATAACAGGAACATGAATTGCATGTGTTTAAAAATCTCCCTCCCAGAAACAAACCACTTCCGAAAAAATTTCCTAGATATAACGTTTTCAATTTAAGTGAATATTTTCCTCTAGGGTACAATCTCCCCCCCCCCCCAAGTTGACAACGCACTAGTTCAGTGCCTGGAACATGGAGATATAAAAGGCGCCATGGACCAAAACACGGCCATGACTGGCAGCCTTTACGCATGAGAATGACGACTTAAGTCTACTCGTATATCTGGGTGGTTTCACTGTTGGAGATGGTAATGAAGTTGCGTATTTACCTGTGGGCACATCTTGCACTGGTACTTTCTTCCTGTGCTCCCGTTGGCACTGGGGTTCATGTCGTTGGGGCTTTGGTGCTGGGGCGACATCTTTGTGGGCATGGGGCCCATATTCACGGGGTCCTGCCCCATCTGAGGGGGCGGGCCCAGCATGCTCTTCTTGGGGATCTGCTGCAGGGGCGGCAGCTGGGGACCGCCGTGGTTGTTGACGCGGCCATTGTTGGCGCTGTTCGCACTGCCGCCGTTGTTGGTGCTGAACAGGTTGGGCAGCTGGGACGAGTCCACATTGCCCTGGAGGTTCTCTTCGATGTTTCGAGAATCTGGAAAAGAAGAGGGCATCAGGTTACCACGAGTTTTCATTAAAATCTAAACACCAAAGAAAACGAGATGCAATTGAACATCATTTTGAAACATTTTGAAAGACAAGCAACTAGTGGACAAGTAAGTTTGCGTGTCAAAAACAAACCTGTCGAAATGTATTTCAATGTGAAAAAAACAAATTCCGAACATCAAACAAGCAAAATCAACCATACAGAGCGCATCGATTATAAAACAATTTCCGAAACGACTTTATTTGCGCAAGCACTATTCGTAATCTGTTCCTTGCATCGGCTGCAAAGACGCGATGGAGTGAATTCCCTCCTCTGAGTGTTCGTTATTTTAAGCAATGTGGCTAAATGAAAGATCATTATATATGGAGCGATATAACTGTACCTCTGTTGCTATTAACAATCGCTACTTCAGCGTCAAAAATATCCGTAGCTCGTAAGCAAGAATAAGAGTCTCATGCTCTAGGAGCAGTTTAATTTCTGTAAAAGGAGCTAAATTCCTTTTGTTACAGTAGTAATTTTACAATGCACATAAGTGTGAGCTTTCATTTTTTTTCCAAAGGCGCAAGAAATCTATACTTGGTCTTTCGAAGTGGCAATCCCAGATAATCATCTGTATTTCTATTGTCACAGCACTATATATTGCAAACACAACGATACCTTTCCTAATTATTAGGCTTGTCGAAACTGTCACAAAAGAATCTATGAAAGATGGAATCAATCCCGGTAATTAACGCTCCAGGAGTATATGCAATCAAACGGGTATCGAAAACTGATACTTACGAGGTCTTCAAAAGTGGCAAATAATCAAAAATCACTAGATTCGCAAACGCTAGTTCAAAAGTTTTCGAATTTTATCGACCTTTAGGTAAATAAAAGAAGTATCTATGTTTCCGTTTCCAATATTATTATAATAAACTGTCAAACTTTAATTTTTAGGCGACGTTTAGACTGGATAGTCTAAATCACAGAGACACTCAATTTAAGCAATGCCTAAAGCAGTTTGTTGGGTTCTCGTAATGTTGCGGTCGATGGAAATAAGGAACAATTACCAAAGATAATTAATTCATGGGAAAAGGCCGTTTATTTACGGATACGAATAAAAACGGATTGAACAATTGAAAAGTACGGTAGTAAATTTGCACATGTAAATTTTACAAATGCACAGTGAATTTCAGCTTACCGGCACTGACTAGTTTATGAAATTTTCTGTAGTAATTTTAAAAAAAGAACGAACGATTGGTAGAAAGACTATCAAACCTCTATTGATAGTACTTTTAATGGTGAGGAAAAAAGCGCTTTTAAATCGTACTTTTTTATCAAAGAGCTATAGAGGATACAAAATATGTCTCTTACATATAGGTTCAATGAGATAGGAATTTTTGTGTTATTGTTTTGTGAAAAATACACAAAACAATAAAACAATGCAGCCCACGGCTTCTGTAGTCTGATTTTTTGATTCCAAAACTAAGAAATTACTCTAGATAATCTTTTGTTGTTATTATTTGTAATCGAGATAGCTTTTTAATATGAGTAACTAATTGGAATGCTTCATTACGTGCACATAAAGATTCCTTGATACTCTTTGTACTGATCCCATTTTGAGTCTAAGCAAATGATAATAATAATAATAATTCGCAATTTTATAAATGTCAATCATCCATTGAACAGTGCTCCTAGCAGACATGTGTCAAAATACTCAGCAGTGAGGTGTGCATTTTAAAATGTAGTGCATTACTGTACTGCATTGCATTCAAACACACTCAACTATTTTCAGCATTTAAAGCGATTGTTTAAATAAATGAGCTCTAAAAAAGGTACGTACATACAGGGAGATCTAACGAATACGTTTATTTTAGTATGAGAAGTGTAATATATATATTTTAGAACGATAGTTTCATGCAAATACACTTTCGCGCACATCCTGCTGGACATTACGCCAATTAGTACTTAGCGCAGTTGCTCTGGCGTGAATAAACAAATTTTACATCAAGACAGGCATGCAGAGAGCGGGAATAAAAGCTTATTCATGCCTATTGTTAAAATATAACACCATAGAACATTCACAAAAATTAATGCTGTTTATCACAATTTGCAAGTGCACGGGAAGCTTAATGCTTTACAACGAGATGCGTCTGGAGAAATTTATCGCAAAACAGCGATCATATGCTTCGAACAAGATTAGATGTTTTCCTGAGCAAAAGGAAAATCTCCCGCCCCTCCTTTCCCTATCCTTCATTGATATGCATCTCCAGGGATTTCCAAGAGTAGAGCGCGCGTTCAAGAGAAGATTCCAAATCTTTATATTACAAGGCATCGGAGCTCGATAACCGAGCATGATTTTACACTTTTCTGGCGCGTTCCTCTCTCAGTGCTGAACGTCCTATGTTTCTTTAGAATAAAAATGACGCAGCCGTCAACAAGTAAGTTTATTTTCTGAGCGAATGGATTTGTGTGCACGCGTCATGCATATGGATACCCAAGGCCCGTAAAAGACAACGCTCGTATAAAAGCATGTGTTTTATTACTGAGCGATGACAGAGAAAAGTGGATGTATTGGCGAGGAAATTTTGGAATAAGTCGATGACGACGGCGCATTCGGTACGGAATTTTAAATCGAATAATTATTTGTCAAACAAGTAGATCGGTGATTTATTCAAATGAGTAATCTTAATTGAAATCTGAAGGTTTTTTTTGCTAATAATTTAAATGAAATCCAAAAATTTTTCTCTTGTGTGCATTTTTACAGTGTACTTTATCTACAAACGTTTCATTTTCTACTATATTCATGTTTCGTAAGGAACGTACAATTAAACTGAAAACTAACAGGCTACATAAAATGCACTTTGGAGTTGTGATAGTTCATTTAGACAAACAGGAGGACAATGACAGAAAAAAAAAGGATTATCTCAACGTGTTTCACATGTCAAATCTTTTTATTTTCCGGTTAAAGAAATAAATTTCATTTTGAATGAAAAACTTCATCTATGGAAAAAAAAAAAAAAAAAAAAAAAAAAAGACACTACAACCACGTTATCTAAGATACTGTGGCGACCCATATCGAGACGAAAGGATCTTCGATCTATTCGTTTGTCTCGGATCCAGGGGCTGATTTACGGCGGGGCATTCGGGGCACGTGCCCTGGGCTCCCAATTTTTAGGGACCCCCAAAACCTTCATGTCATCGTAATAGCAACTAAAATTATCTCTGAAGAGTAAAATTTCTGATTACTTACTTCGTTTCATCGCAAATATTCAAAATTTTTAATTTAATGTAACTTGTAATGTTAAAAATTATGCATTCGATATTCGCAAACTCGACAGGACATCTCAGCATGCTCCTCCTCTTATCGTTTCTAAGATGTGTGACGACTGTAAATACCGATAAAAACATTTCAAAATTGAAAAATTCATAAAAGTGGTATCTGTCATGACATTATACTGATTTGTAAATGTTTACAACAGGTTAACTTAGGAATGATAATTGGTTTTAACTTAATTAAGTAATATTCTGCGGAAACTTTTTGTGCAGGGGGCCCCAAAAGTATCTGTGCCCTGGGTCCCTTAAGTGCGTAGATCGGTCCTTGCTCGGATCACTCAATATATTCGTCGAGCCATCATAATTAGAATTACTTTAAATTCGAACGATGTTTGCTAACAATTTTCCTGGCACAGAGGTTACGTCGTTGAACAACCACTCTTTTGTCCCGGTTTCAAATAAAGGGCTACCCGACGAGTTTTGTTTAACCCAATCCAAAATGCTTAGAAGGAAACCTCAGCTTTCTCGGCAGTCTACTAAAAAGTTGCTTAAAATTAATAAAACGCTTTGTAATTAATCCAAATACATAAAAGAAATAGCATGAAACGTTTCGGGTTGTACTAAGGGTCCAGATGTAACAATTCCTACTTCCATACAGGCAGAAAAGTGAGAGAACGGAGAAAGTGAGGTTCTTTCAGTATCCTGCCAGTGTGGAAGTAAAAAGCGTCAAAAAAGTGCAACATCTCAACGGCATAACCACTGTGCCAAGAAAATTGTTAGTAAACATCGTTCGAATCTGAGGTGATTCGGAATAGCTTAAATGAATGAGCCGAATTAATGAGTGATCCGAGGCAAAGGTATCTTTTCAATCATTTCATTAGAAATTAACAGGCTACATAAAATGCGGTTTGGGGTTGTGATAACTAATTCAGAGGTCCACCCACAAATTTATTTCCAGGGTCCCATTTTTGTGAAACCTATTTATTTTTGTGAAATTCAACTTCTATTTTTGTGAATTTTCATAAGAATTTTTGTAAAAGTTACTTTTCTTTCGTAAAATAATTTACAAGCAAATTAAAATACGGTAAAATGACAATGAAGGGTTGTTTCAATCGGCTGTATTTTGGTGAAAAGGTCATTTTAATCGATTGTAATTTTGTGAAGGGGTCGTAAAACGAACCCAAACGTCTGCATTGATTCGTGTCATTAGACATCTAACTCTAATGGATCGTCACAGTAATCTTATTATATCAATATAGCGTCGTCTTCTATCATACATATTGCACTTTTTCTGCTAAATGTTCCACAAAAACATGAAGATTTTTGTTCAAAATGCAGGTTGGATCTTTTGTACTACCCCATATGTTCGTACTGCATTAATTTTAATTTAAGTGTGTTACTAACAAAGTTATTTTTAGTGTTCTTATCATGCATGAGCTCTTTTACGAATAAGGATCCCTGCACTCGGTTGTGTACTCATCATGCGTATGAAACGAACATGTGTGTAATGCACACTGAGGCTCTATCGCAATTCTATGCTTTAAAAAACAGATCATAAATTGCATGATTTCTTTTAAAAGAACAACCTTAATAAGTCTTGTCGCTCTATCGTAAACGATAATCATAGGAATCTATTAATTCCCTATTAATAGGCACACGAAGAAAGTCTATCAATCATAGACAGAGGAAAATAACTCACAGAAAAGAACAGAGAGAGGACTATGAATAATGCGTTTTAGATTAGGTTATTTTAGAAATTGCCAGGTAGCTTTTTTAATCACTCTTTAACAAAACAATCAAGTTAATACCCGATCTCAAATACGTAATTATATTTTAGTGATCTGCATTGGCAAACAGAACATCATGGGAGGAAAAGAAGAAAGAAAAGAAAGGTGTCCGACAAAGTAATTAGAGGCCAATTATAATGTGATTTCAGATGTATCGCTATGATATACCGCCTTCAGCAAGTCATAAGGCATCGAGACATGTGATGTAGCACAGCCATTAAAAAGGCATAAATCACGTCTAGATGTTGAATGGGATGACAGTTTAAAAACTCTTTTTTAGAGAAATGGTAATACTATCAGTGGTAATCCGAGGTGTTTAAAGAAACGGAGGAAATATATATATAAAAAAAAAAAAATACGCATAAATACACCCGAGACAGATTTAATAAATGTAGGTATAATCTTCAGAATAAACAGTCATAAATCTTATTTAAAGTGATGTGCCCCTAATCTGGAAGCTTCATTTGCAAATGCATGGCAAAATTAATGATCAAGTGAGTGTGTGACATACAGTGAATTTTTAAAATTTTGATAGTAAGCAAAGTGTCCAGGGTGTTCTTCTAAGAAATCAAACAACTTCAGAACTTCCATGTTTCTTTTAAGAAATGATGCAATTTCAAAGCTAATTAAAGACTCGAAAGAGACTTAAGAAAATTTTAGAATGACGAATCGATATTTAAAAAAAAAGAAAAGAAAAGAAAAAAAAGTTCAAGTTTCTACATTTACTCGGAAAAAAGAATTGTTTTATAGTGAAATTTTCTGACACATTTTTAAAAACAAACAAAATTCAAGTACATACTTTGTCGCTAAATTTGTTTAATGAAGTTACATTGACAGGATCACCAACAAGGTTATATTTCAAGTGATAATATAACGAGATTTTCAAAGTAACAGATACCAATAGTTTAACATCAAGCATGCATTGTCTAATACATCCATACACATTTCTAAACTTATTCATTAAAAGTGAATAAAATCCTAGTCTATTTTCGATGCTTCACTAGTGTCACACGTTACACGCTGTTGACACATGAATACAATGGCATACTTCATGAGCCATATTTTAAAATCGTCCATTCTCAAAAACAACTCATTAAAAATCAGAAGATATTCTGCACTAAATTACAATAACTCAAGAAAATTCTTCTAGTTTCCAGCACGGAACAAGGCTCAACATCCTTAAAAACGACAGAAACTAATACGATTTTGTACACTTCCCGTCAGAATTCCATTTCCGACTACTACACATTACACACGTTCCTTCCTTGAAAATAAGCCGAAAATACAACTTGGCAATCTTCGCAGATGATTGCTCCCTAACGAAAATGCCATTGTGCTACGAAGAACGGCAAAATGGCAAAATTTTCTTTTGATGTGGAAAACGTACGCACACAGCCTTCGATTCAAGAGATACACTTCGATGAGAGGCAGACAGAGAAAGAATGAGGCAGGAAAATAGATTCTCTAAATTATATGCGAGAAATGTGATCGCAGACTAATGAAAAGTATTTTAGAATATTATGCTCCTGAAAGGATGCTGTTTAAATGTTAGCGTTCACGCATACGTGCTCTTCAGTTTTTTATTTTCCCTCTAGAAAATGATTTTTGACAGCATATATTTACAAATGGTCAAAATATGTCGTTCTATTCATAACGCAAGAATTTTTCCCTTGACAAAGTCAAATTACAACTTATTTTGCAGTAATTAAAAAGTCCTGCATGAAATATGGAGGAAGCTTCAATTTTTCACGTTAAAAAAAAAACTTTGGAAAAGGTTTTAAAATTCGAAATGCCCTACAAACATTATTTTGGAATAAATTTTTAATCATACATTATTTTCATTGGGCAGTTCCAATCAAAAAGTTCTTTTTCTTTTTTTCCACTCCTCTTTTTTTTAAGTTGTTACAAATTAATATAAGGTAAATTGTATGCAGTATCGTAGCAAATAATATACTACATATGGCACATTCCATGTCAAACCAACGAGGGGTCTGGACCTTCAAGATTTCAGTGACTAATTCGTTTTTTAAATTTTTTGATTCAGTAGGCTCATTTTTTCATAAATTTTTAAAAATGAAAAAAATTACAAAATTTACACTGTTACCATTCACAAAATCATCCATGTTTCTGTAATGAATGGTACTACAGTGTTCATGAATGTATTAATTTTCATACATTCATGCTGTTTTGATGCTGTGAAAACAATTCAAGCTGTTTTCATAGACTTTAAAACGATATGCAACACAAACAATTTTATAAAAAATTAATTTTTAATGAAATTTTAAAACTTCACTAATACTTGGTCTAATACTAGCCCAGTTGTGGAGCTTTAATTTGATAAAACCTCATTTTATATCGAACACACCCAGAAATGCATTGCATATTTTGAAATTTCAAATCCCTTTACAACAAAATGCGCACGCACACCGTGTCCAAGTAACGAACGTAATAGAATCATAACTATTTTTAATCAAACAGAAGCAATCGATTTCTGATCTTAACAAAAGAACGTAAATTTTCCTGGAATTCAGCCAGGAGTTAGTGAGGCACTACAAATTAAATTTGAAGGCAGAAATTCACCATGCACAGAGATTGTAAAAATCGAAACTCCATTTTTACACACGCGTTCGTTTCCAGTTTCTGATAACGGAATTTAATACTTCCGCTTACGTTTACTACTCCGGAGTACTATACAAAACTCGCCAAAAACTATTTCACGGAGGGAATGGTAGTCCCCTATTACAGTTACACGGGAAGTTAGAAGTACGGGTCAATGGGTGCGTTGAAAACTAAAATTATGTCGTTCGCTTCTGCTAGCGCAGGCATGAGATAAATAACTGAAATGCGTCATTTTAAAAACTGACTAAGCCACAACGTTTAAGGAAATAAAAATTGTACAAAAAATCATTACGTGGATTTTCATGGAATTGTGTGAGTTTAAAACAGCGATTAACTATTTGAAGAGCAAGTATTTTCACATTAATATAGAAGACCAACTGGATAGACTGCGCAATGCTGTAAAAGTGCAGCCATTGCAATCGATCCATTTAACTACCAACAACATGGCGGTGGATCGAATAGCTCATCTGGTGACACAGAGCTAAAGCTGTTTTCGGACACAGCTGCCTGCGGGGTCGCACACACAGCTATGTAAGAAAACTTCTTTAACTCTGTGGCGTCAAATAAGCTAGCTATTCATCGAGCGTAGTGTTATTGGCAGTTAAATGGATCGATGGCAACGGCTGCATTTTTTCAGCGTTGGGACCATTCAACTCTATTTCTTTTTGGCTAGCAGTTAAAGCGCTGGATAAAGGTAATTTCAGCGCTTTAGTCAAAGGGTTAAGTGACTTTAAAGTACGTAATATTTTTATTTTATAAATAAAATAGTATGGAAAATATATTTAAAAATTGGTTTTTTTTTCAATGGCAGATTATGAACAGTTACAGCAAACAAGTAACAGTTAAAAAACTGAATTCAGTGGTGAATCCAAGGAGACGATAATAGGGCGATGGAACCCCTGAGCACAAAACACACTACTAAGCCAATGTTCAACTCGTTCGCCCACGATCGCTGGGTTCCGCGGAGCATCGAAAGAACCATTCTGGGAATCGGTCTAAGAAAATCGGTCAAAGAAAAAGTCTTTGTCGCACCTTTATAAATAATGAGAGCGAACTTGTTAAACATGGCTTCAATATTGTAAGAGAAAAGGTCTAAAAGAGAGAGAGAGAGAGAGAGATTGAGAGATTCATCGCTGAGATGATATGTTTTGTCTTACTCATCGCTCCTCCCTTGAAACTTTTCTGGATCCGCCACTGGTACAACACGCCCATACGTGGGACTTTAAGGAGCTGAATGGTCATCAGATGGTGGAGCTGAGTGGTTAGAACGGTCATCAGATTTCTAGTGCGTAATATTTTTGTTTTATTAACAGAATGATTTTAAAAAATGAATAAAAACAGTATTTGACTGTAAAATAAATAAAAGGTTTGTGAAAAAACACACATAAAATGTTACTTATAAAGCGATACGATCGTTTCGACCAAAAGACCGAAGAATTTTTGGTCGAAACGATCGTATCGATTTATAAGTAACATTTTATGTGTGTTTTTTCACAAAATTTTTTATTTATTTTATCGTTTAACGCCAGTATTTTGAGTGTTTTTTCAGTAGTATTTGACTGTGTTTGGAAAAAGATCATGACGTACGTGGTATTTAAAATAACCGAGTCTGTTGATCCGTCAATATTTCAGGGCAAGAAGATATGGCTAATGTAGTAAATTAATCAAGATAAATTGGAGTTAACCCTCTGAGCGTCTTGCAAAAAGCCGAAAATTTGAGTAGCCATGCTAATATATCCTGGATAGAGCTAAATGCCATGTTGAAATCGCGTTAAATCACTCATGAATTTTATATATATACATGAATTTTTAACCCATTTGCATCGTAAGGGAATATGAAAAGAAAGCTTTTATCACTATATTTCATCGGTATCAGTCTCATATCAGACTAACAAAGTTGAGCGTATGAATACGGCTTGGTGGGTGACGTGGCATTGACCAGGAAATTTGAGCGCATATATACGCTCCTGTGACAGTTGCCAGGAAAATTGGACGTATAATACGCTAATGGTTTAATAGCAAGGATATAGTGAAAAAAAAAAAAGTTTCTCAGAATTCAATAAAAGTCTGTTCGCTTTGTTTTAATCCCACAATTTTGTTGAATCGACAAAACTTCCGTTGATATTTTGTTGAAATGAAAAAATCTCGTACGTTCAACAAAAATTACTCAATTAAAACAGTGCCAACCCAATATTTTCTGAATTAATTAAAATAATAGAAAGCTGAAATAACTCCTACACTTTTCATGAATGAACTCTCGGATATTTAAAGAATTAAACAATAACGAAGACGAAAAATACACGGCATTAATTTGGACGAGCTAGACTTATTAATTTTAATAATTTACCAAACGAACCCAGCTAACCGGTCTGCCAACAATGGTTATTATTTAAACGCATCCAGTCGTTAAATCCTTTGTACCGTCTCAAAAAACCCTTGTTACTTCATTCTGAACATGAATAGTGAATAGCACCAAGTGAAAAGAAATCTTTCCCAAAAGCTTCAGTAGAAAGTTTATATCAGACAGACCTTGGTCAACCAGGGCTAATTTTAATTCATAGAACATCATTAGAGATTATTCGAGGCTCTACAATACAGTCCACATTTTTTGCGCCGCTGTTTGGTAAATTAACACTTTCAGGCGCGGTGGTTGTGCCGTGAAAGCCCCTTATTTCAGCGCTTTCACAGCTGGTCGCAAAAAAATATGGTTAAATCGTCCGACAGCTGTAAAAGTGCAACCGTTGCCATCAGGGGCGGCATTTCAGTTTTTCGCGTTTGGGGATGCGAGATTTCGTGTAATAAAATCCAGAATATGGAATAACTAAAATGTTTGTTAAATTTGGGAGGGTGCGACCGAGCCCCCTCGCACCCCCTATTTGCCGCCCCTGGTTGCCATCGATCCATTTAGCTACCAACAACATGGCGGACGATCGAATCGCCCATCTGGCTGCGCGGGCAGCCGGCTGTGTCAGAATAATTCTTTAGGTCTGTGGTGCCAGATGTGCGATTCGATTAACGCCATGTTGTCGGTAGTTAAATGGATTGATGGCAACGGCTGCACTTTTACAGCATTGGACAATCTATCTAGTTGGCTTTCTATATTGATGTGAAAATGCTTGAGCTCAAAGGGATAAGCGCTTTCTTCGCCTTTTTGACGCTTTTCGAAATAAAAGGCAGCGACCTGTAAAGGTGGACAAGTGGTTCAGATTCTTCAGTATCCTGCAGTAATTCAGTGTGAATTTTTTTCTTCTGTTGATTTCAGAAGAAAAATTGAACATCCAACGAAAAACTAAACAAACACCCAGCGATTCAAGGGTGAAACAATGGTTTTCAATTACTTAAAATTGGACAAACCTAACAGTCGCCAGTGTTAAAGCAATAACCGATCTTCCATCAGACGCCGCTGCCTGTGTCTGGGAGCTGGAAATGTCATTACACATGCGAAGGAAATAAAAATCCAAGTATTCTTAACCTCTTAAATATCGCTCTCATAAAAATCACGAGTTAAGCTTTCTCCCTCTATTTTTCGTGCCCGTCCTATTTCCGGGCAATAGTGTTCAAATGTTATGCGCCAAAAGATAAGAGCATTTCAATTCTTATGCACGGATTTTTTTTTAATATCTCATTTTACACAACAGATGACAATACCCGACTATTTTTAAGCTAATCCAGAGACAGTTTGTTTTTAAATAGATGGTCGCAGTAGTCAAATACGTGTATTTGAGATATGCATTATGCAACCTTAGCTCACTTTTTTTACTTATGTTCAAAGAAAACTGTACAAATATTATTTATTTTATGAAGTAGGTTTAATAAAAATCTCCTTTCGTGTTTAAAACACATATTTTTAATCATTCCCTGCTGAAAACAAAACACGCATTCAATCGCAATAACCCTGAAAGTTGGATTTTCTTAGAAATTTGACTTTTTTTTAGTTTCGCGCTAAAAAAAAAAAAATGGCCCAAACCTTAAAATGAAACTGTACATGTACATGCACCTATTTTTATACAATTTAACCCAGATTGTAAAATCTCCCAGCAGGGAAAACGCTCTCAGGCGTCGGATTTTTAAATTTTTTTCAATAGTATTATAATATCCTTGTATTTTGATCAAAAATTAAAAAAGGTGCCCCTCTGATCAAGCAATATCACTGGGTACATTACTTGCTCTCGATATCATGATTGGATACCGTAATCTAAACCTCCGGTACAATTGCCTAATTCAGTGTTATCGCTTTTTTACAGTGATTGCGATTTGTGGGCTTCACAACTGGCAAGGGAAGTTGCAAAAAAATCTTAGAATATTGCTTTCGTAATATTCGCAGGATTACGCGAATGAAGAAATCGGGCAAAGATATAACCAACATATGTTCGTACGACTCAAATTGTGTTTCAGATCAGAAAAGGAAGTTTAAAAAGTTATGTGCAGCTGTTTATTTTTTTAAACTTACTGTTATATATATGTCTGTATGAAGAACATATTTTAAGAGTGAAATAAATGAAGAAGCCCGTGGAAGAAAAAGCTATTAAAATTTTTAAAATTCAATTTTACGTGAAGGCCTCAAGTACTTTCTTAGCATTCTGACGCCAGTTACACAAACATAAGCTGTAAATACGCATAAAAAAGTTAAATCTTTTTAAATCTGGAAAATAAAGAAAAGAAATATTCCTCATGTTACCATAATTAAACAAAATTTGACAATTTAGGTGAAGTTTCTTTAAGGGGGGGGGGGAGTGAAGCTGCCTAGCTTCTTCGTTTTTTAAATCTTTGCATAAAAATTTCATCAGATATTCGTAAACCCCCATAAAAAAAATCCACTCTAAAAACTGTATTTTGTTTAATTATGGTAACATAAATTTTTTTCCATATGGTATCATAACCTAACCTTTTTTATGGTATCATAAATTCTTTTCTTTATTTTCCAGATTTAAAAATATACACCAAATACAATAAAACCTAATTTAACCGAATCACAAATGAGACAGAGAGAGAAAATCCGTATTTTCCTGCTGAAGGCAAATTTTCGTTAAATTCAGCGAAAACGCCACAGTCTTGATAACTTGCATTAATTCTTAAGTAATCTTTAATCCTTGTGACGTAGACATGACATCGATCTCTCTAGTAATTGCAAAATGGCGACCTCGGAATAATGTCTTCGGCTTGAAGAAAACCAATGAAGGGATTTTCATTAAACAAACAATTTTATTTATGTGATTAAATCGATAAACAAATACCATATATATTTTTTGTGAATAAACCAAGAATTTTTTTTACTTTTTTATAAATCTAATTTTTTTTTAAATGTAGGTTTTTTTTGTCAGACATAATGCGGTAGTTAGTCAGATAGCATCAAATATAGCACATTTTTCAATTTTTTAGTTTATATTTCGTAAGTGTATAAAAAAATATTTGAAATAAAATGAATCGTTTTATTTTATAAACTGTTTCTACTAATGGTGGAGGGGGGGGGGGTATTCCCAATAAACTGAAATCTGGAATACGATTCCGCAAACACCATGGCACGAGAAATTTATTTCCCATTGCATTTTGTAATCTTTGCGAGAGTGTTTGTTTGTTCTTCACCTAATATGGAAAATTCCGTAAATTCCTAGATTCTAATTTTCTGGGAACAGACCAACCGAAAAATGTTATATAGGCGAAATTTGCAGCAGTTAATATCAGAAATACTATTAATAATAAAAAAACAGTAAATAACTCGCAAATTAAAATACCAGGTAAATTTTTGAAGAAAACAAAAATCCAAAAAATACGGAGACTGACCCAGTAGGAAAGGAGTGTTGAGCTAACATAGGTGTCCACGTCACGTGTGTATCCAAAATACCGCATTATCCAAAACCATACCATTTAATTCTATACTATTAACGGTCTTGTCAATCAGTAGTTCTCTACTAACTACACTATTCCTCACACACACATTTCCTTTACGCTGAAATCCATTAATTCCTCTCCGCTAACATCTCTCTCTTCTGCCCAACGGTGTAAGCAGTAAATACCGTGAGAATCATCCGAAAAGTTGTCAGTGGGTCAGTGGTCCCTCCATATCTAACGGCCTCTTCTCTCCGCACACACGCACAAGCAAACGCTGTTAATTACTCATAACGATGAAACTACTTCGCACGGTTTATTATATATATACGCACCGTAATTTTAACTAGTGCTGAAGTTTTATGCTGCGACTCAACCCTCCCCTTTTCTCGAATGTAAATACGGATGTGTGTATATGTGTATTTGGAAAACAAGAGAGCAACGTTATATAATGGGATGTATAGAACCCGCGTATAGAAATACGGCTAAGCAGAATTATTCCGTTTATTCGTGGGAAAAGGAGGCGAGAGAGAGAGAAAAGGATTTCAGCAAACGATACCGCTTCCGTTTCAATGAGAGGAAACTCCCGGAACCAGTTTTAATGGTATTTAAGAGTGGGAGAAATTCCTATTTTAAAATCATTGCAATTAAAAGTTTTCCGTGTCGTTCGATAGCTGGAGATATAGTTTTATGTGATTCATCGCCGTTATTGGAAGTGGTGATTTGTGTTTGGTTAATGGTTTGTTCGGAAGTTTTATAACCACCTTACTACTGCGAAGGCGCTAATTGGATGAGGTGCTTGAGAACCGCGCCTGAAGAGTCGGACATTCGTGATTATGTCCAGTTTCGTGCAATAACGATGAAAAAGAGTATGATCGAAGTTTCTCAGAATTGATTAACTAGACGTTTAATGATTTCAAAACTTCGAATTTGACTTGGGAATACAATTTCGTTTTTGTTGCTTTTAATGATTTAATTTTTAATTTATTCGAATGAAGTTGTGTAAATACCGGGAATAATAAATTTTGATTTTTTTTAAAGGATCAAAATTATTAAGTGTTTTAAATTGTCGGTTGGTCAGCCTATTCAAAAGTATGCGAATAGCATGATTAATTGATTGATAGGGAGATACAAATACATTAAGATCTATGGGCACTACTTAATGTACATTGAGCCGTTCATCTTTTGCAGATTAAACGAAATTAACATTGAAGTGAGGTCTTTAAGAGAATCTGTAAGTCAAATTTTGAAACCTTAAGTTATATATTAAATACATTAATTCTTACGTATCTAAAATAAGTGTTTATATTAAATCTAATAATTGATTTTGAATGTGCCTTGCTATATTTTCTAATAATAGCAATCCTAAAAATATTCACACTTTTTGAATAATCACAGCATATTATAGTGCACAACTGCAACTATAAAAGGAGGCCAAAACGTTACTGTCACATGTACCTCTATCTGTATACCAAGAAAAAAATGATATATACTTTTTTTTCCGTAAAATGTAATGCACGCGAACACCTAAAGATCAATTTCGGGACATTTCAAAATTCGCCCTCGAATGATGATAGGTGGTCAGCATCACAGCATCCCCATTTTTCACATACCTTTCCCTAAGGAAAGAAAACAGTTATCTATAAAATTCTTGCTTTAGAACGTAACAAATAGGAAGGCAAAGTTCAGGCACAACTGTTTTCTAATAAGTTATTTAGAATAACTTATTAGAAAACAGCCAGAATATTTATTTCTTTGAGTTTGTAGAAAGATATTAAGGGTCGTTATACATTACGTAATGCTCAAAGAGGGAGGAAAAAGTTTACCCAAATGTTACAGTTTGTGACAGGTAGATGGAGGCACATTTAGACACTTAACACCACAGCATATCTAATTACAAACTAAGCAATAATCCCGGCCGGAGCAGCACCCTAATAAGCAAACTTGTTCCTTTGCATTATGGCAAGCCTACACGAGGGGCAACTGTGTAAAGTGTGAGAGGTTGCCTTGGACGGGGGACATTTTCAGGGGTTATAACACGTTACATCTGGAGAGAACCGCCCAAAACTTCAGACCGTTAGATCGACAGCCGAGCGACAGTACCCAGGAAATTACCAAAGACAGAGCGCCGATTACTGCTGAAGACAGTCAACACTGCCACATATACAGTGCTGGCCTCCGTTCAGGAAAGATGACTTCCGTTATAAGTACATTTTGAGAATTAAAATTGAGTAAGGTTTTATAAATATAATAATTAAGACTGTTAAAGTGGGAGAGGGGGTCAAAATTTACCGAAAAAGTGTTCTTCCCGGTACACCTAATAAACGGAGACAACAGAAGTGACGATGCACTTTACCATCCGACCAAGACAGCCCTTCTTCCAGCGCATGCGCCAGAGAGCAGCGACAGCGAATCTGTACACGGGGCCCCTGCGGGACGGGGGCCCCCAAATGATTCAAGGCGCGGAGGAAAAATTTTAATTAAAGTAATCCATTAAGGCTCCGATTCCGGGAGAAAAGAGAGACAGAGTTTTCCAAGTAATGAATCGTTTCATTTCCTGACACTCTCTCCGAAGAGGTGTGTGCGCGCCAGGGCACAAAGGCGTGTGCCACGACACAGACCTGTTCTGGAAGAGGAGAGACAGTTCACTCCCAAAAGCTCTTCTTCCATTCGGATGTCATAAAAAAAGGGGGGGGAAAGGAACAGGAGTGACACCGAAGAGATAGTGCGTTAAATTTATTGCATTTGGTGTGGTTTGGATTTTACTTTTTTTTTCCTCATAGTACATTTGTTGAGCAGTTAAAGAGACGCACTCGTTCATTCCGGGTGGCCCATAGGTGAGTGGAGGCTATTCATTTATTTAGCGGTTTGGAATTCAGTTTAAATTTTATTCCGACTGAAGTTTTGCACCTGACTGAATGTGTTGTTTCGGACCGGTTACATCATGAGCTTTCAGTATTCTTTAAGGGATGTGCTTGTAAAAATTCTATTGATCGCTTCAGTATGTTAGTAAATATACTGTATTCTAATTACAAGAATTAGAAAAAAAAAAAATCAGATAAGCACGACTGAAAGACAAGTGAAATTTGTATGAACTTTGAATAAAACATTGTTAACAGAAGTAGTTGAACATTTCACCATGCAAGTGCTAAATTAGCAGCAACCTCTTTGTGAGAAATATTGAATCATGTTTCGGTGACTGGCAATGGAAGCCTGAAATATTTCTCCAATGAAAGTTTGCCACGAAAGTTAGCACCATTGCATTGTGAAACGTTACCCTTGGAAGCGCGAGCATTTTCACCTCAATATAGAAGACCAATTGGACAGATTCCCCAATGCTGAAAAAGTGCAGCAGTTGCCATCGATCCTTTTAATTACGAACAACATGGCTGTCGATCGAATAGCCCATCTGACGCCACAGAGCTAAAGGGGTTTTCTGACACAGCTGGCTGTGCGGCCACACAAACGGCTAGCTATTGGGCGGCCAATGTCACCCTATACCAAGGGGCTAACAAACTTAGCAACAACGTCCAAGTCCGGAATCGAATCCCCCATGATTGTAGAGAGAGGTGCGCTAACCCCTATACTATTTGGAACGACAAAAGACGCATTAATAATTTATATTTAGCATAAGAAAATCGCAAGTCACAAATCAGGTGAGTTTTGACCTGCCCGAGTTGAGTTCTGGAGACACAGTTAACGGTCTTGAAAAAGTGGATCTTGTACACCCCCTGTAATTCAGAGCTGAAAAATATTAGATTGTTACAAAGTTTAGGGGCAATCTAATCCTTCATAGTGATGATGATGAACAGGCTCACCTCTTCCTTCAGCGGCAACACGCACGGCAAAGCATTAAATCTCTAAATTATATATATATATAACGTCGCGTTTTGCCCTCGGGCTCTCCTCTCAAAAGCAAAAGATCTCAGGCTCCGATTAGTGATCGCAATCGGCCCTTAATAAGGGAGATTCTTTTGCTCCGAGAGCAAAGCAGCGTGAAGAAAGGTCGGGCCCGACCATTATTGACGACGGCGAGAGTGGTCAGGCGATGAGCCGAACACTGATTACGGACTTTCTGACGTAAGTATCATCACAGGAAGCAAAATGACGCTCCGGCATAAAACGGCGGTGATTTAGGTTTTCGGAAAGACAGCAAAACACATTATATATTGAGTGACCTGCCATCATCGCTGATTTTTTTTTCTTTTTAATGCAACAGAATAGATTAAAAAAATATGTAATATTTCTTTCATTATGCGATAGAACGGAAGTTTTAACAGATATTCAATTACATGTGCTTAAGTAGTGTTAGTACTTATGCGAAACTGAATATCTCGAAAAAAACTACGGAATAACGAAAAGCAGTTTTTTTTTTTTTGTTGTTGTGCGTAGATAGCGTTTCTTAATTGTTTTATCCGTTATTTATTTATTTATTTTTGTAGTTTCTTTTCTGAATAAACACTTTAGTTCTTTTTAACACACACTAAATTATATGCATGCATTGTTTGTCAGTGCTCGTTATCTGTATACAGTTTCAAAAATTGCTTTATTAATACAAAAATAATATATATACAAAAAAAAAAGAAAGAAAGAAAGAAAAAGGGGAAAAAAAGAAGATCTTGGAAACGCACAGGTAATAAGAATTATTTTAAAAGAAGCTGTTAAGAATTCCAATTTCCGACTCCTTTCTTATTGAATTTTATTTTCGATAAAAGCACAAACCACTCGATTTTCTTTTTCTTTTTGAAATGATGCGATTTTTGGAAAACAAATTTATAGTTTTATGACCCAAGCTATAGGATTGACCATCTAACGCTTTCTTTTTTTATAGGCATTATCAACTGTTGCATAGAAACATCGTTCACGACATTTCATCGATTTGCGTTTCTGAGTCGCCTTGATATACAACTGTACCGTTTCTAAAAATACGTACAATCCAATGCTATATTTATTCAATGTATCTCTTTTCAATCCAAAATTAAAATAAGATGAGAAGACATAATTTTTTCCGAGTACTTAAAGCAATATTTGAAGCTGTTTAACAATAAATTTAACAATTGCGGTTAAACATTTCTGTGTATTTACTAATTTATTCTTCTAAACAGCAAAAGACTGAAGCCGATGGAATTTAATGAATTGGCTGAGCTGGATTATTGGTGTATGCACGAAAAGCAGTATTCATTTAAAGCTGCTATTAGAACAGATTGGCAAAGCCACAAGTAATGTAGAATTAAATGATGGGGATTCTAGATAACAATTGTAACACGTAATCTGTAGAAATGGATATGTTAAATACGTGACTTGATCGATGTTAGAAATTTAATTAATATACTCCTTCTGCCCAAGGTCAGTTTTTAAGAAGAGAGCTAGATTATTCATGCATTGTGCACCAAAAAATATTTATTTAGTATCAATATTCACTAAATTACATGTTTTAGTGATGTAACTAAAGCAACTTACTTATTAATAGAATAGTTATTTTTCTGTGAGTTGCGTTCGAATCATCAGTATAATTTCGATTTCCACTTATGGAAAAAAAAAAAAAAAAAAAAAAAAAAAAAACTGATGATTTTTTTTTTCTTGAACGTATACGTGTTTGTTTACTTTAGTAAAAAGTGTACCATTACTAATTTTAAAAGTACGAAATTTCTTAAGTTTATAGCATTTTCTGCAATCTTCCATTTTTCCTCCAAGCTAGATAATTTATGGATTGTGCATAAACATATTTATTATTAATATTCACTAAATCATATAATGTGTCGGTGACATCCAGCGGTAACTACCCCTTCCGCCCATCGCCTTCCTATGTGGAGGGGTTCTGGCACCGTTCCGAGGTTGCCAGAGGGCATTAGCAGCAACAACAACAACATATGTCAGCGATATAACTAAAATATTTTATTAATTATGTTACTATATTTTTTAGTTTTGATTTTCGTTTAGACAAAAAAAAATATTTTTTTTTTTAAAATTCGATATGAGTTTTGTACTTTCATTTGTACATGTTTGGAAAACACCCGTTCGTTCAATTCAATATTTTCTGTAGTTTTTCATTCTTTTATTTTTCCTGGAGAATTTGTTGGAATTCCTGTTTATCTGGATGAATAAAAGAAAAAACTCTGACTTTTGTAGACAAAGAGAACGAAAGCTTATAAAACAGCTAATGAAAGGAAATGCAATTGAAATTAATGATAGAATTCAGAATTTTTATTTTATTATAACACTTATTTATTTACTCTTACAATCTTACTTAGAGGCTCCTAATTTTGAACCAATTTCAGATGAGATATCTAGCACGTGGATCGGTACCTCTAGAGGTTTCGTTTGAACTTATTGGACATTGGAGCCACAAACAGATTTTAAGTGCACCAGCTCCCATCAGCGTTCACGGTCCCACAGCAGTCCAGCCGAGAGAGGTTGTCACTCTCCCAAGCGCTGACCAAGATCGGCGTTGCTTCACATTCGGTGTCCGTATTTAAACCGAGCTTAGCGACCAGGCCACAGCGTTACACTGAAATAACTACTACTGTTTCATATTGTTACCGCTCGCAGGTAAATAAATGAACTCGTAAACAGTTAAAATTATGGTAAGCATTTTTTTTTTTTTTCAACAGTTAGTCATTTATTACTGCTGCCTACGAAACAAGTACAAAAATAGTAAGCTGCATAAAAAAAAAATGTGCCGTTCGTATTCGATACTCAGCTACTCAATGTAATTTAAATTTGTTTATCCTACTACCCGCACGAATGCGATGAGCTTGTTTTCTTCACCGCTGTGTCATAAATTAATTCAGCGTGCAGCCCTAATGGCTATTAATTACCTCGGTAATTTACTGTGAATAAATCGGTAATTATAATCGCCGCAGACCTTCCAGTGCTTGCAATTCCAAGGTGAGAGAAAAAACAAGAATTGGGCCTCTGACACTAGACCATGCAATTATGGTAATGCCTCTTAATCAAGCCTTGAAAGTATCGATAGCTTTCACTGTCCAAAGGAGATCAGTTCTCGAAGATTGTGCAGACTATTTGCCGTTCGAATGTGACTGATAGACAGTGGACTCTTGCTGCAACGTGAATTGGTTATTCAGGAGCGTAGGCAGAAATTTTTCATGGGAGGGGGGAGGTTACGACTAGTGAAACTCACATATATGCATACATGTGTGTGATAAGGGAGTGAAGAATATACATTTTGTATGGTAAAAAATTCCTCATGGGGGGGTTATGACCCCCCCTTGGCTACGCCCCTGGTTATTACGTGAGTTTTTCACAAGTAACGTATCTGAGAGCTCAGGCGAATTTAGGGATGGACGCGAGACGAGACAGAGATTTACAGCTTTTTTGCGAGACGAAACAGACATTTTTAACATTACGATATAGGGATTTTACGAGACGAGACAAAGCTTTTAGGCTGTTTTGCGAGATGCAAATTTTCCGTCTCGCGTCTACCCCTACGCGAATTCCCCGCCGGCAGGCAACACAAAAATTTTCGCTAATAGTAAGAATCGATTGCAGAAGTGCGGGGTATACAATATTATTCTTTGCAGTACAAGTACAGTTATAATTATTATTACAGTGCAATACAATAATAATTATTACTGTACAGTTCAGTATTATTATTAATGAGCTGCACTTTATTATTATTATTGCATACTGTGCATTATGTCTCTCTCTCCTACTAATCCTAAATTCTGTGTATTTATAATACTACTGTTCAGTATGATGTTTAATAACAGCGAATTATTTTAACATTGTTTATATATTACTTTACGAGGAAAATGGTAATAATATAGTTAGGGAATGGCTTAAAACTGTTTAAAGGATGGTTATAGGCGTCTAAAGTAACTGTGTATGTCTTGCAAAAAGTCGTATATATATCCTACCCAACAAGGAATGTTCACTTACGCGAGGGTTCTTGGAACGCATACCTTGCATAAGTCAAGACTCCAATGAAAGACAAAATACTCAATGCGGCAGAAATTTTGCATTTCATTTAAAGAGAGAGAGATCGATTATGAGTCTCTCAATATCTCGTTTACTTACCAAGAGCCTACGTAAAGAGCCAATAAAATCATAAGTTAAAAATATATCTAAACATTATTTTATTAGTAACTAAAAAAATATACGACATACATTTTTAAAGACTAAAGTCCATAGTTTCTCTCGAAAGTTTATAGCAAGAGGCGGTATCAAACAGTAAAATACGCCTACAGGAATTTAATGATCCATGAAAGCCGCAACAAAAAGTGGGGCGGAGTTTGAGCCGAGGTTAATCGTACGACGAAGATGTGGTGACAGGGGATTAAACTTTGATACTAAATAAATAATTAAAAAAGATTTGTTAAAGCAAGGAATTCTGAAGTATATTTTTAAAAAATGACCCTCTTAAAACAATTCAAAGCATAATAAACCAAAAGTTCGGCCACAAAGAAGCCACGTTTCTAGCGTAATGTTTCTTCAATTTCATACGATAATAATCATTTTTCCGAAGACACATTTTGTAAACAAATTTTGCTCCCCCAACGACATACCACAAGGTACCGCCAGAACGGCTTCGGTCAATCTGGACCTTCATTAGGGTCAAGTACGAGATGCACATAGTCGCATTTAATGCAAAGGTACTTTTTATTAATAACCTTTCGGGTGGCGAAACCATTGACAGCCGGCTTCCACTGGAAGAAAATAACTTCTCTCTTTAGATAGGAACAAGAAGCAAGCAAAATTAGCTTACATCGGCTAGTATCGGAATGGATAGACGATCGCACAGGCGTTTTTAAATATGTGAATCCCAGGGGACTAACTCTATTTGGGATCCATTACTAAATTTCTGGGCCTCTTTTCAAAACTACCCTGAAAACAATTACAAGTTTAACATAGGCATATAAAAGTTTGTTTTCAAGTATGAATAGGGTCCTATAAATGTGGGTCTGGGGGGGACCCGGTGGATTAAAAAGAAAATGAGATCTTCTCGGAAAGATAATAAGCACTATAACATGATCAGCGAATCTAGCTTATTCCACGAAAGTTATTTTAGAACTTAAAAATTCACACATTTTAAATAACCATGTTCTTCACTCGTATTTCAGATATGCACACATCGCATTTTAAAATATTTCAGATCACACACATGCACACGCCTCTTTAAGGGAAAGTTTGAAACCAAGAATTTTTCCATTATCAGTCGCAACAGTCCGATAACACTTTGTTGCAACGTCACTGAATAATGCAAAGCCATCGAGGGGGAACGCCACTGAGCAAGATGAATGTCTTCATCCATGCGCTTGATGGACAGGGCTCACGGATGAACGCCACGTGGTCCTGACAAGTAAAAATGGCAATTCTTAATGTGGAAACACTTATTAGTTGTGGCATATTTAAAATGTGAATATCATAAATATATGTATATATATAATGTTCCATTTGTCGTAATCCTGGAATGAAGCCAAAATGCTTGGAAATTAAATTTTCCGAATCTTAACATCATGGATGAGAATGCATAAACATGAAAAAAAAAAGAGAAAAAGTGAATGAGTTTGAATTTAACAATTAGAAAATTTTGTGACGTGCTATTCTATTTTTACTATTAAATTTTAAACAAAAAGCAAACCAGTTACTTTTATCCTGAGCAAAATAACACCTAAGCACTCATTATAAAAAAATTTTTAACAATAAATTTGCAATTTAAAAAACATTCAATAATAAAAAATAGGCAATCGTTGTTTAAAAAGAGGATTTTAAACAATTTCACAAAATTCTATGACAAACAAATGATAAATTTTATTTATAATTTTTTTTTATGCATAAATAAAATAACTTTAAAAGACTGATTTTGGAGTTTAATCTATCTTTACTTGAGAAACTGATCAGAAATACAATAAAAATTACACATATATGCACCAGGGTTTTCTTTATCCCATACTTAGTTTCAAAAGTACACATTCAAATGTTTCGATTAAAGGAAGAAAAATATTTCCTTATTAAATTGGGAAATGTATAGTCCTTTTCTAAAAGTGTCTTAATATTTTTCCAGGTAAAACTATTGAATCTTCCTGCTTCACTGCATCTTGATATGCAGAGTCGGAAACAAATGTCCCTATCTTGTTAAAAGGAAACTGCGAAATATTAGATGTAGTAATTTCATCTATTTTTAAAATTTTCGGGGCGGGGGGGGGGACGCACAGATCAATAAATATAATATGGTGGAAAATATTTTTCAGTTAGCCGAATTAACAAAAATGTTTTATTTTTGCAAATATTAAAAATTGCATTGATTTTTTCTTAAAAGAAAGGGAAAAAGGCATGTATCCTTTTTTCATTCAGCCATACAAAATCAAACTAGCGCAAATCCATATTCATTTTAAATCACAGAATTAGTGTGGTGATTTTCTAGCTTTCCAAATATGCTTTTAGATGCATTTAAAATTTGAAAATTTATAAAAATAAATAGAAACAGGCACTAGTGTACTTTGCAACTGCATTACGGATATAAATAGAGTATCACTTAAAATGAAAAGTACTCATTCACTAAAAGGATACGAAGAATTGTTTTGTGTTATGGCAAACCTACACAAGGGACATCTGCTTACGAGGGGCGCCTTAGTCAGAGGACTTTATAAGGGGTTCTAACGCGTATATTCACGTTTAATGTGATCGAACTTGAGTCGGCAGCTATTAAACACGGCCATCGGCCTTGAATATTTAATCCACATAACTTTTTAATCTTTTTATTAGGCAGAAAATTGTTAAACGCGGAATTCCTTTGAAGATTCCCATTCAGGGGCGTAGCCAGAAATTTTTCATGAGGGGGGGGGGGGGTTACGACTACTGCAACTCACATATATGCATACATGTGTGTGATAAGGAAGTGAAGAATACACATTTTGTATGGCAAAAAAATTCTCATGGGGGGTTATGACCCACCTAACCCCTCCCCCTTGGCTACGCCCCTGTTCCCCTTCATAGGGCAGTATAAATAACGGGTAACAGGGGAAAAAATGTCTTCTTATCATTATTTTTACATTAAATTCAAACAAGCAAATTTCAAGTTTTCAGCGATGAAACAGCCGTGCCTAAATAATGGATTCGTTTTCTTATATTTTAAAGCCAAAATGCCATAGATACCCCCCCCCGTTTTAACAAAGATAGGGGGAAAAAAGAAGGGTGGAGTGGCCGCCCACCCTTTTTTTAGGACAAAGCTTGAAATAGCAAGCTTAATTTCAAGCTTAAAACATTTTCCTAAATACACGGGGCGCCAAACTCTCCCCACATATTTTATTTTGTCACGCATTTTCCCTTCTACGCTGAAATTTCAATTTAATTTGTTCCCATCAAGCGTCCGCGGCTAGAATAGAACCCGGGACCTTTGGGTTGGGAGTCCAGCGTCCTAACCGGTCCGTCAATCTGAGTCGTGCTGATATGACAAAAGTTTGAAGTGACTGTTAGTTGCCGTTCATGGCCACCGATGTGTTGATCTGTTTCTTTTATTTTTCCATGGGATGCATCAAAATTAAAATAATGTTATGTTTGATTTAGAGACTCTACTAATAGAGAAATAAACATAATATAAACTTAACAGCAGCACACGTTTTAAAACTTTCAAAATCGCGACACTCATGTTGGGCAATACTGGCCAAAATCGAGACAAACAACTGATTTTGAAATCAATTTCGTAGTATAATTGTATTTTATTTTGAAGAATTTCCATATTTGGAAATATAGAATCTTTTTTTTTAAATTCTATGGTCAAGTACATTTATGACTTAATGATAAATTATTTTGTAGCGACCGGATTGCGCCTCATTCTATCACCCATAAAATGAAGTATATTAACTAACTAAATTGTGTTAATTATATTAAAATTTATTTTTAGGGCTAATTAATTAGTTAATGGAATTACTAATGTTAATTAGATGTAAATAAAACTAAAACTCCCCTCGTGTTACACTTCAGAGGGGCTGATCCCATTCATTCATTCCCCTTGTGTGTTCTAAAGTCCAGTTTTGTGCGATAATAAAATAAAACACAACTTTTACGAACTTTTCTTCATTTAATATGACCAATTTGAGAAAACACTAGACTTTTCAATGTCCATTCACCTTCTCGCCTACAGCGACAGATGGCGCCATCACCGCAATAGCAATAATCAAGCTGTATTCAAGTTTGACAGTTCAAATGATTTCCGCAAGCTTGCTGCAAGCTTAAAATGAATTGAACTGTCAAGCTTGCATTAATACGTCAAATTCAAAGAAATGTCAAGCTTGATTTAAGCTTATGTGCTGTCTGGGCTTTTTCCTCTACAAGAGGGAACGTGAAAAGAACTCCTACACCCACCCACCATCCCCATACATTATCAATGTTCCAAAATCCTCTCCTATCGACCACCTACGTTACAAACCTCACATATGGCAAATTTTGTTATATTACCTTCAGTAGTTAGGAGAAATAGAGGCAAACGAAAAAAACGATATTAGTTTCCGGTGCCCCAACAGATGCAAGATTTAGCATTTTGAGATCACAGGCATACGTAATTTATTAGCTCACGCTGCTATCGTCTCAAAAAATGTATAATAAAATAAACGAAGTACACTTATAAAATTGGAAGAAGAAAAAAAAAAAAAAAAAAAAAAAAAAAAAGAACGCTGAGAAATGTATTTGAATGTTTAAAAAAAAAACAAAAAAGACTCGCTACATTTACAGAAAACATCTTTTACAGTTTTGGTAGCAGAACAATTACATCCTACTACAAAAGAGTTTGGATTTCTAAACAAAAATGAAAAAAGAGTAGGGTCTGGTAAATAATTAAATAATACAGGAAAAGGATTTTGAATAAAAATTACTCTTAAAATACGTTACTGAATAAAAAATTATTGAATGCCACATCATAAGTAGCTAAATGATAACTTCCTGTTAACCTCTAATACTGCAATATGAAATGTTTAAAATTTCAAAAAAAAAAAAAAAAAAAAAAGCAACGGTCTTCTTTTTTAATAAACATCCAGAGACTGTAGCCTATTACATTGACCGAAAGTACAACGACCAACCAAAAAAGAAATTTTAATACCGATAAGAAGTACAAACACCTACTATACCTTAGCTCTTGCTAACAATGATCTCGTCTTCGAAAGGGAAAAAAATAAAATAAAAATAAAAAAAGCCCCTATAATCAAAACATTTTATTACAGGCCTTCCCTTCTCCCTCCCCTCTTCAACATAACAATCAATCCATCATCCTAATAAGATGAATTTTCTTTTTAAATAAGGGGGGGAAGGCAAAACAAGAAAGCTTCTTCAAACCACTGCTGCTGAAAAAGAGGTACGGAATCGCTTTACAAACAAAATGCAACCTATCAAACCAATCATCTTAACCCTTTTTTTAAAAGAAAAACAAAACACACACACCTTTTCAACGCGAGGTGAAACATTTTTTATTTCGTCCCGAAGAAAACGCAGCGAAGTTTAAAATAATGACGGCAATGGGAGAGAGAAAAAAAGCATTAAAAAAAGTACAAACTAAAACGGTAGCGGGAAGGAGAATATAAATGAACCAGAGGAAGATAAAAAATTATTTGAGTGAGCTAGAAGAAAAACATGATATTTTTTCCCCTTTTCAATTCTCCTCTTATCTAACGATGTATGAAATTATAATGTCTACATTTTTATTTATTTTTTAGAGCTTTAAAGAGAGACTTTTTTTATTACCTAGTTTTTGTAAACGTCGGCTAGTTAACGTCTAGAAATTCGAAACAGGTAATGAATGCTTTTAGACCGAAAGGGATCTGTTGCATATTTAAATAATTTGTTTAATATTTTATTAACGATATTTTTTTAGGGAGGGAGGGAGGAATTACCCTTTGAGCATCTTAATAAAGGGTAAAAACGTAAGACTGTTTTCCCATGCCTACATACATGAGAGAAACATCGCAGTAAGACTGTGAGATTTCAAGTTTGATCAATTCCTCACCTCCTAGGTTAAACCCAAGTTTAACCCCTGCACGCAGTCCCATCATTGTATTAAAAGTTACAAATGAAAATAAAAATCCGGTCACAGACAAATACATCACTCACTGCCTAAATGGCTATTTTATATTTCTTTCACACAAATTAAGCATTTTAACATATTTTAGTCGTTTATTCAAAATGCCAATTCACACGTCGAAATTAATTTTACTGAGTAAAATAAGTAAGAAAATAAATAAGTATAAACTATAATTCCCTCGTGCAGTTTTCCGGGAAATTTCCATGGACACAATCACTTACGGAACGCGCATAATCTCCCAGTGACGTAACAAGGGTGAGTGGATGGAGGCGATCCATCTCGCTAAAAACAAAAATAGTGGGTATCACTCTCTCTTCTATCGCCGAAAAAAATTGGGGGGTCAAATTGAGGAATAGCAACGGGCGCCAATACCGCCAATAACCCTTGCTCTGCGGCTGACTAAAAAAAGCGCATACCCAGGTAAAAGCATGCGCACATGCGCCTCAGACTTCCGTCAACAAGCTCCGTCTCGTTAACAAATCAAAAGACTTTGTCTTTATATGTGCCTATAGGCATTTGCATAACAAGTCCACAATAAAACACAGCACAGCAAATAAATCTTCAGCGAAGGTCTACAGATTCCGCGATTCTCGATTTCCTATATATATATGTCTTTTTTTTTATTATTTCCCGAAGTTCCCAGTACGTGAATTAGTAATTTGCCTTTCATTCATATGCATGGCACCAAATCGGCGAGCAACACGCTACACGGTACTCACACTTCCCGAATGTTTACTGTCCCTTGTCCACATGATAATTCGAAATGTGTAAAAAAAAAGCAAAATGGCTCTAATAGGCGGTTCTAAAAACTATTCCATCTACAAAAGCACCAGAATTCTGAAGAGTGCGTTGCAATTGGACAGCATTCTGCCCAATGGTAAATCGGGGGAAAGAAGCCTTGTTTGTGTGCACGCATAATCCGTTTGTGGAAAAGACAATGCCACATAAAAACAAAATAATGTGAAGTTTTTGCCACTTGGGCCCCCGCGGATCATCAAGTAACCCCTTCCAGAAGGCCAGAAATTACGACGTGGCAGCGGAGTTATTTATTAATCCAATAAACTTGCCGGAATGGCTTGGCACAAGACAGGCTGTGCCACGAAGACACTAAATATGCCACTGGATGCGGTAGTCAAGGTAACGATTCAGGCTCGCTTCAGTGGAATCTGTGCGTTCTTTTTCTAGGGAGGAAGGGGTTATGATATGTGGTAGTGGGTGGTTCTTTTTTTGTTTGGTGGTGTACACATGCTTTTGTTTTCGTTGCGTTATTGTTTTCGGTTCTTTTTCTGCAGTTCCGCGTCCATTATGAATTCAGACATGAAAAAGGTCAAAAGCGAAACATTCGGTAGCCAGTTAGCAATGGGGAAAACTGATTCCCTTTATTGAATCTCTTCTCTTTTTTTAATTTGCGAGGGGTGATGGCAGAGTTTATCTCTTTGAAACATCTCGCGACTGGTGTTTGCTGATGCCAGCGGAAGATTGCTTTATAAAGGATATTAACTAGCTCTCTTTTGTAGACGGCACTTTTTGATAATTTATTTAATTGTATAACCCTTTGAATCACGAGTTTGTGCTTTTGAAAGCTCTTTTACTGCTATTATCTTGGCGTAAGCTTAAATGAAATTAATATCCACTTTCGTAGGTGTAGTCAATCGAGTGTGTACTGCACAGATTACACACCAAGAAATTTTAGCGGAACGATTGTAAGAACTCAAAGTTCGAATCAATGCGTGCTAGGTCGAAATTTAAGAAAATGCAGCAACAATGTACTGTCCCATAAAATTGCATCTCATATATTTTATTTACAGTTTATAAAAAATTAGCACAGCTTATCTTGCTGACAGAACAACTAGAAATATATTGCCGAATAAATATTCGGCTCATCAATGAATGGGCTAGCATTCGTCCAGCATAACCAGCAACAATCAAGTTTGAATGACAGTCAGCTTTTCTCCGCTATCAGTCCGAACAGTTAAGCTATAAATACACGGAAAATGTATTTCCGATACAAAATAAAAGATAAATTGTTCAAACACTCTAAAATGCAAAACCTCCTGAAATGAAAAAATACAAAATATATGTAAAAATTTTTAAAGTATTTTAATTGTGGATAAGCTAAATTTTACACTAAGATACCAGTTTATGTTATTAAAATATATTTAAAGTAGAAAAGCAAGAGCAATAGTAATAGATGTATTAAAGAAAATCTACCATTTGTCTTTTTTAAAAAGTGGCCTTTCAAAATTTTACCCATATAGTAAGATCTGAAAACAGACCATTCCTGAGAAACTGCATTGATACTCAGAATGTAATTAAAACAATTTCAACACGTGAACAATGGACTTATTTTTTAAAAATTAGTTTATAAAAACTTTGATTTCCAAAAGTCGAGGTGCGTAAAATAAGTCTACATGTATATTCATTAATTGGTTTTCAATTAAACGTTTAAATATAAATACTCAGTTTCATGAATTTTATAATAAAATTTTATCTTTAAGCGAGTTTTAAAATTTATTGAAAATTCACTTAAATATAACTTTTTAAATTTATTATATTTAAGAAACTTTTTTTTATCGCTTGAAGTTCATTTGTATACGCAATTTAATGCATGCATTAAGATGCATTAAAGAATATATTTCGATCGTACACTTATTCTCTCGATCATCTATATTACAAATCTCACGTACATGCAAAATTTCGTATTATTAGTTTCAGTAGTTTCGGCTAGCGAAATATCGACCTATGAAAAAAATGAAGACATTACTTTCTGACCTTCCTAATATTTCAGAAACGTATACCAGCAGAAAGATAGCATTTATTTAAAAAATAAATTAAATAAATAAAAATGGTTTTACTAACTTTTGTCCTAAAACACTATAATTCAATATTAGACAAAAACAGCTACCCATTACTACCATTTAAACATGCAATGTTACAGTAATAAAGACTTTCAACATATGCCTCACGTGGAGCGAAAGGTTTAAAATAAAACCAACATTTATCATGAAATAAAGCGATAGGGATAGCCAAAAAAAAAAAAAAAAAAAAGAATTACAAAAAAAGTGGTAGCCATAGAAACCAGACGACCCGATTATATCGTTTCTCTAATCATGCGAAATAAGCTATGATAAAAAATTCACAAACGCCTAGCTGGGGAGGAAAAAAATTGATTTTTTCCCACTGCGATAACGGAAGGGATTTGCTCCGACGGTTTGTCTTACACAGTCATAAATTCGAAATTCGAATTGACGAGCGAGAATACGTGTACATTTGAAACGATATACTGCAATTTATTCTTTAGTCAGAAAAATATCTAAATAGTTCTACTTCGTTTATTTTCTTTATTTAACGCAATTCCCGTTCAAAATTATACTTCACCGATTTTGAAAATTTGAAGAAAATTTCAAAATTACTTTTAGAATAAAAATTTTTCTCCCAAGAAAACAATAACTCAGATCTAGATTCGAACAGCCTTCCATTATTACTGTTGGAAACATGAAATTGCACAGGATAAAAAACTTTCAACATCTGTATATGTGGAGAGAAAGTTTTACAATAACTACGAATTCCGGAAAAAAAAAAAAAAAAAAAAAAAAAGGGAGCTCGCATATTTTCTATTTTTAACTTCACAATAGCCGTAATTTATATAAACCATGACGAAGCTTATAGCCGGAAAACTGACCTATTAGCAAAAGGCAATCATCCTGTAAAGTCTGCCGTTGTTCAACACAGACATTTACGTTGTGAAACACAATATTATTGATTTTCTAGTGTTCACTAACCAGTTCTGTGTTAATACGGTAGAAGTTGCGCAGCCTTCCAGACCAATTTAAAGCAGTACTCGGGCGTAGCCTGAGGGGGGACTGAGGAGGCTGCCCCTCCCGGCCTGGGACCCTTTACTTAGCTTACAATTGAACTTTAGCTAACAATATGATACCCAGCCACCACCCCCCCCTCCCCGTCGAAATATAATCCTGACTACGCTACTGCATGTAAATGATAAAACAAAATAAAATAAGAAGTGATATAACAAGTTTGTAAATCGAGTTGGTAGCTATCTGATGGTTAACACGTGCTCAGTGTCGTAGCCAAGGAGTAGGTGGGTAGGGGGTCACAACCTCCCCAATGAGGCATTTTTTGCCATGCAAAATGTATATCCGTCACTCCCTTATCACACACACTCATACACATATGTGAGTTGCAGTAGTCGTAACCCTCACCATGAAAAATTTCTGGCTACGCCACTGCACGTACTAGATCTTTGGTGCATTAGGATTTTGTTAAAGGGTCGTCAATTGGTTTTGCTCGTTCGGACGTAGTTCTGAATAGCAGACCCCTGTCTAACTAATCTTCCTGAGTATAAAATGAAAGCTCTGTTATAAACCTCATTAACGAAACGTATACTGACGTGTGTACAGACAGTGACATGTAGTACACATGTAGTACATGTAGTACTGACGGATGTGTGACATGTAGTACTGACGGATTAAAGGGGGTGGAAGGCGGATGGGCGACCGCCCCCTCCAAGACAAAAGAAATTAAGTTAAAAATGTAAGAGACCCTATTTTATTTCCATAAAATTGACATAAATTTCAATCGACCGCCTCCACCCACAAAATTGCATTAATCCGTCTTTCGTATGTAGTTGCCCTAGAAATATTTAAAAAGTTCGCATGGGTGCAGTTACATGTAGGTCTTAAAAAAGTAACTGCAAGAGTAAAGTATATTTTTTTGAAATTATCATCCTTCGATCTCGATGGACTTACTTGGTTAAAATCACAATGATTTTTAACAAGAGACGAAGATCTGTAGTTTAAAGGGAATGCACTGTTTTTAAAAGATGTATATGATATGGATTTTCCTAAGCAATTTAGGCTTATTTAAATAAGTCTATGTATTACTATAAAAGCTTCTTTAATTTATTTGAAGATACAATCTAGCGAAACGAAATTTTGAAGATCCGTCAACCAAAAAGTAAAGCTCATAAAGCTAAAAACAAAATTAAATTGTTCTAAACATTCGTATCTAGGCTAGCGATAATTGTCGAAATTTTTTGAAATAATATCACATCAATGACCAACAAAAATTTAAAAGACAACTGGAAACATCTGGTTCGGCTTAAACAATCGAAAAGGTCACACGCTCTCAGCGAAAAGAAAATCGATACCCACAATCGATATATCCGAAAGAACATACACACAACTATCGAAGTTGGAAAATC
Source organism: Cheiracanthium punctorium (assembly GCA_038373885.1). NCBI lineage: Eukaryota > Metazoa > Arthropoda > Arachnida > Araneae > Cheiracanthiidae > Cheiracanthium > Cheiracanthium punctorium. The sequence continues at coordinate 342,735 of JAWZYV010002307.1, read as the reverse complement.
TCGGAACTAAACATTAAACGTGCAGCAATCAAGTTTCTTAATGATGAAATCGTGTCTGGAGAAGTAATTAAAACTTAAATGAACCTCAGTGGGCTTTGTTATAATATTTGCAGCGAAGTGAATTCAACAAAATAAATACACGCACGGAATGCGGACCAATCAAATCGAAAGGAGATTCAATTTTAAAGGTTATCCTTACATGATGTAGTAACGGCAGCATGTGTGAGTGCACATAGAAATATTTCAAAATCGATTCCTATAAGGCGAGAGTAGATCATTTGATCTGTACTAAGAATGGGGGGGGGGATTTATTACGTAACTTAAACAGTTTTATGACATAACTTACTGCGTCTTTGTATCCCGAAACAGCTTTCATTTGGAAAATTACTCAGTGAAATGTGGCAGATTGTCACTTTGATCACAACACTGAAAAAAAAGGTTTACGGGAAAAAAAAAAAAAAAAAAAATCCTTGTTCCGTGGTATTTTAACCGACTGTCGAATCAAGGAAAGATTTCAATGGTATTACGTTGATACGATTAGATTTACCAAAAAAACAGAAAGTAATGTCGACTTCTGTATTCAATTCAAACGAATAAATTGTTATTCGTTTATATTGTCATGTGCGATGCAGAATTTTTTTTCGAGCGATACATTATTTTTTTATGTTTAAGTCAAATAAATTTTCACCCATACAGTGTTTTTTTATTTTTTTTTTTTATTAAATCGACAAATAATTATAAAATCATCAAACATTCACACAGTAACGGTATTTTCGCGTAACCCTGTCAATGTACTGGTGGGAAGGAGCGAAAGTTTACCAGTTATTCCCACAGTGGTTTAAACCAAAACGGATTAAATCCATCTCGAGATTAAAACATGGTCCCCCACTTGAAACAATGCACGGGAAGCATGCTTGAGATATTCAAAAAGGAGGGTGAGGAGTTGGGGGGAGGGAGAGGGTCATCGTAACAACTCGGGCCATGCAGAAACATATTCCGGGCATGTGTTGGTCCTTTTCACCAACCAAACAGCCTCTTCAAACATCAACGCCGTAATTAGAATGGAGAGAGATATATTTTCCGCCCCGCCTTTCCGATTAAACTCCTATTAGTGGTCAAGTAACGACTGCTTTTGCCGAGGAAACATTTAACGCGTTAAGACCGATGACCATTTAAGGGGGGGGAGGGGGGCTCCAACGGGCTCTCTCTCTCTCCCAGTGGCCACAAAAGTAATGAAATGAGTGCGAGATACATCTCGTGAATATAAACGCCGTGTTCCGTGCCAGAATTAATAGAGAAACTTGTTATGCAGAGGGTCATATTAGAGTGAGGGAAAACTTGTGCGGCGAGAAGCGAGTGTGGAGAGGCTGTGTTTGGAGGCAAGATAATAAACACAAAATGATTTTTGTTTTGTTTTGGCCACCCTTAGAGGCTGATGCACAATTCTCCCATAACCACAAATCTCCGTTCTGTGGAGTCCGTCCGAAACTCCAACATGACGTATATAATCTAGTTATCTTTCGCTAATGTAGGATCCCACTGGAGAAATTTGACCACAACTAATAAATAAAGGGATAAAAACGCAGAAGAATTCTATGCTTGAAAATTAGCGTGACTGGGTCAGATGTGTGATATTGAAATCATTTTCTCGCCGTAAGTATATTGCATCAGGAGGGAAAATGAGCTTCGCTCGTGAAAAAGCCATTAAAGCCCAATAAAAACTCTTTTTTTGAATTGTAGTGTTTTGCGAGAAACGAAGAAATTTCAAAAATCAGAGCTATCCCACAATGCTGTCGAAAAAAGAAAAGGGCCCTAACATGGGACACCCCAAGTACGGAGTAAAACTAGCCCAAAAAATGTCCCCCCTGCTCCTTGATGTCACGAGAAATTTAGCTGCAGGGAGCAAAGAGACATGGTGCACACTTGTTTTACGAAATTTTAATGACTTGAGGGGTCCAACAAGAAAGGATAAATGTGCTAAACCATAAGCTCATAAGCCAATACAAATGAAACGCAACGAATGTTTTTCTGTCGTTCAGCGAGGTCACTTCGTATTGCAATAATACATTGAGGTGCTCGAAGTGGATAGCGGTCTTTAAGGTTGATTCACCAGCGGTATAGAAACGTGATAGCTAAGGGGGAAGTTTTCCAAGTTAGTTAACCGACTTTTTAAGACTTAGGGTGTCTAACAATAAAATATAATTGTAGATCATGTAGATATAAATTATCAAATGTAACAGTAGATACAATTGTAGATCAACCTATATTTTGTGGTTTCAGGAGTTGACAACAAGCTTTTACAAAACAAGTTTTTATTTGAATCGAAGATGCTTTTTTGAGTGGACGCTCTGTATTACTTTTCACAGAAGACGCTGGACCTGTGTAACAGTCTGCAAATAGTGGTTGCCACAGTTAAATGCTCTCGTTCACCGAAATAAAGAAAACTAGTACAAAAGTGAATATTTTTAAGAAATGGGGAATTGCCTTTAAATGAGCTAGGGGGTTCAAGACAGTGGCTTTTTTTTTTTTTTTTTTTTTTTTTTTTTTTTTTTTTTTTTTTTATGGGAAAAAAAAAACAAAAAAAAAAGTTCTCCCAAGAAGACTTTATTTTTATAATTTTATTGGTAAAAATCTTAATTTCTATGAAGGGAAAACTCCTTCCATTTGACTACGTCCCAGTAAAAATGTTGCCATGTGAGGCATGTTTTCATTGGATTTTTAAAACATGAGAACATATCTGTAAAAATTGTGGGGGAGGGAGGCTCAAAATGACCTCACATTTTAATTTATTAATGCAACGTATAACTTTAAAAGTACGAACAGCTTCATTTTAATATAAGTAGAAACATGGAGATTATGTGTGCAACACGCTATCCCAGTAATTGGCCACCTCGACTCAGCTACAAACGTTCACTCTTTTAATTATTATGATATTTTCGCATAACTTATTTCTTCTTTGAGATCCGGAACAGTTCATTGACATACACTTTCCCTTTTAAAAATCTCCAAAGAAAGAAGTCTAATGGTGATGAATCTTCCGATCTTGGTGGCCAAACCACTTCAAAGTGCCGCACAGGGTTGCCAGATGTGGCTAATTTCAGACATTTGGGTAATTCAAAACCTGATATAAAATTCATTTTAGTGGAGATCGCTAGCATTTGAAAGAAATTTCTAACATAAAAGTATTCAATTTTCAATCGTATCAATATGTGGTTCAATTTCATTTTTGCTACTGTTTGGCAACCTTAGTGGCGCGAGAATAACGCGACAAATAAAACAATTCACATCGTGAATTTTCAACTTTCATACCTTACTCGATCGTGTGCCATTCAGCATGACTAAACTTCTTCAATACTTCCTGATTCCAGTCGCCAAAAATTAGTGCTCTATGTATCTACAAAAATGGCGCCCATAAATGTCAAATCATTTTGAAAGGGCTTTTAGTTGAACACCATCTTATTCTACAAAGAAATATACCTTAAAAACTGCACCAAGATTCAACAACTATTAGCGACATTTATTAAATGGATATGAGTATTCAGAAGCCGTCACCTCCGCGATATTACTACGCATTCCATTATTTGAAATAAACATTTCGCTTCGACACTGTTTAAACTCCAATTTAGAATCAATAAGCGGACAGTCCTAGCAGCCAATCTGCTCTTCCATGCTAATAAATGGCCGAAACAACACATTTCCACAAGTGAAAACAATATTCACTCCCTCCCATCCCTGCCTTTATCAACACGCCGTGTCTGCCAATTAGGCCACGATATAAGCACAAATGTGTGGGCATTTAACTGACCACTCGGTATGACATCGCGATAGAGCGGAGGCGTTCTGTCAACGATATATGACGGGAGTGAGATTTGCATACGTAAAGGGGGGGGGAGGTAGATTCAACGTGGGAGTGACGACAAAGCGCCGGCAGATTAGCAATTAAGTGGTCAGCAAGGTCCACTCCGCTCAATTAATGGCCGGCTGTTGTGTGCCCGTTCAAATATAACGACGTATTTCTAAAGGCGTTTAGCCCTATGAAGGACAAGCATTTTCACTTCAATATAGAAGACGAACTGAATAGACTGCCCAACGCTGAAAAAGGGCAGTCGTTGCTATCGATCCATTTAACTACCAAGAACATGGCGGTCGATCGAATCGCCCATCGGGCGCCACAGAGGTAAAGAAGTTCTCTGACACAGCTGGCTGCGTGACCGCGCAACCAGTTTTTAAGTAGAACTTTATATAGGTGATAAATGGATATATCGTTTTATGAATTTTTTATTTACGTGTGTTCTTTTACAAAGTCCTTAATTAATCTCAACTTTTAAACACCAGTTTTTGAGTATTTTTATAATAAAAGAAAATAACTATTTAGTTTTATTTATTTGTTTATTTTTATAAACCCTGTTATGTCACAATTTTTATCCAGGCAATTGAATGATCGTCAGATTTAAAAATTGCTTGACAGAAAAAGTACATTTGCCGCAGCACGAAAGAAATTGAAAAAGTAAATATTTAGTTTTTTTAAATGACACTTAAAATTATCTCTATTTTCAATTCCGTTATTTAGCAATTCAATACAAGAGACTACGGCTATTCAGTTAATTAAATAAGTGTTAATTCGACTTTAATTTAATAGAATTTTCTTTTCTTTTTCGGTTAGTTTATTTTAGATCAGAGCAGACTGTCAATGAGAACTCAGAGGTTGTAGGCAAATATTCTTTGCAGGAATAATAAAAATTAAGCCTCCATGGAGAAATTACTGAAAACTGAACCGAACTTTTCCGTTTGAAGTGCAATGAAAATCTAATTTTAAAAACATCCTGTTCTTTAACATTTTGCCCTTAACTGATTCATAGTCGATATAATTATGTTTCTTAATTAAACTTAAAGTCACTTTTTAAAATGATAGTATTCTTTAATTACAGGTAACCATGAATTGTTTCGTAAAAGGCTTTATTTAATTGTTTTAAATAAAGCACAGCAATATATGTGGTAAATTTAACGATGCTTAATTTTTATTCGCTAAATCAAAAATGATATTAAACTGAGCTTAGTTTTATAAGAGATTCAAATTAATCTTCTTTTTCAGTTTGTTTTTACTAATTAAGACTCAGAATTTTATTATACTGCTTCTATTTCATTTTTCGGCTTAAAATCGAAATTAATCGAAAATGCATCGAAAACACTCTTTAACATTTAAAAATATTTTAATGGAGCGAAAAATGCAGAGTCAATAAAATACTTGATAGGAAAAAGGTGTACAGTACATAAGATACCAAACTTACACATGATGGTCTAATTACGAAGCTTATACATGAAATATTACTTTATTCAAAGAATAATCATTAAAAGCAAACACTCTCAAGTAATTTTGTCAAAATCTAATTAAAATTTTCAAAAAATTCGACGCATATAGTTTAAGTTGAGTGACCACCTACCAAGCCACCAAATTGATTTCATTCCCTTCAGACAATTTTATGTGATACGAGAACCTAAGCTCCACGGACATAACGACAGAATGGCAAGCAGACATACTTTTTTTTATGGTAATTTTGAGTTCCCAGGTGCTTGAAACGGATAGAAAACGCAAAAAATTTGAATTCCAAGTAATATACAGATAGAAGATTGATTTTCTTTACACAGATATTTTATTTTAAAGAAAGTTCAAACAAAATTTTATCTATTTATGCCTGAATCGAATTTTTACTGTAAAACAATACACCAATGATCGTGCACGGTTAATTCTTGAGCTGTTTCATGAATAACTAGATGCATCTTGAAAATTTATAGACTTTAAAATGTAAAAAATTTTTTTTTAAAAAGTCATGCTGAACGCACTGATTATAAAACACTTTCCGACACAGCAGTCCTTTCTGAGCCAAACTTGGTGATGTATCGTCGTCAAATTTGGCAAGATATTGGAAATCAAGTCAGAAAATTGGAAATCACGTGTATGCCACTATTAAGCAATTTTGCATTATCCTTTAAAATAACTGTTTTTGCCATTCTTTAAATGAAGACTAAGCCGTTATAAACGCCTATGAACTTTTCGTACTGTGTTTGAAATGGATGAATGTCTCTTAAGTGCCACACACCGTACGTATTGAGACTTTTTTGACTGATCCTGTAAAATAACTACTATAAATCTACAAATGCACCATTTTCAATGAGATACGCGGAGCAGTACATAGCAATAACATATGTAGATTTCATAGCGATCTACGGATACTTATGTCTAATTAGAACACGGTCGAACAGACGGACAAACTGAAATCAGTATCATTTTTCAACTGTGTTGGAAGGTGCTAAAAATATTTCCGGTGCTCGAATACATCTGGTTAACAGAAATTCCCAAACGTGAAATAATAAATATTTATGCCCATGTCAAAACAAGAAAGAGCGTGGTTTTCCAAATGACATAAATGGAAAATCTTAAACTACAGTGGAGAGGTCATTATATCCTCTTCTGGCGGCAAAGAGCCAAGTTCCGAGAGACATACTGCCTATGAAATCGAGGAGGATTTAATTCCAGAACAAATGGACGAGCCAGCTAATAGAATATCTTCCGATACGTGGGACGCGGAATCCGATTACAGCAGTCTGATCACGTGGTCGGAAAGATTCCAGACTCTGAGGATATGTATGCGCCAAGGTTTGTTGGTAAACAAACAAGACGCGAATCAAGTTCCGAAGGAGGTTTCAGCTGTCACATCAATGGCCTCCATTCATCACGGTCGTGGAAAAATGGCGTTGCAGGGTACCTCATTAGCGAAAAGATCAAATTAGAGAACAGCTCTCGCTATACCTTAATGAATTAAAAACACCGTATAACAAAGCATTTTAATAAGTAGTTTAAAAAACGAAGCTTATCTCATCAATTCATGCACTTAAAACAGAAATACGACAATGACCTATGGAGCAGAATGGATATCACGAAATTGGTAACATTAAAAATTTCGTTCAAGTTGCCGGTTGAGGTTATTCCTCAGTCAGATTTCATTCCAGTTGCTCATGTTAGATTCTGTAAGTTAGGACAATTTCTTATTTTTGAATAAAAATCTGAAAAATTTTAGCGAACTTTAAGGTAATTCGGTTTGACAGTACACGATGAATAATCCGAACGTTTATAAAGATATTAATAACATCATTTAGAAAAAACTTTCTTTTAACACTGGAAAAAAGAAGACTAACGTTGTGCATAGCAGATGCTCTCCTCCATGATACACCAACAGTTTAAACAGATGAGTAAAGACGTACCATTGGAATTCGTTGCAAAGTACAAACGATATATGTCTGATACTTATTGAAAGTATTAATAACCTTGTCCACAATAACAGATTTATGCTTTAAGATAAATGTCTGTTGAAGTCCAAAAGTGACCAGTTCACCCATTGCAAAAGAAGAGAACGGGGATGAGCGTTATAGACTATTAAGCTACAGTTCAAACGATGAGGATACATCTTATTTAAATCGATCTGGACAGTGATGTGAGATGAGGCTCTATCATGCTTAAAGAACATATTACATAACATAATACACTTCGACCCTTAAGCATTCGTGAAAAATGCAAGGTATTTGGATTAATAATATCTCTGGCCAAGAGGTTGAAGCAAATCGCAGTTGATGGCCAAACGATTTCCAGTTTAGCTTCGAAATAATTGTCCGAAATGTTTAGAGATCTAACTTTTTTTTTCCCTTTTCCAAGATTCTTTAATAGATATTATTGGTCTAGCTGTGCACTATCAAGTTTTACGCGTTTTAAAGGAATTCACCAGAAAGCTTTAAACTGCGCATTTAAGATATATATATATATATATATATATATATATATGTCTTTGAACGCAAATAATTTTGAAATAAAAAGTATTCGGATCTCTTAAATAAAATCAAACTTTCTGTCTGCCTTTGACTACTGGTAAGTTTTGATAGTTTTCACCAGACATAAAATGAAAAAGCCATATTTTACAATGACTTCCATTCTTTAGAAAAGTAGACTGGAATTCCTCTAAATATCTCTACGAGACGAGCTGCTGGCTATAATCAGCCATTTTACATGAATACATAAACATTCGAAGGAAATATTCAGAACTTAACCTATAAGTATTCGAAAACGAAGTCCCATAAAACAACTACTGCAGCATCCATTTCCATTCTCAACAAGGCACAAAATCAGAATCTCCGCTATTTATATCCCCCGAAAGATTTTGGGGTTTCACTCCAATGGAACTGGTCAGACGGAACAATTGAAAACCCCTTGACAGCCGCTGCTCTTCCGACGTAATCACTGGAGAGCCTATTATCGCCGGCTTTGTGGCCGACGACAATCGGTGGTCAAAGTGGTCAAACGACGGTGCGCGGAATAGTGGACACTGGCGAGTGGGATGGTGGGTATGAGGGAAAGAACCGATCGGAGGCGGAAATCCGGAGAGGGTATTAATTGAGGAATAAACAGAATGCCGGCAAATAAGTTGTAACGGCAGGGCGCGTGAGGGATAGTCCGGAGATTACGGAATATATATAATACACGGAAAGAGAATCCCGCAATGTAGTAAAAGAGAACAGATATATAAATGACGTATTTCGAGAGAGAATATATTTAGAGTAGAATAGATTTTATTGGCGGAGTGGATAGTCAAAGTTGTTAAGAAAAGAAAGACAAAAAAAAAAAAAAAAAAAAAGAAAGAAAGAAAGCGAGGTGCTGCTAAGGGTATTGCCAAAACGAAAAAGCAAAATAAATCACACTTAAAAATATCGAGCAAAATTAGTTTCGACGAATTTAAATTTTGTAATAATCGAGAAACATAATTTAACTAAGTTAGAGCTAATTTAACCCGATATTTTTAAACACGTAAATTTAGTCAAAAAATTTTCAGAATTCGATGAAAATGTTGATAACATTAAAAAAGGAAGAAATATAATGTCTTTGCTTTAAAAAAATATAAGAAAAAAGGAAAGCGGGGGGGTGTAGGAGGAGAAAAATAAAATAAAAACATTTTTTTTTTTTCGATTACTGATAAACAATTTTTTCTAATAGTTATATGATCAGGTTTTAAGACCGGTAAAATTTGCATAATACCGTGTTCAGTGGCGCACCCAGGATTTTAGTTTAGGGGGGGCTGGGCATGGGCTATATATATATACTGCTGAACTCGGTCATCGTGACCTCGGTTAGTTACAACTCTCTTATAACATCAAAATATTCGGTACCACTTGACTGTCCCATATAGAACACAAGCAATGTAACTCATTATAGAGTCATAAATAATTATTCGATCTTTTGAGCGACGTTGTAACCGTGTGTAACAGTGTTTCAACTAACTGTAAGCATTTATTTAAAAAATTTTTAAAATAAATGTCTTTTTTGGTTAGAAATAATTTGAAGACAATTAAAAAAAGAAAGAAAAAACTAAAAAAAAATTAATTCATTAGCGACAATTTTCATTTTTTAACGCTTTTCACTTCTAACTTTCTAACTTTAGGGGGGGCTTCAGCCCCCATAGCCCCCTCCGTGGGTGCGCCTATGACTGTGTTTACTCGTGTAATTGCCGTCCCACTCATAATAGTCGCACCCCCGTTTTGAAGCAGAAAAAATAGTTTTTGAGTTACAATATTATGTAGTAGATTGTTCCCGCACAATAGTCACACCTAGACTTTCAGCATGAAAAATCGGCAAAAAAAGTGCTACTATTACGCGAGTAAACACGGTAACTTTGTTGGAAAATTATTTGCCAAAATCTGTCCTGATTTTTCGTACACACTCTCGCATAATTTAAAAATAATTATCCGTAGAATGCTGGAATTTTGCAATTAGGATAATTATAAAATGTAGTTATGCACTATCTTTTTCATTGCACTCGACTAGGCAGTTTACTGGCAGGGTTAAGTAAAAACGGCTCCGGTTTATTTTTATCATGATTAAACTTGATGCGAAACATCAGATATATTAATTTCAATAGCAAATCCTTTAAGATCATATTTTATTTAAATCATATTTTACTAATCCACGCGGACCCTGAAATCTCTCTACGCCATGACCTAGTAAACCTGTTTAATAATGAAGTCTTGTTCTAAACAAACCCACACAAACCCCCCCCCCCCCCAAAAAAAAAAAAAAAAAAAAATCGGAGGGGATCCAAACGGTGGAAAATGCAGAATTTCTCACAAAAAGATAAAGATGTCATCATTATCATTTTGTTAACAAAAATCGGAATTTTTTTTTTTTGGGGGGGGCGACACTCCAATTTTAAATGCTCCCCCCTCTGTCAGAAAATTTAGCAAAAGGCCTCGAATATACATCCAACCCGAAATATTCCGACTCAGAAAATGGTCAGTTGGAAACAAAGGAAAAACCCCTTTCTGACAGCGACTAGCTCTTCAGACGTAATCGCCGGAGAGCCTATTATCACCCGGCTTTGCGGCCGGCGACAATCGGTGGTCAAATGACGATGCGTTGAGTGGTAGTGGACATTCGCTGGACAGGAGAAAGAGAGTGGAGAGGAGGGTGGAAAGCCGATCGGAGGAGAAAATCCGGTGAGCATATTAATTGTGGAATATAAACGGGGAAAACAGAAAACAAGTTGTGACGGCTATGAGGGATAATCAGGCGATGTCGATCAGGTAAATACCGTGTTTACTTGCGTAATAGTCGCACTTTTCTTTTTCTTTTTTATTTTCTTGCCAATTTTCCATGGTGAAAGTCTACGTGCAACTACCATGCGGGGAAAATTTACTACCTAATATTGTACACTCTAAAGCTAGAACAATACTGATGTTATAATAAAATGACCAACTTACCAAATGCTTCAAGATTATCTGCCGTACATTAAATAATCTTTTCGTCAGTTGCACACAAGAAAGAGGCATTTTTCTTTACATAGCAATATTTTTATAAACATGAATGAAGATCAAACGTCTGACTGCGACTTTTATGCGGGGAAAATAGACTGACGATTTCTTCTGCTTCAAAACAGAGGGGTGAACTATTATGCGAGGGCAACTATTACGCGAGTAAACACAGTATATGCATAGCTCAGGTTCTCAAGCTTTAAGATGCAGTTGACTGCTATTCTTTTTTCCTTCGTTAACGAGCCTAATACTGGCTCGTATCTCAAAAAATCAGTCGTATGTCTAGGTACCAGTACATTTGTGCTGTAGCCTTTGTTTCTTTGTTTTTGCTTAAGGCAAAGCTACACGAAGGCTATCTGCCTGAAGGTTTGGATACCTTAGGCTGAAGACTTTTTAAGGGGTTCTAACGTCTATTCATGTTATATCTGGATAAATCTGCCCGAAACTCCAGACCATTATATAAACAGCCGCGCGAGAGTCTAGAGCCTTGGACCTGAAAACTTCAGACATCTACTAATGTTCAGTATCTTATCCACTCGGCCACTGTCCGCAATGTGTTATAAATTTTTATTGATACTTGAAAAATTGTGATTTTTTAAAAATGGCCGACTCAGTTAAATTAAATGAACTCCGGCTAGATTCTGCGAGTTTTGTGATGACTTATGAATAATATTGCCGCAACTGTGAACTTGGACAATCATGAAGGAACACAAAACCGTTTAGAGCTCACATGCAACAAAATGTATAGTTAAGCGCGGCTACAGACAGACATTCATTGCACACATGCAGGCATTTAGACAAGCATGGAATGTTAGAATGTAGCAAAGAAATAAAAAAGTTTTGTCCGAACTAATGGAATCATCATCTCTGTTAATTCGGTTCCCTTTAAGCTCTCTAGCTCTTTCTCATCAGCATTAAAAAACTTCACACAAAGAAGAAAAAAGAAATAAATAGGGCTAAATATTACAGAAAAAAAAGAAGCAATTACACAATTGCCCACTTAGGAAAGTCATTTTTAATGTAATTACTAAATACATTTTTCTCGTTTTCAAAATTGCACTCCAAATCACGGAATAAAAAATCATTAAAAAAATATAAGAATAAATAAAAATTAGAGGAAAGCGATACACATTTTTCTCTGAAAAATAATCCATAGAAAAACTAATAAAATGGCAAACAAAAAGAACTGAAAAAACAACACAAGTTTTTAAGAGCTCTAAAAACTACGTGTTTTTAGCACTGCAAATGTTCTCTCGGGAATTAACTCAGAAAAGAACATGCTTCGAAATGCAAATATAATTTTTTTTTAGAGAAATAAACCCTAATTTTTTTTCATTCTTTCTTCTCGACTGAATTCGGTAGATAACAGTTTCTGATTAAGGCTCCGTAAACATCATAACCAAAGTTTTTTCTTTTTTTTTCCCCTGTTTCTAAGCCTTTCCTTTTTTTAATTGCGTAGGAGATAGAAATAAAGCAAAAATATTAATTTTTTTGCGTCAATTACATTAGAATCGCTTAATTTTTTCACAGCTATTTTTATCAACATTATTATTGCTTCAATCACAATTAATTTAAACTATATAATTAATTGAAGTAATTAAATATTTAAAAAATAACCACACGATGATTAGAGAATGTTTGGCAACACTGATATGATTTATTTTAATTCAGCGTAGAGAGTCTATTTTTATTTGTTTAATTAATTATTTATTTTAAATCGCACTAAAAGAAATATTTATTTTTAAGTATTAAGTTTCAGCCGTGAAACTTAATATACATTCTATAATTAATTAAGGTGGTTAAGTGAAAAAAAACTAACACAGCAAATAAAAAGTTATTTATTAACGGTGTTAATTTAATTAAATTAACTATAAGATGTTTTTTTAATTATTTATTTTTGAAGAAATTAATTTAACAAATTGTGAAAATTGTAAATATAATAATAGACTTCTGTTTATGTTTCTGTATTTTATGGAATACTACATTACACAAGGGTATAACGTTCCATAATCATGAATATTGCGTTTCTACCGTAAGTTAAATGTTATAATAGTAAACTTTCATAATTCCGTGATCAAATTGTTTACGACCAAAAAAATACAATCCCGTTTTGCCCTTTAAATCATTTGTTCTTTACGACTAAAGAAACATCAAACCCTCCCCTCTCTTTTTATTAATAACGATTTTCCTTTAATGCATTTAACAGGATAATCATTATTATCATCATTTTGAATAGTTACAAAAGCATTAATATGAATTTTGCACTTTGTGATACCGACTTGAACGTCACAGAAAGACAAAAAAAGAAAAATAAATAAATAAATGAAAAATAAAGCATTGTGATCAAGTGACATGTATAATTATTCCGTTATCAAAGTGCTACTTTGTGTTTAGCATTCCGTTCGCGCATGATGTTATCTGGATGAACATAGGAGCAATGAGCATCTTCGTTTGTAATTACTTTTAATTAACGATTATGAGGTTTAAAAATGTCTACTTGGGAAGCATCAAATGACATGTTATACAATTGCACTTTTATATTGAAAATTTCTTGAAGGTAACGGGAAGGGAGGGGGGTTAAGGGGGTGATGGGCGCGGAAATCATGAAAAACATATTTGAAAATAACTACTTTTGGAAAGTAATTAAACATTTTTAATTAATTGCTGCTTTGTAACTACTGTGGTGAAATAAAGAACTAATGAAACGGTAGAGGAACTCCAAAGAGAAATAAAAAAATTAATCCGTGTCGAATGTTAGTCAATCGTTGCGATTATTATTTTATTACAATATTACCTTTGACAGTAGCCTACCAATTATGTTTAAGGCTTTGAAATTACTCTCAAAGGAAAGGGTTTTACCACCCAAGGGTTTACGCTACTATTCCGACAAAGATGTGAATTATTTATAAATATTAACTGAATATAAAAAAAATTACAAATATTAGCTAAACCGGAAAGAAACGACGTTTTCGCGTATTCCAATATTTCGACTAGTTGAAACTAGAAAAGCAATAATACGAAATCTGGTGTGCATGTAAGGTTTGTAATGAGAGTGCTCTGTACAAGACGATTTTACAAAATTCTTAATCGAAGGGGGTGGGGTACCGAAACGTTCTTTTCATGTATCTCTCTCTATCTTACAGAATTTAAAAATAGATACTTGTAATATTCTTGCTGTAAAATGTAACACATGTGCAGTGGCGGATCCGGAAATTCTCTTTTGAGATAGGCTAAATTTTGAAAAAATATTATTTCACCCCAACAAAATACACAATAAAGAAAATTTTAGTCTAAACCAATGTAAAAACTTTTAGGAGGGGCTAAGTGATTAAAAAGATCACTTTACACATTCAAAGTGCATAAGGAAGCAGAATGTTACTTTTTAGGAATCTCTTTTGGGGGGAGCTGAAGCCTCCTAGCCCATCCCCTGAATCCGCTACAGCACATGTGAATGCCTAAAAATCAAATTCAGGACATTTTGCAATTCGCCCTTGATGGAGTATGGGCGGACGCCATCCCCCTTTATTCCGATATCTTTCTTGACAGTAAAAAGCGGTTATCTAATAAATTCTTGCTACAAAATGTAATGGGCACGAATCCGTTGTTCAGACTCAACTTTTCTGTAACTGGAAACTTGTTAAAAATTAATTTTTTTTACTGTAAAAAAAATACTTTTCACTGCACTTAATTTTTACAGAAAAAAATTGACACTAAAAAAATTTTCCCCATCATAATTAGAAAAAAAAACTGCATAAATATTCTATTTTAATCAATGATTTTTCCGAAAATAAATAAATAAATAATAATAATAATCAATTGATTGAAAAGTTTAGATTTAGAGCGAATTGACACCCTGAGTAATTACAGAAAAGTAGGATGATCATCGTAGAAAATGGAAACATTAATCACAGAAAGTAAAAATAAAATATGCCATGTTGCCATCAAAGTACAATACAAAACATAATGATCTCCCAACGATTTCTCCTTCAAATATGTATGTTTATGAAACACTGGATTACTGCCAGGTGAAAATTGGCAGAGAGGTTTACTCAAAAAGGATAAGGAAAAAGGCCTAATTACCAAAACACGCATAATAATTAATAGCGAATTTCCGTGGGAATGCAGAATATTATTGCTTCCCCAAAAAGAAAAAAAAATGCGTTTAAAACCATCCTGGAATTAATTTAGCTTTGCCAATTTTAAATAAATAACAAACAAAACGTACTTCTCTGACGTAATTACTACCCTTTACAAAACAATGATTGAAAACTTCGACAACAAATGGTAATAAGTTCTTTTGAACTTCAAAAAGTTCCTTTTTAACTTATTTCTAATTTTTAACATGAGTCTCATTAGTTTAAATCGGACAGCTTAGGAATTATTTTTGTGAAATATTTCGGTGGATTGGTAGCTGTCTGAATATATAAGTTTTGAGGTAGGTGAAAAGCATTATTGAGTTTTTTTACACAGCATTTTATACTTCCGCCAGTTCTTTCAGGGAGACAGATGATGCATAGAAATAATAAAATTTCAATGGTATTCTATTTTAGCAAGGAGAATGGAATATACACGCTAAAAAGTGTTTGTTTTTTTTTTAATTTAAGAAAACTTATTTGGTTAAACAGTTTAGTAATTTCATTTTGTTAATTCAAGAAAAGTTTGTTTGATTCAAATAAATTTATTTAACAAAATGCCTTTTTGAATCAATAAAAGTTTTTGTTGAAACTAAGACCAATGGCATTTGAAATCATTGAACTGTCAATATACGCATGCGTTAAGGTCATGCGCAGGTCAGTGCAGCCAGGAAAGGAAAAAAGAACGTCCACGTTCATTAAGCGAAAACTGAGTATTTATGTTATTAATGAGGAGTAACTTATTAAGGGCAAGAGGGGGCAATTATCCTCTCTAAAATTCAAGAAAATGCAGATATCACCTATTTGAAAATCGTATTTTCTACAATAGGAAACATTTTGTCCCCCCCCATATTATATGCCAATTTACAGTAATGTAACGCAGTAGTTCTGTCTGCCAATACATTTAAGTGTGGCAATACCGTGTTTACTTGTGTAATAGTCGCACTTTTTTTGCCACGGTGAAAGTCTAGATGCGATTATTAAGCGGGAAAAATTTACTACAAAATATTGTAACTCTAAAGCTGTTTTTTCTGTTTCAAAACGGGAGTGCGACTGTTATGCAAGGGCGACTATTACGCAAGTAAACACGGTAATATCAAATACAAAACGATTCAATTGGATTTTTTAAAAAATTAATTGAAAGTTTCAAGGCTATGTTAATTAATTTATTTTTTGTAAAAATTTATATTCCTATTTTAGTGTTTTTAAACGCTTAGTTTAAAAACTTATATTTGGTTTTCACGTGCGATAGTCAACTGATTTAAGCATTAAATCTAAATCTAAAACTGCATGCGGAAGATATAAATTTTATGTATCGCCACACATGCATTAAAAATCATAAAACTCCATTAAAAACTAAGCTTTGTTTAACATTGTGTTAAAAAAATAAACTGCCATCTTGGGTGTTATTTAATATTAAAGATACATATTTATTTTACAATGAGCCGAAGAGCGATTCTGGCTGGCTTTCTTTTGAACAACAACAAAAAAGAAAGTAACTTGAATCCCTTCAAATAAAAATTGTCGATATATAAAAACACTAAAATAAAAATGTATATTTTGATGAATAAATAAATTAATTAGTCTCACCTCTTAAATTTTCAACCAACTATTTGGTGGGTTAAAAAAAAAAAAAAAACATATTAAAATCAACAAAATAATTTTGTTAAATGAGCCATGAACACACAAATTAACAAAGAAATTTTGCTGGTTCAAACAAATAATTTGGTTAATTTTAACCAAATCAACCACTTAAAAAACAGTTTGGTTGAATTAATAAAACTTTTTTTTTTAATTTTAACCAAATTGCTTCGTTAAATTGACAAAATGTTTTGTTGAAATAAAGAAATAATTTTAACTAAACTGTTTTGCAATTTAACAAAAATTTCGTTGGCGCTATTTCAAACGGAAAATTTTGTGAATTTAATAAAATTTTTGTTGATTCAACAAAACAAGGTTTTTCAACGTAGGAATGAATTTATTTTTAGTACAATTAAGCTTTCTGCAATAGCGACATTATATGGAAAACAAATAATTAGTAAAAATGTAAAATTAAAGGGGGGGGGGGAAGATTCACATTATAATCTGATGCATTTATGTATCTGAAGAGTTCTTAGTGTCACATTTACTAGATTTTTCTTCTTTAAAGCCTCTGTAACCTAAATCGATAGATCTATACAAAACAAAACCAATCAATGAAGAAAAATACACGAACTTAAGTCAGGTTTTTTTTTTTTTTTTTTTTTTTTTTTTTTTTTTTTTTTTTTACGTTTTGAATTTATTTTGTGCATAATTGATTTATGAGCCGATGTCTCGCATTTTGTGGGCTTTGTGTTGTTAACTTACCATTGGTTTACTATTTTAAGGCTGTTGTTTTTTAATCTCTTTTTACACGAGTTTCAACTTTTTAAAGGAGTGCCTCTTTCTATATATTTTACTTAACTTTGAATTTTCCAATACGAAACATTATATATATATATTTTTCTCAATCGTTTTTTTCAACTTCAGGCGTCTCAGTTTCATTGCTTTTAGGTGAAAATTGAGTAAATTTTCAAATAGGGTCTGTATCTAATATTTATCTCTGTGTCTCGAAAATGACAAGACAATTAGCAGAATGGCGGAATCTAACATACGGTCCCTTTTTCGCTTTTAACTGTATTAGCTGATAATTTCAGAGTTATTGTTTCAAATAGAACCAAAATTTATTTATGCGTTTGTATTTATAATTTTTGAAAATTATATTTAGAAATTCATAATAATTGTGAAAAAAATCAATCCAAAAGTAGCCGTTACCTTTTTTGGAGAGGCATTTGAAAATTACATTTTGCATTAGAGCATCATGAAATGGATTTAGTGTCTCAGGTGTTGAGGCTTAGTTCATGAAATTTCTCGTTAACATTAGAGAGGCCGTGTTTTAGTCCTTTGTAACTCATACGTTATTCGTTCATTTTACTTACTTATTTATTTAATTTTAATTATTAATTAATTAATTAATTTCATTTTATTTTTTATAATTAAAATTTCTATTTATTTTATTAATTTAGCGAAAGTTTAGAGAAGTAGACAAGTTTAAAATAAAGTCTGAATTTTAAGCCTAAGTATTTTGCAGCTAACAATAACGATAATTTGCTTCCAATTTGTATCAGTTCTTGGTGTTTGTTTTCATTAATAGTTTTTTCCAGCTGTTTAAAAAGTGAAATTATTAACGTTTAGAAATAAACTGCCATTTTAGCCTATTGCTGTAGCTTTATTCTACATTTTAGCATAGCTTTTTTTTTTTCCCTCGAAAGGAATTTTTACTGCAGTTTAAATCCTGCTACAAAGCATTTTCCATATATTTTGACTGCAAGCCAAACTCAAGGCAAAATAGTTATACGTGCATTTTGAAACGCGAAAACGCCTCGTCTGATAAGGCCCGAAGATAGTTCTTTCAAGAAATTATGCAACTTTTGAACAGTTTAAAACAAAAAATCCAATTACGATAGAAACTCGAAAAAATTCAGACTATCTTTCTACAAGCTGTGCTATGCATTATTACTACCGGTCAACCTATAGCAGTTACAAATGATTCATGTAAAAATCTTAAACACGCAGTATTCTGTAATATTTCCCTAAACGGCCTATTTTTGAAGGTAATTTTCGTGCTTAAGAATTTTTTTCTGAAAGTTGCATGACACATAAAAGGTTTACTATTAGTATTAGAGTACAGTGTATTGGATGAAGAAGCATTATTCTTTTTTTTTTTTTTTTTTTTTTTTGAGTATCAAACATCACTGGTTTGTTATCTAAAGCTGCTCAAAACTCCTGTCACTTTTGTAAGAGGAACAACCCCCAGCGGCCTCGTCACTAAGCTCCGTTCCCATAAAAACATGGAAAGTGAAGGAGCACCGGCTTGGCCGCTGCTTAGGAGGGTGAAAATCTCACCCGGCTGGGCTGCTGTGGGACCGTGTACGCTAATGGGAGCTGTTACACGTAAAATCTGTTTGTGGATTCCATGTCTTGCAGGTTCAAACGATACCACGGGGTGCCGATTTCAGGTGCTAGGCCTGTCATCTGGAATGGGTTCAAAATTAGGAGACTCCGAGCAAACTCGAACTTTCTTCGACTGGGATTCATTAAAATGGAAGCCATTACCTTTCGCCCATTGCCGTCCTGTATGGAGGATCTGGCATCGCTTTGCGGTTGCAGTAAGGAATCAGAAACAACAACTTTAAGAGTCATGGGTGGAATTTTCGCAACCAATTTTACTCTGGAAGTTTCTAAACCAAGTGACAGGAAAAATTGCTATCAATACCACTGCATACTAAATTTAATGACATCACATGAGCAAATGTATAACAGAGTAATTCAGAACAACGGCTCCCTTTAATTCAAATAAAAATAAAAAGCAAACTTATCCTCAAGATATAATGACCAAACTAACTGAGCATAAACACATGCAAAGTACGTACGTAATCAAACTTGGAATGAATACGCGAGAGTTCTTGCAAGTGCTATGCGGTTAGTTAAGACGGGATGTGGAACTCTGTAATAAGTTGTCACAAGACGCAATTAATGAACCTAAGTTTCCAATAAGATAATGAAAAGTGCCTTCATAAATGGAAACAAAACAAGTATTACAAATTTGCATTTTAAACGAAATGTGATGAGAATTTCTCTTCCCTTCCACTCAGGGGTAACAAACGGACTACGAAATTTTCTTGACAAGCACAAATTACACAGATCAGATATAATTATCCGAAAGCCACATCTGAATTACAGCTATGGTTCATTGCGCCTGTTTATAGGATTTTTAAAGTTATTTATTTTTTTATTTCACATACGTACAACTACTTAGAGAAAAAATAAAAGAGAGGGGTAGTAAACTGGTCCGTTGAAACCTCAGTTTTTGTTTTTACCCCAAGAAAAAAAACTCTGGAGGTAAAGATTGTTAAAGTCGGAGGTAAAGATTGACACCGAGCGCAAAAGCCACGAAAATCTTCACGAACTATTTGCGCTTGCATTATCCATGCAACTACACACACAGGAAAGGAATTGTTGTCGTTGCGTCTTTGCAACGATGAAAGCTAAAATGAAGCCAATAAGACATTAAAGTACTTGTTTTGATTACGACTATTAAAACCTAAAATCTAACCTAAGATACTTTGTTTGTCCCAGTAAAAGTGCAACGACCACTATTTTCAGAGAAGAGGCTTTTCATTAACAACTAATATATTGGTGACTGAAGTCATGGGAAATCTTTGATGTGTAGTACATGCAAATTACTAAAACACGTTTCTCTTTTCATATTT
Organism: Cheiracanthium punctorium; assembly: GCA_038373885.1. Lineage (NCBI taxonomy): Eukaryota > Metazoa > Arthropoda > Arachnida > Araneae > Cheiracanthiidae > Cheiracanthium > Cheiracanthium punctorium. Next base: position 322,463 of record JAWZYV010002307.1, on the reverse strand, counting down.
CATTTTCATGCTTCAATGTATCATTTTTGACCTACATTCTTATATGAAAAATGTATTTTTTAGAGAGCTCTACCGTTGCTTAAAGCTTATACCATGTCCATAGAAAAATTATGATATATACATAGTAGAGTTGTTTTGTTTTAAACAGATGCATTTCTCCAAAATGCACTTCAGTGACTGAAGTTTTGTATCGAAAGACAGTTGAGTCTCAACTATGTTTTAACTTGATGTTGAACACACCATTTTGATTACTATAGTCCATAACTATAAAAATATGTAAATTTTTCAGCAATCTAGGAGTATTGGCAGGAGATAGAGCACGGACAGAAAGACAAACGGAATTCACAAACAATCTTAGGACTTGTTAGAAAAGAATAAAATAAATGTAAAAGAAACATGTTAGACAATGTTTTGATTACATTTTAATCGAAAATTTATAAGTATGGAAGCTATTCAAAATAATTTATTTGAAAAAATATATATGCTTTTATAGCTTAAAAGAAGATTTGGTGAATTCTAACACATATTTTTCTAATGCAAGTGTAACTTTAAATACATGATTTAAGTATTACTTTTTAAATTTTGCTGTTTTTCTCCCCTCAAATTATATAATTTTACATCAGTAACAAATTAGCAAATACAATTCATTAAAAAAATACACGTAGAACTGAAAAAATTTTAGAAGAAAGCTACTTCGTCATTTAATTAAAAATGCAAATAAAAAAGATAAATTTAGTAAAAAGTACCAAAGATAACCACAAAAACATTTTTTTGTGTAAATAAATATCGTCTGCAGACGATATTTTTTTAACCCTTTTCCATTCTCAAATTTACCTCAAAGGAACTACTACAATATTAATGTTTTGGGGAAGCTTTTTAAATAAATTTTCTTTTTTCTTCATTTTTTTCCTTTCAGATGAGCTTGGCGGTTGAATATTAATCTTCAATGAGCTATTTAATGAAACATGGGCGATGTGTGTAAAATATCTGAACAGTTTTTTCTATTCTTTTTTAGGAAAAATATATAGATCTCAACGTGCTAAAATATATGTTGAAAATATTTCTTTTTAAAATAAATATTCTTTCTTTAAAAAAAAAAAACGGCCTACGTAGATACATAATTTATTTTTAAAACATCTAGTAATGGCAGCACCTAGAAAAAGCAGAAATTTTTTTCCCCCAAGAATTTTCCTATCACCATTTTCATTATTTATGAACGAAAGGCAGGAGATAAAAATGTTACTGCAAATCAAAATGTAAATAATAAATCAGGTTTAGCAAAGGTAACTTTAATTTATGTATCACAAAGATGGATAATTCCCTGAATATTTCTTATTTAAAACTCAGTAAAAACCTGCGTTTTGCACTGTAGGGGAACTGCTGCTTTCGCATCTATGAAACGAATTGTTAAGCAGTAGTGTTCAGTGCAAATAAGACAGTGCAAATGGACTGTTTTCTCCAGTACTTTATATATGCTATACGAACTCCCGTTTGATCGCGCCTGGCGTGATTGGTGAACCAATGAATGGTGCCAATACCCTACGAGTATTTAGCGCTCATTTTGGGTTTTTGAAAGTAAAGTAACTTCAAGGATGTTTTTAGATGAAAAATGACTTTACTGTTCTAAGAATTTATCCGTTTGTTGTTATACTAGCAAATTATGAAGCATTCGACTTCCATCGTGAGACAAAACAAAGCCGAGAAATTTTTTTAAAAGTCGCCACATTTCAGGCCCCATTGCCTGCAAGATAGTTCAATAGGCAGTGACCTTTCCAGGAGTGGCTATTAGAGATGAGTTCGGGCTCATTTTTTGAAGCCCGAGCCCGAAGACTTTTAATCCGAGCCCGCCCGAGCCCAAGCAATATTATTAAAGTTGGAGCCCGAGCCCGCCCGAGCCCGAAATTTCAGCTAAAGACAAATAAAATTAACTACTTCATTAATAAGATACAATAAATTTTGGAGCTTCACACACCTTCTAGTCCCCCGTGCCGCTATTTTTTAAAACAAGTATGTCTATTTATCCCATGAATCACTTTTTAAAATCTGTTTCAAGGAGTATGTTCAACAAAGGAGAAATTTTTCACGAGCCCGAGCCCGCCCGAGCCCGAACGCAATCGTAAACTACAGAGCCCGAGCCCGAGTCGGGCTCGGGCTTTCGGGCTCGGGCTGAGCCCGTCTCATCTCTAGTGGCTATAGCAGTTTAATACTAGATAAACACTTATTTTAAGTTTAGTTAATTAGGAAGAAGAAAATGACAAGTTAACGATGAAGTTAACGACGGTGCACTGCCATCTATGCTCAATGAACACGCTTTGGTTACAAATGGCACAAGAATGGCAGCTTGCGCCAGCTCGCAAAGCTTAGTCAAAACACTCCTATATGAGCGAATTGACCCCTTTCTCTTTTAGTTTAATAGTAGTAGTAATAAATCGAGAGTTATCGGGTACAGATCCCAGGCACTCCCCGAGGAAACCGACCCCCTATACTATAATCGCCCTCATTCCGTCACTTAACAGCCAGAGCTTTTGAGGTGGCAGTTTTCTTTCCTTTTGTCGTTCTTTTCTTTTTTATTTTAATAAAATATAGCGAGTTGCTTTGTCGATTTACTGTTTACGACTTTCTCTCGTTTAATCTATAGGAACGCGACGTGTCAATTCTTTTATGCTGTTCTGGAGATGTTGGGATACCAGTCAGTGAACTGTATACACGTCTGAAAACGGACATTTTTTTTTCCTTCCCCGGTACCGAAAAGATGCCAGGGCTGGTTCAATACACGCAATGTTAACCCTTTGAGGACTAAGCCCGAACGTCACTCGGGGTCAAGTTTTCAACTCCCAGCTACTAAAGCACTGTACTGTAGCAGTTTTTACTGTACTACTACAGTACTGCAGAGTCTGTACGTTTGCCGTCTCTTCGTGTACATCTACAAACCATTCAGTTTAAAAATATACATATACAGTAAAGCACCGTTTATACGTTTCTCAGTTACACGGCTTTTACATTTATACGTCCTTTCCGTGAGAGTCCCTATTCACTCCTAGTCATTTTAATGCAAAAATGCTTCGTTTAAAGGACGCATTTTCGTCAGACGTAATTTCGGTTATACGTCTTTTTTCGCCATCTTAAACTTTGAAAATTTCCAGTCTATTATTTTACTACTTAGGGAGAAACTTATCCTAAATAGAACATCAAATAAAGGATGTAAGGAGGGATGTACCTTAAACATCCTTCCTTTAAACACGCAGATCGCTTGCTTTGTAAGAATACGAGTGAAAAATCATTTCATGAACTTAATTCAATTCGTAATACTGTGTCAAAGATATTTTTTTAATTCAATGTCTGTAGGAACATAAATCACATCATAACGGGCAGGCAATGTGAAAATATTAATACTAAAGATATGCAGCATTAAGATATAATAGAATTATGGTATGATTTGTTACATTTTTATGATAAATGCTTTATTTTTTAAAATTCAATTATTGTTTTCACTGTAGTAGTGCCTGAAAAAAAATTATATTTACATACATTTACATTAGTAGTACATACATTTACATTAGTTAAACCTGTAATATCTAATCTAAGTTATATATTAATGTTTCAGTTACACCTCTTTTCATTTATAATTCGTTTTATATAGGTCTCTTTAAAGACATATAAACGGGGATTTACTGTATATAAATGGTAGCACGAAAAAGAATTAAGTATATAAAACTATCTAGAATATATAAGAATTAGTTTTTGAGCATTCGCTAGGGATACTTGTTTTGTTTTGACGAATTTCACTAAATACTTTTTATTTACAAATAAAATCTATTTTCAGGTATTTCTTCAACACTTGGGTAAGTTTTTATTGGGTTGAGTCTGCAAAATTTTATATAAAAATTGATGCTTTCTTATGTGGAATTTTTTTTTAATTTTAAAACATGCCTTTTTACAATCATTTCTCAGTCAGTATTAATTTTTAGTACAGTTAAATAGTTCATTCGTTATGACTAAGTTTGAAGTTTATAAGGAAAAAGAAAATATATTAAAATATATATTTTTTTGAGGATATTTTAAAAAGTCGTGAAAATTACCAAAAACCTCCAGACTGAAAGCATTAAAAAGGATTTTAGAAACGTTGCAAGAGTATTGTGCAACAAAGGTGCCGTAGTTCCTTGAGAAGACAAGTACACGTCATATTTTTGCAAACTGAAATATTAATTTCACCAAAAAATATATTTAAAAAGTGATTCAGAATAAACATTTAAAGCAAACCATCCAGAAATCGACCAAAACTTAAGTTGCAGCATGAAAAAACTTTAATGTCGGAAGTGACTTGTTCTTTAGAAAATGGAATCTTCAGTTCATTCGCACATCTACTCTCCCTTTACTTAAAAAACATTAATTGGAAACTAAGAATGATATTATATTATACGTATGTTCTAACTGATCTGTATAACCTGGACCACCAAAATGTCAATAGGACCAACAGCTTTGAGCTTCCTGCAATTGGGCAAAATTGAAAGTTGGTTTTCCTGCATAACTTTTTTTAATCATTGCAAGAAGTTTAATTTTACTGCTATTTTTAAAAGACTTTTCTTCGTTGAGAAATTCATTTTGACAAAAGCACCTGAAAACCTTAACTTAGATGTAGGATACAGGAAAGTGTCTGTCCTCCTGTTCGTCTGCCAAAAGCGAAACTACCATAAACAAGACGATTGTACTGTGAAAGGGACGATACGCTGAGAAATGTACTCGCCGAAGTTCTATTTTATGGGCGCGGTCTTTTGTGAAACTGTCTATATTTTATTATGTTATCCATATCCATTTCGTTTTTCATTTTTCAAGAAAAAGAACGTTTTCGCAAAATTGAATCTTTTTAAAAAGTTTTAAGGAGCTGAAAATAAAATAAAAGAATGGCATCCTTCCCTTTTTTGCTTTTATCTATGCAGATGAGATGCATGCGCAAAAGTATGAAAGATTTACACAAACCGAAAAATGCAAGCATTGTAAACATACCAGCACGGTCTTGCCGTCAGAAAAAGGGTTAATATAGAAGTCATACATTCTCAACTTTTGAATTTGCTAAATATTTCTTCGATATAACGTTGCATATTTAAATATATAGACCCTTTCACATTTCTGAGTATAAAGTCATCAGTACTCTACTCACAGAAAAGATTAAGTTACAAAAATGAATTCTTAAAAAATAAATACAATAATTAATTAGTAAATTAATTTTTAAAAAATCGCTGGAACGTTTAAGCATAGGAAACTAAAAAAATCAAGTTAAGGATTCAATGGCAACTGTATTTCTACTGTGTACTATTTACGCTTCCTGTTGTTTTTGACTTCAATTTTGGATCGAATTCAATGCAATTTGTTTTAAAACGTTCTGGAAATTGTCTAATCGTTCCGAAATTTTTTCTAAAAACATTTTAGAAAAACTGATACTACCCATATGATCTACTTATTATATAAGTAAATTCATCGAGACGTTAAAAAAGATAAGAAAATACCAAGATACTCATAAGGAGGGAAGATTAATTTCGGTTCTCAAAAAACCGACAATACACTGACACCACCACACAAAAGAGTCTTTGTGATTATACTTGAAAAAAAGCAGGCACCATTCCTGAAAAAAAAAAAAAAAAACCTCGAAGAAGAAGAAAAAAAAAAGTTACAATTAAAAAGAGCAAGAGAGAGCAGGGAGAAACTGAAGATCTCCGTGACTCAATTAAAAAAAAAGCAAAAGGGAAATAAATTATTTATATCTTTTCTGGTGCACATTTTTTAAATCAAACATTACTTCTAGCTTACCAATGCGCTGCATTACAGTTGCAAGATTTAAAACTTTGGTATGCTTAGTGAATTATTTCCAACCGAATATTTTTTCCCTAAGACCGCACAAGAAAGTATTCATTCCAGCCTATTTATTAATGTATCTATCTACGTCGGTGTCTCTTTAATTAGTTAAAGTGGCTCAGCGCGTTTGTACTCTCGACTGGGAGAAGGTAGGTGCCTGGTTCAAAACCAGGTCCCATCCGCCGACCTAACCGTTCGGAGTTTACCGTGGGTTTCTCCAAAACTTCGCGTAAATACGGGTTATGATCCCTTAGAATGTCCCCCACAATCCGAGGAGGGGAGGGCAATCTACCTCCCCTTATCGGCCTAGATCCCTCGCACTGATAATTGGCCGTAACACCACATATATTAAACAGTTGAAACAAAATATCCCTTTTATTACAATAATACTATGCTAAAAAACACTTTTTTACGCACAGTTCGTGCATGTGACATGTTTTTAAAACTGCATTTGATGCCCGCTCGAGTTAGAAGACTAAGGCGCAAAAGTTGCACCACGAATGAAATGTATTTCATAATTTTTAAATACTGTTTTAAATTTAATGTTATCATTTTACGATAAGTCTAATGCCATACTACTAAGAAATATCTGAAATGTCTTACGCTCCTTGGATCCATCTACCTCGCTCTGTAGTTTTGGATGGTTTTCTACAAATGTTACGTTAATAAGCGTTAGAGCCCCTTAAAAAGCCCTCCGTCCAAGGCAACCCTCCTCTAGGCAGACAGCTCTGGCGTAAGTTTGCCATAACACAAAATACGTCGCACCTTCTACATTGTATAAAAATAAAATCTCGATATCGGAAATAGACATTTGCATCTAGGCAGCCGAAAGCAAAAAACATCTCATGTAAAATTGTTATAAGAAATTCTATGCACATACTCGATTAATTAGTATAACTAATTTAAAAGTGAAAGTTAGTTTACGCAAGCCTTGAACACTAGTACGCATTTCACGTACAAAAAACTAAACTGCTTGAACACAAACGAACAAAAACCTATTTCAGACTGTCTTAATCTCTCATAAAATGTTATTTCACAAAACACCTCTAAAATCCACTTCTCAAATTACACATCATTTAAAACGCGCGAAATCAAAATTTCCGGAATCATATAAGACTATTATTAAATAATCACTCTCTCAGCAGCTAGCACAAAATCTATATAACTCTCTCCTTATCCCAATAACATACAAACACACAGTAGAATACATAATTATGCAACCGTCTGAAAACGAGCTAACTAAATGATTGTCAAATATCCACATTTAATACATTGTGGGTTAATGTATACAACGAGGTTCATTCATGAATTCGACAATTCATTCATAAGGTTGCGAAATACAACGGGAGGCACAGAAATATAGTCTCACTCTGCAACTTGCGGAATATATGTCGTTTACATTCAAATGGCTAGGATGGGAAGCGAGTGTGTGATATTGGTTATGGAGAATGGGGGTACGTAGCTTTATTCTCCAAATTGTCGGAAATAGGAAATAATACTAATGTTACTATTCGTATTATTTTAAACTTGCAAAATGATTTCAACCATTCAGTCCTCTCAATTAATATTCAAACAAGATTTCAATATGTAACAATTGAGGATTTCCTGGCTTTTACACATTTTAAAAAAACTTTTTGCCAAGTTGTAGTTCTTATTAAATTTATAAAAATGGCCATTTCTAAATTTATGAACATATTTTTTAATCAATTAATTATAAGATCAGAAAACTTATTTAAATAGTTTTTATAAATTTCTAAGAAGAAAATGTTTATTTGTTTATTCTTTTCACCAATTACTGTCGATAAACATGTTTACTTCCATTTTTATCAGTTCACTTTCAAGAAACTTGTTTTATTTTTTCAGCAGTTTACTGTCAGAAAACTTGTTCGTTTGTTTATTTGTCAATTTTCTGTCAGGAAACTTGTTTATTTATTTTTCCATTATTTTTAAGTTCTGTTTATTGCCGAGCGTAAAAACCCTTAATTTCCCAAATTGGGCTTGCTTTTTAGCCCAGCATTTTTAACTCTATTTTTAAATCATTTGATAAGAAGATATGATACAAAAAACCTTCCTGATTCTCCGTACGCCTGCTATGTTTCATTTATTAGATACAGATCATGATCAAACCTCATCCAGCATAATCCTGCAAAACTACGAGAAAAATGAATAACGTATAAACAACGTCAACTAAAAAAAAGCAGCTGAAATAAGTAGTTGACAATGTTATAGTATGTCAAAATAATATTTAATAAATGAAGTCATAATAGACAAGCCAAAATGATACAAAGCACTTTTTTCAAAACTTATACATAGCATAATGGACAAACTGCTTCTTTTCATGCGTATATTAATATTTTTTTTCTTAATTATATATCTTTTGCCTAATTTAGATGCTGGACAGGTATTATGTAGCCTGCACGAAATGTCACGAAGTTCTTTAATACTGCATTCAAGACAAAATGTACGAAATAAAAAGGCTAGATTTATGATTTCTTTAAAAGCTCAGTGATATTATATTTATTAAAACGCTTTTTTTTTTCTTATACTCATTACTTTTCTAAAAATAAGGTTTTAGAGCAAAAGAAAATGATTTTTTAAATGTTACATTTTAGTTCAGTATTTCGCCTAGCAACTGATTCAAAACCCAGTGCAATAGAACATTTTCGTTTAACCCAATTCATCAATATCAGAAATGTATGATATGTGTCACTATACGTAAAAAAAGGACAACTGTAATTTTAAATTAAAAAAAAACTCCTTGGAAAAATCATAATTTATCAACGAATTAAAAAGACTAACACTTAAAGATTTTAAAAACTTTAATATTTAGATTTTATGTACAGTGGAATTCAGTTTTTAAGTCCGTTACAAATTTCGGACTTTTGTAATCACCAAATCAAATTACAATATGGAGATACAATGCTGATATAGCGAAATTTTGTTAGAGTTAAATGATTTCTTTCGTGCCTTACAGTTCATTATAACGAGATTTGACTTATTATTCACAAATTAAAATTAATTTTCTGTCACATTTATAATAAGCAGCTGTTCCTAAGAGATTGCCTCAATATTATCAAAGCTTGACTAATAAAATGTTAGGAAGACTATCCATGTAGCTCGGAAAAACTAATCTAAAATGTTCAATTCTGTTTTATAAAACTAATCTTATATTTAGTTTTAACACAATTGAAATTGAATCTAAATTCATTTTTATATTACTATAATATTTCAAAGTAGTTTTATATTCATTACATCAAAATTTTAATATTCAATTGCACATTCATTTGAAAAATTGTTCATTTATCTCCTCAAACATTTTATTTCATACTCTCACAAATTAAGCCCACAACTTACAATTTCAAATATTTCATACATTATAGCAGTTGTCATATAAAATCATAATGCAGGAATAATCATTTGTGGGTTATTTTTGAACTGCGTTGTAATCATGAATATGTAATGGTCGTTATTTTTTTACGGAAATATAAACTCATTTTCTACAAAATAAATTTAAAACGCCTAAATTAAAAAGGGATTTAGTATTTAGAAATAATCTGCAAATTCTGATATTACAACTTCGCTTTTGTGGGAAAATACGAGCATGTTCCGTAAATTGCATTTTTTATTTTCCCTTTAAGTAGAATGATCCAAATATTTTTAAACTTGTAAGAAATTAAGAAATCATTGGGATAAGCTTTCGATTTAAATTTTTAGATTAAATTACTTTTTCAATGATTTGATTATTACCACTCAGAATTATTTATTTTTAATTAATTTGCATAAAAAATAAAGAAAACTAAATGCAGCATATTAATGAGTATTGCAAAATCATAAAGTAAAAACTTAAGTATTTCTGTTGAAAGGAAAATGCATTGCACGATTATATAAAGAAGACGAATTAAAAATTTATGTAATTTAAATTATTGAAAAGAACATAGTACAAATAAATAAGTATTTTTTAAGTGATTTTTTTACAATATTGATCATTTGTGACATTAATATTGTAAATAATGAATAACTACTCTTTATTTGTAAAATTTAGACCTTTCCAAACACAGAAAAATAATACATGTAAGTTCAAAATCTTTTTTGTAACATTAAGATTCGCAAAGAAAATTTAAGAAAATTACAAAACAATTTTATGTTTCACAAAAATTTTCATAGATTAGCTTTAAATTCCATAGCCATAGATTAGCATATAGTTCTTTAATCTAAGCAATTTAATATTAAATTCACAAGAATAAATAGTTTTATGCTCTAAACAGAAATTTGTAAATGCAGATGAAGTAATAATCTAGCATAAAATAACTACAGATATCAGTGATCAATCAATTAAATCTGTCAAGGTTTCAAAACATGCATGAGTATTTAGTTTTAACAAAAATTAAGCAGAACGGCTTTATCTTATTAGTTTGCTGGTTACATAACTTTTCGTGCAACAAAATTTACATAGTTTTAATTAACATAAAAGTGAATATTGATGAGCTGATTAAAGGCAGGAAATTATTTATATTAATAAGTGGCATATTATTAGTTACAACTTCGTTTTTAAAATCTTTTACTTTACAGACGGTTCAAAACAGTAACTTTTTGTACTTTTTAAATTTAGTCTCTCGAATGGTTCCTGCAAGTAACGATTTTTCTCCCTGTGATCCAATTACCGAAATGCTTGGTGAAGTATTTAAGATTATTATATTAAGATATATACATGCGATTGTGAAGGTTAATTAACCAAAGGGATGTCATTTTTGAGTAACTGAAATTTATCAGTACAAATAAATAGCAGAAAAGGCATGTATTTTAATCATTGATAACAGTGTGAAACAGTTTTGATTTGTATTAAGAGTCCTTTTATAGTTTGAAAAGCTAACAGATTAAGTTATAGCGTTAAAACTTTTTTAAATCTATTATGTGTGTTATTAATATTTATTAATACAATAGCTTGCTTAAAGCTTTAATAAATATTTAACTTACCAACTAACATTTTTTTAAACAATGCATCTTGAAGTTTACTTACTGAAATACTCCATTTTAATAAAAATATACTAGCCTTTGAAATACTAAAATGCTCTAAAAAACATTCAGTCATGTATAGATGTTTTTGTCTTCCGTACAGCTTATCCATATAGCTAAATAAACACGCAACATAATAATGAAGGTTGGATAATATCATTATCTTTGTTGCTAGTGTTTTGAGAAATTAAAATTTATCAGTGAATTCAAGTAGTAGAAAATACGTTACGCATTTAATAGCTGATATCAGTAACACAAAACGGATTTTACATTTAAAAATTTCATTCTTTACAACTTGATTTCGTTTTTTTCAATTTTGACTGAGTAAATTAACAGATTATGTGGTTCTAAAGAAGATTAATCAAAATTTATCCGCATTTTTGAATCAAACCCTTTGAAAAGTATTAATCTACTTGTATTAAATTTCCGAATAAAATTTTATAAAACAACATAGCTTGAATTCAGTTATTGAAACACCAAATAATTCATCTAAAAAATTACTAGTCTTCACAAACAAATCAATCGTTCAAAACAAATCAATCGGTTTTAAAAATATTAAAATATGAATCGTAAAATTTAAAATAGCATTGGTTCAAACACACAGTGCAAATAAATAAAGGATTAAAAGTAACTAAAGGGTAAAGTATTAAAAGTAACTAAAATTTGTAATTCTTACTGTTATTTTAAAAAATCAAACATCGTTTTAATTGATATTTTGAGTGTTGTTCATTTTTATTTCCTATTGGAACCTCGAATGTTATTGAAACATTAAATAATTTTTTTTTTTTCTGATACAAGAATAACTCATGCAAAAAATGTAAATTATATTTGTTATAAAATCTCAAATAGCAATTGTATTAGCCACATAGTTCAACTAATGTGCCAAATATTAATGCAGGTTAAGTAAACAAAGGGATAAAAGTAACTGCAAGGATGGCTTTATCCTTCTAATGGTTTTCAAATATCAAAAACTAAATTGAAAAAAAAAAGACAGAGGCAAGAAACGGTTTAATACAAGCCTTCGATTTATTCTGATTCACTTCTGGAATCTAACATAATTTGAACATTCAGTAATGTACTTAATGTTAGCACAAATCTTTAAAAAAATATTCAATCACTTTTAAAAAGTTAAAAATATGTGAAAACACATATGCATTTATTTTAACCATATAGTTCAATGTAGTTAAACGTTTCACAGGGTGATGTAAGTAAAGTAACCAAAGGGGTAAAAGTTAACAAATTAAAGGGGTAACCTATTCTTCTCACGGTTTTGAGATATCAACATTTTAAACAACATTCTTTTTAAAAAATGAATATTTTAGTATTTATTTTGATTCGATTGTGGAACCTGAAATGTTATTGAAACATTAAATAATGTATTTAAACCCACAACAAATCTCTAAATAACTCAAACCTGTTTAAAAAGTATAATTATATGTCGTGAAATCTCTAACAGCATTTGTTTCAACCACAAAGTTTGGTGTAGTTAAACAAGCGTTCCACATGTAGGTTAAGTAATCAAAGGGGTAACTTAATTCCTTTCACAATTTCGAAACACAAAAAATAATTTAACGACTTAATACATCTGGGTTTCTTGTTTTTGCGATATCTTGTGAAGCCTCAAAGAATACTGAAAACATAAATGATGTATTTAAAAAAAATAAATGAAACACTTTCAAAAAGTCGAATTATGTATCGTTAAAATCTCAAACAGAATTTGTTTCAATCGCGTAGTTCAGTGCAGCCGAGCAAGCATTCCACATGCTAATGTAGGTTAAGTGACCAAAGGGGTAAGATAAATAAAAGGGGTAACTTTCTTTCGAGTTCGGAAAAAAAAAAAAAAATCAATGGCCTAACACAAGGGTGTTTCTCATTTCGGTTATCTTGCTGAAAACCTTAAACGATGTGGAAAAGTGTCCTGGGGTGATAAAGAAGAGGCGAGAGAAGAGAAAAAGCGCCAAGAGCAGCAGCGCGTCTCCCAAAAACTCCATTTTGAATTTCCATGTCCCCCCGAAAACAACAACTACACACACACACAACCCTTTAAACCCTTCTTTCTCGAAATTGCGAACTTCCTTGCGCGCGGGAGAATGTCAGCATTTTTAATGGCAGCCACTCCGGGCTAATCAATAATCGATACGGCTACGAAAAGAGAGAACGAAGAGAGGGGGTGGAGGATGGGGGGAGGAAACACACACACACACCAACACACACGCACACACCCCCTCTTCAACCCTTTGAACACCAAAGCGAAAAACGTGCACATCGGTTGCCCGCGAGGGGAAGAAAAAATATTCCCACAAAAACAGAAGCGACTCAAAAAAACAACAACAATCGTGGGACGAAAAAAGAACACGCACACACTCGGGGAGGAGAAAAAAACGATCCACTATAAACAAAAAACATGGCGTCGTCCTGGAAGAGAGAGAGAGAGAGAGAGAGAAAGATGGTGGGAAGAGAAAAAATTATGAATACCAAAAAATGGCGGATCGAAAGAGGAAGAAGACGGTGGTGCAACGAATTAAAATTCATTAACAGGGGGAAGGCTCGTTTTAAAAAGCGAAGGAAGAAGGCGGCCGCCATTACGCTTTTGAAAAGGAGGATTCACAACCCTTTGAGCTCAGGAATTTTTAGCAACCCTTTGACACCCAAATACGCTGGTGCCCGTCGGGAGGCGCTTTACGCTTTACTTATTTATTATTTTTAACATATTTGGGTTTTTTTTTCACATAGTATTTTTTTAAGGTAAAGAGAAATTTATTTTAGTTTTTCTTTTCTTTTTTTTTTTAAGAGGAGATGGAATAAATTTACATTGTGGGAATTTTTCCCAATCCTTTGATACCCAAATACGCTGGTCCGTGGGTAACGTTTTATTATTTTATTTTCATTTTTATTTATTTATTTATTTTGAAATATTACATTTTTTTCACTTATTTTTATCATTTTATTTATTTATCTTTTTTCTTTACTTTTCTCAAAGGAACATGATTTTAGGAAAAAAGGTAAAAAAAGATGAGATGGAATAAATTTTAGCGAAAACAACTCAGGAGTGTTGGGAGAGAGAAAAAGAAAAGAGGAGAGAAAAGAGTTCTGTTGTGTTATTTTTCTCCTTTTTTTGCTCTCTTCTCCGTGGAGTGGAGAGCGCAGACGATCGGAGAGAGACAGAGAGCGCGTGGGGAAGGGGAAGAGGAAAAAAAAAAAAACGTCCGTCTGGGGGAGAGAGCGGGAAGAGAGAAAGAGATGAAAAAAAAGGGGGATGGGGCTATAAAAAAGAGAAGGGAAAAAAAACTCACCATGGTGATGGTGTTGTTGATATTGCTGGTGGTGCTGTGGCGGCGGCGGTAAAGGCGGCGGCGGCAGCGGCGGGTAGTGGAAATTGTTATTGTTGGTGTTCGGCGTCGGCGTATGCTGTTGTAATTGTTGAGGCGGCGGCGGCGGCGGCGGTGGCGGAGGCTGAGGCGCGTGCTGTTGCTGTTGTTGCTGCTGCTGTAGAGGCGGCCGGTACTTGGGCTGCTCGAGGAAAGTCTTCAACTTCTGCAGCGATATCACCGAGATGGAGCAGCCCAGAGCGGAACGCGGCTGCATCTTTACGGCCGGGACAGTCGGGACTGCTACGCAGGGACTGTCATGGCGCATCTGTGCGTATGCGTGCAGTATTGTGGCTGCTTTTGGCCTCTTCTAAAATAACAGTGTGTGTGTGTGTTTCGAAGTCTTCTTCTGCTCGAGAACCGAAACCACCCCGCACACAACGCACACTGCTGACTGGCTCAACACGCCCGGCGTTTCCCTCTGCTCCCTCGCTTCTGTGTGTTTCTCCCGAGTAGTTGCGGAGCGAAAGAGGTAAAAAGGAGAGACGGGGGCAGCGAGCGCGCACACACACACACACTCGCGCTTGCTTTCGACCGTTAATTACTTTGCTGGAGCACACCAATTTCCGCGCAGCATCAAAGGGTTAACTCTCCGTCGTCACGTGACTCCGTTTCGCCCGCCGCCGCGCCGCTACACACACACACACACCACGCACGCACTCACACATAAGAGACGACTTAACAGGCATCGTTCTACAACTCCTCTCATCTGTATTCCCTCTCTCTCTCTCTTTTTAGCTCGGCGCTCGTTTTTTATTGGCGGATTTTTTTTCATGGATTTTTCTTTCTTTCTCTTCCTTTTCCCCCTTCCTTCGTTCTCCCACTCGCATAGTTTTTATGGTTTTGTTTCCATTTCGTTTTTTTTTTATTATTATTATCAGTGTTTTTCTTTCATTTTTTTCTATAACAAGTTTTCTTTTCTTTCCAGCTTCATTTTTATTTTAACTGGATTTTTATCTGGCTGACGCTTTTTTTTCTCTGCACATCATTCTAAAATGCCTTTACTAATTTATTTTTATCATTGATTTTTTTTTTTTTTTTCTCTAGCAGCATCTCTCTTGATGGAATTCTTTTATTATACTTCTGCAAAAACGAGTTCTCAAGGGCAACCAGATTTTTTTATGGCTTCTGCTTATTTTTTTTAATGTTTTACGATTTTCATTGAGAAGTATTGTAAAAAAAAAAAAAAAAAAAAATATATGAATCAGATGTTTAAGGATAAAGATTGTTGTAAGAGATATTACTCTATAATACAAAATATTATATTTACTGTTGTTATTTAATAAGTACACGAATCCTCTATTTTAAGAAAGTAAAAGTGTGTTATCAGCAGAGAAAGTGGTTTTACTTTAAGTAATTTTGGCCTCTGATCGTAAAAAGAAAAAACATAAACAAGTAAAAACACTGAGTTCCCTTTTTTTATATTTATCTATGATAGCTTTTTTTAGCGTGTGTGTTTAAAAATGAATGGTTACTTGTATTATGCATTATACTGTGTGCGTGCGTATGTATATAGCAGAAATATAGAAAATTAAAACTTATAATACACTAGAGAAATATTTTTACTGCAAACAAAATATGTAATTTTAGGAAGACAATCATTAAAATTCATAAAAAAATACAAGATAGTTATGTAGGTCTGTAGTTTACGAAATATTACAATTGAAATATTATTTAATATTTTTATTAATTAAATATTCTAAACACTGAAAGTGTATTGATAGAACATACTTTTTAAAATTTTATTTTAATTCATGAAACGAAAATTTCAATCCAAAAAATAACTTTAATAATACCGCATATAATGTTTACACTTTCAATGAAATTAAAAATGTTACAGTGACATTATTAAAATAATTAATAAATCTTACACATTTAATTATCATAAGTACATAAATAAAGAATGGAGGAAAACCTAAATGTATTAATGTTGCATTTTATATGGTTAGATATAAATCTGTATTTTTTATTAGATTTTCATTTAGATCTGAATTTATTTAAAACACGGCAGGAGAAAAAGGAATTATTTAAAGGAATAACTGAAAATTTTTATTACACACGCTAGCATGTTTTACATATCGATAATATTCCAACCGTGTGCAAAGTAAAATTACTTATTTTCACAAATTTATTTATTTTATTTTAGGTAATCAAATATATGATTATACATAATGTTTTTTTTTCATATTTGTAGATTATTTTGATAATTTATTAAAATAATTACAACAAATTTTCTTTTGAAAAAATTAAAAATTGAAATCCTCCAAAAATGTATTCTATTTAGTTTAATTCTTATACAGGAACTTTACCTTTTAAAATACTTTAAAAAGTATGTAACCAAACTAAAGCTCATCAAATAATGATTAAAATATAATTAATTTAAAACATATTCTTTTAATCTATTATTATTATTTACAATTTATCCATTTCATTTAACTTTGCAGGAGCAAAACATATATTTAAAAAGGCTTAATTTTTAACAATGTTTTTAAAAATAAATTTCCTGGGGATATTAAAACTTGACGGAAATGTACACATTGAAAATAATTTTAATCCTATTAATTTAACCAATTTTCAAAGCCTCTTTTATTTTAGAATAACTACTAAAAACATTTTTCTTGAATCGCACTTAAGCACAAAATTATATGCATACGTGTGATTCAAGAAAAAAGCATTCAGAATTTTGCATATAATTTCTACGATAATAGCAGTTTCATAAATTATCGTGTAAAATCTTTTTGTAATTAAAATAAATGGCGTGCACGTGAATGTGAGAGATAAAACAGAACACCAAGTAACGGAAGCGTTTGGGGGTATGTAGCCAGACCTTATAATGAGTGGTAAATTAAATATTTGTACCCCGTTTACATTAGTTTTGATTAAAATATTTGATTCGATTAAATGAAAAAAAAAAAAAAAAGAAAGATGATCCACTATGATGATGATTTGATATGATATAATTTCAAAAAACTCTGCTAAAATGTTTTTAAAAGAATGATCAAGGTAATTATTATTTAAGATTTCGGAAATAGCACATTTTTACACAATAGTAATTTACAAAGAGAATTATCTCATAAAAAGTTTATGCTACTTAAAAATTGACAGTTTTATTTTAATCGGCAAACAATTCATTTTCTTAAATTTTCATTGCCATTAATAAAGCTTATTAACTACAAGCCCCCTCCTCTTCCCGCAACAAATATTGTTACTAGTTTTATTTTTTAAACCTATTTATAAATTTACACTTTCTGCAAGTCATTGACAGTAAACGAAATTTCTTCAAAAGAGTTGCACCGTCAACGTTGTATTTAAAAGGAAAAGCTAGAATTACAGGCATTATGTCAGTTCTTCGGTTTAATTCTTCCGTGCTGCAACTAGGGTTTACGTTACCGGGGATAAACCTAATTAGGGTAATCCTTCCTATAGAACGATGACTGATTTTGGCACCTCCTTTAGTACGGCGACAAGGGCACGTGCCATCCACTTCCGTTACGGCTATTTCCAATACACATTCTCAAACTTTCTTTCCAAAACAATGGAAATAAGCAAAATTTCTGAAAAAATACTTACTCTTGTCTTTAAAAAATAACGTTATATCAGATGTAATTTTTGGATTATTAGTTGCAACATGTTCCATATTTTAGAAAAGCTGCTTATTTTATAATCACAAACTTTCATCCCATTCTCATTCTCAGACAATGAGTGAAATGCCTTCTAAGTAGTTTCTCTATTAACACAGTCTATCAAAGGAAAAGCTAGAATTACAGGCATTATATCTGTTGTATTTCAAGTTATTCGGTGTACTTTGCCCAATAATTGAAAATATCCCTATCTGGTTTGTGCTTAAAATTATATTTATGATTTAAAACATAGTTTACGTTCGATTCAATTATAGCGTGGAAAAACCTTCAGATAAATGAAACAACTAGCGCGGAAACACTTTCGAAATCTGCCAGTAAAGCACTGTAAAGTAGAACTAAACACCAAAACACAAATAAAAACAGACGATGGAATTTTAAAATGCTCAAAGAAATCACGAGATGCTAATTTAATATATTTTGTGGTTGTGTATCATTTAGGCTACAGAAAAATACTGTCATAAAGCTTTTATTTGTCTTGAAAAAAAAAAAAAAAATCTTTGTAAGTGAGCTTTTCGGGGATAAAAAAGAGAGAGAAAGAAAATTTTGCGTCAACACGTGATTATTATTTTTAATACACAGTGTCCGCCGCTTAATAAAATCACATTCTTTCCGAGCTAAATTAATTGTTATAAGTGGCTGATTTTTATATGCGCGAATAATTTTCGAACCCAAAGCGGCTGTGTCATTTATTGCACCTTCCAAACTCAAGAGAGAAATTATAAAATCAGGCAAATGACTGTATGATTAAATATAATTAATTAATTTCTAATTGATTATTAATTAATTATTCATTCAAAAATTTTAACATAAACTACATATAAAATGAACTTAAATTTTACACAATACGCTTTCCGAAAAATGATCAGTGTTGCATTGTTTGGACAGAGCAATTGAACATTCAATGTTTCTAGCAAAGGCGTAAGTAATATTGGGAGAGCATTTTGATTAAATTTTTCCGCTTGAATATGTTGTTTGTGAGTACATTCAAACAAAACTAGAAAGTCTCACAGAAATGACATAGAGAGAAAAATCGTCCCTTGTGGTCCCCAGCCAATTTCATACGATTAACAATAGCGAGCATGCTCAACCCAGTTTTTTTTTTTTTTTTTCCCAAGGCGGGAAAAAAAAAATCTATGCAACCTGATACCCAGTAGAGATAGAAAGGACTAACAAGGAAATGTACAATACAGCTCAGAACGCCTTTTTTCGTTCTGGTACTAGGGTCGCTATCGAAACAAGTTGCTAGAACAAATGATGAGTAGACGTGTGTTTGCTATACTATAATTGCAATACTACAGGTGCGAAGGTTTCAGCAGAGCATGATAATGACTTGATGTGTGTATCCCCCCCCCCCAACCTTTCACAGAATTTTTATTTTCACAGATTTGTAAGTTACAGTTTTTTTATTTATCTAAGCGGTGATGCTGATCTCATTGATCGACGGTTTTAGTACACATTTTCACTGATTTGATTCCGTTCCTGTCGATTGGATCAGATTAAGCGCTGATTTTATCAAGCCGCAGTTATTGTACATAGATATAAACTTAGCTGTCTAAATATTCAATAGAATTTCCTTAATTTCCATGACATTTGATTGAATTTATTGATGTATCATAACCGTATTCGTTTTTGCGTAGGAAAAAGTCAGGAATGCGATTAACGCGGTTTACTTTCACGATCGCCTATTAAAACGATAGAAATCAGTAAGTTGTTTGAGTGCTACCAATCATAGAGAATAAACTTAACACATTCGTTGAAGCTAATAATTTGATGCAGATATTAATGGCACGCACGTAGTAAATTTCGAAAAGCGCTGGTCAATCGGGCTGGCAGAAATTATCATGGGGCCCCAATTCCGATTTCTGCAGGTTTTCTTTTTCTGTGTGTGTGTGTAAAATATTTAGTAGACTGAATACATACGTTCTATAACAAATTAAATAGCCTGAGTTCGATTTAAAATATTGATTTGCAACATATTTTTAATTACAACCATTAAAATTCCAATAGTGTAAGATTGATCGAAATTTTTGTCTCTCATACAAAAAAAGGTTTTGCGTGTGTGTGTTATTTTATGTTTCGGATTACACTAGTTTATTTTCTGTTTCATGCTTTTTGTCTGGTTTTTGGTTTTTGTTCTATTTTTAAATGCTTGATTTTTATTTAGAATCCTATAGAAATTTCCATGACTACAAGGATATCCATTTTCCATAGTTTAAAAAAGAAGAAGGGAGGGGGGAATACCTTTCCTAAACATTTTCTGATTTTACTAAGATTAAAGGACTTCAAATAAATTTTAAAAAGTTATTGCACTATCTGATATAATCAATAATTTTGTTATTTTGATAGGTCAGTTTTTCCGGTCACAAAGCATAAATCAAACTGATCAATTCAAACTGATGCATGACTGATGAAATTTCCTCATGTACCAATCAATCATTAAAAAAAAAAGGCTACAAATCTGATTTGAGTAATTTTAGCAAACAATTGCACGAAACTGAACATCTGAAATGTACTAGTCATATCACATCATCTTCTATCGACAAAATTTTCAAGTCATACATTTATTCTAGCACATGTTGCGTCTCGAAAATCAATGGGAAATGAATACGGGCCCCAGGATTTTTGCAAACACGGAGTGAATGGGATCTTTAACAAAATGGAAAAATGCTTTCAATGGATCTGTGAATACCTTCCAGGGGGAGTTCGACCTGCAACGGGTATTTGGGAATAGAACACCCAGGCATTCTCAGAAACATTGATCGATGAGGCGTGAAAGAAAATTTAATAAAAGCACCTGAAATGAGTATTAAAGTCAATAACACGGATCTTTGAAAAATTTCTTTCCGAAGTATTTATTGAAGGAACATTTGTTGAACGAAAAAGATATCCAGCGCATATTTCAATAGGAATAATCCTAAGTCGTTATTTAGCTTTAAGTTTATTTTTTATTAACATCTAGCCTATAACTGTATAAACGCATAATAAAAGGTACCGCAATAGTGTCGTTTTGGATGGTAGAACCAACTTTTTTTCGGTTGTAAAGAGGCTTCATCGTAATTTCTAAACTTTTGAGTTCAAACTTTTGAGTTCTTCCTGTCTCAGTGGGGCGCCCCCACCATGGCCGAGTGGATAAGCCACTGAATAGGGTAGACGGCTGAAGTGTGCAGGTCCCGCGTTCGGGCCTATACCGCGCGATTGTCGATCTAACGGTCTGGAGTTTTGTTCGCTTTTCTCCAGGTGTTGCGTGAATACGCATTAGAGCCCTTAAAAAAGACCTCCGACCAAGACAGATACTCCTGGTGTAAGCTTATAACACAAAACAGATAAACAAACAAGCCTCAGAGCTTTTTGGCAGTAGAGGAAGGGTGGAACTTTTGCCTTACAAAAGAAGGCACACAATTATTGGGTGTATAAATAATGGAAATATCGCCTATAACCAAATTACAGAGAAATTATAAAATGTTTCCTTATAAAATGTTCCCTTTTTCAAAAACATCTACAGCAATGTTTTTGAAAAAGGGAGACTAAACGGAATTGAAATAATAATAATAATAATAATAAACAAAACGTAAAAATTTTGCTTCTTGGTAAGTTTCTTGAAAAACTCCTAATCAAAGGTCTGTTGTTAGATCATTAGCTAACTACATATTAGGATGCTACAGGGCTTGAAATAGGTGAATATCCTTAAAAGTGGCATTGACAGTATTGTATTGGAAATCTTTTGATTACTCCCGAAGGAGAACTGCAAATGCTAGAAGCACTATTTTGGATCGACAATTTTATCTCGTAATCTTATAATAATAATAACAACATACATCAATTTTGTTTCATTTGAAGTATTCGAATATCTCTAAATTAAGCTTTAAAGAATGACTGCCCCTAAAGTGTAATATATTGGAATTCTTTTGAGTACTTCTGTAAAAGATCTATCAATGCTACAAACACCACTTTCCATAGGGTACTTGGTACTGTACTTTCGGATAACATATATGAATTTCGTAGTAATCGATGCATATTTACGGAAGTTAGAGCACGGAAGGACAGACAGAGAAATCGAAATCATAAACATTTTTCAACCTTGTTAGAAAGTGTTAAAAATGGTGTTGATTCCATAAAGTGTCAAAGGTAATTTTGTTGATTCAACCAAACTATTATATTAAAATGGTGACGACAGAATATGGTTCAGTTCAACAAAATATTTTTCTTGGTGCACTATTTTTAGAGGTGTAGGAGAGAAATGTGAAAGTACCGTTGAATGAATTTAAATCAAAATTATTAATCAGTTTACTACCTGCAAATTATCGCGAAAGTATCTTCTAGAAATGAGCAAAGTGGCCTCCAAATCTGGTTCGGTCAAAATTTTGGACGACTATCAGCTTTACAAGGTCTCACTAATATGTAATTCACATAATAATTGTTATAAAAAGTATATATATATAAATTGCAGACACGCAAATGCTTCTAAAAGCACAGCTCGCTCATTGAATTACGAGCTCTCCAATAAAGCGCTACATGAATTAAATAGAGACCTTAACTAGTATTCATTAGATACGACGGCGAGCCTACGGAAAATTCTTGTAACATTTCGCGCGAGAATTTGACGTGCAGCATCTATACATCATTAAATCTCTCAAAACATTCAAATGAAAGGATTAAACGGCGAAGAGCGATTTAATTTTGTTTCATAATAATTCGCCATCGAGAAACTGCCGCGTGAGTGCGGTAAAATACACCTGGGTTTTCGCAAGCAATTAATAACGAGGCATCCGATATTTGCATATACCATGTTGCCACTCCAAATATTAAAACTTTTTGAATGTGTCAGGATGATTTGAGAGAGAAAGAAAAACGCGTACAAGCAGACAGTTTATTTGATTCACGGAGCACGAAATGTTTATAAATAAAAACAGAATTTTTCTCACTTGGTAATGCATATTAAAAGTTAATACTTGGAAATAACTCTCTTTCGACTGAAGAAGTGAAAATCGTATTGATTCCGGGAAATGCACATGGTTAATTTGGCGAGGGAATATGATATCTTTTGGAAATTTTATTGCTCTGCTGAATTATGGATTGAATACAATGAGATTTAATTTTGCGTCATTCAATTACGTTTCATATAAGGTTTACTGGCAGACATCGAAAGTTTTTATATGGAAATTTTTGATGTAGAGCCGATAATGAAAATGTCATTTTCTACACTATAATTGCACAAGATAACTTTTTATGTATAAATAAAGGGTACGTGGGGGTTTATAAATGTCACATAATTTCATCGAAACGGCATAATAGTTCATTAAAATAATGATTCATTAATTTTATGCCATGAAAAGTAATTTTTACCAAATCATTATTTGTAGCCATTATTAAACCATTAGCCATTTTATATTTTTAAGTTTAACAAGAGAGGTAAATCATACCCAACGCATCGATTGTAAAGCACTTTTTATAACAAGTCTTTTACAGCCTAAGTTGGCGATGTATCATCCTCAAATTCGGCGACTTCTGGGAGTATTTTGGAGATAATCCCAAAAAAGTCGCACATCACTATGTTTGATATAATTTTGCCACACACTGTAAAATAACTTAAAACGTTATTTCCATTCATTAAATGTACAGTAAGCTGTCATAAATGTATCTATGCTTATGGATCTGTATATATACTGAGAAAAATGAAATGGAATCTCAGCATTGCAGAGATCGTAATGTACTGGAATTCCTTTAAATGCTCCTGTGGAAGAACAATCAATGCTGCGACACTACTTTCAATGGAAATCACAATGCTGTAATCCTTAATAACATATATTCGTTTTGTATTGCTTGAAATACAAACCAAAATTGCCCAAAACCTCTAATGACGCTTTAGAGAAAAAGCCCACTGAGCGTAATGTATTGAAATTCTTTTCGGGTGCTCCTGTAAGAGAAATATAATGCAACACATGCACTTTTCAATATGGTACATGGTAGAGTATACAGGAATAACATAAATAAATTTCGTAGTAATCGATGCCTATTTACAACCGAAATCATGAACAAACAGTTTTGAACTTTGTTGGGAAGTCTTAAAAATAATTGCATTAAACGGATACCCGCAAACCTGCTTTTTCCCTTCATGCTTTTCTAACAATATCAAGAGGGAAAATAGTCTTATACATCTTCACAAGTAAGATGCAAAATATTCATGAACTAATTTTTGGCACTTTCCAATGCCAAATTATGCAGCTCAGCAACTACTGCCGAGCATTTCATATATTCACCGTTTTCAGTATGCGCATTTATATATTTATAAGTGTTGACTTTTTAAATTCTAAAATATCTAAACAAAAATGTTTTATTTGTTTATTTTATGTTTTCATTTATTTGTTTATTTTCTGAAGAAGCAATTTCCAAACCTCCCCGACCCTGCACCTTAGGATCGTACGTAGAGTGCTAGTGCATCTAATCTTGTTTTAAGCCCACTTTGCCAAAGTGGGTCCACTTCTCTACGAGGTGTGCACATCTAGTCGACACTATTTTTTTTTTTTTTTTTAAGGAAAGAACAAAAAGTCTTTCGATGCATTCTCCGATGCTCTATAATGCACTGGTAGTTTAGCGTGCATCTAAGAAACGTTTTTCTATTTCAAACAAGACAGGCATAAAGACAAACAAAAAAACCTCTCTTAAATTTATGTTTTAATCACAGTGATTAAAACTAGTGTCTTATTTGCTGTAGCATGTACGCTTCTATAGGTGAAGGAGGACCTGTAGCCGAGAGGCTTGACTTTTTTCTCGAATCGCGCCACACCATGGTGAATGGATACGACACTGAACATGGTAGATGGCCGAAGTATGAAGATATAGGACTCTGGCCTATCGTGCGATTGTCGATCTGGAGTTTGGACAGTTTTCTCCAGATGTAACGTGAGTATGCGTTAGAACCTCTTAAAAAGTTCTCCGCATAAGGCACACACTCTCTAAGCTGATATTCTCTCGTGTAAGTTTGCCAAAACACAAATTTTTGTGTTATGGCAAACCTACACGTATGCGCACAGGCAAACACTTCGCTAATTGCCTGTGCGCATTCGTTCTTTGGGTTCAATTCCCATTAACCCTTGAGAATTTATGCATTCCAATTATTTATTGAGCTGTAAATAAATGTTTGGTTGCAGGGGCGTAGGAAGAAATTTTACATGGGGGGGGGATTACGACTACTACAACTCATATATATGTATACGTGCGTGTGATAATGTAGTGAAGAATATACATTTTGCATGGCAAAAAATTCCCCATGGGGGGTATGACCCCCTTAACCCCCCCCCGTGGCTACGCCCCTGTTTGGTTGGTTAAAGGGGGGGGGAGGAGGGAAATCTAAGGGAGGGGGATGACTAGGGCGGAGGGCTTTTTAAAGGGGATCTAAAGCGTATTCACGTAACACCTGGAGAAAACGTACAAAACTCCAGATCGTTAGACTGACAGCCGCGCGGTAGACCAGAACCCTGGACCAAAACACTTCAGCCGTCTACCAATCTTCAGCAGCGTTATCTGTCGACATTGAGCAGTAAAAAACAGTTATTTGAAATGAAGATGCACTTGTACTTAAAGGCAGATGAGATGAAGGCTTTAAACAGCCACAGATCTTGGTAAACACTCTCAATCGAACTCCATTGCTGATTGCATTAAAATTACGGATGCTACCACCGAGCCTTTGCAATGATGGAAACAAATATGTTGAACAATCGTAAAGCAGTACTGTAAGAGTAAATAGGACTGTAGGAAACTGTTTTATGATCCATGTGTTAAACGTGATTCACATCTCTTGTACTATTCAGTCCTGAAAAGATCAAAAACCTATAAAGAACAACTTTATAGCTGATTTCAAAGGATCAACGGAAGTAAGGAGTCTCCAAATATTTTATGGACCATTCTAAAAATAAAACATAGGTAAGTAAATAGATTAATAAATTCTGCATTTTACATGTGTTTAGCCAATTTGTTTTTCCCGATGTTTTAATTATTAATGACTAGAAAACTATCTCATTGAACAATTTTTAACAAAACTCGTACACTTTTCACAATGTAAATGACACAATTACTTTTTAGGCTTAAAAAAAATCTGATGTGTCCAACACATGACTTCCTTGCACGTCCATTAGATCAAAAATATTTTCGACGCACTTCCTCTAAATTTATTTGTTTGAAAGAGATAAAATATCAATAATAGTAAGGTTTAGCGATTTCTAGCGAAATATTTCGATATCGCCAAGCTGAGTTCAATTTGAAAGATTTCCTTCGGACACTTTGGCGATATTTCACCAAAAGCCGACAAACTTGAGATAGTCAGCGAGATTTTGGGGATAGCCAAAGTAGTCATTGACCACAGACTTTCAATGAATTGAATGCATCTATACACCACAATGTATTCAAAGTCATTTGGCTCACCATGTAAATAAATTTTCAGTCGATTGCTGTCAAAGAAGATATTGAAAACAGTTAGATATTACAATAGTTCTAAATACAAAATTAAAAAATCTACGGGCTAAAGTTTTAGAGTTATACAAAATAGGAAATAATTTTTGGCGCCAAATTTGGCGATATTTCGGCGAAACTCGTCAATGTCAACGACATTTGGCGAGATTTTAAGCATGAACCAAACAATGACAGATTTTCGCCAAATTTGGCGATATTTCGCCAAAACGCGCCAAGAACGATGACAAATTGCGATACTTTGGGCATAGACCAAATGACTGACTATCGCCAAATTTGGCGATATTTCGCCAAAACTCGCCAAGGTCGAGGACAGACGGCGAGATTTTGGGCATGTACCAAACAATGACTGTCTACAGTTGTATTATATTAAAGATGTCCATAGACATTAAGGTACTGAAATTCTTTTTGGTGGTCCTGTAAATAAACTCTCCAGTAGATTGGAACCAAGAATCGAGATGCACAACTAGATGTTACAACATTCTTATATATGAAATTTCATAATAGTTTTTGAGATTTGAGAGTTAAATATGCACACACGTACACCAAAAGTCGCCAAGCTTGGCGACTTTTGGCATAGTTCTTGAGGGAGGCACGTGACCGTGGTCGGACCATTACCTAACTTATGTGGTAGGACGGTATTGTGCTTGAAATAGATGAATGCCCCTAAAATTGCTATTGACCGTAATGTATTGGAAATCTTTTGAGTGTTCCTGTAGCAGAACTATAAATGATAAAGACACTTTTTTTA
Organism: Cheiracanthium punctorium; assembly: GCA_038373885.1. Classification (NCBI taxonomy): domain Eukaryota; kingdom Metazoa; phylum Arthropoda; class Arachnida; order Araneae; family Cheiracanthiidae; genus Cheiracanthium; species Cheiracanthium punctorium. The sequence continues at coordinate 295,377 of JAWZYV010002307.1, read as the reverse complement.
ATGGAGAAATTCATTTTCTAACTCTTTACAGCATATATCACTTCTGAGTCGTTTGAAATAGCCCAATACCTCTAAAAAACGCTTTGATGAATTTCGGCCCATAGAGCGTAATGTATTTCGAATCTTTTGGGCGGTCCTGTAGATAAACTATTCAGTCGAATGGAACCGAAAGGGGAGGTGCACAACTAGATGTTACAACAATCCTAAATATAAAGTTTCAACATTCAACGCCTAACAGTTTTTGAGATTTGCGAGTTTAATGAATTTCGGCCCATTGAGTGTAATGTATTTCGAATGTTTTGGGCGGTCCTGTAGATAAACTATCCAGTCGAATGGAACCAAAAGGGGAGGTGCACAACTAGATGTTACAACTATCCAAAATATGAAGTTTCGACATTCTACGCCTAATAGCTTTTGAGTTAGGCGAGTTTAATGAATTTCGGCCCATAGAGCGTAATGTATTTCGAATCTTTTGGGCGGTCCTGTACATAAACTATCCATTCGATTGCCACCAAAAGGGGAGGTGCACAACTAGATCATAGAACAATCGTAAATATCAAATCTCAACATTCTACGACCAATAGTTTTTGAGATATGCGAGTTACATACATACGTACGTACGTACGTACGTACGTACATACGTACGTACGTACATACGTACGTACGTACAGACGGCATGGAAAAACTGGCCACAGTAGACTCGCCACTGGTCAAAATGAGTTTCAGACGCGTTAATATGATCGTGCATGCTAGCCTACGATGAGATGCATCGAAAAAAATTTTTTAATTAAATTTAGAGGTAGTCAAAATCGGTTTTTATGTCGAAATTTGGCCCCCAAAATTTTTCGGGATCACATTACTTCCTTATACTACGTACAAGGAAGTAAAAAGGGATTACGAAACCCATTTTGTTACCAGACATTAAATATAAAGAAAAATTAAAATAAATATTTCCACTTAATATTTTTTGGCAGGAGTATCATAATTTTTTTTATTTAAATAAACTAGGGCCAAGGCCCCCAGACTCGGTACGCTCGCTTTTCGTATGAGGCATTCGGCCCCTAATAAGGCTTATTCGTAAAAAAGACATAATTTCAACAGACAAAACCCGAAGATTGGATCAGATAGAATGTTACTGAGCTACACATTGCTTGGTTCTTGCGTGTTCATTGGTACATAAAAATTTAAACTTCACACTACAGTAGACCCCCTCCGGAAGATATTTTGTTATGGGAATCCGTGTTGTACGGGTCCTGAGCTATACTCCACCTGCAGTACGGACTCCGCTTATAATCGCTGGAAAAATTATTTGCACTCCTCAAAAACACAATGATATTTAATGTCGCCATTCAAAAGTTATATTAATTAGGAGATAAAGCGTAATAAAATCAGAACATCTGTTTCAGCTGTATTTTTAATAATGTAAAACCTAGTGGTCACCTTGCGAATTTGCCACCCATGGCGATTTTTCATTATTTGGCGACTTCGGTACATGTAAAGTTAATAAAAGCTACGGAACAAATACAATAGCCTGCCCGCCACCCATGGCGACTTTTCATTATTTGGTGATTTACACATTCTCAGAACCTATATTTACTGTTCATTTAAGGTTACCGGAAAACCGTTATCCATATTTTCATTTACAATCGTTTGCAGATTGGCGTACTTAACTTCTACTGGTAGCAAATAATCCAGCTGGACGAGAACCGGCTTTAAAATAATCTGCATTTTAATTATTTTTCATTTTCAAGATATTAGTTATTCTGTTTTGGAAAAACGAATAATCGCTCATTCTAAACTCCTGTTGTCTAAGCGAACTTACTATTTGAAATTTGTCAACTTCCTGTAACACATTTTGAGTTACTTATTTCATATAGTTTTTATTTTGGCGTGAAATGGGCGTAATTCTAACTCATGCTTGTAAATTTCACGCGATTCTAGATACTTGGAAACGCTTGGTTGCAAAGGAATGAATGATTTTATACCAAATCTGGCAACCATTCGATTTATTTTTTCAGTTTTTTATTAATATCTTCTAAAATAATTCGATTTTCGAAATTTAAATCTGCTTAGCAGGTTCCTCGGAATTTTTCGAATCTGTGGGTAACTTAGTCGAAACTCAAATCCCTACGGTTTAAGAGGAGATAGGTCCACAAGCTTTGACAGCGCCAGCGGCCTTCACTTTTTTTAGAATAGAGAGATACAGCTGTTCAATTAACTATAACTACATGACTATTCGGTTGCACAAGCAGTACACTTTTTTTTGGTGGAAAAAAATGATTAGTATTTTGCAAATATTAGTTTATTGCCCACCTTAAGATTGAAAACAAGGAACATTATTTGAAATAGTTTTTTTTTTTTTTAGAATGACGTAAAACACTTGAAGCAAAAGAAAACGTTACTTGCAGCTTGTCTGACGAAAATAAAATCAACTGATCAAACAGTAAGCGTTCCACGTGCATACTGTGTATCTCTTTTTTACGATTTCTCATAAGACCGACGGTGAACATTCTGTTTTGTCTGCCACTGTCAGTTCAGCTGACAGAGGAATGGAGAAGACATTTGAAAAAACAGCTGATAAAGTAACTTTTTAGAGCTTTCACTGTGAGTCATACAGACGATTTTGTCCTATAAAGCCACAAGACCGTAGACAGACTAAATAAGATTTGATGAAGTCGAAATATGTTATTACATATTATCGCCGAAAGGCAGGAAAAAAACAGTCAGAAGGCTGAATGTAGGAAATGACTAGCTATGGTCTGATCCAGGTAGTGATGGGTATGAATGAATCGATTCTTAACCCTTTAACGCGCAGTGTTCCCGCTCTGGGAACACCCAACTCGGACGTTTGGACTGTTGCTAGTCAGGAAGAATAGATTTGATTTCTGTAAAAATAGTTGCGGGTGACATAGCTCCACGAGAATCCTTTACTTTTTAGCACGTCATTTTCCGTAAAAAAATTGTCACGATTTTTTTTAACAGCACTGACATCTGCTGAAAAATGGAAGAATGCGAGAACATCCGGATTATTTGCCCAATGCTGAAAAAAGGGCAGCCGTTGCCATCGCTCGACTTAACCACCAGCAAGATGGCGGACGATCGAAACGTTCATCGTGTGCGCGAGCACAGCCAGCTGTCGTCAAAAAAGGGTCTCTCGATCGGTGGCACGCGATGAACGTTTCGATCGTCCGCCATCTTGCTGGCGGTTAAGTCGAGCGATGGCAACGGATGCCCTTTTTTCAGCATTGGGAAAGGGTTGCGCCTCAAAGGGTTAAAATTCATTCGGGCTTCATCGAATTTAAAAAAAATCCATTCGAACGCTCAGCATCTATCATTTGAACAGTATATAGCATTCTAAATAGAATTATTACGAATAGTTTTCGAACAGAAATCTAGAACACTATTTGAATAACATTCGGATAAAAACAGCTAATAGTATTCGAATCGATATTGAGAATAGCATGTTCACAATCGTCAGGAGACAAAAATTGTAGCATTAGCAACCTCACAAACGTAAAAAAGTTTCCAAAATAGCATTATTTTGCTTAATTTTAGTAGCTGAAATAGTAGTACTTTCTCCAAAGTTTAGTTCGAAAATACATTGTTGGCACCATAACATAAAAAAAGAATAATCCCAAGATGAAATAATCAAATTAATTTTTCTATTTTCTTTTTCATTATATTTTCTTGCTGACTCATACATATTCAATTCTTTTATCATACATCATACACCGACTGAATACAGGTAAGAAATTTTCTAGCGGCATTACGTTTAAAAAAGGGAACAAAATTGAATAATCATTTTTTAAAATCTTGTTTAAATTCATACATAATACTCTTAATGAATGCAAAGATGTATCATGATGACCCAATCACTGTTCGGGCCCCTAGAATAGCTGTGATATGCAGATAGACAGTCCCACAGAAACTTCTAGAAATCGCTCTGATAACAAATAAAGCTTTGGAAAGAACGAGAAATAGCAAAGAACAAAAGTTTTGTTCTTTCCATTCACCAAATTAGTTGTCTGAATTAAAGGAAAAGTCGCCGAATATTTGAAAACTGTATGAAAATTTCATTTTTTAACCCTTGAACGCGCAGTGATCCCGCTCTGGGAACACCCAACTCTGACGTTTTGACTGTTGCCAGTCACGAAGAATAGATTTGATTTCTATAAAAATAGTCCACGAGCCAGCTGCGTCAAAAAAGGGTCCTCTAGATCTGTGGCACGCGATGAACGTTTCGATCGTCCGCCATCTTGCTGGTAGTTAAGTCGAGCGATGGCAACGGCTGCCCTTTTTTCAGCATTGGGAAAGGGTTGCGCCTCAAAGGGTTAAGACAGCCTTGGGCTCTAGGCCTGTATATTTACAGGAGCTTTTGCAGTACAAACGTGTTAACTCGAGCACTCATGAGTGATCAGTATTTGTTGTAAGAATTAACAGTAGTTTCAGTATTATAATTGTGGTCTATATTAGGGAGACCGATAAGCAATATGGTATTTTCCAATGTCCGTACTTCGCCCAGCACAAACTACTAAAGTTAATAATACGAATTTGGCATACATCTGAGGCTTTTAACGTACGTGCTCCACGAGAGAGGATTTTTCAAAAGCTAGAAGTCAAGACGTTGTTTCCATATATGCCTTCTTATCTCAAAGGAAAAATGTGTACCCATAAGCTTCTTAAAATAATACATGGTAATAACCAAAAATCAATTCCAAGACATTTTGAAATTCCTTTCAAAGAGGTAGGTAGATAACCCCCCCCCTTTTTTTTTACACATCTTTACTGAAAGAAACAAACGTTATAGCAAGTTCTTCTGTTGGAACTACCGTAGGATGCATTGACGTTGGATTATTTATCGGTTAGTTAGTTGTAAGGTGCCCGTTGAAAAATGATGAATACTGTAACAGATAGCTTTAATTTGATGTAACAAACACGAAATGTTTATTAGCAATGTATATTGTAATTTAATCCATATTATCGCATGCCAAAGTGTCTTCTCGGTGATCTACTTAGAATCGCAGAAATTACAAATCTACTTTAACATATATTTTGTGTTAGAGTTTATCAATCTTACACAATTTTTAATTTATGATCTTACACTTTCGAATGCCATACAAGAAATCTAGGTTAGTTCAGTCAGTTCATACTGGTTAGTTCACCCATTTAGTTTTCTAACGGAGTAATATTAAAACTTATAACGACGTCGAAAGAAAAATATTTGCATAGGATTGTTATGAAGGAACGTAAAAAAAAAAAAAGTTATGTATGAAATCCTTGCTTTAAAATGTAACAAATATGAAGCTATTGTTTACGAACAACTGCTTAGCTTGTTAAAAACTATGCATATTATTTTAAGTCGAACTATAGATCTCTGTTCATTATTAGTGGAAATCTTTCAAATTATCAAAAAGCAAATTTAAACAGAAGCAGTGAATCCTTAGTAACACTAATTAATATGCAAATGAGCGGTTAAATTAAATTTGAGAACGATAAGTTGGAACAAAGTACTACATAAATTTCGGTAAGTGATGAAACAAATGGATTAGGAAAACATTCAAAAGCAGCAGAAATGTATGTTGTTAATTCCTCTAGCAGAAGACGCAAATTTAGAAAGTTTAATATCATGAGGTCTCTCGAAAAGTCACATTATAATTTTAAATTTTAGATTCGAAATTGTTTTGTTCGATTTAGCTAATTTTCTATGAAATGCACTTTAGATTCCGTTTACTGACGCTTTTAAGTATTGTCCTTATAGAAAAACTTTAAACATGACTGTTTACTGCTTTAGACTGGTTGTTTCTACTACTGTTCATAAGTGCTGCACTTTTAGTAGCACTTATGAACAGTACAGCACTTATGAACAGCACTTTTAGTACAAGCTTAAAACATAACTGCTCATAGACCTTAATGTGCTACTGAAAACTCACAGACCTTAATGTACTAGTGAAAACTCATAGACCTTTATGTACTACCGAAAAAAGAAGTATTATCAAAACTGTACACATCGTTGTCGATGGGGTTCACAGCAATAACCTACAAAATCTTGTTGATCCTTAAATAAGGTAGTTACGGGCAGAGGAGCAGGCAGGCATACTGAAATGAACTTAGCTGAAAAATCTGAAAAAGTGTTTATCGGTAAAAGGAATTGAGAAGAATAATTTTTCATTCTTTTGAACCCAGACTTCTAAAAGGAAAAAAAAAATTATTTTTAATCTAGAAATCCAAGAACCAGACATGTAACTTCAAAATCCAAAAGAAATCATTGCAATACGTACAAACTGTCGGAGTACGTGGCCTTGTCCGATTTGAATTTAGGTAACTTTGAAGCTATTATGCACACAAAAATAATCCGATTTTGATACAGTTACAATAAAATGCATTAGTAGTATTGTTGCAAGCAATATCACAATGCTGAAACATTTACGTCCGGTAATTTCCTCTGCAACTGTACTAATACTCCCCAGTAATTGTACAGTCTTTTACAGTAATTTAAATTTACCGAATGAGTATCCGATGCTTTGCTTGATAGCATGCATACACAATACATTTGGCTGGTTATGGCTGTGAATGACTGAAAATAGGAATGGACGCGAGACGAACAAAAGTCCTGTCTCGTCTCACAAAAAATCGTCTCGCATCCATCCCTAATTGAAACGATAACAGCTAAATTAATAAATGAGCACAGTCAGGGCTGCAAAACGGAGTCTACAGTATTATTACTACATATTCTGTACTCCAGTTATGCTCGTAAATCTACTTTCGAATGAATGCTGGTAATTCTAATTTTTTATTATTAAATTATAATGCAATGTCCTACTGCCTATTACGCAATGCGAGACTCATATTTTTGAATAAAAATGTCAAGTAAAAAAAATACGACATTACTTTCCGGTGAACCTAATTCATAGGGGTTAGTAAAAAACGATCAGCTTACCAAATCATCCAAGATGCAAAACCCTTACGCCTATCTGCAGGCTAAAGTCAAATCCACGAAAAAATAATTTTTTGAAGTAAAAATTAGCTTTTTTAAAATAAAGAAAAAATAAACAAAACAAAATAATAATCTATTTACCGTAGGGGTCAATGATTGATCGTTCCAACTCTACAGGATCAATGTACCGGGAGTGCGCTGAAAATTAAATAAGCACTACAGCAAAACATAAAAACCAAAGCATAAAATAAGCAAAAGCAAAGAAAATAAGTTAAAATAAACAGGCCTAGAAGCAAATTTATGCAAGCGTAAGTGCGTAGCAGAAAAAAAAAGGACTATGTATTAGTTAACCCCGTATTATAAATTAAAAATTAAGCGTTAAACCCCACAGAGTTTTAGAACACAATCTTTGCATGTATCAGATGCATGTACGATGATATACATAGATGTATGTACAGATAATATTTGTAAGTACGTGCATTCATACGACTAGCATTTAAGTGTTTGGAAATTTGTTGCTAGGCCTGACATAAACCATAAATAATAAAAATTACAACAAAATTATAAACACAATAAAATAAAATACATAAATAATAAAATAATAATGATGATAAATAAATAAATATAAAAAAATATTTTTAAAAAACGGTCTAATCACGAGCATGTTTTAAAAAGGAAAAAAATGTCAGTTTTAATAATTTTTCTTTACGTGACAGTTGGGTTTTCAAAATAAAATGTTAAATCCTAAAAGTGAGTTCAAGTTTAATATCTACAAGCTTTGAAAACATTGGGTGGAAGTGTCAGTTCCATGGTCTTAAATTATAATACATTAAAGTATGCATATGTACACACTGTTTGTAGATGTGATTGAACACCTCTAATAAAACTGTACTAAATTAGCTACAATGTTTTTATGGAAAAATCTTTATCTATGATTTGGTTACACTGATAAAGTGTACTGGTTAATTTAAAAGTTTCCCCCGTTGCTTTTTTAAAAGATCTGAAGAGATGACATCACTGGTCCAACCCCTGGCTTCGTCCGTGCTTCAAACTTTTAGTCCTGAACTGAGCCAATCTTTCATATCAAAAAGGTACTTTACAGAAAAAAAACTGTGTATAATATTGTCATTTAAAAATGTATGCTTAAAAAACTATTTTCTATAACCCTAGAGACAGACGCAGAATTGTTTATTGTATATTTTTAAAGAAGTTATTAAAGAAATAAAAGCAACAAAAAGATGCACACGGAATATTTTTGGGAATTTACTTTTCTTTAAAAATTAAGAATAATTACTCGAGAGTGTTTAAACTTACAAATGGAATGCATGTGCAATTTCATCTTTATTTAATAACTGCAGCAAAGCATACTTTTAAAGTGCATTTTTCCATTAAGGCAGTTTCACTTGAAAATTATGCAACTTTTGAACGGCTTTATAAAAAATGTAAATGAGCTGGAGACTCGGAAAATTTTAGAATGTCTCTTTACAAGTTGCACTGTGAACAGACATTGAGGATGAGCCTATAAGTTTCGAAATTGTCCAAATTGTTTTCGAAAAAAAAAAAAAAAAAAAAAGCTAAACATACGGAATTTCGCGATATTTCCAAAAACGGGTCAATCCTCGGGCCTTTGAAGGCAATTTTTGTGCTTGTGAATTTTTTCTGAAAAATGCATGGGACATACAGCTAGCTTTATTGTTAATGTCAGTCCATAGTGCACAGGGTGAAGATGCCCATAAATTCGTTCGAGTGTTTAACATCTTTAGTTTGTTTTTAAAGCTGCTCAAAAGTCCTGTGACGACGATCGCTCTTGAGGTAGAACATCCTTACATCTGGTAAATTCTTTTGACCACTAGTCCTGCAAGCCAACGATGACCCTTATGAAGCCCGTGTAAAAATGGAGACACATTACTAAGAGTTACGCAATTCACAGTTCGCAGCGTTAAGAGAAAGACGCAAAATATCATTATATGTATATATATATATATATATATACGTTTCATTTCTGCGAAAAAAAAATAATACTCTAAAAGTATAATTTCACATTAGGAGATAAATTCCCGTACCTTTTAACAGCTTCTACTCTCAACCAGCCATTGTGCGATTGCCTAAAAAGCAAATACGCATATCCCAAATATCAAAGAGCAGGAGAATTCATTACCAGACCACATTAATAAGCTATAAATATCAGGAAATTTAAGTACATCCAATTATTCAAAAATTAAAGAATCGCACAAACTTGTTACATAAATACAGCCTCAAAGCGAAGCAAGTTTTCTTGATCAATAATTATTACATTCTTGGCAAGAACAGAGAGGCTTCCCTTTTAACATTTTAGTATTGATGAAAATCCATTAGTGGAAACAAAAGTACAGCCAAATGACTATGAAAGCCCTTTTTTATTTTTTCAACTGGGGTTGGGCAAGAGGGGGGGGGATTCGAGTGGAAGTGATTAATTGTTTTCTGAAAGCAAGATAGCGTTTAATTTTGAACTATTAAATATATGCAAACGTGGAGTTTCTAGCTTTAGTCTATGGTAGGTAACTAAGTGGAGGAAAGTATCTGAAAAGTAATTGTTAGTTGTTTGTACTGGTTTAAAAAATTTGAACGAAAGCATCCAATCAAAGAAAAATAGATAGCTTACGTGTACACGTAAGTTTGATAGTTTTAACTATATAACCTTCATTGCTGGATGGGATATTTCGGTTTATGACACCAAAAAGCAGGATATTTTTTACAACTTTTATCGCGTCCTTTTATGAGTGCTGTTATCGCTTTCGTATGGTAAATCAGCGATATCTATCGACACCTGCATGAAAATCACAAAAACAGTCTTTTCCCCTTTTCTCCTTCTTTCTTTTCTTTTCTCCTCCCCCCCCCTAAAAGGTAGCCTGTGTGTTAATTCAGGATATTAGCTGTCTCTCTCCATTTCAAATGTCATCCAAATCCCTCCAGCCGTTTTAGCATGAAAGAGTTAAGAAACATACCAACTGACAAACTTTATAATGTTAGAAAGATTTCTACCCTTTCTTTCACGATTATTGATGATTATGAGAGAACAGATTTGCAGTTGTTGAGCGAGGCGAGACAGGCTTATTCCGAATTATACTGGCAAATGATTTGTCACTTCATTTAGTATTTAGTGCTTCCACCTTTTGCATTGAAAACAGCATTTACTCATCCTTGCTTCTGAGTTCAAATTGAATTCTTTCGTAATTTGTAGAGTCGTCAATCGCCTGCTTTCCAATTTTTCTTCACAACCCGAGACACAATCTGAACTCTTTTAAACTCACTAATACCTTTCGTTAGTGACAACTGAAAACAAAAACAACCAGTTTTACACAGTTCAAACAAACTTAAATTTGAATTTAGAGTCGTTTACTTTGACATTTACTTTTTGAGAGATATTAATAAATGTTTTCTATAACTACAATTTCAGGAAAAAAATAAGAATTATAAAAAGTTGTAGGTGACAAATCATTTAGACACTGTGTTTACGTAATTTTTTTTTAAAGACGAGATGAAACAAAGGTTTGAAGTTGTTGATCGAGACAAGACAGCCCTTTCGCTCGTATCGCAACCATCCCTAGGGGCAATTCTCCTTTTACCGTCAATGGAAGAATTAAAGTAACATTTTATATCGGGTATTCTACATTTAATAGCATAAATGCGTTATGTTCGACATAAGTTTGAAAATAAATGAATGGGGAAATTATGTGGCAACAGCCACACGGGTAGAAGGCATCAAATGGTAAATATCTTACACGGAAAACCAAAGAGCAAAGCCACGGGAAGCCGGGAGAAATTTTTCACTTATCATACTGGTGGATGTTTTAAAGAAAATCAATATCATTTGTTCTAAAAATTTCTTTTTTTTTCTATTTTAATTTTTAAACTTAAAAGCTGAACCAAACTAATAAAGATGTAAACAAAAAAGGAACAATTTGCATAAACTTTACAAAACCACACAGATTTTAAATAATTAAATCTCCCATTCTGACTTCAGAGTTTCCTTTTTATGCCTGCAATTCAACTTCTTAACGTTTTTAAAAAAGTGTTTTAAAATAAATTTTCAATATAAGACCCAGAATGTTTCAAGTCTCCCTGACAGTGCATGTACATCCACCCGAATTAGACACAGCCAACTAAAAGAAATTTTGCAAACAAAACAACTGGTTTCGATTCAAAATACATTGTAATGACAATAATAAAATTATCTGACTCGGACTTTGGCTCTAGCTTAACAAAATATAGCAGATGATGTAGAAACTCAATAACAATTTCCCTCTCGTTTTAACAAAAAAGTGTATTGATTTAAAAAAAAATACTTTACTTTCAATTACTTAACATTAAAAAGGGTTTGATTGAACGTGGGCAGTGAAATCACTTTCATCCAAGTCTGGTCTACATAACTTCTACCCCCTACTTCCCCTCCCTGTCTATACCGACACACTGACTAGTAAACGACCTCATTGACCGTACGGAAATCTCAGTCATGAACTTCCAATAGGCAAATCCGATACAATACGAAACAATTCGCAACTCCCACCTACACCTGAAACTAAACACAACCCGGGAACATTTCATCGCGGAAAACAGATATGAAAAAAAAAGGCAACGGAATTTAAGGCCCATATATAAACAACTTCACAGCCATTCTCTTCGAATTTAAAATTTAAAACTTACACCCTGGCTCAAAGCGGCCTTGTTTTAACAGCCCTACATTTCCCCCCTTTTCACAAAATCAATATCAGTGGCGGCCAGATCTCCTCCCTATTCTTTCAGGAATATCAGGAGATGGTATTCGTCGTGCGCCCCCTCCTCTCCTGTGCCGCCACCATCATCCCACCCACCCACCCATCGCGCGCAACCCTTTCCCTCCTCCGACCCTCCCCTCCCTTTCCCTTCCCTCTCCTGCACGGGATTCGGGGTTCAAAATTGTAGTCAAAGGGTTATTTCGCCTTTTTTCCCCCCGTCAAAAAGAGCGGTTCTGCAGGAACTCGATAATCTGCGCAGTAGCCCACAGCACATCACTTCATTAAGCTTAAGTTTGAAATTAAAAAGGATGAAAATGCGCTCGTTTTATAATTTAAGCACGCAGAAGACACATTTCACTGGGAGGGGGGGGGGGATGAAAAAAAACGGAGGGAGTATTTTTAAGAATAAATTTATGCCTCGTTGAATTCCAGTTTTGGGTGGTGTTGCCAGGGTTGTGAAAAATTGGGAGTGAAAAATCCGAAGATGTATTTACTTATTTAAATTAAAAGAGTCGGTATCAACCAGAAAATGCGTACACAAAGAGTTTTGTATAACAACAAATTTTCGAAAGAAATTTCAGCAGAGTATTTAGCACCAACCTTTCTAAAGCAGTCTTGAATAAAGTTGCAAAATAACTTACGTTGTTGCATTATCTGCGGTACTGTTATGATTAAAAATATTAAAGCTAGTTCTTTTAAAATAATACTTAAATCCTTCAATAAAGCGCAGAACTTAAGATTACCAAAATCAGAGAAAATTTAAAGAAACGAGTTTTCTGCCCAAAATACAAAACTTTACATATTACTTTATACAATATTTTTGAATTTATGATTATTAATGGAATAAGTTGGTACGTTGGCGTACTACCAAAAATTTTTTAAAGGCACATTTTCAAATGCTAACTCTTTCAGTGCTCATGGTAACTCACACAAAACTGCTCGCTTTAAGTAATGTCTATTTTTCTGCACATCTGGAAATTACATTCTATCAACCAACTAACCACTTAAAATAAATAAATAAATAAATAAATAAATCGATTTCAAATAAAGCACGTGAAATCATGAGAACAAAAATGAAAAGTTATTGTTGCGAAAGTTTAGTCAAAACCGAGGAATGAAAAAGAAACAGTTGCACAATTATTACATAATTATAATAGTAATTTATATAATGAAAGTGGACATGCAGACCTATGAAATAAAATAAAGCTGTATACGCTCACTTCTTATTTCAAAGAATAATTTTTTGGATTAACTTTCCTATTTTTAAAATTGACACTATCTTTTTAAATCAAAGTAATAAATTAAATTTTAAAAGTCCAGAATTCTGCTTATTTAATGGGAAATCCCCAAAACCTAATCTACTTTTTTTTTTTAATCCTAAAAAAAATATACAAAAAAAAAACCTTTCGGATAATTCATCTACATGTTTCTACTGAAATCAATTTTTTTTCCAAAAATATTATTTTTTTAGTGAATTATAGTCTGCTAAATGTCAGTTAAACACTTGGAATTACCAACTCAAAAATTTCTTTGACAATGACTCACTGGAGTAAATTTTATCTTAACTGAAGATTGTAAAGTTGAATCAACCCAACCAATTTACAAATGTATTACTGTTTATTCTAAAAATAAAAACGCTCAAGTAACCCCTTTCATGTTCTACAGACGTCTATAACAACAGCATCTAATATTCTAATCCAAAATATACTTATTTTAAACTCTACCATCATTAAACTAGTCAAAATAGAAGATTCGACTATCCTTCATTAAAACCATACATTCTAATAATTCTATGCATTTTCTTTAACCTTTTACAATTTCCAGCAGAGAGAAAGCAAATAAAATGTTCAATATCGATATGCAGAATTCTAAATATTTAGTATATATTGATTGCTGAATTTATTAGTCGCTCTTTATACAGCCGAGAATGAAAACCGAGCATTTTTTCCCCCCTTTAAAATTAACACAAACGTTTTCAAGTGTCTCAGAGAAATTCCAACAAACGAAAATTTGCAAAGTGCTGCAGGCTAGCAACAATGAACGCAGAGAACTGGAATACAAAAATACTCAATTATTGATTTATTTTAATTATGGATTAATTGGCTAATTTAAAGAGCAGAATATAATAACAACAATTAGTTTTCGATAATTAATACTTTCGATTACAAATGTGGTAAAAATTGTATTTAATTTAACTATGTTGTTCTGCGAATTATTTATTTATTTAATTGGTAATTAGAAAGGACAATTACTTCAGCCTGTTTAAACCAATCAAACACTAGCGGCAAAATAAATTATCATAAATAAAGCACTACAAAACTGTATTACTTATAATTATACAGCGCCCATTACAACCAATAAAAACACAATTTCAATAAGAAAGTACAATCCATACACATATTTATATTCTCACTTTCATAATAAAGCATTTTCAGTAACTTGTTGAAGAATTTATTCAATTATTTAAGGTTCGAAACTAAAAACACGTCTAACCAGCACGCACTTTTTAAAATATAAAGTTCTAAAAATGCATTATCTACCAGATACATCTATTACTGAAAAAAAAAAAAAACTAACTAACACACTAACTGAAAAAAAAGAATGTTAACGATAGATAAAAAATTACAGACATGCCAAGTTTAAAAAAGAAGAGAGAGAGAGGAGAAAAGTAAAAAGAAAGAAAGAAAGGAACAAGATTTCCTAAAAACATCCCTACATTTAGTATGAATATTTTTATCATGCAGAACATATATGACTGCAAGCACAAACCACCGCTAACCCCCGTCCCAACCTAAATGTAACATGAAGTGTACATCGGTACATATTATTCAGCTCAATTATCTGTCCCTCCCTCTTCCTAAATGTAAAATATTTTGCAAATACCCAGGAAAGTACTCTCCCCTTACATCACTTTTAACCTCTTCAGACAGGAAGTCATAACAACTTAAACACACTTTCCTGGGATTTACATAATTGCAGTGAGATCACGGACCACAGAAAAAAAAAATGATATTTTGGGGGTTTAGTATTAGGGGAGCCGGAAAGTAATGCCTTCGTTACATTAAATTTAAACAAATAAATTTACGGTGTTTTCAACAACAAGCAAACTGTGCTTAAACATAGATTAATATTTGTTACAATACATTAAAAGAAAGAATTTTACCGATAGCGTTAGGTGTACCGGAAAGTATAATGAACAAATAAGTATAATAAACAAATAAGTTTTCAACAAGTACTGAATTACAAACAAGCTCTCCCTAAGTAAAGAACTCGTATTTGTTAAATCTTACATCAAGAATTTCATAGATTTTTTTTTCTTTCAAGAAAAATAACCATCCTTTCCACTTTTTTCACGCCTAACCTCCTTGGAGGATTCTGTTCGAAATATTCTGAAATCGATTTTTAGGTCTTCGGGATTGTTGTATTTTGCAACAAGAATTTTATGGATATCTCTTTTCTTCTTTGAGATCACGCAGGGTGTGTGAAAAGAACGTTTTGGCGTCCTGTCCTCCACATAAGTTACGAATTTTGGAGCATGCTCTCCAATCTGTGCCAAATTTCGTGTTATTAGCATCAGTAGTTTTGGCTCGGCAAAATATTGACATATGAAACAAAGATATTACTTTCCCGTACACCAAATTTAAAGTGTTGTATTTTACAGTAAGAATTTTACGAATATATCTTTTTTTTTTTCTTTGAGATAGAGACAGTTATGTGAAAAATATATTTTGGCCCCCCAACCACACATAATTTACGAATTTCGGAAAATGCTGCCTGATCAGAAATGAAATGATTTAGAAAATCGGATAATATATAGAAATAATACGGAGTAGAAATCGTCTATAAATCTAAAAAACTGAAAATTTATCTAATTCTCAAACAAGAAAGTTTTATTACTCCTTAAAATTGACCAATGTATTTCTAGAAAATAGATTAAACTTTTCCAGGTTCATTTTATTTCGGAATAATGGATTTTTAAAAAAATCATTTTTTTATGCTCATTTTCATATATACATATCGTTTGGCACCATTCGCATAGAAAAATTTCAAAAAATTAATTTCTTAAAAATCTATTCCTTGCCCGAGTTAAGGATGACACAGGATGTTACATTTCGACTGTCCGAGTTCAGCTCGGGAAAAACCTGAAAAGGCTTTTCCCAAGAGTGAACCAACAAAAAAATAAACACGTGAACAACAACCAAAAAACACGTGAACCAGAGAGTTTAAGCTTTATTGACTTCAGAAAAATCACTTAAAGCAAATGTATTGAAAGACCCGAGTCTCTCTCTAAATAAAAGTATTATATGCACCATTTTCAAAAGGGTGCCATCATATTATCCATACCAACAACAAGCATAAATTTCGAGGCAAATAGAAATATGGAAGAAAATCGAAAAGCCCAATACGCATACCACACTACAGCCGACACTTAATTTCTTTATTTGATAAAATTAACAGCTCATATTCCGAGCGTAAATTTGTCC
The DNA here is from genome assembly GCA_038373885.1 of Cheiracanthium punctorium. NCBI lineage: Eukaryota > Metazoa > Arthropoda > Arachnida > Araneae > Cheiracanthiidae > Cheiracanthium > Cheiracanthium punctorium. The sequence goes on along the minus strand of JAWZYV010002307.1, from coordinate 279,205 downwards.
CCATTGTCGCCTTAATAAACCTTCACACAACAGCCGAAGCAACAGTGTCTCAACTCAACATGCATACATACACTCTTACAATTTAGTTTAATTCATGTGCATTTAAACTCGCATATTACATCCGAATAACTCCGCCGACATTAACCAATGAGCGAAGATTTATTCACTGATATTCAATTATCTGCAAACAGAGATTGATGAAATCATCTGTCAGAATTAACACGCTTTATTCGTCGTTAGAAAACGAGAGGCATTTAAAGGTTCGCAGAAACTCCCGTTCATTATACATACTAAACTCCACTCGAAAGCCAATTTTCCGTTTTCACTTTAAAAGGGACATTTTGCGCGAAATCCGTCTCGCCAAATTGAAATGTCGATAATTTTTGCTTATGCTCGGAATCTCCTTTTGTAAGCGATGAACAGTATATATATATACATATACCGTACCCATGAAGTATAAGATCAAACAACATACACAGAATGCTTTAAGAGGAGAGAAAGCGGAAAAGACAACCTTACAGGGCGGGAAAAAGAAGGAAAGCGGCATTAATTTAAATGCGAGGTTCTTGGGTATGACGGATTGTAAGTAATTTCTTCGCAGGAATACACTGCTGAATATTTAAGGAAACAATTATTGGACCATTTAAAATGGTAACTAAATCCGTTTAACTGACTGTATTTTATACTTTCACGCTAGAAAGGAATTAATATACTTGGGAAGGAAAAATTCTTTTGTTGGCTGCAGTTAAAATATGCTGCTCAGTCGTGAACTGCTTAAGCTAAGAATATAAAACTTAGATACTCGTTCGAAAATAATTGAAATGTTAAGTTTATATAAACTAAAAAATCATAACAATGCTAAGCGCATCGATTTAAAAACGCTTTCTAACACAGGTGTCTCCTTTGCGCTTAATGTCGTGATCTGTGGTGGCAATGTTTCGTCTCCAAACTTTCGTCTCCATTTATTTATTTATTTATTTATTTATTACTTTTTAAGCAGATGAATTTCTCTAAAATACGCTGCAAATAGTGACTAACTGTAGCGCGTAACATATTGGAATTCTTGAAGTACTCCTGTAGAAGAACTATAAAATTTTCAATTGGCTAAAATACATGGCAACAACATATATAGATAGATAGATAGATAGATATAGCTATAAAGTGCATAATTACCGCAGGAATAGCACAGACGGACATACAAACGAAATAATAGACACTTCTCAACTTTGTAAGAAATTTCTAAGAATTACAATAGACTTTTTGTTGAAAAATTACTTTAGCAACCAAAACAACATAAATCTGAAAAACGCTTGTTAAATTTTACTCACATCCGTAAATTTGTGCAAAGAAAACCATTTTAAGAATAACCTCGATATTGTAGGAAATGTCTTGAGTAGACAATAATCTCTTACGAAGAGAAAAAAGTATTTATTCTAAGATAGACCAAATATCCATTTTTAACGCTTTTCAACGCTTTTCAAAGTGTTATCATTTCGGCGAAATAGGTACTGAATGCTACGAAATTTATGAATGTTGTTGTTATGCATTACTCTTACTTGACGTACTGCATAAATAAGTTTTTTTTTTACAGTATTTTTACAGGGTATTTTTTTTTTTTAGGAACAAATGTATTTCAATCTGTTAAAGTCTACGGGCAGTCATCCTTCAGTGTGAATTTCGGGACGTTCCTCTCTATCAAACTAAGCAAAACGAATGTACAGGGAGCATTAAAATACCCTTGCCGGAAAGTCAGGATAGACACAAAAGAGGAATAGCAGCTATACAAGGATAAAAGGTAATAGGTGGATCACTCGTTAATTATTAGTGTAAGAGCAAATAAAATCATGTTTTAATGTGTTTTATAATTCATCCGTTTGAAATGATTGATTTTTTGTTATTATTCTATTGATTATATCAATAGCCATTTTGAGCAATACTCGAAAAATATCAAATGTAATCGATATTTTCTGCTGTAATCGATATACAGTCAAAGAAAATGTATCTTTTCCCTTCAGTACTCCATCTTGTGCGTTAGCGGAATGCAGATATCACGCTTAGAGCTATCGAGAAAATTTAGCTCCGACGGTTTTAACCCTTTAACGCGCGGTGTCTTCGCCGTGAGGACACCAAACTCTGACGTTTTGACTGTTGCCAGTCACGAAGAATAGATTTGATTTCTATTAAAATAGTTGCGGGTGACATAGCTTCACGTGAATCCTTTACCTTTTAGCAAGTCATTTCCCGTAAAAAATTGTAACGAATATTTTTAACAGCACTGACATCTGCTGAAATATGGAAGAATGCGAGAACAGCCGGATCGATTGCCCAATGCTGAAAAAAGGGCAGCCGTTGCCATCGCTCGACTTAACTACCAGTAAGATGGAGGACGATCGAAACGTTCATCGCGTGCCTCAGATCTAGAGACCCTTTTTTGCTGTGCGCGAGCACAACCAGCTGTCGTACGTTTCGATCGTCCTCCATCTTGCTGGTAGTTAAGTCGATCGATGGCAACGGCTGCCTTTTTTTCAGCATTGGGAAAATGTTGCGCCTCAAAGGGTTAATGTTGCAATGATCAGGACAAAAAAGGAGCATCGGTTAAATCCGTCGGAGCTAATTTAACTCTGTATTTTTAAGCGTGGAGGAGTTGCATTGTAACAGTTCCAAAGTCGAATGCCCAAGTACCGATCATTTTTCACATCTCTGCTATGTAATGAATGTGACCTTCCAGTTAAAAATGAATATTTCAGATCGTTTATAACTAACCTATTTCTCTAAAATGCTATTCATTATTTGAAAGAACTGAATGTCGGCGTTTTACCTATTACTGCAGGCAGTTGCAAAAAGTGCAGAATACTACGCTTTGAAGAGGTTGTAAGAAAAGCTGATGCCGAGATTGCAGAACGAGATCTGAACTGGTAAAGAAATTCGAATTTCGCAAAGAGAGCCTGTGAGATAAAACAAGTTCTTTGCATCATTCGAAAATCTACGACAGTTATAATCCACTAAACAATAAAATTCAATTCAAAATACCGCATAAATGGCAGTAACATTAAAGGTTATACTTCATCTAATACAAATCTACCGAACAGGGAGAGAAAAAAAAAATGGCGAGAACAAAGCAGTATTCCGATGGCATCAATGCATAGGTAATCTCTGCTTTGAGAAATGATACCCGAAGAATAAACATACCTGAGTTTAATGCTCACGACTATGGTACAATCGCATTCCTTTCCTGAGGACCTACGAAAAGCACACTCTAAAGGTGCTCAATCGAGGCTAATTTCTTACGGTACCGCAAGGTGACGAATTTTCACAATATTTAGATGCGCCAGGCTCTTCTGATAAAAGCCATTTTTCTAAATTTCTTATTATTCTTATTCGGAGGTGTTGGGAATGTAATATATGTCCCATTGTTCGGACCGGTAGTTCGGTCCATTGCCAATGTGTCGGAATTAAACCGGGTAACCCTTTAAGCACAAGAAATCGAGAGAGAAGTAACCAGAGGGAAAAGGTAAGCAGAGAATACGAAGGTTTTGCAAAACGCCGCATTGACTGGAGACAAAGCAAGGAACGAAAGAAAAAATGGGCAGGTTATCTGGAGAAGGAAGAGGAAAAAAATCGATTTTTGAAATTACTTAAGTAGAATTAGCGGAAGAAAAAGTTAGAAGGGTTATATTTTAAAATCTCGTAGTTTAAGGTTCTGAATCAATTACTTAAATTATTAGAATAAGGTGAAGTAAAATGGGCATGAAAACGAGCATTTTCTATTCAATGACTGTTTTCTGTGAAAAGTAATATTAAACATGCGACATTTTTATGTTACTTTATGCCAGGGATCGAAATTGACGGTAATCCGTCGGTCCTGGACCATTAAAATATATAACGGACCGATAGAATTCAAAATTTGTTGGTCCGTAGGACCAGTAACGCTTTATTACATTTTTCTCTTGCACTTTACTGATGTCGTTCAACAATACATGTCATCTAATTTTAAAAATCCATATCATATAATTTGATCTCAGTATTTTTTTATAATTTGTATTGACATTTTTTTTTCCCTGACAGAAAAAATCTGAGACAAAATATTTTTTATTATTGATGAAAACTACACTAAATACACGTGATCTTTATCCACTTAAACTCATTTCGTGCTCCATTTCAACATTACACTTAGCAAACTATTTTAAATGTTTTGTATTCAGATGATAAAACTGTCGAAAAATCATAGTTCTCCAGTTAATGCTTCTAAATAGCAAATTTCGAGGGGTTTTTTTGAGGGGGGGGGGTGTAAGGTAATTTTGAAATTAAATATCGTGCAAAAGATACAAAGCTTATCATGGTTCATTTCAGTTATAGAGAGGTTATTTTTAATAGGTTTAGACTTTTGAATATTTTCTTTGCTTTCAGTGACATTGCAAAATAAAATTTTAAAAAATATATCAGCAAAGCTCGGACGGTTTCCAATAAAATTTTCCGGCATTTTCTTTTTCTTAAATTTACCCGTTAATTTTGACAAAGTAAAGAGAGGCGGAGATTTTCTGCAAATATAATAGATTCTCTATAGACCAATTTCTACCCTAAAGCTTCTTTCCTCTAGTGGCAATTTTCTGTCGATACAGGCACCTCTCTTTTCTTTTTCTGCAATAACCCAAACACAATCTGTCAATATCTATCTAAACTGTCTTCTAACAGAATATAACAAAAATTGAGCACAAAATTAAGAACTTTGTTTACTCTGAAAATATTTATGGCGCAAAAATTATGAAATGGTATTATTGCTTTTTTTTTCTCTCGCTCTCTCTGTCTTTCTCAATAAGCTAAGAGCGTAACTTTTTTCGCATGTTAAATTAATGGAGACTTCTGCACAGCTCGACATGCAAAGAAAATCGCTCCCTCTTTTTACGCTACACATGGGTATACAATAGAAGAAACGCAAAACGTTGGAGTAGCAAATATTTATCGAAATGTTCGGAACGAAAAATTTACTCTGTTTGCACAACTGAGGGGAAAATATAAAATACAAGAAAAGGGGGATCAGGCCTCGATCAACTTAACTTTTCATCACGATATTTTCCTGGCACGAATTTTGCTATTTTTCAAATTAACGCTTTGCTATGCGAGTTTTCTCAAATAAAAGTTTTGGATTGCGATTTATTTTCTTGTGTGACGATAAAGAGAACTCAGTGTCAATATGTACTCGAGTAATGAAGTGTTTCGGCGCACACTTGAAAGCCATTAATGTGTAAACTCGTACGTGTATAATTATTGCGCCGAATGCTAGATGGGGGAGGTCTTGCTAAGTTGACAAATTATTAGCAGTAATTTTATTTTTCTGTGAAAACTAACTAAAAAATGTATAAAAAAGTTAAAAATAAAGAGGAAAAGTATTTATTGGAAAAACATTAGCGTAGAAGCGAGATGAAATTGTTTAAGTCAAACTAGTTGTGAAAATTTAATTAAAACGTATTTGTAAAAGCCTGACAAGTTATTAAAAATCATAACTTGTGTATTTAGCTTTTTATTCGAAGTCTATTGATTTCACTTTTGGTAGCTGAACGTCATTATTTTTGAGTTTAGAAAGCGTTAAACACTGGAGAAATCAAACGAATGAGATTTCAACAATTGTAACAAATCGAACTAGAGACACTATTGTTTCGAAAATTTCAAGTTGTGAAAGAAGACATTTGTAAAAATAGATAAAATAAATTAGTAAAACTAGAAATGGTACTTTCAGATTTATCCATACAATATAGTATAGGGTGACTGGGACAAAAGTTATGGGAGCGTGGGGGTTTGTACTTATGAATACCTTTTTTATTTATCTTTAATTTCTATTGATATTTCCCAAGCTTAAAGATTAGGACTGGGAACTGTTTACAATTACGTAAGGAATGTGCAATTCGCGTTTTGGTGATGAATTGGTATTTTATCCATTCTTTTGAGAGTGGAGTTTCTTTTGAGTTTCTATGGTGAGGCTCATAACGGCACACACCTACTTGAGATTATACTTTTTAGCATGAATTGTACAATCCATAGCTAATTAAACCTCAGTATATTTAGGAATAGACGATTTTGAACCAACTGCTTAAAATTTTCATGCAGTCAGTGGCAAAAATCTAGAATTGTACGGAAAGCAGCACTGACTCTTCCTCTAGAGGTAAAAACTCCATAAAAGTATTCCAATGCGAATTAAGCGTTTTTCCTATAGGCATCCAGCCGCGAGGTTTGTTGCACAGCGGTAGCATGCATGCTCTCTTACGGAGAGTTGTCTTCTGCTATGGTGTCCTTGCCGTGAGGCCACAACTCTGGAATTCTGACAGCTTTGATTCAAGAAAGTATAAATTTGATTTCAATAAAATACTTAAGGAGGACATAGTCACACGAGAGTCTTTTCTATTTAGCACATAATTCCGGTAAAAATGATCGATTATCTGTAAAATGGATGTCAGAATTATTTTTCAGTACCGGCATCTGCTGAGAGCTGGAGAATGTGATGACTATATGCATCAATATACCTGGTAGTTAAATCGAGCGATGACAACGGCTGCACTTTTTCGGCATTGGGAAATGGTTTGCATTTCAAAGGGTTATAAGAAACACGGTGGCGATTATGACAGTGGATTTAAACCATTTGTGGCTAGCATCCCTTCCTCGGGACGCTCAAACTTTAGCCTTTTTGCTGCCAGTAGCAAAATTTTGCAAACGTTATTTAATTTCTCAAGCGTTCATTCACAGGTATCCAATTTCAGTTCCAGAAAATACTTTAACATGACGAAGTAGGATCTAAAATTTTCACTTTTTAAACATAATTTTTTAAAAGAAATTATCACTTGTTCATTGAACTGATGTTAGAAATTTATCTATTATTGATGGCAAAGATTGGAGAAAGTCATGCAAATAATCTGGGCAGAAATGGCTATCGAGCTATCAGCCTACCCGTTTTCCCATTCCATTTGCAAAAGCTAGGCAATTTCCCAAGAAACACTGCCTGGAAGGAACACACACATATTTCGAAGAAAGGAGGGAGAGGCAAAAATGTTTTTTAAATTGCGAATTCACCTTTCTTTTGACGTATAATATAAAAATTTAGACATAAACCTATAGCCTTCGGACTCTGCAATGAACTCCCCACCATTTTCTCTTCTGTCGCGTCTTGTAAAAAAGAATTGAGCCATCCACTAACCGTAGAGCCTTAAGGATGGTTTTCCATCTAATCTGCTAATTCTCGGTCGCAAATTGAGCATCACTAACCGTACAGTGCATTAAAGCATTCGAAATTAAAACTTTAACCGAAACTAACCCAACTCGACGATCCAAGCATAAACAATCTCAGCGCCGCCAAGTTCCAAATTCCGAAAAGAAGAAAGCATTACGTCAAAAATGAAACTTCTCCAAATCAAAAACCCAGAACAACTTTAAAACTGGGCTTCCTATTACTCATACCTTCTGAAGTCGAGGATAAGCTCTCTTACACGATGATACTAGCAGCTTATTCATCATATTTACTCGCCTTCCTCGTAATTTTCTTCGAGGGGAGAAAAAAAATCCTTTTTACATTTCTTGAATGCGCTTGGAAAAGGGCCCAGAGGAAATTCAAAACTTAAGTCGTACCACATAACAAAGGAATTACGCAAAACGTCTTCGAAATAGTAACCAATTTTTTTTCAGCCTCTCTCGTGAAATAGTAAAAGTGCTTTTCTGGATTCTCATTAACATAAATTTTAAAGGCGGCGTTTTAGATTATACTGGAAATTCCAGGAAACTATTGAGAATTTAAATAATAACAATATGCATATGCATGCATATTTAGCAGTCTTAATCAGACTCGGATGTAAGAGGCATAGTAATTATTTTTCTGCTAGTATTCATAAGCAACTCTTGTTGGATAGGTGATAGCAACACTCGCATTTCGTCTTCCTTAACGGAACATTTGAAGCAGATTAAGGTTTCATGACACCAATCGTGGACTGAAATTCGAAAAAAGGTCTAGTTTATAATTAAAAAAAACACAACAATGTAAACGATAGAAGTTCAACAAATATTCAGTTAGCAATTGCTCATTGGTCTATACAGTGAAGCTATACAACTGAACTGGTTAGTTAAAACACTCATGTCTCGAATCAATTTTCTTCACTGAAAATTAATTCAAATGCGATTAATCAATCTGTATGTACCAAGCTAAAACAAGAAAAAAAAATCTAGTTTTTTATTTTTTTATAGGCTTGTGAACCCAAAATAGTTCAAGAGGAAACATGTGCGCTGCAATAGGCAAGCAAGTTTAAACATCTAAATTTGCATCCCTTTACATATCACCCTAAACTAAATACTGTAAAATCACTTATTTTCGCGAGGCTTTAATTTTCATGATTTTCGAGAGCACCCCGTAATTGCGAAAATTAAAGCCTCGCGAAATACTTTTTTTTTCACTTCAAATGATAATAAAAAAGCAGAAAATTTTTATTTATTAAATTTTAATAATTTACTGCACAGTTACAAACCATTTCGTGACAATTTTCTTTCTTATAATTATTTTTAGAACACTATACAACTATTTCTTGAATATAAAACAATAATACAACTAATAGAATACAGCTCATTCACTTACTATATTTATACCAGCTTCTTTGAAGCATTCAAAGAAGCTGGTATAAATATAGGAGAGAGATGCCCATTGGAAGCATTCATTTCAAAATGGGGAAGTGGAGGAGACGAACTTTTCGGACAAAAGGAAGTTTCTTAAAATGCCTTATATTTAAGTCTTAAGGGTATATTTAGGTAGTTTAGGGATTTTTCAACTATCAGTTCTACTGATATAGAATTCGAGAAATTTTCAGCTCGAGAAATCACCGATATTTTCATTTTCGCGAAAATAAGTGATTTTACAATATTTCTATCTCAAAAATCATCAATTATTTTAATATTATATTAAAGAGCTTTTATACAAACGCATTACAAATAACTTAACTGTTTCTACTATTTAAACACAGTTAAGAAAATATATTGAAAGATGTTAAATAAAATTTTAATGAAGTCTATTCATTCTCACTTTAAGATTCATGTGTATACTATTTTTAAAGTGTGTTATTTCGAGATGCCGATTATACGCCACCGTGGATAATACAGTAAAATCTTGTTACAACGAGCCTCACTTTTACGAATGTTTCAGATTAACGAATAAAATATTTCTGTGTGTGTTTAAAGAAAATATAATACAAATTCACCCGCAGGAAATTTCTATTGAACGAATTTTTCAGAATTATGAATTTTATTTTCGATGCCTTGTAATTAGTTATACGAAAGTTTTATTGTGTGATAAAAAGCGCAGAAAAATCAAAAGGCTGAGAAAACAATTGGTCTCGAAGATCATCCAAACGGCCCTACACCCAATGGTTAAACATGCGTATATTGGCAAAGACAGTTAACATGGGAGTATTAATTTTTGTTCTCTTTCACTTCATTTTTTTAAAAAAAGAATTTACGCTTTTACTTAATTTTATTCTTTAGTAGTTCCTTTTTTTTTTTTTGAAGCACGGTTCTCAGTCTTTGCCTCTGGATGATCTCTCCGACATGATACACATATTAATGGTGTGTGGAGAGATTTGCGATGCCACCAAAAAATGGTCGTATTCCGAATTCCGATCCGTATCTCAAGTTAAAAAAAAAAAACCATTAATGATGGCTCATACCTCAAAAATATATCTTGGATCAAAATACAAGGGTAGTTCCATAATAGTAAACAAATGGTCCAAGATAATCTGACACCGGGGGGGCTAATGCAGCGGTTCCCAAAATGTTGGCATCCCAGGGTGCCGTACAGAGAGACAAGAGCTGCCACGAAGGGATCATGATTTCATCAAAGTACTTGCTTGATTTATAAAGTAGAACTACATTAATTATGTTTATGGTCTAACTGCTTTTCTTCTCTAATCTGTTCTTCACAATCGTGTATCTACACATAAAATTACAGTATTCCGCAGATATTGTATGACGCGAGTTTCGGGAGATAATCGCAACGGTGCCGCGACTTGGATAAGTTTGGGAACAGCTGAGCTAATTCATATGGGCATGTGCTGCTCAAATTTTATGGTATGAAGAATTTAATCTTCTGTCAGCAAAAATATTCTAATTAATAATTCTATATTAATGAAAATTATACACAATACATTTCACTTTCGTCCACTTAAAATAAATAATCATTTCATATTCTATTTTTAGCATAACGACTTCCGTAGTAACATAATCCACTGTTGCCACTAATGTTGTTAAACTCAACAACGCAATTGAAACTGGAGTCACTTCTAGAGTTCTTAGAAACAACTAGAACATTACCTTACAGGGAATTTATAAACACTCGGAATATTTTGCAATTCATTTCCTTCGCACAGGTGAAGGACATTACGAAGAAAGGTGGTGTGGCATTACCACGAAGCCCATTACTTGCTGCAACGCTGGCAGATCCTCCGGAGGCACACATGCGCAGAGCCCCCCAGCAGAGAAAGCGCCCTCTGCTGTCGGAAAAATAGGAACCGTTTTGACAGCTTTCACTCCGTAGGTGATAACTATCCTTAATATTAATCCACGACTCCCGTGTTAGGGCACTCGTGTCTCAAGGCACCACTCTAACTTTTCTGCGAGTGAGTACACAACCTGCAAGATTCGGCACGTGCTACGTTCGGGAATACTCCGCTGTCCTCATGAACTACTTCAGGGAAAATAATATAAGTCCATGTGCTTACAGGGAGAACAAATGCCCCCCCCCCCCCGAAATGCCTGTTCACCTCTCATCCATCATCATTCCCTAACTAACCGTTATTAACATTAATGCGAGTTCAAGCGTTCATCTTCATACGCAGCGCACATGCAGTACGCACACAAATCCTGACAAATGCATTATTTCCAGCACCACACAAACAGTCGGGGAGTGCGTTACGCCAGTTTATTTCCCACAAGTAGCCCATGCCTGTGTGCGCTGTTGAGAGCGAAGAGGCTTGTGCGGGTATCATGAATAATGACTCGCCTTTCATTAATCAGTTGTGCGTCTGAAAGAAAGCCAACTATGTCAGCCTGAGAGAATCAGGTTCGATGATTAATCACGGGAAGAAGGATCCTTCCTTTTCCTTTTGAAGAAGGGGAAGAGCTACTGATACCTGGCCGCTATAACTTTCTGCGAATGTGCTCCTCGCAGGTTCCCTCAAGATTTTGTGGATTTTATTTCGGGTGTTTTTGCATGTGGAATTTTGAGTGGTGTGCATGCTAGAGTGCCTTTTCAAAAAGGCGTGCGGTGTCTCCCGTCTGGTGGGTTGGTTGAGTAAATCAAACGCATGATGGCATGGCATTAGACGTCACCATCCGCTCAATCGCGGATCGAGAAAAACGTTCAAGTTAGGAGTGAAAAGCTTAAAGAAGGATTCTGTCATACATTCCCCCCCCCCAAAAAAAACGTGCTTTTACAGGAAACTTTCCGTTGAATTTTAGGGAAATTCTCCATTTATATTTGAATACAGGACGATTCGCGTATATCAAGGGTGCTTTTATTTGGAATGGAATATCTACTGGAATTTACAAGAATAATTCCGCAAATACACGAAATAGTACAGGCGTCTCATTTGCCAATAATATTCTGCATTTTCTTTCTTTTTTTTTAAGTGCAGATGGGTCATTTTTTTTTCCCTTCCTGACTATTTTTAAACCTTTTTTAACTTGTTAGCTCTCATTATTCAAAAGACGCAAGGGAAATAACTCTCCTTCTTTGAACTTTCCCCATCCCCATCTAAAAAAGAGTTACTTCTCAGATGGGGTATCTGAAATGCTCTACTGGAACCTATCCTGTTTCCCCTAATTTCTTCTCCCCCCAACCCTTCGTTCATGTGCTATATTTTCTCTGTTTATTTGTTTTTCCGATTGGCAATCTGTCTCTGTTATGTTGATAGCTTTCCAACTCTAATCTTAACCTTCTCTACCTGTGTGAATGGTGGAACTTTTTTGGAAGTGAAGAAGAGTGGACTCCACTAACCGAAAAGAAAACCTTTTTTTTTTGTGTGTGTCACTGGATGAAATTTTTAATTGGTTTTAATTTTCAACACTAGTCTTTTGCTCAGCGATCTTGGTACCCAGCATTAGGGTTGGCCAACAAGTCGATTGTGAAGCCCATTTTGGTTGATCGCTGGCGATTCTTAACCCTTTGCGCGCGTTGGTTGGGCAGTGAAACCACATTATTTCAGCGCTTACACTGCTAGTCGGGGGAAAAAAATGTGGTTAAATGGGCCCTACGATGAAAACGACCATCCTTTGCCATCGATCCATTTAACTACCAACAGCATGGCGGTCGATCGAATAGCCCATCTGGCGTTGGTCCTCTATATAGATGTGAAAATGTTTGCACTTCAAAGGGTTAACTTAAAAACCGATTGGACTACACGATAAATAGATCGCCAATTTAGGACCACAGTTCCGGTCATCACTGTTTTCTTTGTCAGGATAATACACCTAAGTACGACTTCTTTGGTAGAGACAAGCAAACTCAATATTCCCATTAATATTAACCCTTTAACGCGCAGTGTTCCCGCTCTGGGAACACCAAACTCTAGCGTTTTGATTGTTGTCAGTCACGAAAAATACATGTGATTTCTATAAAAATAGTTGCGGGTGACATAGCTCCACGAGAATCCTTTACTTTTTAGCGCGTCATTTCCCGTAAAGAAATTGCCACGATTCTTTTTAACAGCACTGACATCTGCTGAAAAATGGAAGAATGCGAGAACAGCTGGATACATTGCCCAATGCTGAAAAAAGGGCAGCCGTTGCCATCGCTCGACTTGGCACAGCCAGCTGCCGTCAGAAAAAAGGGTCTCTAGATCTGTGGCACGCGATGAACGTTTCGATCGTCCGCCATTTTGCTGGTAGTTAAGTCGAGCGATGGCAACGGCTGCCTTTTTTTCAGCATTGGGAAAGAGTTGCGCCTCAAAGGGTTAAGGGGAATAAGTACTAAATCTGTCTTTACCTATATATAATTACATCCTTACGAGCTATACCGTCGATTACTTTTGCTGGTATTTTTTTTTCTCCCGATCTGTGCAATGAAACGTCAGTAACGTTCAACAATTGCTTAATTCTGTTCTGTTGATAACCCCATATCATTAAATTAGCTATTTAATACATCGTTGTTCCCACTTAGAAAACGCCTGTGACAAAAAGTCGACGGTGATACTTTTTTTAAGATAAAAAGTATATCTTAGGTACACAAAAACTGTCCACCTGTGTTCTATTCTTTTCCCAGTCGCCTCTTAAAGCAAGAAGTAAACAAAGTGTCACTATAGAATACTAGTTTCTTTTTAAAAAAGAAGAAAAAAAAATAAAACTTATTTTTTTAAGATTTTTTGAAAATACCACAAGGGACAGGAAACACGTGGATTCCTCCCCCCTTACAACGCTGAATTAGGTTATTAAAGGTATAAAAAAATATTTAAAAAAAAAAAACTTATAACGCAGTTCAAAATTGTTAAAGATGCTTTATTCTTTCAAACTTGTCAGTGAATGCCTTCAGCGATTAGTTATAAGTGTATAAGTGTCTGCATTGGAGGGGGAAAAAAAAATTGGAGGAAGTGATGGGGAAGGGGGGGGGGTGAGAGAGAGAGAGAGAACGGTCACAACAGTAAGAAAAAAGAAGCCAAAGTTTTACGAAAATCTCAAAGGTGAAATGAAACGTATTTTTTTTTTTTTTTTTCAATCGCATGGGAATGATTTTGTTTAAAAAAAGAAAGAGTTTCTTCTTTGCCAACCTATAATATAATAACTTCCAAGAATAAAATATGTATATTTCGGTTCGACGGGGGAAAAAAACTGCTAATGTTGAGTTTTTAAAAAGAAAAAATAAATAAATAATGCAGCATCATATGTGGTTAAGGTTTTTTAAATCAATCATGCTCATATAATGGATGCTTTCCGAAATTGTGCTCAGCAGTGTCGAAAAATGCTTATGAGTTGGTCCATACATGCTGTTTCAGTTGGAATGACTGCGTTCTTTCTTCTGTCTGTACTTTTAATTAGGTTATAATCGTTAGTGTTGTTTTTCACAAATTTTTCTGTAACAATAGAATAACATGTTTTTCCCTTTAACATAACTATAATTGGATTGCAGAATTCCCCCTCTGTCAGCCCCCAAGTGGCACAGTCTCAAAAAATCCAATATAACGGGAGTTTTCTCTGCTAAGGGGTTAATGCATTTAGACGTGTGGCTCCGGATGATCAAATGCTTTTATCAGCGAATGGAAAAAGCTATCTTCTGATAGCAAAATAATTCTTATTTGTATTAATGAAAATCACACATATACATTTTACTTTTCTTCACTTAAAATGAATAACTAATTTCAAATTCTATTTTTATCTGCATCGCAGCTTCCGTAGTAATGTAATCTAAAGTTCCTACTTAAATTGTTGAATTCAACAATCCAACGAAAACAGAAGTCCCTTCTAGAGTATTTAGACATGGAAAATAAAAATACTCAAGTATGAAACATATAAAACATTAATTTACTGGCGCTTTAAAAATTCCCGGATTATTTTGCATTTTAGTTCCCTCGCACGTGTGGCAGCATTTTCACGGAGCCCATTACTTTCTGCAATGCTGGCAGATCTTCCGAGGTCGCACATGCGCATATGCTTTAGTCCCCTAGCAGAGAAAGCGTCCTCTGTCGTCTAAAAAAAGGAAAACGTTTTGAGAGCTTTAGTCCGTAGGTGAAACCAATCCTTAATATTAATACAGGATTCCTATTGTTTGGGCACTCGTGTCTCAAGCCTCGACATAGAACAGAAGCTGGATAGACTGCTGAATGGTGAAAAAGTGCACTCGTTGCCATCACTTGATTTCTCTACCAGTAACAGGGCGGTCAAACGAATTGACAATCGCGTGCAACACAGCCAGCAGCATCAAAGAAGTTCTTTGGCTCTGTTGCACGCGATTGGCGATTTGATGTTGCGATTACACTTCTTTACCGATCATTGCTTCCCGTCAAGCCTCGCCTTGCCAGTGGGAACATTCAAAGACCCAAGCCGGGAAGCAACAATCGACACAGAGGAAGAATATCTACTCCCGCGTCTTTGCAATGATAGGTACAAATACGTTAACGATTTGGCAATTTCTCGCTTTCCAATTAACCTGTTTGGATGTAAAAAATTCCAAAGTTCAATTACTTGGCGAGTAGTTAATGTGTATTCCTGGGAATGTATAAGCACAAGCAAGTCCTGTAATGTATTCATCGTAAGATTATAACCACGCACGTTAAAACAGCATATTTTTAAGCCTTCCACCTACTCCCACTCACTACCTTAAAAGCTCCAGGACGAAGAGGGGGGGGGGGGTAAAAACAAACAGCAATAGCCATTTCCGGGAAGACGCACAGAAACATCGAAGAACGAACTGCGGGCTAAATTAAGTGCACTTTATGCCCGATTTTAATGGAGGGAGCACAAAATAATGGAGAGGAAACGCCACAAAGGGTGAAACTCTCCCGGAACATGGTAAAGGGAACAAGAGAGGAGCGGCTTTAAGATTTATCGAGGAACCAGACGGCAGTCGGAAAATATAGGGGGGCCAGGATTATTTACAATAGGCTCCAGAACATTCCGCTGCTAGTGATTCATTCCGTGAAATATGAGAGCTGTAAGTTTCAAAGTGAGTTACTAATCAAGCAATAATAAAGTATCAGTGCAAAGTTTTATTGTTGCGATAATTCTGCACGCTTACAGAGGGTCTGACTACACTTCCGGGATGGTCGTAAAGGAAAACATAAGAACTAGTGGCTTGTCAGTAAAGAAAATATTTTTTTTAATTATTCTAAACTTCTGATAAAACAAAGCGAAAAAAAGATCAATATAATTTTAGGAGAAACACACTATCGGAAATGCTTCAAATAATGATACGTTTTCTTTTAATTTTAAATTAATAAAATTTCATTTAATCAGCCTTAACTATTAAGATGAACACGCTACTTTTCTCCGACACTGGTGTATCAACGGGAGAAAAAAAAGAAAAGAAAGAAAGAAAGTTTAACTTATGAACAGCGTTCTCCAGATTCTGAACATCCGTTCAACAATTAAAAGGAGTGAACGGATTGCAACCAAACTTTGAACATAGACTGACTATACATGAGATACATACAAGGAATTTCGAAAAAGAAAAATAGTTAAAACAATTTCTAGTGGTGTTTTGCATGAAAGAAAGAGAAAAAAAAACAGTAAATTTAAAAACGGAAATGGTTTAATTCAAAATGCACACATAATTTCAACATCGATTCAATAGATTTTGAGCTCATCCCACCATGTTAAATGCCACCTGGTGGATATTTTTTTTTTAATTTACTTTTCAGAAAAACTTCCGTCGTCGCATCTCGTTTACAGTGCATACGCCAAATTTGGTCGCAATCTGCTCACTCGTTTCGACTGTAGAATGCTATATTTATAATCACACTCTAGAAAGAAAATCTACTAACATGCAATCGCCTTGTCTAAATTGGTACGTCATGAAACGAAACAATAATTTTATCATACAGATTCCCCATATAAACCGCTCGCCAAAATATCAAACCGAAGTGGCTTCCACGGATATCCCACTATCAACCACTTCGCGAAAGGATTAGGCAGTTACGCAATTGTGCGATTTCCACAACCACCACTACTACACCACCCCTGTTGCCACTCAATAACAGATTCCTCCTTTTATGGGCCCAATCTATTCTCCAAATCATTTACTAAGTGGCTCCGCGAATGTTCATTTGTTAACGTTGTTAAAGTTGCGGGTAAAGGGGGGTTTTTGGGGGGGGGGGTGATCGTCTGAGAGAAACTGTTTAACATTTAGTCCGAGATATATGTATAACAACAGATTATGATGCATGTCGGGGCTTTTGTCGCGAGGCTGTTTGAAAGAGAGACGGAGCAGAGAAATCGGCGTTTTGTGATAGCTGTTTTCCTGCAGGTTGGGGTTATAGTAACATAGACTGTTGCCATAAAATATATACAATATATTAAAGTGATGTCTTAGAGTACCTTTTTTTTTTAGATGTTCGGAAAATAACATAGTTATGTAACTCTGATATGGAATATAGTTTTAATAACTCGTTACCGTGGGGTGGACATTGGGGGTGAGGGGAACCCCTCAAAATTTTGGATTTTTGCTAATTGGATGTCAATAAAAGCAAGCATTTTTTGTGATAAATTCTACCTTTTTCAACTTTTGGGTACCCCCTGAAATTTTTTTCTCGCTACGCCCCTGCTCCGTGCAATTAAAAAATGCGAAGTACAGAAGGTGGATGTAAATAGTAACTAAATAATAAATATAAATTAGCGATTATAGTGTTTTTAATTTACGGTAAATGAAAATCATTCATCAATAGGCAAAAATACGTGGAGTACAGTGTATGGCATACTAAACTGTGTTGGGAAGAGTTTTATAATGAATGTGATCCGGTAGGATATTTCTTCCTTGTTTATCTCGATTATTGTTTTTGTTCCATCTGAGGCTGACAGCAGTTGCACTGTTTATGAGGCTGTTTAAAAAAAGGCAATAGAAAAGCATCCCGCAGAAAGATTTGCAATCCTCAACGAAACCAGGAAATCTTTTGCGTGTCATAAAAACTACCTCATAAATAATGTTTGCACAGATTGTAGAAGGCTTGTCTTTCAAAATCAATATAACGGTCACTTTCTTCTTACAGAAACATGTGTTAAAATTTAGTCACATGCTAAGTGCTGGCGTTATACAAAACAACTAACAATACGAATTTTATATAGCAGGTAGTTATGATCAAACTTTCCCTTTAATTCTTGGACGTGCGGTGATTGCGCCGTGACACCACATAACTTCAGTGCTTTCACAGCTAGTTACAAAAAAAAAATAGGGTTAAATGGTCCCAACGCTGAAGAAGTGCAGCCGTTGCTAAGAATCCATTTAACTACTAACAATATGGCGGTCGATCGAATAACTCGTCTGGCGCCACAGAGCTAGAACTAAAGACACAATGTCATCGTGGCCAGCTGTATCAGAAAACTTTGTTGAGCCAAAATTTGGGCTATTCGATCGACCGCCATGTTGTTAGTAGTTAAATGGATCGATGGCAACGGCTGCGCTTTTTCAGCGTTGGGCAGCTTATCCAGTTGGTCTTCTATACTGATATGAAAATGCTCGCGTTTCAAAGGGTTAAGAAATGTTATGAAGTCATGCATAAGGCAGTTAACACGTATCATAAATATATTATAGCATTTAAATAAATAATACTAATAAATGCATGTTCCACCCCCACCCCCCGTCATGATAAGTAAACCTAAAATTTTTAGCGGAAAAGGCTTTTTATTAATCCTTTAAAGGCAAATGGCGATTTGAAGGGAAAACTGGTGAATTCAAGTCAAGAATTAACCGAAAATAGTTAATAAATATTCAGAAACTTTTGAACAAATGCTGAAACTGTTTAAAACATCTCGAGTTAGTCACGTCCATTGTTTTCACGCAAAGCGTCACCTCGTGGGGAGTTTTTGAAGGAGACTTTTTTTAAAAACTCCTCGAGCGTATCTCGTGCACACTGCTTGGTCCATATGCCAAAGTTGGTGGCAATCTGCCCACTAATTTCAATGATGTTTATACGAAATTTAGCCACGCTGTGTATTAAGTTTATTTTGTTTGAAAGAGATGGAATCGCTAAATGATTGTTACCTTAGACCTTAATCTAATGAAATTCTTTTAACGTGCTTCCTTAAAAGAATACTTCAAACACCATTCTAAATAGGGAACACGGTATGGTACTTTTAAATAATATATAATTAATTCAATGCAACCTATGCCTATTTACGTCAGCTTTCCCACGGACTGAAAGACAGACAGACAAATTAAAATCATAAACGGTTTAGCCGAAAGGTGTTCCAATTGAGCCGTTGCTGTAGGTTCATGTAGATACCTAATCATAATTCCTGCCGTGAGAGGCGTTATGTGTTAGAACCGGAAATTGTTCATGTCTTACACCAAAGTTTCGTGCAAAGTTTACCACAGAGAAGTGCTATGCATCAAGTTTTATGCCCTTTATGATTCATTACAGAAACATAAAGGTGGATACGCTTTTTAACATAATTTTAGAACATCTCTCAAGGCGAGTTCTGAATTGTACCATTTGAATCTTTTCATCTTTAGTTAATATTTTTTTATCAGATTTTAGAGGGGAGAAAATGTTCACCAGCTTCAAAGAAATATGTTGTATAGAAAGATAGTTTTCTTAACTTATTACAGAAAGTGCAGAATGGAATACTTAAAAACTTTCACAGTTACAACATTAAAACATTTCAAAAAAGATTAATTAAAAATTAATATATCTCTGTTGCAAGAACTATGCATTCTGATGTTAAAGAATAAACGCGATGTCATTCTCATTTAATATGTAATACTCCTGGATAGATAATAAAATAATTTTATTCTTGAGCATTAAATATCAACGCCTATTTTGTTTATCAAAAAGATAAAATAAAATAAAAAATTTAATGTCAACGTTAAAGAAGGTGCCGAAGCGAAGACACCAAAGAAAATCAAACGTCATTTTACTTTCGCTTTTGAAAGTATTTTATACTAGAATTTAAGAAAAAACAATGTCAATTAATAGCGGATGTTTTGGACTTACAAATAAGAATAAAATAAGTCAACTATATAGCTTCCCATGTAGACTAATCCACATACTGGATTAAAATAAACAATAATAAAAGTCAGTTATGAATTTAAAATCTATTTCAGAACATTATCATAATTATAAGCACACTTCAACATTGTGATAAAACTAAAAATTGATTCACAAATATGCTAAGTTTTGCAAACATTTTAAGGCTATTAAATTATTCTTTTAATGTATCATAGTTTAAACGATCACCGAAAATAACTTTTTACTGCATTGCGCTTGAAAGAATCGTAGAAATAAAAAATTCCCTAAACAAAATAAAAAACAAAACATTATTTCTATAAACGTGCTATGTTCACTTTACCACCACCATAGTCCAACTGCGGAAAAACAACATTTACAGGCAAAGTTTCACAGCCGAGCAGGGAGAAAGAAGGGCCAGAAAAGCCCGGGAGAAAACGTCGACATGGTCAGTTACATCATCTCTATAAATACGGACGGAGTGAGCAGAATTGGGGTCAGCCAGAGCTCAGGGACGGAAAAAGCTCAGGCTCGGATTCTCGGATTCAAGTAAAAGAAACTCATATGCCGTTTCATGATTCTCACAAAACAAGACAAAACTAGTCCCCAAAAATTTTCGAGAGTTTTTATCATTATTATGATTTTATGAAGTTTTAAGAGCTGAGGAAGGATTTTTATAAAAAATATAATTTATCGGGTATTCGTGATTTTATTTTACATTTTTAGAGAGTAAAAAATAAACAGTTTTGTCATTCCGGTCATTTATGTCAACGTAAGCTCTTTTTTTTTTTTTTTTTTTTTCATCATTTCTGACCCACAAGGGCTATAGAAAAATACCAAGGTAAGGAATGCCAAAAACATTTTTTTTTTTTCCTTATTACACATCAAATGTAAGATTTTGGATCAAAGAAGTAAAAAGAAAAAAATTATTTTCATGTAGTAAAAATGGAATTTAATTTCAATGACTTAGAGTTTGAAAAAAAAAAAATAGCAGCAATTACTTTTTTTTGTGTGCGTGCGTGTGTATGTGTGTGTGTGTGTGTTATATATACATACCTTTAACAATTTCCAAAATTTGTGCATTGCTGTTCACTAAGTTATGTGCTTGCTGAAAAAATATTTTGTGTTATAAGAGTATAAGAAACATACGAGTTTTCCATTAAAAAAGTGTGATAGAAATGATGCAAAATCATCAATTTTATTTTGTCCTGTTTTGTGAAAATCATCCTTATACACTAATATATACGATGCACTGTAATTCGGTGTTACGTCTATCAATTCCTGCGTAGTGCCAATATTCACAAGGTCCTTGACCCTTCTGATAAGGATTAAAATTGTGGAGAGAATCCTGGGGAACGGTGAAATATTCTGTAAATGCTGACTAATTATGACGCAAGATGCGATGACACAAACTCTCCTTTCCCTGTCAAAGATTTGAACTGTGATTTAGTCTTTAGTACAGAGCCACGTAAAAGTAATCCATTTAAATTCATATTAAAAATCCTTCTTTTTCTTTCAATAATTGCTCTGATTAAACGTCTCGTACTTAAAATAATATAATTTTAAATCAAAAATAGTAACGTTTATTTATTTATTTGTTTAATTTATCCATTTCCCTGCATTTGCGGATTTTAAAAATGCGATCTTCTCTCGCCCAAAACCAAGATGACGAAATTTATTCTAAAAAAAAATAATAATAATAAATATTCATTCTAAGAATAAATTTAAAAGTGTTTATACTCTTTTACAACAGCTCAATAATGTGTAGTGGCAAAGTTACAGTTGAAAGGGCGATGGTCTGAGACAGGCGACAATAAGTTTACAAATCATTAAAAATCCTCTCTTTCAAGTTTAAATATGAAAATATGCTGAAACGTACTTTTGGACGCCATCTGGAGGATACATTTCGTAATTTCGAATGAAAGATGTATAACTTCAATTATTTTATGACAAGTTTTATTTTTTAAATGCTGTTCTCTTTCAAAGAACCGTACAAAATTCTGCGAAAGAAAATGAATTTCAAACAATTATTATTAAAACTATTTTTTAATTGTATGAAGTATATTAAGTAAACAATTCTCACAGAGTGTTGCTTACAGATCTATAATTAACCCAGCAAAACCCGAATTTTTTTTTTCTCGAATTTTAACTTTTCTTGTTCATTGCCTGGCTAACGGTATGAGAACACTCTTAAAAAAATTATTGCGTAAATTAGAAAATGCTGGTACCAAATGGTACAGCTGGGCTTTCGCGAGTTAATTCTTGAAAAAGTAAATGGACAATCAAACAATATTTTATTCTGGTTGAAAAATCTAAACTCATGTTAGTTAACCTTTTGTCAATTACATAATTATGTCACTTTTCCGAATGTGTTTGTAAATTTGTGAAATGCATTTTAGTGCTTTCGAGATACAATAGACGCTTGACTTAAGCGAGGGTGCGTTCCAAGCACCCTCGCGTAAGTGAACATTTCAGGTTGTGGGATAGGATATAATATTAAACGTTTTGAAACACATACACAGTTATTGTAGACACCTATAGACACTTCTCAAACAGTTTTAAACCTTTCCCTAACTATATGTTACCACTTCCCACATAAAGTATCGAATAAACGAATTTTGGCACTTCTTTTCGTTAGCGATCGTGTTGCGGGAAATGAATTCGCTTTAGCATTAAGATACATACTTGTGAAAAACTCCCGTAATATCTAATTAGCGTAAGTCATATCTCATTGTAGAGTGAGTTCACTGTACTTTTCTTAATTGCTACAAATATCATTATTTAAACTGACCAAGTCTTCATTTGTTTGAAAATTTTTATTTCATGATTCCAGAAAACAATCAGCAAGTTTCAATAACTAATATAAATTAGTTACAACAGTTCACTGCATTAGTTAGAATTTTAAATAAATGCGCATGGAAAGAAGCAAAGGAATGAAACTAAAAATTAAAAAAAAATAGATAAAATAAAGCTTTTGAACAAAAAAAAAATGGTAGTCAAATCAATTTCAATAAACCAGAGAAATGCAAAAGCTCCCTCTTTCTTTCAAACTGACACAGTTATTTAATAAAATTCTCATACTTCATCGTCGCGTTTTCCCCTCCGTTTTCCTACAATTAAGACCTGTCAAAAAATTCTAAAAATTTCTGCACCATCTAAAATGGCGGCCCAGACTGCTACTAAAACAAGAATACCTAAGAAACGCTGTGGTGCTTTTGCAAATGGCGCAGATTAAAAACAGGAGAGAAGAGAAGAACATATAGAGAAAAAAAAATTATTAAGAGTGTCTCATTTCAGAACAGTGTAACAGCGGGAGGGGACTTTCCAAAACGCGCAGTATTGGAAAAGGGTTGTTCTTGTTACCATGGCAACAGCAAAGTCAGAGACGGTCGATAGGTGGCGCCCCCATTAGTGGCAGAAAAGGGTTGAAGATTTTTTTTTCTTTATTATTATTCCCCTTAATCTTCTGCATGCAGTGATTAACATAAAATTCTAACAGGAATAAATTTCGATTTTTTTTCCCCACCATTCATTTTTTTCTTTCTTTTGGCGTCTGAAATTCTAGTTGAACTAGACTCCAAAGTAGATTAATGTTTGAAGTTGTAAGAAGTAGAGGGTGAATAATTAAAATTTATATCTCCAGAAAACATTTCAAATCGAACAGAATTTTTGTCGGGCAGAACAAAAATGCGAACTCTACCCCTGTTTTCTACTTGGTTTCTTCCGAGGTAATTGTCAGGTCATTCGTCTTATCTTGTTTTCTCCAAAATAATAATGCTACTTAAAAAAAAATACTAACAAGATGTTTATTTTTTCTTAACAAAACATAAACCATAAACAAAGGAAACAAAAACATTCTAGCTCATTAAAATTTGCGTAAGTTTGAGAGATAGTTAACGTAAACTATCAACTTATACCCGGATTTTCATTCACTTGTTAATTTATTTTCCTTTTCGTAAATGAAATTTTAATTTTAAACTAAAAAAATGTTTTAAAAAATGAAAATAATGCATATTTATTTTCTTTAAAATAACATTTCTGTTAGGATAAGTGTATCCTGCAAAATATCATTATTAGTAAACCATTCTTAAGAAAATGGTGGGGAATAACTTCTTCAGATTAGACTGACAATAAAAAAGGCAGCTATTTACAAGAATACAATATCTAAATTGCAATGTCCAGTGTAAGGAACTCGATGTCTCCAGTTCTAACAGCCATAGAAATAAGCTATTTAGACCTATGTTCATGGCTTAAAGTTTTCTATCTTCCAATTTAAATTTTAACATTTTGAGGGGCTATCTACCTGTTTATTTCTCACTTACTTTGAAATTTGCAATACAAACCATTACTTTTTATTTATTTAACAGTTTTATTGTTTTTTAATTATCCTAGATAGGAAATTCCGCAGTTCTGTTGTAAAACTGAGAGAGTAAGTGATCGGGAATTTTATTAATGTTTAGCTCAGCTACTAGGGAACTGAATATGACAAAGCGTAAATTTGAGAACCTAATAACTGCCCCTTAGGGTTTTAAATAATATTAGCTAATATTTTCGAAACTACTTGTTTATATAACACGAAAATGCACTTTCGGTTATTTTGATGTATAATGATTCTAATTAAAATAAAATTTACAAATGGATTATTTTTTTAAACATTCATAATCAATATAAAAAAATAAGCATAAAATATCCGATGAGTGACAAAAAAAGTATTACTTATTATTTCATTAGAGTTTTAAGGATTGAAAAAGAAAAATATTCAGCCAATTTGTTGAACACATTGAAATGGAACCCATGAAGAAACATTCCAACAAAGCAACAAAAGTTTTCATGACCGGTCTTGTGAATAGTAAATAAATAACGTTTACCAAAACAATGCATGACAGCTAAACAAATTAAATCAAACATTAATCCCTATTAAAAATATAACGTTGTAATTTTTTTCGAACCAATATTGATAAATATTTTTATTTTTTTATTTTTTTAACCTAATACATTGAATAATACAGGTTAACACCAACAACAACAACAAAGTTACATCCAGTTTCAGTGAAAAATGCATAAACAAATAAATAACTTTCGAAGGAGCTTTGAAAATGTGGTCAGAATCGGACAGCTAATGTATTTTTAAACAGAGTCTAACGAAATCGAAAATGTCAATAGACGATAGACTAATATTTAAATACCCTTCCATAATACGTCTGTGCTTAACATAAGAATGTGGGAAAACGTTCGACTAAAATTTATTGTAAAGCTTCAATGTTTATTATGGCTAATGACAAGCCAGTACTTAACCCTTTCGTGCCGAGTGTCACGCAGATGGGCTGCACGCTTTTTCCACATTCTGCGAGGCAGACAAGTTTTGGCATAAGCATAGCAGACTGTTTACTCTACATTAAATATTTTTGCCGTCAAAACATTATTCATAATACTAAATATGTCGGTAAAGAATAATATATAAGTATCAATTTCCACTTCAACAACAAATGCATAAAGAGAAGAATCCCGGTTTAACAAATTTCTGGGATCACTATTTTATTTATTTATTTTTGTTTTGATCTTAGTGATTCTTTATAATTAAGGTCTTTTAAAATCATACATCTTATGAGCAGTATATATTTTTCTTTTCCTTCAATTATGTTAGGGACACGACAATTTAAGAATGTCTCTCATAAGCACACAATGAACTCGAAAAAAAAAAAAAAACCTGTAAGCCTGGATCATATTTTTCGCAATGCTATTCTATTTTAAGTAGCTTTCACAAAGGATTACGTTCCTTCATGACGGTTCTACGTAAGAAAAGAAAAGAAAGAAAGAAAGAAAACGAAAGAAAAATCTGAAAAGTAAATGTCGCGTGAGATTGATAAACTCTGCCACAAAATTTACGGCGTATCAAATTAAACTGGCAATTTTTGCAATTCTATTTAACTCCTCAAGACTACACAGTTTGATGTTTTTCACGAGATTACGCTAAATAAACTATTTTCTTCTGCTGGGCCATGAAGTATTTAACTATTTAAATTCAGCATTCCAGATTCCACATGAATTGTTTTTAGTTTTAGACACGAGCATAATCTTTTAATTATTTTAGTAATGCAGTGGCAGCATTAGATTCTGAATATACCTTTTATTAAAAGATTTGTTATGTTTATTAATAATTGCTATTTTTCAGCGGGCACCTTACAAGTAACTAAATGATAAGTAACCCTACGTTACTATTTGTAGGTAGGGGGAAGGAGGGGTAGGTTGTCTTTGCATATGTCACAATATTTCCAGCTTCCTAGCAACGTCTGCTGTCAGAAAAATCGGAGACATTTTGAGAGCTTTAGTCCCGTACACGATACCTATCCTGAAATATTAATCTATTTGCAGAGTAATGCCGACTTTTATCCTATTTCCAATGTGCTGGGAATGCAGAAAATGTAAGTAAAACATCCATTGATCAGGAGTTATTGAGGGGATAAGTTTCATTATTACTAATTATTATTATTATTATTATTATTATTATTATTCCTTACTTTCGCAGGATATAATAACAGAAATTTTATTTTTCTGTCATTTGTAAAAAAGAAGTACTTTTGAAACACCTCATACAAGACTTCAAAAAGTCCTGATTTTCTAAAATGAAATTTAAGGATCTTAAAGGTTTTTTAAGGACAGTGAGAACCCCGCTATCCAAACTATTTTCGTAAGGATCAATATTCACGCTGATAAGGTACCAATCAACCAAATTCTTTCTCTGTGAAAGAAAGACTACTTACTTCTTTAGAAGTTGGATGCTTTATTGGGTGTCACTTCATACCTTAAGAATGAATATTCACTCTTTTCACTTTCAAGTGTAATTAGCTTTCTAGTGCCAATAAATTCTGTGACAAGATAAATCTAAATTAAGCTGTGCCTTAGTTTTTCTACCTACATAGATGGTTACCAACAGCATGATAAAATGAGGTTTCAACGTTTTCAACTCCTTAAATCCCCACAAACTGAATCATTTTGACCAATCAATGAAAATGCAAGTAATCACTCATGCGTTTGATTATCTACTACAGTTACTGAGCAAGAAAAACAACCGACTATGTATCACTTTTTTTTAATCCTTCACAAAAAAAATGCTCCTTTGAATTTAAAAGGCTAAAAATCGGAATTTATTTTCTACTCGAGTCTTACCGTTAATCATAAATCCTAAAATTAATAATGAAAACTGAAAGCTTCAGAATTCTAAATATTTTCTTCAATATCACTCACTTATACTTGCAGCTTAAAAACGTAGCTAACAACGTCTGCGTGTCAGTTATATGCTTCCGAACATCGAAAAAACTTTCCTTTCTCCTATTTTTACAGGAGCAAGGAGGAGCTATTTGCATTTCTAAGTTCTGCGCGTGATAAGACGGTTGCCATCACCCCCTCAAACAAATCGAGAATGTCAGTTTCCCATTTCCCGAAAAACGACGCCTTTTAATTAAAATGACGCTTTTAATTAAACAGAACTTTTTCATTAAAATGAGTTTTGGAAGATGATGAACCATCCTGCAACGGCGGGAACACGGCTTTTCATTAGTAGTAGCCTTAAGAATTTTTATTTTCATTCCTTTTTTTTTAGTTCGCCACTTTTTCTTTTTTTAAATTTTCGCGCTATAGAAGAAATTCCACACACACACACACAATTCGCGTGAAATTCAGACGCATACAGCAGATAAAAGGCAGGCAAAGGCGAAAAAAAGGAAAAATTTTTCAAAAATTATATTAAATTAATTTTGCCGTTTTAAAACAAAAGATTTCACAAAAGAGAGAGAGAGAAATCTCATGTTGAGTTTTACTTTGCGAGTTTTGTGATTTACGGGAAAAGGAGAAAGCGGGGGGGGGGGAGGAAGAAATCGGGCGAATATTTTGAAAAGAAACACCGCAACTGTCTTCAAAAGTGAAACGAAAAAAGGAACAGGAAAGTAAAGGGGGAGGGGGGGGGGTAAACCAAGGGATGAAAGAAATCTGATAATAATCTTAGAGCAAGCATTTGCAAAGAATTTCTGAAATCTTTCCTCGCAAGAGAAAAATAATAGCTTGCAACAAGGCGAATAAAATTTTAGAGCACTTCTTAAAATAACGTTAGACGGGTTTGCATTAAATTAAAAAGGAACGCGATTAAGCAAGGAGTATATAATCGCATAAAGAGTCTATTCTGATATTCAGGATGCGTCCGGAGATCTCCTTAATATTAAGCAGTCTTTGAAGAAGATACCAAAAAAACTTCTACCAGGGCTTAACTCTGACATTTCAACTAGTGTCCGGGGGATTTTAGAGAGTAGATTAATCCAGGGGTGGAGGGAAATCGAACGATTTGTGGTGGGTTAAAGTAGGCAATTTAGACGATTAGGACTTGTTATGTTGTTAATGTATTACGGAATTCGTAATCCATTTTAATGTAACCTTTATTGATAATTAGAACCATTTTAAATCTATACCAGGTGACAGACAAATAACTAACTACACGCCGAAATAAATTCTAAATTTCAGTGAGGAGAATTATCTTGTAAAAAAAAAAAAATTAGTTCCTGAAAATTCTAAAACAAACCTTTATTTTCTGAAGTTTTACTCAAAAAGCATTTCCCTTAAATATAGCACTAATTATCAGATAGTCAATATAAAATTTTGTTTTCACAGGTTTCAGGAAAACTCGTCAAGATCTTACATCTCTCCTCGGATTGCAAACACTACAACTCAGACTTACTGCGCATGCAAAAAATTTGCGCTCAATCGACTTTTAAATTAAAAAAAAAATGAAAAGGAGAAATTTTACTACATTATAAGTTCGAACCAATATTTGGGGAGGAGCATCATTTTTTACAAAACAGAATTTAGAATCAATTCTTTGAAATAGTAAGAAATCGATCTATCAAGATATACCGAAAACATTAAGTATTTCTTTATGCATTGAAAAGTGGTGATACAGTAAAAATGTAAAATATATATAATTTAAATATAATTCAAATTTAAACTTTTAAATGATTGTTTCTATCCTGCTGTCTTATAAAAGCAGTCTTAGAGCTAACATATGGAGTAAAAGATTTTAAAAATACATTACGAAAAGAAGTCGGTCAGACTTTTAATTGAAATATAGTATTACAACAAATGATATACGGGCTGCGTTCCCTTAGAAAGTCCATCATGAAGAGCATTCCCCCTATAGGCCGACCCTAGTGCAGTCAATCGGCCTTAATCCACAAGCACAAACAACAAATGATATTCGATACTGAAAATATAAATTTATAAACTTCCAATGTATTAAAAATAGCCCTTTAAAGCTATCGAACCAGATGCATTCCTTTCCAAAAGCTTTAAACTCTCGCTCATTGAGCTGAAGCATAATAAAGTTGCCGTACGACAAAAATTCCAAACATTGAGAACTATCAATCCGATTGCACTGTGTAAGCTCATTAACAATTATTGGTTGTGATGATTGGGAGATTTTACTTAAAACAAAACACTCGAGGCTCCAGTTTTAAAATCCTAGTAATTAAAACTACAAACTAATGGTATTACCTACACTTCCCTTTCCCCCACCCCTTCTCCCTCTTATAAAACTGCATTGATTCTTCATCATATAAACATACAATTCTTCAAATCGGGAAATAAATCTTCCCCCGTGCAATTTCGGCAAGCGTTTAGAGCAATTATGGGCCGTGTTAAACAAAGATAATTAAGCGATGAATTTGTACTTAATTGCAGGGTGTTTTGTTTTCATTTGCTTGAAAATACCTTTCCGCTTAAGTAATTAACACTGCTCATATCAATAACAGGGAATGATTTGGGGTACACTGGCAATGTCTGTTTTCGCGAATTTTCCTATCTGTAACTACTTACAGACCATTAATTTCATCCAAATTTATAGCAATCACTCAAGACCCAATTGTTTCAAAAATGAATGTGTCTCGGAAAGGTCTAAGACAAAGAGTGACTCAAAAAGCTATTTACAAACTTTCTTGCAGCGTACAGTGGACTCACGCTAATGCCATCTATCTCACGGAAATGCGATATAACGCGAATTTTTCACCCGTCATGTGTCTTAGAGCTAACGCGAACTGAGGGATAAGTATCGTATTCGTGATTTTCTACTGAAGAAGTGAGACAATCAGCGAACGGTATTTCATCCCTCGTTGCATCGCTGAAGGAGGAAGCACCCAAACAGTCCCAGTCTAAATCGGACTTTATTCATTACTTCATGTGAGAAATGGTAATATATAGTTGGGAAACGGTTTAAAACGGTTTGAGAAGTTGTTTATAAGTGTCTAAAGAAGCTGTGTGTGCATTTCAAAAAGTCATATATATACCCTAGTTCACAATGTGAAATTTTCACTTACGGGAGGGGTTTTGGAACACATCCCTTACGTAAGTCAAGACTCCACTGCATACCAAGATGACTCGGAAAGACACTAAAACAAGGTACCAAACGCTGTCTTCATGCACCCATTAAGGATGTATGTCGGAAAAACAAAATCTGTCTCACGATCTTGGTACAAGAATTAAAACTAATTGCAGCAGAGACTCGAAAATTTTCAGGATGATTCATTATAAGTTGCTATATGCGCTGAAATCAATTAAAAAACGGTGCCGTTAACGATATTTTCAGATAAGAAAAAAAAACCCTCTTAAATATGTAATAGTACAGTAATTTTTTTCAGAATAACACATCCTGCAAAATTTTCCAGCCTCAGCATGGCACAGTGGTTATGCCACTGAAAATGGTAGACGGCCGAGGTGTGAAGGCCCCGGGTTCGGGTCCCATCGCGCGGCTGTCGATCTAACGGTCCGGAGTTTTGTTAGGTTTTCTCCAGATGTAACGTGAATACGCGTTAAAACCCCTTAGAAAGTCCTCCTACCAAGGCACCCCCCATCCTAGGCAGATACCCCGCGTGCAGGTTTACAACACAACACGTAGTCCTTACAACACAACACGCAAAATTTTCAAATTTAAGAACTTTTTCTAACAGTTTCGTAATTAATATAGGTTTGTTGTTTATTTCAGCGTGTTTGAAATAGATGAATTATTTACGTTCAACCCATATGAATAAAAGTGTTGAATTAACATGGTCCATGAAGATAAAAGATTTCCAAAAAGATTCCAAACACTTTCAGAAAACGATGACGGAGTATTTGGATCGTGCTTTTCTGACACCTGTTTTTTCGTTCCTTTTATTTTTTGTGACTTAAAAGTAGGTTAATTTTTTTTCCGTATGAATGTGGGTGACCTAGATAACTAAGGGGTGAGAATAAAAGGGGAAACCGAGTTCCCATGGCTGCAAGGTGGATGAAGGGAAAAATTGTCTGTCGAGGGGCTCCTTTCAGGGGGATGTAAACTTTCGTTGGAGGGGGGGTGGTATTATTCTCAATAAAAATATGTATGGATAAAAAACTCGAACACCTGGTGAAAAGTGTTTTTTATTTTTAAAAATGTGTTACCCTACTTTCTCTCCCTTGTTGTTATTTATTATATTGAACCTAAAATTTCGTTTATTGACCCCACCTTTTACTGCAATACATTTACATCGTAATAGTTAAAATACGTTTACCATGAGGTTTTTTTTCTTCTTCTTTCAAATTTAATGCTTGAAATATGCTTGCCATAGTATTTTTTACTGACCTTTTTTTTCAAACTCCACTGTTTTTATCTGATTTCTTTATTACTATTAATGTTTCCTTAAAACATTATAAACTCCTATAAACTCCAACTGTACAGAATTTTTCGAAGGAGAGGGTCATCACTTTATATTTTTTAATCTTAAAATCACTTCAGCCTGCTCGCTCCTGAAAAGCTGCAAAGATTCCCTTCCGTGTCCTGTGGTTCCAGCGGAGCATTCGAAGGACCATAGTAGTCCTTCGAATATACTATGGTCATTCTATGGTCAGATATTTTGAGTACAGTAGGGAATCTTCACTGCTGAGTTTTTGTAACGATCGAAATGAATAGGTTAAATTTGAGTTAAATGAGGTATTTTAATCTCCGTAATAGCGCCATGCCTCTGGACTGCCTGAATTAGAAACGAAACAATTTTATGTTTTAAGCTCACAGAGCGTTAAATTATTATCTGTACCATCCTACTATGTATAGATAGCTAATGGCACAACGACGGTCGTGTGTTTCTCTCAAAAATTGCGCCAAATGTCGCCAACCCTTGCGAATTTTGGAAATAAATTGCTAAATGTGACACAAAAAAGTGTTTCGAAAAATGACTTCCAGTTTAGTGATATTTTCATTCTTTGGCGGGAAATCAAAAAGTTCATAATGTGATGCATTAAGGTATTAAATTATATTTAATATCTTAATGTTAATTAAACTATACATTAAATTATATTTTTGTGCACTAATTCTCACTTATGCAAAAAATTATTTTGGAAGTCTTCTTGAAAAGTATATTACCTTTATAACTGTAAAATAAAAACAAAATGAAATTCAAAAGGTACGTTTTTAATGAGTCTTCAACCACAGTAGAACAATCCTTTATTTCAAAAGCAACAATAAAATAAATAAAATAAAAATAAACAGGAAGAGATATTAAGGTTGTCCAGCTTAAAATGGGAAAGTGCATGCGTTTAAAGTATACTGCATAGGAAAAGAAAAATCTCTTTAAATTTAAGCTTACTATACATTCAACAACAATTGCAAAAATCTTACTAAAAAACTTTCAATGTATTTGAAAAATTAGCAAATGGAAGTACGTAAGTTTTCATCAATATTGCATTGCAATAAAAAATTTATTTGCATAATTAAACAGATCCCCCCCCCCCCGCAAAAAATGAACGTATAAAATTATTTTCTGAGAAAAGAAATTACGAAAGTGCTGAATAGAATTTCGTATTTCTAGCATTTCAAGAAAAAGCCTACACAATAATAACAAGCAATAACTTAAAAGAGATTTTTTTTTCTCCCAAAATTTGAACAAAAAATGACACATAAAATGAAAATAAAAAGTAGAAGTGACACTCAACAGTTGATACTTTTCAACTTTTTTTTTTATCATTCACAGGTTTAAGATGAAACTTCGCGAATTTTTGTAAAATACAACTGTAAAAGTCGTTAATATTGGCTTACAACTAGATATACCTAAAATAAAGGAATGCAGTGGACGCTCGTTAATTCGCATTCCGTTAATTCGAACTAATCCAAAGGCCCCGAATAATTTGTATTGGAATTAATGATAAAAATATCGCATTAATTCGAAATACATTTTCATCCCTTCAGTTAATTCTAGTTAAAAATTTGACGAAAGAAAACTATTTTTCTTCGTTTAACGGTGAAAATATAAGTTGTATGTGTCAGAATCATTTGTTTATTTGCTATTGATTTTCTTATAAGACAAACGGGCTTTACTACAGATTCTAGGGAGGAAAGAAATTGAAATACTTACCTTAAATTGAGAAGCTGGCTGAAAAGTGTAGGCATAATGAACAAAACCAAACATCCATTTTACAATTTTTAATAGAAGTGTAATTCAAACAATTTTGAGTTAAAGTTTCCTGTCAGTTGCATACCTTCTGCTTCATTTTATGACTAAGCAGACTATATTGCGTTTCTTGGTTTTGCGGTTAAGGCAAAGCTACGCAGAAAATATCAGCCAAAAGGAGAATGCCTTAGGTGCATGACTTTTTAAAGAAATTGCTTTTTAATACATATAACTTTAGACAGCATGGTATAATATATTTTGTTGGGCTGCTATACATTCCTGGAGATTTTTCTGCTTCAGTGATGCACTTTGAAAGTTAACATCGTATAATTCGAACTTCCGATAATACGAACTTCTTTATGAGAACCTTTGAGTTCGAATTAATGATCGTCCACTGCATAAATGTTGGTCAACTTTCTACAGAATGGAGAAAATTATTATTCTAACTTTAATTATCCTAATAAAGTTTTATAGATGTTATTTTCAAAACCTGAGTGAGAGTAGGACATGAGGCGTATTTGCTCTATTTTCTTAATGAAAAAAGGAACTCCAGAATTGCAATAAGATTAGATCTTCAGAACATTTACTAACCAAATATTTCTTATGCTAGCTTAAAATAATTTATATTGACTATTTAAATAGTAAAGAAGGCACTTTTATCGTTATTGAACGGCGCTAAGGAATTCACTTTCTTTGTTTAAAAAAGGGAGCACAGTGTATACAAGGTGGTTTTTAACACAATCGATAAAATAAAATAAATCGTTAAATGAATGTTTTCAGAATAAGGGAAAAAAAGTGTGGCTGAAACACACTTAATAGTTCACTTTAAAATCTTGGAACTTAAAATGGCAGTTTTCACCATTGAAAAGCAATTGGTGATCATATCCCCAGAAGGAGAAGCCTTTTAAGGCAGGCCTGGATAACATTAAACACAATATGCAGATATAATTTGTAAGATATTTTTCTGACATATATTTTAACTGCATTTTCATATAAAAATCTTTACAGTTAAAATGTATATCCAATTTCAAGCTCATTACTAAAATAATAAATAAATAGCACATGATATCAAAGAAGAAAATGTATTTAACAATCCTTAAAATAAGCTCA
The DNA here is from genome assembly GCA_038373885.1 of Cheiracanthium punctorium. Taxonomy (NCBI): domain Eukaryota; kingdom Metazoa; phylum Arthropoda; class Arachnida; order Araneae; family Cheiracanthiidae; genus Cheiracanthium; species Cheiracanthium punctorium. The sequence goes on along the minus strand of JAWZYV010002307.1, from coordinate 244,995 downwards.
CTAAAACTCTACTTCAAGGTTTTGTTACAAACAGGTAACAAATTAGATTTGGGGATCTTCTCTCAGGCACTACCAGCAACTATCTTTCGAAAATCAACTTCAATTTCGAAAGATTTATTGCTTGCAATGCTTGACTCAAATAATAAATAAATAGCACACGGCAGGGGCGTAGCCAAGGAGGTGGTTAGGGGGGGTCATAACCCCACCCATGAGGAATTTTTGCCATACAAAATGTATATTCTTCACACCTTTATCACACACATGTATAAATATATGTGAGTTCCAGTAGTCGTAACCCCCCCCCCATGAAAAATTTCTGGCTACGCCCCTGGCACACGGTATCAAAGAAGAAAATGTCCACAACAATCCTTAAATACGTTCACGAAAGCTCTATTTCATGCTTTTACAAACAGGCAGCAGATTAAATTTGGAGATCTTTAGAATTTTCTCTGGCACTAGCAGCAGCTAATCTTTCGAAAATCAAATTCAACTTTTCGGCGTAATACTCGGGCTGTCGAGATGGTTTCTTTCCTCCGGATGATATGAGCCTGAAAATAGAAAGGTACTCCTCCCGATTGAACCTGGGCCCTTCCTCGACTATTTGGTCCAGGATTTCTTCAGGCGTCAACTTGAGGAGATCGATGAACTGGCGAGCCCTCTCCAACGAGACTTCCCGAGCCATCGTTATGTTTGTAAGGCAGCACTGGATGACAAGTATGTCGCGATCAATCCTGCTGACGACGGCCTCATTAATCTTGCCCAAGTTCGAGACGAAGAGTATCATCAGAGACGCCACGAGCTCGCCGAGGCCTTCGAAAACGTACTTGAATTCTTTAGGGGTGAGGACTAGCTGGAGTACCTCGTCTATTTGCATGAGGTCGCTGGTCAGGTTTTTAACGGCCACGTCGAGGTTTTGGGTGAAATTCTCGCAGACCTCGCAGCCGGTGGAAAATGTAAGGAGATAGTTAAAGCAACGAGCCCTAACTTCCAGGTGCAGCGTCAGTAAGCACATGTCAGCGAAATCTTCGTACTCTTTAATTACTTTCCTCAATCCGCTAACAGCACTGAAAGCGTTGCTTGATGGAGTTGCCGGTTGTACGTTCTGCTGACTCATTTGATTGAAATTCTTGATGAATTTCAGAAGTTCGACAGAAAACCATATAAGATTTTCTTGTAAGAGAGCGAGTTTGGACAGTTTCTTTTTATCGGTAATGATTTCCCACTTCTCGTCTTCAGAGAGCAGGTTTCTGATAAGTAACTCCGACTCTTCTTTGTTCCTCAGACGGATTTCTTCGGGCGATTCAATAACATCCACAACTGCATCGTCGTCCTCTAGATGTCTCCAATTTAAGAAAGACTTCATGAGGCGTCTAATGTCCCTATCCCTAGCCCATGACACGCTCAATATGTTTTGTTCTTCCTCGAACATCTGTTTAAAAGCTTTGAGATACATATCTTTGTATTCCAAAATAACGAAATACAGAAGACGGAGGAAATGAGTTGAATAATCCGGAAGGGAACTCATCAAATTCTTGATTTCTTTCAGGATGTTCTGCAAGATCAATGAACAGCTCAAAACTTCTTTCTCCGGACCAGATTTTGAACCCGAGCAATTGCCAATCGGAGTAGTATTCCACGCATCCAGGTTTGCATAGGCAGATTTTAATGTTCGATTTATGTCAGAATTGATATGATCTAAGAACAAATTGGCCGAATCATGCAAAAAAGCGTATAATGGGCAATGGTCGTCTCCACTTAGATTTAATGATTGCTCAATTTCCGCGACGAAAGACTTCAAGAGATTATAAACTACAATAATATTTTTCAGTGCAGGCCTACAGATTAATACGGGTTTTGCAGGTTGTTTAATTTCTTCAGCCATATCTGGATCAGTTACTGCTGGAAGTTTAGTTTCAGTAGAAAACTTTTTCATGTTAATGCCGTGAAATGAATTTGAAAATTTAAATAAAGGTAAACTCTTATCTTCAGATAAGTCATGCGAGCTGAAAAATACATTAATGCCACCGATAGCGTGAGAATTTTCAAATACAACTGAATCCTTAGGGAAAGACAAAGTATTCGATTCGAAATAAACAGAAAGGCACGTTTCAACTGCAACCTGAAGTTTCGAATAAACATCCTCTATTTGAAAATCGATGTCCGTCATTTCTAAAGACTGAACGATGTTTTCCAAAATGCCAAAGAAATTTTTGTAATTGCTCAAAATTTTCTGTAAAATGCATATCAAATTTTCCACCAAATCAATGAGAAAGATATGTTGCTTTTCAATGGATAAATCCAATGGAGACATATCAGCTGATCTTTCTATAACATCATTCATCAACTTCGAAACCTCATGAAACAGCGCCGTAAATTCCGTGTGGCAATTCTCTTTCAAGAACTCCAAAGTTTCCGGCAATCTCTTCATAGTCTTCACACTGTTCAATAAAACGGTAATGTATTCCTGATCTAAACTGACTTGATTCACCAATTCTTTAAACGAGAAATCACTTTGGCATATTTTAACGCTGAAAATATCCTCGTAAGTTGCTTCGTTCAGTGCCTCTCCGTAATGGTCAGCGAAGAAATCTGTCAAGTGTAAGTTTTTACGGAGATCTTCCAAAACCATGCTATACAACTTTTCCTGCAGATTATGCAATTCCAGTTTCAAGTCTTTAAGGGCTTCTGCGTTGCACAGATTCCCGTCTAGAAGTTTGATGGAAGCTACAATAACTTCAGTAGCATGCTCCAGCTTCTTATTGACAAGACTCTCCTTGACTTTTTTGGGAGCTGCACGCAAATCTTCGATTTCACTAAGAATTTTATGAGCGTACTGGTGCTCCAATGATTCCATCCACATTCTCCGAATATTATCTCTGTTGCATTCCAACATATCCATGCATCTCGTTATTCGGTCTTTCAGTTCCCGGCATCTAGTCCGAGATTCGGCCACCGTATGAATAATACTACTGCAGAGCTTGACCGAGTTAGATATATTTTCCCGGTTTTCCTTCACCATTTCACTTAGCCGGGAGTCGCGCGTTTCCAGATTATGCTGTAGGCGCGTTCTGGAATTTTCACGATCCTCATCGGTTTTATTAGTGGACAACTCGAGAATTAAGTTGGTAAAATAATTGCTCTTTTCTCCAGCCATTTTAGTTAGAAAATGTTCTTTATAAACAGTTACAACACACTTCAGTTTCTTCCTATATAGATCAGAAGAACTAAATTAATGCATGTTCAAAACGCAAAATAGAATTGACTAAAGCTACGAACTTTGCAGTCGCATGCAGCAAGCAGTTAAGAAAAACAAACCAAACATGCAGATCGAACTAAAAATATTAGTTAATTGTTTGGTTAGATCAAAAACTGGATAACAAAACATTATCGGGTATTTCAAGATGATTCACGAATCGTAACTTTTTTAAAATAATTAATCGGCATCGAAAAAGTTTCATGAATAATCTCTCTATTCTAAAAAAAAGTAAAGGCCGCTGGCGCTGTCAAAGCTTGTCAGCTTATCTCCTCCTAAATCGTGGGGATTTGAGTTTCGACTAAGGTGCCCACAGATTCGAAAAATTCCGAGGAACCTGCTAAGCTGAGTTAAATTTCGAAAATCGAAATATTTTAGAAGATATTAATAAAAAACTGAAAAAATAAACAGAATTGTTGCCAGATTTGGCATAAAATCATTCATTCCTTTGCAACAAAGCGTTTCCAAGTATCTAGAATCGCGTGAAATTTACAAACATGAGTTAGAATTACGCCTATTTTACGCCAAAATAAAAACTATCTTTCTTCTATATTAATAAAACAATGTGTAAACTGTTAGTTAGTTTGTTTGAATGTGTCTCGCGGTGATCGTAGACCTACCAAATTTTGTACGGAAATTTTCCATAACAGTTCCCGACACACCTTGAAGCGATTTTTTCAAAATTCGAATTATTTTAGGAGATATCGATAAAAAACGTATCGCAAAAGGCTAATTTTTGCTTTCCGCCATTTCGTAATTGTAACCCCACAGTGGAAAAAAAGCGACATTTAAGCTTATCTAGGTTGCCACATTCGGCAAGTTTATTAAATGATTCAGACTCTTGAAGTAAAAATAAAAGAATAACGATTTTTTTTTTTTTTTTTTTTTTTGTCTAGATTATTTGTAAGGCTGTTTTTAAATTAAAATATCGTGTGCATGGGAAATCAGAGCAGGAATGAAATGTTTTATACTCAAAAGAAACATATTTAGAAATTTTCCGAGACTAAAATGTGCAACTTTTTAATTTGGCTAAAAATTAAACGGTTTTGTGCGATTTTGAGGAGATGATTCTAATGCTTGACGCAATTTATCGTAATTTATCGTCTGCTGAATACAGCTGAGAATAAGGTTTTGAAATTTTCATTCAGATGGAATTGGGCATTTTTCTGTGCAGATTTTCTCCATCTATTAATGACTATGTCATTTTATCTCTCACCCCTTTTATTGAAAATTGTATGAAAAACGTGTCCCAAAAATGCGACATAAAAGTATGCCACATAATTTTACATATATTTAAATACCATTAGTTCACAGCAGCTTTAATCTATTGTTATAATATTTCGTAAGCTACAGAATATGCTTCACATGTATTTTTTACATATATTTAAATACTATTAGTTCACAACAGCTTTAATATATTGTTACAATATTTCGTAAGCTGTAGAATAGGCATCACCTGTTTTTTTTTCTATAAATAGGTTACAATAATATGAAATAAGTAACTCAAAATGTGTTACACAAAGTTGACAATTTTCAAATAGTAAGTTCGCTTTGACAACAAGATTTTAGAATGAGCGATTATTCGTTTTTCCAAAACAGAATAACTAATATCTTGAAAATGAAAAATAATTAAAATGCAGATTATTTTAAAGCCGGTTCTCGTCCAGCTGGATTATCCATTATAGCAGTTATAGTACACTTTGGATATTTGCTAGCGCGACGAGATGGTATAATTCGTTGTGCTAAGTAAGCCAATCTGCAAACGATTATATAAATGAAAATATGAATAACGGTTTTCCGGTAACCTTAAATGATGAGTAATTATAGGTTGTGAGCATGTGTAAATCGCCAAATAATGAAAAGTCGCCATTGGTGGCAAGCTATCCTATCGGTCCCGTAGCTTTCATTAACTTTACATGTACGCAAGTCGCCAAATAATGAAAAATCGCCATGGGTGGCAAATTTGCAAGGTGTCCAATAGGTTTTACATTATTAAAAATACAGCTGAAATAGATTTTCTGATTTTATTATGCTTTAGCTCCTAATTAATATAACTTTTGAATGGCAATACTAAAAATCATTGTGTTTCTGAGGAGTGCAAATAATTTTTCCAGTGATTATAAGCGGAGTCCACACTCCAGGTGGAGTATAGCTCAGGACCCGTATTCCCATAACAAAATATCTTCCGTGTTATGAGGGGGAGGGGGTCTACTGTAGTGTGAAGTTTAAATTTTTATGTATCAATGAACATGCAAGAACCATGAAATGTGTAGCTCAGTAACATTCTATCTGATCCAATCTTCGGGTTTTGTCTGTTGAAATTATGTCTTTTTTACGAATAAGCCTTATTAGGGGCCAGGGGCGTAGCCACGGGGGGGGGGTTAGGGGGTCATAACCCCCCCCCCCATGAGAAATTTTTTGCGATGCAAAATGTATATTATTCACTACATTATCACACACACGCATACATATATATGAGTTTTAGTAGTCGTAACCCCCCCATGAAAAATTTCTGGCTACGCCCCTGTTAGGGGCCGAATGCCTCATACGAAAAGCGAGCGTAGCGAGTCTGGGGGCCTTGGCCCCTAGTCACATATATTAAAACAGTGAAATGTCGTTATTTTATCGAGAGATTACCTGTTGAAATAAACAAGAGTAAATAATACGAGTATTGTCGCAGAAACGTTTAATGGGAAGCTTTCATTTTTTGATTAATAAAGACAAGAAACTGAAGTTCAACAGGGTGGCTTTAGATCAGGGAAATCGGGAACAAATCATTAACTTTTATCAATTTGGAAGAATTGGGAAACTGATTTTTAAAATATAATAATAAATCAGGGAACTCGTCCTTTTTGTCTATACAAAGCGACCATTTTATTGCCAAACAGGCAAATTATAGCCAGAAAGGGTGGGCACTATCGTTGTCTAGAACAGCGGTTCTCAAACGGCGGGAGCTCAGAGCGTTTGCATTTTTGCTTAGAATACTTATTCAGACTTTACCGATAACGTTAATTAGTAGGAAAGGCGATTAAATGTTCATATTTGAAGAATAAAACACTGTCTGTTGAGGAATGTGAGCGGGGAGGGCGGCGCCATCATAAGTTATACGTTCTGGCAATGTTAAAAAGTTGGGAACAGCTGTTCTAGGAAGAAGAATCTTGCAAAGCAGACATTCGTAGGAACCCTTTTGCAGAAAAAAAGGCATGCACATAGTATTTGGCAGTCTTTCATTTATTTATTTATTTTCGCCACCTCACTCGCCAATGTTCAAATAAATATTGTTCTTAAATTTATGAAATTGTGAATCAATATTTTACAAATATTTTTTTTTTTTCCCAATTTGTCGTGTAAATATGTTATGCTAGGCGATTCATACATGGAAGAATAATATACGTATATAATTTGTTATGAAAATTTGACAAAGACAGTCAAGAAAATCAGGAAACTTTTTTTCTAAACTTCTGTAGCCACCGTGTTCAAATTTCTGAAAAGGAACGTAACACATAGATGTTACAAAAGTAACAAAGAAAATTGTGAAACTCAGTACTTACAAGTATTTTTATCCCAATAATTAATTCTTTAGTAGTAATTGCTATTTTTTATGGTTAAAAGTTAAGCCAATGTAGATACAGAATTCAAAAGTTATCAAAATTAGACTAATGCGAAGGTTTGAGTAAAATTTCTCATGGCATGTTGTAATATAATTAATGCATATACTTTTCTGGTAACAAAACTATAAAAAGTAAGGACAACACTATAATGATAAACTAAAATTAAATAGTGCAAAAGATATTACATAAAAAATATTTTGTTAAAAGATTCTTTAATTCATGAATTTCATGATAAAAAAAAATACTGAACATTCAAGTTTTATACATGTATTCAGTGTTTATAGCATAAATAAGAAATATCTGTACGTAACACGATTTCTCTAATAAAATTTTAGAACACTTTTATGATGCCTGGGGAAGATTTTATGTTATTTAGGCTGCCAGAGGTTTGATATACTTCTGAACTGTCGTTTCATTTCCACAAGTTGTTTGTTCTAAACAGGGTCATTTGTGGGAAAATTGGAGTTCAGACTACATGCAAAGTAAATTCGTTTTCTATTTTTTCTGACATTAAATACGTAATCCAATAACTTCCCAGCTGGCTTAAGTGCGGTTAATAGCTATATTTCTAGATTATTCTCAGGAAAACAGTTGAAGAGATAGTTAATATTTATGCGTCTTAAAGTAAAACTATCAATGTTATTTTAATAACAATAATAGAATTTCATTAAACGTAGCAATATGACCTTTTTTTCCTACGATTCTTTACGGGTGTTTCTAAAATACATTCGATATTTTCTACTAAATTATGCATTATTTCTATAAAAGTTACAGTCTAATTAAATGCAATAATATTTATTTCGAACTAAATCAATAAATCAAAAGGAAAAAGAGGGTTATTTTGATAAAACATAAGAATTATATTCCCTGAATCATTGTTTTTAATAAAAATGCAAATAGGTAATTTGTGTATATATTAATACTCAATTATAATAATAAAAATATTCACCTTTCAGACAACTAATAATACATATGCATATCACAGTTTATAAAAACCGTAACCGCATTTCGTCAAAAAAGAAGATTCCATTTTTGTGTTTAAGCATAAACCCATGATTACTGAAATCAAACGAAAAAGTCAATAGGTAATTTTTTGGATTACATCGTTTAAAAAATTTCTTTAGTTAATTCTGTTTCGTTCAAGCGTATAAACGCTCGAAACAAATTAGCTGAGTCTAATTAAAAACAGAACAATTCTTTCGTGGTGAATTTGTTAGACAGCCAGTGAAATTCGACATATTCGTAATGAAAACTATGACGTTAGAATTCTGTCAATATAGTTACAATTTAAAACCAGTGAGTTTGGGAAAGGAACCAGTGTCTCGCATTCACGCAATTTACAAATATTAAAAAGAGAAAAATGACGTAAGCAGTAATGACGTCATATTTAACAGGAGGAAATTTTCGCACTATACCGCAGTGGAAAAGGGGTACCTCACGTAACTCTCATCTGTTTTTTGTTTTCTTCACCACTCTCTATCAAAAGGGGTTTCCATTCGGAATTTTTGTCAGCAGACCGTTTCCTAATCGCAAGTGGATTTGAAGTTATTTTGAAGTTGCAAGTTTATATATTGAAACTCAATGCGATTGTATAGCAACAAAACAATCATGGAGAAGAACAGCTCTACGAGTGAGGCAGCCAACACCAACCAACCAACCGTCCAAATTACTGGGACACTATATTTACGCCTAGTTTCGAGAATTTTATCTTGTGCCATCTGGATCTCGGAATCCGCACAAATAATTTTTTTTAATTAATATATGATTTTAATCGGTGCTAAATTCGATGACTAACGTCACCCGTTTATTTAGGAAAACTCGTTTTTTTTTTTTTTTTTTTAATTTAATACCAGTTTAAAGAGGAGACTATTTAACTCCTGCGTATAAATATGTAAACTATCTTCGTTGACTTGGTAAGGAGGCACGGAGTATGAATACAGTGCTGTTGGCTGTTGCATGCTTGTTGCGGCTTGTATTATTGTACAGCTGACTTTTCACTTAGTTGGGATATGGTTAGCTGTAGCTATAAATTTCATTTAGTTTGGATACTATGACACAAAGTAAATACTTACGTAAATTTTACTAGCCCTTTTGAATAGCGTGACGTAAAAGATAAATTAAATTATTGAGATAAATGCATTTGAATATATTATATAGACTCAGTGAAAGTTTGATACATTTGACAGTGTACTTCATAATTAAAACAATTGCTTGAATGTGTAAATCTTCTTTAGAAAATAAAATGAAAGTAACTGTAATGGAATTTAAAAACAAATCTTTAAAAGTCCCAGCAGGGTGTCACTCAAAATTTCATATCATTATTTTTAAGACCCATATTTAAAATTCATATAGCTATATAAAGTAAAATGCTGCGTCACAAATTTTTAACTCGTTAAGGGTTTTTGCATAAGATTTTGGTTACATTTGTGATTAAGAGAAGATGTGCTGGAAACAAGAAGACGAAGTTAGACTTTAAGGAGCTTTCCCTTTCCTTACAAAATTGGATAGCAACAGTCGTGCATACATATGGCGCAACACGTCACTGGGGAACTGCTGTTCGGTCACAGTGTAACTATCGAATAAGACAATATTCACAAAGTGTTAAGTTACAATGACGATGAAACAAAAACAAAAATATTAAACTCCATAAAAAAAAGGAATTAACCATTCTTTAGCATAAATGTACTCGTATAACAAAACATAAACTCCTTTTTTTTTCCTTTTTAAATCATATTCTTCCTTTTTTTACTCATTTGTTTCTAATGCAACTTCGAAAACTGCACAGTCGCAAAGTGTGTGTGTGTGGGGGGGGGGGGGGGAATAATTAAAATTTTGTGCTCAGTATCATAACCTAGTTCACATGCTATGTGGGGAAATAAAAGATGCAGTTTGTGATAACTACCAAGACCTGCAAAACTGGCTAATCGTCAGCGCGTGAAATGTTTTACTCGTTAACCGCTAGGAGCGCTGTAGGCCATTCGATTTTCAATATTTGTATATTTGAAATCTTAATTTGGAAAATCGAAGTCTAAGCAAACAACTACGGCAAGTAGTCTCTCCTATAGTCTAAATCAGTGGCTGGGAATAACCCCAAACCGTGATCCAGTTTTCTGAAATCCTACTACTATAAATGCGAGTCTGTGAAATTGTATGTTTGTTACTCCGTAACGGTAAAATGGCTCCACGGATTTGGATGAAATTTTGAATGGTGATAGCTTATATACCTTGAATTAACACAAAAGCAAACTCAAATATCGATATTGGAATTATTTCAGAAGATAAGGCCGTAGCCAGAAAAAAATCTCGGGTGGGAGGGATATGTAACGCTAAGATTTTTTCGCCTATAACTGATCTCCAGAGTGAAGGCAAAAGATAAAACTACTAATGCACTGACTAACATTTCGGGAGCGGGGGAAATAAAATCCCTATGATCCCCTCCCCCTTGCTAAAGCCTTGTTAGAAGACATTATTATTATTTTTTTTTTTTAATATAGAAATGAGCATTATGGCTGCCATGTTTGGCGAGCATAAAATTTATTTATGCTTTTCAAATGTTCGAAACAGGAACATCGGCGGATCCAGACGGGGGGGGGGGGGCACAGGGGCACGCCCCCCCCCCCAGACGAACTAAGCTTACACTGTAGGTGATTGACTTGTTTTGTATATTCAAGTGATTTTATGAGAAAATGCAACAACAAATAGTTTATGCCCCCCTCCAGAATTTTTTTCTGGATCCGACATTGAACAGGACTATAAATAGGTTTGACGCATGGATTATGATAAGCTTTCAATGTATAGCATTTTGTTTACAAAATAAATGGGTTTCAGATTTTGATTTTTTTTAGCTGCATTTTTTTTACAATTGTGTGAAAGGGGAGGGGAGGAGTGGGGGGGAATCGCGGAAGTAGCACTCCGTATCTAGTCGAGTCCTTGACTGATACAGAAAAGACGAAAAGAATGTTAATTCCATTTCTACCTCGACGCTTCTATAAAATCCGTTCTGTACTGGTCCAAGGCCGATACCAATTAATCACATTTTTTTATTATTCACCCCTTCCTCACCTTCACTCAACTGACTCTTTCTATCCCCCCCCCCCCCAACACACCAAATCATAGTAGAAAGGGCTCGACAACCCTTTACTCCGCCGTTCTCCCCTTGCCCTAAAATAGGGGGAAAGGAAGGAGGGTGAGGGTACCTAGTTACTTTTTATTGATTTCTTTTGGAAAACTTTTCCCTCTCATTAGTAAAAAGGGGGTGTGACGGTTACATGCCGTTTCGATACGGATTTTTTTTCCCTCTGAAAAGGCAAGATAAGGGATTTATCAAACTAACAATGCGTAGGAGTCGTTTGATGGATTTTTTTATATTTTTATTTATTTTATTGTTGTTTTTCAAGCTCCTTCGCTTTTGTTCTCCAGAGAGAACTTCTGAATTCGAACTGTGTTGCCAAAATAAATAAGTATAAAAATGATGGGAGACAGTCGTGTTTTTAGTCTCTCGTCGTTGTGCTTTCGTGTCAGTTTATATTTGTACAAGGAAAAAGAGCTAAAATGAAATGCAAATGTGAAGACTGATTGAAAATTAAGTTTGTAAAAAGATATTTAAGTTTCTTGCAACCCCTAGATTTTATTTTTTTATTTATTTATTTTTTTTTAATGAAAAAAAAAAATGTTATCCTTGTTACAAATGATGTAACTTATGACAATAGTAACAGCAGTAATAATAATACTATCAAGTAAATGAAATGAAAAAGAAAAAAAAAATTAAAATGTTTCTGTACAACCTGCAGTGAACAGCTAAAAGTGGTCAGCTTATGAAAGTTGCGAAAATTGAACAATAAATAAATAAAATATTTTTGCATAATAAGTATTACAATAAATAAATAAAATATTTTTGCATAATAAGTATTACTTTACCTAATTTCGAATTTCCAACTCCTCCAAATTAATATTTAGAATCTTATGGACTAGAAAGTATGTTACAGTAGACACTCGATTAACCAAGATGGTCGGGAAATGCCTTCTTCTCGGATAAGCGAATATCGGGGTTAACGGAATTTATACAAGGCGAAATTTTTGAAAAAAAAAATTGTAATATACATGGAAAAAAATGTATTATATTAAAAAAACTGACAGTCCATTTGTCTGGTGAAAATGTAATAAAAACTATGCAATTTTGCCCAAAATTGCTAAAAATACTGGTGTGCACTGTGTAACGCTGTTTACAGCAAGCAAGCTTCATCTGAAGCAGACTACATATGTAATAAATGAAATCTCATGTCACCTCAAAATCTAACACAATTGGTGTTTTTACACAATTGCAACTCATAAAATTAATTATTAAAATTTTTTTTCAATACCATTTCAGTATACTTTTTTTTTTTTTTTCGAATTATTTCTTTGTCAAGATCAATCTTTTCCTACAGTGTACTAAGCGTCCTAAGTGACTATCTTTTATTTTTTCATTTTTATTCTAGAATGTATTATTATACAGGTTGTCCCAACAAGATGGTAACGAGCTTCAATTCTTTATCTGTCAGAGATAAGTGGGCAATGTAATTTTTTTTTTTTTAATTTCAAAATAAGGTCAGAAATAAGACTCCGCTAAGAAAAAATTCCTCTCGCTCATTTACAAAAAGTTACACTTTTTAAATTTATACGACCCCGTAAAAAAATTCCCTATTAATAAAATATGTCCCATACCTTAATGAGGTGATGTACCAAATTTCAGCTTTTCATCTTACAACGTCTATGAGATATCTTTAAGAAAGATGATGGGGGCAATAGATGATTTTGAATGTAAACGATTATTTCTAGAGTGGAAAAACAGATTTCCTTTTGTAATTTCTGTACGACCTCTGATATGCAATCCTTCCACAAGATTTTTTTCCCTTCGAGAACCATTGAAAAGTTGTTTGAGTCAGCATTATATTTATCTTCATATCTCTGACACTTTTTAGGATATAATTCTAAAATTTTGTATGTCACCTCGTTAGTGTATGGAGCACATTTTACTAATTGGGGATTTTTTTGTACCGGTCGTATACAATTTTAAAAAAGAGTAACTTTTTGAAAATTAACGAGAGAAGATTTTTCGTACCATAATCGTTTCTCCGACCTTATTTTGGTCATTTTTTAAATGTACGTTGCTCGCTTATCTCTAATAGATAAAGAATTAAAGCCCGTTACCACCTTTTTGGGACACCCAGTATATTAAGATTTTTTTAAAATTATTATATGTATTATTTATATTTGCATATTTTTTATAAATCAGTTCTAATGTTCAACAAAATTATTTTTATAATGTTTAAAAATACTAAAATTTTACAACTACTCGGTATTTACCGAGTACTCGGTCAAAATTTGGCCGAATAACGAGTACTCGGTACATCTCTAGATGCGTCACCGCGATTCAATTTCTGATGAGTTACATAGAAGCAGTTTTCCTTCATCCCTTCACCCCACTATGACCGACTGGATAAGACAGTGAACGTGGTGGGTGGCGAAGTGTGAAGGTCCTGAGTTTTGACTTACCGTGCGGGAGTCGATCTAATGGTCTAGAATTTGGGGCGGTTTTCTCCAGACATGAATACGCGTTAGAACTTCAATTTCGAATTTTGTTAATCCATTGTTGAAATGCAGTTTTCAGAATAGTCTAACTTTCTCATACCCTGAGATATTTCTCAGCAGTTCAGTACTGCTGTCGCCTTTTGAAGGAATTTCATTTTCTCCATTGCATAAAACAGTCCTCCATTATTTTTTTTAATCGTGGGGCTTTACACTAATTTCCATGCATCATCAACATAATAAATTGGGACCGTCCCGGGTAAGCCGCAACCCGAATAATCCAATCCCGGTTAATCGAGAGTTATTTATTTAATAATTAATATTGAAACAGTGGAACTTGAAAATTTTTATTTATTATTGTTATAATCACTAGGGCGCTATTAAAACCAATCACGCTTTCTTCTTTTTTCTGTGGACATGAATAGTGCAGTGTCACTTTACATTAGTGCGTTGTGTTTTTTTTTTTTTTTTTGTTATTTTCTAAATATATACTTATATATACGAGAAGTAAATCGTTTTTGTTAGAAAATGCATCTTTATTTTTCCTTAATATTGATCGAAGCAATAAACCAGGGGTGACCAAAAATCTTGGTGCACCGCCACAAATTAAAGAAAAAAAAAATCTGTGACTTTGTTATCAGTTATAAATAAAACTATATATCATAAAAGAAAGTTAATTCTCTCCAAGAAAATATCACGAACACGTTTATAATCCAAATTTTAGGAAATGACTCGCTAGCTTTCCAAGTCCAAAAAATATAAAATATAATATACGTGCACATCAAATACATGTGTAACTTGTTTTCAATATATAAGAAAAAGATCCTAAAAATGTTAACAGCTTAAAACTATTTATAAGTGTTTTTTAATTTCAAAAAGTAAAAATAGAGAATGTTAAATATTAAAATGTTGTATTATTAACATGAATTTTCTTAAATGATAAAAATTGAGAACGTATTTATTTTTATACAATTTTAACAATTTATTTTTCCTCGTCAATTGTATTTTTTTTTAAACTTCAATTTTTGCAACTACCTATAGGTTCTTTAAAATGTGTTACTTTTTTAAATACAGTTTTTAAAACATCAGATTCTTTTTTACAACTTTTAACGTAATATTAACAGAAAAATTAAAATGCCTTTTTTTTCGGTTTTTAAATAAAAACATTTGAATTATTAAATTAATGCACGCTCAAAATATTAATACATTGAAATAGTTCAAGCGTATTTAAAAATTAAATATTTTCTTTAGGTAAAAACCCGTTCTTCTGAAGAAAAACGAAAAGAAAGAAAAGAAAAAAAAAAAGATGTTTTTCAGAGATCGTTATTTTATTTTTCCCCTCCAGATGGCAGGAGCTGTCGCTCTACGAAAAAGATAAAATGAGAGTTAACGGGGAGGAAGTATAAAAAAGAAAATGTATTTGTAGGGGAGAATTCGTCCATTCACACTAAAATCAAAGGAAGAGGAGGGCGTTGAAAAACAGCAGTGCACAGAAATAAATAGTGGCCAGCGTAGACCCTTATTATGGCAGGGGCATATGGCCCAGGCCCCCGATTTTGAGGTTCGTCCCTAAATTAATACAGTAAGGGGGGAATTTAGTTTAAGGATTTTCGTTTTTGTTTTTTAATGTAGCAAATGCCTAATTTTTATTTTTTTAGTTATGAATTTACAAGTTACAAAAATCAAAATATGTTTTTTTTTTCTTCTTTTTCTTAATTCTACCTCTTCATAGAAAAGCAGATTAACTATTTCTGCAAAAAGAAAAGGTATCTAGGATGGCTGTTGCATTTTATGTAATTACGCGATAAGTTGCCGGACCCACTGAAGTTTTTTAAGTGACTACCCAGCGAGAATGGGGCACCCATAAATAGAAGTTTCCCGATTATAATTATTGATAGTATGAAAAAGTCAGGCTTTTAGTTGTATTTTTCAAGTCTTCATTTTTAATAAAACTTATTTCATAATGTTGATATTTCTATGTTTATAATGTTCATGAACTTTCTCATTTATCTAATATTAGTATATTTCATGTTGGATACATTTAATCATGACAAATATTTATATGCGAGCACATAAAAAATACATATAGTTGTCAGACACAGTAACAACATGTAGCCCCCCCCCCCACTCAGACTTCTGCCCCGGGCGACTGTTTGTCATAATCGGGCCCCGGGCGAGCGAGCTTTTGTAAAAAACTGGGTAGAATAAAAAAAAATTGTAAGGTTATCGGAAGTTCGCAGCCACTTTTTAAGAACTCAGTTTAAGTAAAATTAATTAAATTAAACTAACTTTAACAAAATTTTGATATCGTTAACACTGATCATCCTGAAAAAAAAAGGAAAGTGAAAAGTTGTTTTCACAACAAAGGCGTAGCCAGAGGACCCCCCCCCCCCATTAGTTAAAATAAGCTTTATAGCAATTTTCGTATTAACAGAAATTTCGTTTATTTACTCATGACTTATCTCATATACCCCCCCCCCTTTTCACCTCCTGAAATATTTTCTGGGTAGGTCCCTGTATCACTTTCACGGCAATATTTCTGGCAGTCGCGGCACATAAGAAAAGAGAAAGGATTTAAATGTCATTGAAACTATGGGAACGAGCAAGCTAAACTTGTAACGGAAAAAACACTCAAAAAACTGGTGTTAAACGATAAAGTAAATAAAAAACTTTGTAAACAACACACATAAGATGTAACAGGTAAGTAGATACGTACGTTTCGACTAAAAAAAATGTTTTAGTCTTCCTCAGTCAAAGCCCTTCATCACTAAGAACAGAGAGAACCATGGGCGCCGGCAGCATTGGGCAAGGGGGCAATGCCCCCCCCCTAGATTTTAGTATGCAGTGTTTTCCCTTGCTTTTTTGCTCTTTCCAACATGGTAACCATACGTTGAAGTAGTCTTTGCCTCCCCCCCGGTAAATATTCTGCCGGCGCCCATGGAGGGAACTCAAGTCGAAACGTACGTATCTACTTATCTGTTACATCTTATGTCTGTTTTTTAGAAAGTTTTTTATTTACTTTAAGCTAAACTTGTGTTCAAGAGGGAGAAAATTAGGAATATACGCTTCTTGGGAGAAGTTTGTACACTCAATACAGAATTTAACGATTTTTGATTTTTTTTAAAATGATAAAAGCAACTACATTTAAGTGAAAATTTTACACAATTCTTTCAGAATCAATCTATTTTAGTTACTGGAACACGGGGATGTACTGCAGTGAGAACTAGGTATCAGTACAGTAAACGAACTTTTATGCTTATTCGCTCAGGGGTTTAGAAGTACTTTGTAAATTTTTCAGCCAATCACAAACTTCAGAAACATTTTTCCTCTCACCCTGCAAATTAAGAATGACTCATCAAAACTGCACTATACATTGTAAAATATTGAAAACCTACTATTATTTTGAAAATCTGTAGTAAATTTTCTCGAACATCGAATTTCAAAGAAAAATTTTCCGAAATGTGACACACACACATATATATGTAAATTAAATAAAATAAATTTTCTAGTTTGTATTAAATTATAATAATTAAATTGCGTAGGGCTGCACCCACACCCTCTCACAACCGTGATCTGGACTCAGGGGTCCACCCATGGAAATGAATAGAATAAGGATGAAAAATAGGGACAAAACATGAATTAATATATAGTACTTAAGTGTTTAAATATAAAAGTGCTTCAGATTTAATATATATATATATATATATATATTATTTTAATTTTTTTAGCGTGTTTTATTTATTTTCCGATACCTCCCTGGTTCTTTTACGTTCACTTTATTGAAACAGTAGAAAACAAAAAGGTTAAAAATTCCGATTACTGCACAGCCCTCTGAAATTAACTTTTCAGAAAACCGAAAGTGAATCCGACACTTATACAACCCACGAACAACGTACATGACAAACAAAACACACAGAAACGTGCCTCTCATCAAAACCACCGCAAAGCAAACCACTAGACCTCCCGTTACATACAGAGAGCATAAAACATCTATTGAATTGAATTCCTTTAAAACTCTTAGCGATAGAACAAACTCCCTAAAAGAGCATTACTACTACGTAACTATAAAGCGCAGAAAGTCAACACAGGGATGCAACTAAGCTGGAAAAATTTCACAAATACTCTCTCTTCAGAGCTTTCCCCAAATCTTTTAAATAGCCGTTAATTCTCGACTTCCAGAAATTTCCGAGAATTAAGGAAACACACACAGAGAGAGAGCGAATCGCAAGTGCAGGGGCTGGGGAGGGGAGGGCGTCGTACGTATAAATCCGTTAAAAGGGCGCATTCGGAAAGTTAACATTTAAGAAAACGTGGATTCTCAAACGGTGCTGTTTCGAGGACAAACTTCGGGAGAATTCCGCAGTGAAATCCATGGCGCTTGTTTGTGAGGATTTGGAGGGGGGCTAAGCAGAATAGAAGGAATGCTATATTATAAGCATTGTTTACTGTTGATGAAACGTAGATAAGAGGTAGGATTAATTGGTACAAAGACTGTCCATCTAAGAAGTCATGCAATTTCTGGACAGATTATCCTATGACTCTAAGCAGAGCCTGGCCATACTTAGATGGGGCCCAGGGACACTAAGTGACGTCGGGGGCCTCCCCTTTACTATCCATAGAATTTTAACCCATTTGTGTTTCCGCGACATTAAGATTTCCATTGAATTTTAAAATTACGTACATACTTATATTTGAGCAAGATAATACTGGGTGATTCAAAATAGATGTTAAGGCAATTATTTTTTAAACCGTAAGTGATCTAAACATACTTCCAATTAAAAAAGTTCCTCAAATTAAGAGTAGCTTTCAGATATGGCATTTTTTTTTTACTGGGGGTTGTATACATATTAAAATACGAAATTTAATTTTTATACGGCACCTCCTTTCCTACCCTTTATATTTAGAAGAATGTTGCACTTTGCCTAAGAAAATTAATAAAACAAATCCCGTGTCTCTACGTGGAATAGTTTCCGAGATATATCAATTTGAAAATTTTGGCATTTTTCGCCAAGCAATAAGGGGATGTCTTAAAGTGAGGAAAATCTGAGCACTTTTCAACTGACTAAAAACTTATTTTTGGCACCAAACTTGGCAATATTTCTTCAAACCTTTTCCCTAATATTTGACGTATTTTGGACATGCCCAAAACAATGACCATCCACGTTTGTGTTAAAGTTGGGTGCAGATTCTAATGTATTGTCTTTTTGGTCACCCTGTAAATAAACTACAAAATGTATTTAGTCGTAAATATACGCAAATATATTTAGTCGATCGCTCTCAAAAAGGTTTGGTACTTCGTCAAATCATATTTACCACGCAAAAAATATGACTCCAAGTTGATCTAGTGATGAACAATTATGTAATAGATATTACTGGGAAATTCCTCTTTTATTTATTAATTCAGTATATATGAATTTCTAATCTAGACCATCGGGATGTGTTTGGAGCCCCAGGCTATTGTCCCTCTTGCTAGTGGGTTAGTGGCGTAGCCAGAAATTTTTCATGAGGGGGGGGTTAAGAGTACTGCAACTCACATATATGTATACGTATGTGTGATAAGGGAGTGAAGAATATACATTTTGTAAGGCAAAAGATTTGTCATAGGGGGTTATGACCCCCCTCTATCCCCCCTCTGGCTACGCCACTGCCGGGGGATAATCGTGCTCTGACTCGTAGAAACTAATAATAATAATGTCTTTTCATAAGCTGTACTACGCAGATTTGTTCAAGAGTTGGGGTGTTTATCAGAATAGAGAGAATGCAATGAATCAGTGGTTCTCAACATGGAGCACGCCAACCCCTGGGGAATGGCAATGGGTCGCTAGGAGGTTCGTGGAAATAAGATGTGGGATAGTGGATATGTACAACAAATTTAAATAAACAAGAGCCCACAGGAGTACAAATTTTGCACGTCCAAATCGTTGAATGCCTCCTTGAATGAGTTGTTTGAAGGGTAAGAATGCAAAGTACATTTTGTGCAAAAGCAGTATTAATTTCTTTTTCGGTGTTTAACGTCACTAAACGGGTTTTAAAACTGTTCAAAAGAGATGTGATGACTGTGGGCTGCCCCCCCCCCTAAAGTAACATCCTTAAAGGTTTAAACAGCAAAGTTATAAGGATTTTTTGTTTAAGTCAATGAGATTTTAAAATCTCTGCATTACACTTTCAAAATGCAAAACAAAAAGGGGGGGGGGGAAATTATCTCATGGATTTTTTTTTTTTTTTTTTTTTTAACAGAAGCGGGCAGCTTACGTCACCGACTGTCGTTTAGTGTTATTTGTTCCCTTTTTCTTCAAAATATAGATCCTCATCAGGCGGTGTAAGAAGGTCTCAGCAATAGCACCCTTTCTACACTGAAAATGTTTTGTTTAATTCAACAACATTGTTCAGAGCTAACAGCAAAATCAGTAGGGCGAAAATTTTTGTTGAATCGAACATGCTATTGAATAAACGAAATTTTTGTAGATTCAACGAAATTATTTTGTTGAAATAGCGCCGCCTAAAATTTTGTTCAATTCAACAAAATTGTCTTCATTCCTTTTTCTACTGCTCTCAGGAAAACACAATACTGGCTAACACGTCAGTTTACAAGCAACAGTATTGCGTACTGACTTGGAGGACTATGTGCTTATTTTTCGCTCGTTCCGAATGAAAAATTTTATCCTTTATCAGCTGTTAAAAGATTCCTCCAATTACAAGAGTAGTAGACTGAGAACCCGAATTTTTTTATCTAGTAGATGAAGGGTGAAAATTTTTCATCGGAAACACGCGAACTAACGATAAGTGCATTTTTGTATGCGTAATTTTACAACATTTATAATTATTTCATCTTTTAAGCACCAGTTAATGGCAACTGGTTTTTTTTTTTTTTTTTTTTTTTTTTACAGTATGGAATATTTGTAGTCACTGTTCAGTTATACCCATAGTTGACGAGATATTCAGGCTACGACGGCACCGACATTTTGGTCGCATCCCCTGCATTGGAAGAGTCATGTGACCATTTTATAGTTTGGTTATGTTTTACAAAGGTGGCCACACGCACACCCTTGGTCACATGACTTGTCGAGTGGGGTGTCAGACTGAAATGCCAGCACACTGAATAGTATCCTTTAGAATTATAAATTAACCAAATTAAAATAAAATTATAATTTTAATAAAAAAAAGTCTTACTATTGTTAATTATAATATTTTGCAATATTTTTTTATCAGGATAATTTTTTTAAGTCTCTTTTCAGAGAAAGTATTAATTATAACATCGTTATAACATTTTTCTATATTTTTTAAGATTAAGAAAATTTTAATTATAACATAATTATAACGTTTTTCTATCTTTTTTTAAGATTCGGAATATTTTTTTTTAATCCTTTTCTTAAATCTCCAGAGAACATAACTTAAGTGCCACTTCTTGTGAAATTTAATCAACAAGTAAAAAACGAAAACTTGATTTGCTACGAGCAACTTGATACTTTCCTGTACCTTTTAATTCATTAAATACGCCATTAAAAAATAAAAAAATAAAATCTATGTCATAACTGTAAGCCAGCGTCACCTATCGGCAGACATCTGCAACTACAAATCATGAGCGCGTACATGTTCTTTTTTTTTTTTTTCAGTTAACAAAGTTAAATTCGGGTTGTACAAAGAGAATGTGGAGGGGGAGGGAGAACCGATAAGAAATTGCAAGGAAGAATAAAATTTTCTGAAAAGATTAAAGGGAGAGGGGGAGAATTTGTCTCTCTAGAGAGATGAAAAATCAATATTTCCTGAGAACAGGGAGGAAAAAGAGGAGCGGGATGCAGGAGATGCATGCTGCAGACGGTCACTGATCTTGAGATAAAAACCGTCTGGAGGAGAAGAAAAAGAATTTTTTCCGGTGCTCGCAGCCGAAAATCCCCGCAAAATTTGAGGAGGCAAAGGGGGAATTATGAGTGCAGGCGCACGATTCGGCTGATGAAGAATGTACAGACGGGCTCAGCCCGAACCTTAGCCGGGCTCGGGCTCTATAAAGGGTTCATTCACGATTGTGTTCGGGCTCGTGAGAAATTTCTCCTTTATTGAACGCACTCCTTGTAAGGAGATTTTAAAAAGTGATTCATGGGAGAAATAAACTAATCTGTTTGCCAGGAGAGAGCAGCTCACGTCACTGAATGTGTCGTTTAGAGCTACGCACGTCCTTCCCGGAGTTTCCCGATACAGTTTTGATCCTCATCAGAAGGTGGGGGAGTTCTGAATATTGGCATCCCTTGGAAACTGCTCGCAACCGCCGAGAGGACTTTTGGAACCACGGATGTAACGTGCACGTACACCGTGGTCTTAAGTGGTACGCCGATATCGAACCCGCAACCTTCCGGTACGAGTCTAATGCCTTAACCACTGAGCTACGATTCTAGGAAAAATTCTGGGAAAGGCGCAAGGAAAGAAATAGAACGCACAACTACCCGTTTTATCTATATCTGCTGAAAACAATCCCTGCAGCAGTTTTCACGTTTATTTTCAAGAGAGGTAAGGGAAGGGAGAATATAAAAAAGGGGCACTTTCTCTTGAGAAAAAGGGCATTTTTCCCGACATTGCTAGATTTTTTTTTCAGTGCAGCTGGTGTGGTTTTAAAAGACCACTTACCTTACATTCTAAAAACTAGGTATTTTTCTCCGCAGTGCGTATTATACATTAACCATAGAACTGTAGAGCATGCAACTTACTACTAAGTATAGCATATAATATCAAACGTGGAGGTTACCCCAGTTACAAGTTTTTCATATTTTAAAAAAAAAAGTTATATTTTTAAAACATTACGATTTGATGCGTAAATGCTTGAAAAAGAGGCAAGGCTTGTTTATTCTTTAAGGGCAGGGCGCGTCAGCACTTAAAAAAAAAAAAAAAAAAAAAAAATTCCATCCATCATATTGTAATATATAACACTGATTACACAATTTACTGCAAAATTAAGTAAGTCTTGATGATACTTCCTACAGTTTCTATACAATTAGCAGCCTTGGTAAACCTGCTTATAACAAGTTTTTTGCTTTTGAGTACATTTCCATTTAACTCTAAATGAACGTAAAATCCCGTGGAGTGGTTGGTATTTTCTAAAAATTCAAATAGAAATGGAAATATGGTATTACGACCAATCAGTGGCGCACACAAGGGGGGGGGGGGTCCAGGGGGTCTGGACCCCCCCCCCATCGGCTTTGATTTTTTTTTTCGATTGATTATTACCCTATATCTATAGTAAATAAAATGATTCCGAAAAAAGGTAGCAATAGTTTCAGTTCTAATAAATAAAAAAAGAAATTTTTTTCTCATTTTCAACTTTTCAAAAACGAACTGAAAGCGAACATAAAACACCATCTTGTTCTCAAAACTGTACTACTATTATTTTGCTTCCTATTGTATTGTGTAGTGTATTCTTAGGGAACTGGATGGGACGAGTTTTGATGAATTCCATCTAATGAAAACGAGTTCTTTGATCACTGATTTTTGTCGATCTGGAACATCCCTAAAAGTTGGACCCCCCCCCCCCCCCCAAACTGTAAAAGTTGGACCCCCCCAGCGAAAAATCCTGTGTGCCGCCTGCGACCAATTATCTATGGAGGAATCGCCCTCCTTGGGGGACTTTCTAGGGGGTCCTAACCCGAACTTAAGCGACGTTCAGGAGAAAACCGCGAAAAAAATTCGGACAGCGAGGTCGGCGGACACGGCATCTTCCGTCTCCCAGGTGAGAGCGCAAATGCGCTCGACCATTGGTGGGGCTCTAAAAATTCAAAGTCTCTTTCTAATGCACATGCAAGTACAGTAGAACGCCTCGGTCGCTCCACCATTACACTTGATCCGACCATGTTCGAGCCGATTTTTTTTTCTAAGAAATTTTTTACTATATATTATCTTCAATTTTTATATTACATACATATGAGCCCCTTAAAAACCTGAGGTGTAAAAAAAAAAATTTTCAAATTTTGAGATTTCTAAGTTTTTATTAGGGTTATCGTAGAAAATTCAACAATACGCGGCAACTAGTACTGCAACTTACGGTTGCTAATGGAGTTACAACTTAAACTGTTTGTGCTCTTAATAGAACGGTCTTTGTTGAACACTTCTGTGACTCTAACCAAAAAAAAAATAAAAAAAAAAGGAGTTACACCACTTGGGCTTTAATGGGCCCAGTAAATGCATACAATATTGCTGTTTTCCGATAACAGCTTTTGTGCAGCTTATGGCAATGTTTTTACTGTATTGAACAATACATGTAGTAATTTTTGCGTTGATAGATAGTTTAGTTTACTGTAAATCCATTAGTTTTTTTGGATTTTCTTATAATCCGACCTTTTTTTGCCCGTTCTGACTATATCCTCTCCTGCTGTACACACGAAACCCAACCAACAATAAACACAGCATTCGTCTAAAACCTACTCCAAGTGGAAACCTTACAAAACAGGGAAGAGAAACGGAACGAAATCACGTGGCTCATTTCCCTTCGCGAGAAACACACTACTTAACAATAATCGAACATTCTAAAAATAAAATTCCGAAATGAAAAAAAATAAAAAAAGCATTCCCGAAATACATAAGACTTAGAACTATAAACTAAAGTTTTAAAATACATTAACCGATAGCACTATCATTTAATACACTTATCAACTTGCACACGATAAGGCTAGGAGAAAGAAGTTGAGGGAAAAAAAAAACAACTAAAAACTCTTCACCCACCTACCAACCATGCTTCCATGCAGATTGTTTATTTCCAAGAAACAAGCAGCACAATGTATCATGAACTTGGAGAGGTGAACGTCACGAACTGCTTTGCTTATCATTTCTTGATAGATAAGTTTTTTTTTTGTTTTTTTTTCCTTTTAAAAATTTTGCATACAATGTATAACAAAACTCCTGCTGCCTAGTGCCTTCTACGCAGGAGAAAAATTTGCACAGAGAGGGCGGAATTTCTCACCACATGCAAGGTGTTGTTACAGTAACCGCATATAAAGATAACAGTTAATCTTGGAAACAAAATGATCGCAGTAAGATAATTGTTTATCAGACAAAGATTTCCACATATTTGAAAATATAGAATTTTTGTTGTTTGTTTCTTTGCCCGTGAAATAAAAAGCAAATTCCAAACGAACAGGCGCGTGGGTAAATTCTATATGTAGCATGGCTCAACATTCGGTTTCAGGATTATATTTTTTCTTCAGTTCTGAAGTTTTCCGGGAAAACTGACAGTGGGCCAGAGGTGCAGTGGTGGTGGGACAGCGTCCCCCTACTTTCTTATTTCAGTTTATGCATCCCCCCCTCCGTTTTTCATTTTCAAGGGGAACGCTCAAACATTTTTTGTAATGAGTTAAAATTATCATTTTGTAATCCTGTGTCAGAAAGGCAACAAAAAGGAACTTTTTGAACTATGTAAGAAGCTTTTATATTTATTTACATTGTAGGGGCACCACTAGAAATAGAACACAGATACACCATCTTCTCAAAAGCACTCTTGATCAACAAATGTCTTGAAACAAATGTCTTCAACAAATGTCTCAAATTGTCAAAAAAGTGAGGGGGGGGGGGAAACTCGGTAGCCAAAGTGTGCAGTAACAAAAAAAAAAACTGGGGAGGGGAGGGGGGGGCAGCAAAAAAAAATGAAAAGTTGTGGCATTAGGATTGTTGAAAATTGTTAGGTAGAAAAAATATGTTTTTCTGAAGGCAATCTTGATCAAAATTACATTGTTGTTGGAACGAACGGAACTTAATTAATTACACAAAAGAAATATTAATAAATTGAGTAATTAAGATGAAGAATTTAGTTAATCTATTGTTTTTAACAGTAATTGCATTTAACTAATTACAAACACGAATATTTAAGTTAAATTCCCCAGAAATGAGCTTCCCACACTTTTATTTTCTTAAGACTACACCACTGCAGTAGACGTACTACTATTGTTTATCTCCAGAGCTGATTTGATTACAAAAAGTTACAAAGATATTATCCTGTAGTCAAATAGAGTAACAAGAACACTTAAGCCATGGAAGTTCTAGCGGTACCTTGAATTTTTGTTACCGTTCAGGATACTGTTATTTTTGTTCTTGATAAAATATTTAAGAATGCTAGGTTAATATATAACAACAGAAAAAAAATAAAGTTAACAGATATGCAATTAACGTATAAATTATGATAGTTAGTATCACAGTAGTTAACTGTTAAGTATAGGTGGGTGTTTTGGAAGAAATGTTGGGTTTTTTTTTTTTTTTGTGTGTGTGTGTGTGTGTGTGTGTGTGTGTGTGTGTAAATAATTTATGCAAACAATAATTTTGATAACACATTAGTCTCTGCAAGACAAAATTTGCCCAGCTAGCTAAACAGAGAATATACAATTTAAATCGGTTATAGCGACCAAATTTATAGCCGCAATTCTCTTATAACGTCAAAATATTCTGCACTATTCAAATACTCGCTGATAGCGTCACTTGTTTATAGCGTCAAAACTAATCTGGTCTCTGCAATACCGTTACAATCGAAATCAACTGTACTTCAAACTGCCAGTTTTATAGATGAAACAATATTACAAAGATTAAGGATTGCTACTGTACTCTAGTTACAAATATTAAGTACGGAGTATTTCCAAGATTGAAAAAGTACCCACAGAAAAATCTACAACATTCTCTTCCCCTTTCTTAGTTTTTGCTAAAAATGATTTATTTATCTACAAGTTGCACATCACACAGTTTTAGCAGAGCAATTTTATATTTTCATGTGAAGAACGTATCATACATACACTGTAAGCAAAAAAAAAAATTAATTTTAACGACATTATTTATACTACCCAGTGATCTCCCCAAAAAATTGTAAGCCTGATGGACATTACAAATGAACCAAATATTAACATCATCCAATTTTTATACGTTTTTAAATAAATATTATCTATTTACATTTAAATGAGGTGAATTCTCTGGAAGCATCTAACTGTAAAGATTCGAAAAATTAGAATTTAGCTTGTTCTTGGCGTTGTTCCGTATTAATCAATAACTGAAGTTTTGCCAACCACAGGTTCGATACTTTTTGAATACACTTCGTATTTTAAGTTTTTTCTACCATTTGACTGATGGAAATAATCATATGTTATCCTAAGAAAGTGATGTATAAAAATAATCCGTATCTTTAATTTTTGAAAATTATTACAATATCGACTCAGCATGATTTTGCATTATTTCCTCTTTTATTATTCTTCATATGGGCAAAACCTATTTAACAATAAATGTTGCAGCCAGTTATCTAAAAAAGTTATTATAGCTTTATCAGATATTTTTAATTTCTAAAATTAGCTGTTAGAAATCCGAAATAAAAATTACCATAATTCCTTATGAAATTAAATTACTTTAATCGCTGTGTTTATTTCAGAAATAAATGGTATTCGTTTATTACAGCAACTGAGAGAGATTAAGCCTTCTTAAAATTAAAAGTAGCTTAATTTAAATTATCTTAAAACACGTTTATCATAAATTATTTTTCTACTTTCAAGTTTGAACGTATTACGTACGTCGTTTTCAAAGGACGAATCATTACTTTCCACTTTTAATTTTGAACCCAAGTTAAACCTCCATGAACAGAGGGTTACTCTCCAAAACAGCAATTCGTCTCCTTTTACACAATTAGCTGAACTTGATGAGCACAACAGAAACATGCTTTTTTTTTTTTTTTTTTGGCCTTGTCTCAAAACGCAAAGAAATTTGCTCATCTTTCAAAATTGAAAAATAAACAATGCGCGTAACAATTTTTTCAAAATTCAATTAATTGATTAATCCTTTTTTTCTTATTTCTTTGTTGGTCAGTCCATGCGAAATGAAACAAGATAGCCTTTATTTATTTATCAAATTTATTAGTAAATGAATGTATTTAACTGTACTTCCTGAAAATATCTCTCTTTTCTGTGCGCCTTTCTGTTTTTTTTTTTTTTTTTTTTTTTGTTATTGTTGTTGTTTTGCGCTTTTCCAAGATGAAAAAAAAAATGTAACCCAATTTTCGAAATTTAAAGAAGAAAAAAAAGGTAACTCAATTTTCAAAATTTTTATAAAGAGAATCATATAGACTCTGGTAGTAGGTTAATGACTGTGATAGTACTCCATATTTTAAAAATGTGACTTCGGTTCATCAAGAAATTTAAAAAAAAAATGTTAAACATAATTAAATGAGCTTTTTAAAAATAGTGTTTCATCCAAAAATGTGAAAATCTTGAAAATTTGAAAGTATCGGCATAAGTATTTTCAGAACTATTTATAATACAATTTTTCATTTTTATTTTATTTTTTTAATTTCACATAGATTTGAACATAATGAATAAAACAGACTAAAAATTTGAAGTTTCATTGACTAGAAAATATATATAATATGGCTGTAAATACGACAAACTTAGAATTACCATTATGTATAAATCATTTTAAATTAATGTTGGTTAGCTTAAATAAATCTCGATTAATACTTTTTTGTTTTTGTTCAACATATTAGTCGAATATAAATTACAATTTTTTCAGTGCATATTTCATTCAGTTATTGAACGTCGACAAATCATTTAAGAGATTTTTCCAAGACTTCAGAAAATTTAAAAAAAGAAAAAGCAGAAGAAGAAGAAAAGAAAGAGAGAAAAAAAAAAGAGTTAGTTGCTATAGTTAAAATGGAAATATAAATACTTCGCAAAACAACTAAATTATTTGTATTAGGCTTGAATTTGTTTTTGAAAATTGACTTGGTCATTTCAAAACCACGTAAATCATAATTTTACCAAACACAGTTTTTTAATTATTTTTTAGCATAAATGTTCATAAAATAAAAGTATGGCATACTTCAAGCTTAAACACCAAAACAAATATTCGAAAATACACGTATTTCTGTAGTGTATGGCTATTACTGATGCCTAACAAATTGTAGCTTGAAGGGTTTTTTTTTTTTTTTTTTTTTAAGCAGATTTAATCGTATATTGAAACTTTCCAACTTAATAGATTGTTCGAAAAAAAAAATTTTACAGCAAAACATTCATCAAAAACAATTAATTAACACAAATGAATGCACAGACAAAATATTAGTTAAAAGAAAATCATAAATAGTAAATCACACGTGCAATATAAAAGCGTAAATAAATAAGAAGAAACAGTCAACAACCATTTACCTTGAAATTCAATTACGTCACTATTATAGAAACTCATTAACGAAAGAATGCTTACGTAATGTAGGGTATTAGGCCTGAAAAGACGCTAGAAAGTTATAAACAAAACAAACAAAACCAAAAACAGAACAGCGGCCAAAAAAAAAAGCACTGGAGGTAAAAAAAATGGTATCGTGTCTGAAGCTGCAAAAAAATCGATAGCTTATTTCAAGGCACAAAAAAAGAGATAAGGGAGAGTGCAGACGGTCACTGATCTCCAGATAAGAGAGATGAAATCGTCTGCCGCAGGAGGGGGAGGGGGGGCATCTGAATTTCAGGAGTGCTTGCGTAATCCGGTAAATTTTCAGGAGAGGAGAGGAGAGGAGAGGGTGGCAGCGAATGTTGCGCGGTCGCTGACCCGCGAATTTTGTTAGGATTTTCCCGGGTTTTAACCCTTTAACGCGCGGTGAGGACACCAAACCTCGCCGTTAAACGCCAAACCGCTCAGTTAAAAACAGGAAAAGGGACCGGGGCTACTAACTGATTGCGAACGGACTGATCATGGGTTTTTTTCCCATTATATAGTGAGGGTTGAGTGTATCCGGAATCATCAGGATTGCAACGTTATAACCGGATTATCGCGATACCGAGCATTGTTATATTAAAGTTCAACTTTTTTGCTCTTACTTTTTTTACTTTATTACTTTATATTTGATTATTATTATTATTAATAATAATAGTTTTACAGGAAAAGTTTAGATGAGAACTGCATATTTCCATCCAAAGCAATCGAATACCAGTAGAACGATACAAAAACTCGAATACAACATTGCAATTATGTTGATTACGGTAAACAAACATTGCGTACGCACAGTAATTTTGACATACTATTGAACTTCAATATAACGATGCTCGGTGTCGCGATAATCCGGTTATAACGTTGCAATTCTGATGATCCAGTAGCGAACAATATTGTTTCTCTTCTTTGTTTGCTTGTTTCTTTTTTTTTTTTTTTTTTTTCCCAAGGAACAGATTTCAGAAAAACTACAAATTTCTCTCCAAAACCAGTCGTCTCGTGCATAACGAGGTTGCTTGGGAAAGTGCTTTATAACACCACATGTTTGGTATTCATCTTTCTTGGTTTTTTTTCTGATTTCCCTTCCCCCCCCCCCAATGAGCGGGCACTTGCTCATCAAGCACTCGCGCCGCTACTAAGACCACTCTATTATGCGGGCACCGGGCACCTAGTAGGCGGCCAGCATTACACCTATATAAAAGCAAGACGCAAGCCAGGAATCAAACCGGACTCAAGGAGTGATAGAATGGTATATTAGCCACTACACCACCTGGACCCGCTCTTTCTTGTTTTTATTTTCTGGTTTTGGATTTTGTACCAAAACCTTTCTCCTTCCTCTGCCACCCCTCCCCCCCCCCATTAAAAAAAACGGACAATTTGAAAGTTTTTCTAATCTTACACTAGAATCAATCAATTAGTTTTTTCAAGATTTGTAATGTTTAAATAAGTAATTTTAAAATATCTGCATATGGGGGGGGGAGAGAAAATTCTGCACATTCGATAGGAGAAAGAAGCAAATGGAAATTTTGTCAGTTAAAAAAAACTATTATAATAAATCATAAACTTAAAACGTTTAATGTAATTTATCTTTTTGTTGTTGTTGTTGTTGTTGTTGTTGTTGTTTTCCTCCCAAGGTTTTGAGTAGAAATTTGCTGTTTTCCAGCAGAATTTTCCGGAAAAAAGAAAGTCTTTAAAAAATCTGTTAATTTGAGGGATTTTTTCCATATTCCATCCCGACTAGAAGCAATGATATAATTTTGTTTCAGCTTTTCTTAATTTTTTTTTTTTCAAAGCGTGTTTTGTTATCTGAAAATATCCGCATGGGGTTAAAAAAACTAATATTATGTCGACATTAAGAAAAAAATATAAGTGGGATGAAAATTTGTCATTTCAGAAACAATAATAACTATCATAATCATGACTTGAAACATTCCACTCCAAATGAGAAAAACCGATCGTCAGGGCGTCATCAGCGTTATTAGCATTACGGTTCGTAATTAGCGGGGCTAAATTTCGGGACGCATTTAACAACCTCGCAATCGATGTGACAATTAGATGAATAGCCGGCATTCTCCGACTCTCCATTAAGGACGCACTCGAACCAAGGTGGAAAGAAAAAAAAAAAAAAGTAACGAAGTTTCAGAAGGCAGATGAGCACAGAGAACAATAATCGAAGCTGAAGAAATATCGACGCTCGCGGGGCCCCCTGGGAAAAAAGGAGTTGAGATGCCGATATCCTTCTGCGAGAAAGTTATCAAGGTCAACAGGTTTGCGGACGCGCAATGAAATTAAAAAGTAATTGCTTATAAGCTGCGATCGCTCAATTACCGACCCGATTCTGCATATTTTTCACTGAGAATTGCATAGCGGGCGCCCATAGGTGTGTGAGGGGAGTGGGGGGGGGGGGGGAGAACGATTTTGGAGTCGGTTAGAAAGGCGCAAAAAGAAAACAAAACGGGATCAAGGGATCGAACAATTAATGATCATTGGGACTATTCATTGGGCGACCTCTGCTAGAGCGAACTCTAATTTTTTTCATCTTTTTTAATCCAGGAAAGCTTGGTTCGATTTCGAAGTGACACAGAAAAGGATTTGAATGATATTTTGGTAAGATTATTAATTAGAGTAACAAGTGAATATTTTCCTTTAAAAAAAAAACAGCAAGTTAAATCAACTGTAATTCATAATTCATTCAGTCGAATATGATTAAAATGTTACGCCTTGAGACGTTTTCCCTGATAAAACGTGTTACATTTATTTCTCCCTTTCCCTAGTCAACTGAACCTAGTTAGCCAGACTTGGTTCATAGTGACAACTTTTTTCACAGTGTCATAAATATACTCTTTCCAATGACGTTTTAACAGGATTCAACGGTGTATTTCTTTAAAGGATTAACTTTATGGCTGTAATTTGAACAAACAAAACTAACTTCACGGACACAACATAAAACAAAATAAATACACTGAATCGGGAACTCGAAAAAAAATCCAGGCTGTTTCTTCACAAGCTATGACATTGCTTATCTGTTTTATGACGCCACCCCCCCCCCTCAAAAAAAAAGAAAAGAAAAAAGAAAAAATGTGAAGCATGAAATCACCATTAAAATTTTTAAAAAGTTATACATTTTGAAAATATTGGATTTTTAAGAATTTTTCCGGAAAGTCTCATAACCGATTTAAGTTTATCTTTTATAACAATGCTTAGCATTCCAAAAAAAACACTCAAAATACTGGTGTTAAAAGATAAAATAAATAAAAACTTTGCGAAAAAAACACACATACTTCTTGTAAGTAACATTTTATGTGTGTTTTTTTCACAACGTTTTTATTTATTTTAATGCTTAGCATAGCTTGTGAAAAGACATACTAAAAAAATCAAGTCCATGACATTCTTAATTTATTTTTTATTTATGTTCAAAAATCATATGCTTTTATGCTTCTATTTATTTTTTTTAAATGTATTAATGTATCTAAACTGCCATAGACCGTAATGCATTGGACTTATTTTGCTTGCTTCTGTAAAGGACTAAAAAAAAAAGCTACATAAAACATGAAATTTTTGTTAAAATAAAAAAGGTTTTCCTGGAACTTTAGATTATTATTAGGTAGAAAACTATTTAATTTGTCAAAATTTAACACAACTTGTACATATTTCTCGTTGTGAATAACAAAATTATTTTTTTCGACTTAAGGAAGATGACAAGTGTTCACTCATTCGCACTTTTCTCGTTGTGAATAACAAAATTAATTTTTTCGACTTAAAGATGATGACAAGTGTTCACTCAATTTCGAAACATTAAATAAAAATTATTTAAAAAGCTACAATACACATTTTATTGTTTGTACAAGTTTTTTATAAGCAGGCGCGTAGCCAGGAAAATTTTTCGGGTGGGAGGGGGGATATGAACTTATGTGTATATAATAGACGGAATTTCTGCACAGCATTAATTTTGTGAACACTAATCCAAAAATTTCGGGGGGGGGGGGCGTTAAGTTAGGTTATAAGTATCATAAATGTCTTGTAATGAAATACAGTTGCTCTAAATATTAATTTAAAAAATACATATCCCCATTCAATGTTTATCAATGCATCAATAACAAAGAAAAAAATCTCAACGTCATGATTTAAAACTTTTTTCAGAATGACCCTTCAACTCTATTTCGAAACCAAAAATTTAGATCTTTCCAAGAAAAATTAAAGGAAAAACTTAAAATCTATGTAAATAGCAATTTTAAATGCTAAAAAGATTTTTTAAATTCTTCTTAACAGTCTTTAGAGTAATTAATTTACAACTTTATACATTACTGCATATATTATTTATCAAATACTCTTAATTTTCAAAGCGACTTTTTAATTTCATTAGCTTTAGAGTTAGTTATTCGGAACTTTTTTAATTAATATCGTATGTTATATTGAATCATTTTTTATTTTTTAAACGCATGAAAAATCAAAATTATGGTTTCTTTTGAAAAC
This sequence comes from Cheiracanthium punctorium, assembly GCA_038373885.1. Taxonomy (NCBI): domain Eukaryota; kingdom Metazoa; phylum Arthropoda; class Arachnida; order Araneae; family Cheiracanthiidae; genus Cheiracanthium; species Cheiracanthium punctorium. The sequence goes on along the minus strand of JAWZYV010002307.1, from coordinate 211,899 downwards.
GTATGTTAAAAACATTATGAATAAAAATTCACAACTATGTATATCATTTTTTCCTTTCCATCAAAGATCAAGAAAAAAACATTAGAAGCGGGATAAAATAAAATAATTTTAGTGATAAAAAATAATTAAAAGTTCAGATTTTGATGAATAAATTATTTTTTTAAAATGTTCCTCTTCATAAATGTAAACTCAGACCTTTCGATTTTTACGTCAAAAAGAGAACATTAGTTTGAAATTAAATGATTTTTAAATAACGTATGTTAAAAAATATTTTTTTTACATATTCGCATATCTTTAATTCGAAAAGATAAACATACAAAAAAAGGTGATCACACATTGCTTATTAATCAGTGGATTATGAAAATAAGTAAATCTTTTCATAAGTAAGAATTCGAGAATTTCAGTTTTTCTAGAAAAATATATATTATGTTAAAAGCTTTCTTGGTACTGAATGTAAAGTTTTGGAAAATCTCTAATGGGGTTATAAAAAAGGGATTGTCGCATAAATTAAAACTAGCACTTTTTGAAAATAGATTCCTCTCAAACATTTTACCTATAATAGTGTTTTTTTTTGTTTTTGTTTTTTAAGAACTAAGCAAATTTTTATTTGATTTTTAACAACTATTATAAAAGTATGTAAGTACTTAAACTATGGATAAACGCGTACAATTAAACAAGCATATTTCATTTTTATTTATTTATTTTGCGTAACAAATAGTACTTGCACATTTTTTTAATCGGAAGGATGTTTATGTACTTGTTGGATACAATTATACAACAAATACATAAACAACTATACGTAAACAACTTATAAAGTGTGTTTAATAAGCTTTTATCTAACACATTTATTACATTTTAACATCTTATTTTAAAATATAGTTGTTTGCATGTTCTTTGCAAATAAGTATACAAAACATTTACGAATAACCATGCATAGAGAGCAGCTATTTAATGCTTTTATCTAAGAAATAGTATTTTTATTATTTTTTAACAAACTTTATTTTAAAATCAGTTGTTTACATACTTGTTGAAAGTATATAAAAAGTACGTAAATAAATAAAAATATAAACAAAAGCTAGTTAATAAGACTTTGCCTAACAAACTGATTATATAAAATAAACAAATAAAACCTGGAAAGTTCAATTCACGATAAATCTTCCTTCTACTTAAATAGTGCTTCATTATTTGATGCTCTTATAATATTTTTCTTTAAGTTTTTTTACCTGATTTTTACTGACATGGAATCCAAGTAGAATAGTTTATATAAAGTACAGTAAATTTAGTTCCATGGAAGTAGCATGTACGAAAACTACAATGTAACTTGGTAAACTGCTATGACAAAAAAATTTGGTTTCGGCCAATATAAAATACTTTACTTTCAAATAAACTAACAACAAAGTTTTCATTCAAGTTTATTTGCACGCATTTAGATTCCTTTTAGATTTATTTTCTTAGATTTTGTTTTATTTACATTCACACGTGTGTCAATTTATAGGCAGGTTTCTTGTTTTGGTTTGTTTTTTTTAATTTTGCACGGCGGAGTGACTTCTAAAACATCCCCTATATAATTGTTATTTATAATGACACAGGACATTAAAAAAGCATGCTATGTAGAGCAATACACAAAAATTCACATCGAGTTAGATAAGTGCATATATATAAATAGAGTTAAAAACTTATATTGTTACACAGTAAGCACAAAAACAAATGACATCAACAAGTAAGTATCAACATCCACACCTATAAGCTTTCTTTTTTTTTTTTTATTATTATTTGTTGGAGGGGCACGGGTTCCAACACTGCGTATAAAGTACATATGCCTAGAAAAATTCATGAAAAGCTAAAAGTTGTATTTATTTATTTATTTATTGGGCGGCGCTTCAAGCCCCACACGCCAACGGGTCATACATAACGTCACGGAAACGTTTTTATAAGTCTGCAGAACTTTAATACTTTTCCAGATTTTGGTATGGTTACAACGCTACTCTACACCTATTGTCAACAAAGGGTGTCCACCACTCTCAAGAGGCAAAAACAGTAGTATTAGGAATAAAACATGCTGCCAAAATAGTAGCATTTTTTCTCACGTTTTGTTCAAACATAAATAACTGGCATCGTTCAAAAAAAAAAGGCATAACATGAAATAACCGAATTACTTTTCTTTTTACTTGCTCATTATATCTTCTCGTTCTTTTTTACAGATAGTCGCGCTTTTCATACACTATAAACCGCTTGAATACAATAGCATTATAAATTTTTCTACTGGCAATAAGAACAAAATGAATTAGACTTTTTTTTTTTTAATCTTGTTTTTACTATATTTTCTAGATGTCTCACATACATAATACTTTTATTGAATACAGAAAAGTATCATTACTAAATAACTGTTTAGTTCTCTAGGACAGTGATAATATGCAAATAGACTATACTACTTGCGAGGCCTCTGCGAACAACTTTTATAGTGCAATGTTCGATGTAGACGAAATTTGGGTCCGCTTTACGGTCGTATCGCAATATTAGAATCGATTAAAACAGCCCCTTCACAAAAATACAATCGATTAAAACAACCCTCCATTAGCATGTTACTTAAATTGTAATGTGTTATGTAAATTATTTTAAGAAAAAAGTAACTTTCACAAAAATTGTTATGGAAATTCAAAAAATTAAATTTTTCTCACAAAAATGGAACCCTGTAAAAAATTTCTGGATCGACCCTTGTAGTGGATAAAGCTTGGAAAAGAAAGAGAAATAACAAAGAACAAAACTTGTCTTTTTCCGATCACAACATTAGTTGCCTGAAGTAAAAGTAAAGTCGCCGTATATTTGAAAATAGTATGAAAACGTTGGGGGTTTTTTTTTACCAAAAAAAAAAAAAAAGTATTCCAAGTGGCTCCATCTTTAATTTAGCAGGAAAAGTCTACATTTTAGTTGCCGGTGGAAACCCTGCCAACAACATAAATTAAAAAAAAAAGTAATAATTATTGAAGGTATGTTTCAGTATTTCTTTTAATTTAATGATCAAAATTAACGTTAGTGACTTTGACATTTTAGACTATCAATATTAATGTTAAAGGTAAAAATTTCAACTGTTTTTATATGAACAGCGAGTTCCAGTCACTACTACAACTCAATGTCTACATATCCGTCTGTCAGAAATACATAACCATTTATGTTACGCGATCGTTTAGTTTCTTTAATGTGTTTTGCTTGGATGGTCACTGCTACCAAATCCAGAAAAAAAAGAAGATCCAAGAGTTGATAAGAAAACATTAGCTGATTTCCCATTGTCATCACGTGCAAAACAAGACTAAATAAATTCACTTGTTGTTTCAAATCCACACAAGAGGAAACAAAGAACGAAAAACTTTGCAACATAACATTCTTCCTTCGTTTATTCTTTTGTTATTTTACTCTGGAAGCTCAAATCCAGAGAAATTTTGAATGGCTTCTTACTAAAAAAGCACAAAAGTATTCGCTGGATGTGACGTCACGCCGTAATCGAACGCTTCGCCACACCTCGAAACGCGTGTATAAAAAAAAAATGCTAAAAATAAAACGCTGGAAGGAGGGTTCAAAAAAAAAAAAAAAAAGTCCGCAAACATCATTCAGTTGTAATATCCAATCCTGCTCTACCATTGGTCGCCTGTCGCGAAGAAGAAGCGTGTGCCTCTAACGACACTAAATAAATACCAAGGCAAACTAATCAACACCCTTATAGTAAAAGAAAGAAGAAAGTGATCACAGCGGCTGTTTACTGCAAAAAAAAACTTTTCCACTGAAAAAAGTTCGACTTACCGTTGGGTATCTTTGTCATGGTAGGTAGACGTACAACGCACGGAGAGCCGCGCACGGGCACAAACACACACACACGCACGCACACTAAAAACAGTTCGTTGAAAAAAAAAACCGAGCCAGCCCGGGCCTGGAAAAAATTCCCCAGGCCGAAAACACAAAATGTCGAGTGACTAAAGCAACTCTGAGGAGTTGTTTTTTTGGCGAATAGCCATTTCGCGCCAAAGGAAAAGCCTTAACCCTATCCTGCCAGACAGGTCACGTGACACGTGGAAAAGAGTGTTGGAGTGGAGGGGCGGGGGGGGAGGAGGAGAATGCACGCAACAGTCGCCTCTCCCCGTCTGAGCATCCGTAGTAGTTCTATTATACGTAATACTATATATCAACAAACCATTCGCTACTTTTTTTTTTTTCGAAATTACCTAATGTAAGCTCACTAATCGTAGATTTTTTTTAAAATTCATTAATCCTTATCGATGACCATTCTGTTGTGCATCTTTTGCTCAGCTTTCACGATATCAGCCGGACGGTACCCTAAGTTTTGGGGACTCAAGAACAGGTAAATTTCATGTAGTAGGAGCCGCTTTGAATCATAGAGATTTTTCAAATTATTTTGATTAACGGGAGAATTATGAAAAAACAAACTTACGTTTATCAACAGGCCATCCGTCCATGGAATCGTTTTTATTATTATTATTATTTATTTTTATTTTTTGATTTTATTTTGGTTCGATATTAGTATAATCTAACAACAGATTCTTTTTAAAAATTCATTAGCGTGCATCGATGAACATTGTTTTGCATTTCTTTAAATTTGTTCTCGGGACTTCTTTATCCGGACATTGTGCACAGAATTTTTGCGATCCTAGAACAGCTGAGTTACTGTAGCTTTTTAGCTATAGAAGCTGCTTTCATTCAAAAAGAGTTTTTTTTAAATTATTTTCATTAGCACGAAGATTGTAAAGCCAGAAACATAAGTGCAAGCAGATTTCAGAGAACAAAAACTGGGACTCAAAAGAAGAAAATATTAACATAGTTGTTACAGTTTCAAAAAGAAAAAAAATACTTTTTATTTCTCTACTTATATGTTGATTACTCATTCCAAAGGCAGTAAATGAAAACAAAGATTTATTTTCAATCAAGGGCGCCCAGGAGGAGGGTAGGGGTGCAAGTTAAGGGTATTGCCCCAGAAACGTACTATATTTCAGTGATGAACTACATCTATGTTATACCAGTACACAGGGTCGTAGCCAGAAATTTTTCATGGGGGGGGGGGGGAGGTACGACTACTACAACTCATATATATGTATACGTGTGTGATCATGTTGTGAAGAATATACATTTTGTATGGCAAAAAATTCCTCATGGCGGGGGGGGGGTTATGACCCACCCCCTAGGCTACGCCCCTGCCAATACTTAAGTTCATAAGGGTAATACGGGAGTTAAGGGGCCTCATGCTTTCAATCAGACATTTTCGGGTTTTTTTTTTTTGCTTATTTTGTTGTTTATTTAAAAAATAATATTTTTAACAAGCAGCATTTTTAAATTTGGAGTTTAAATAGTTTCTGATAATAGGAGCATTGGGAGCAGGGGCGTAGCCAGGGGGGGAGATAGGGGGGTCATAACCCCCCCATGAGTAATTTTTTGCCATACAAAATGTATATTCTTCACTACATTATCACACACACGTATACATATATATGAGTTCTAGTCGTCGTAACCATCCCCCTCCATGAAAAATATCTGGCTACGCCACTGATTGGGAGCATATGCTCAAGGCTCCCTAAATAACACTGAATGGATTGATGAACACAGATTGGGTGTTGTAAATTAGCGGGATGGATAGATAATTTTTTGGCTGACAAAACTGTTTATAAGTGTTTTTTGAAAATGATCACAGACAGCACATAAGCTTAAATCAAGCTTGACATTTCTTTGAATTTGACGTATTAATACAAGCTTGACAGTTCAATTCATTTTAAGCTTTCAGCAAGCTTGGAGAAGTCATTTGAACTTACTGGAGAAGTCATTTGAATACAACTTGATTACTGCTTGATACAACTTGATTTATCATCAGTCATAAATGTACTTGACCACAGAATTAAAAAAAGAGATTCTATATTTCCAAATATTGAAATTCTTCAAAATGAAATAATACCATTAATATAATATAATACAATTATACTACGAAATTGATTTCAAAATCAGTCGTTTGTCTCGATTTTGGCCAGTATTGCCAACATGAGTGTCGCGATATTGAAAGTTTTAAAACGGGTGCTGCTTTTAAGTTTATTCTATGCTTATTTCCCTATTAGTAGAGTCTATAAATCACACATAACATTATTTTAATTTTGATTCATTCCATGGAAAAATAAAAGAAACAGATCGGAATCGGCCACTGATCGATCTCGCCAGAAAACGGCGTGACAACCATAACAGTCACTTCAAACTTTAGTCATACCAGCGCGAGGACGATTGGCTGAATGGTTAGGACGCTGGCTTCCCAACCCTTAGCTCTCGAGTTCGATCACGGACGCTTGATGGAAACAGATTAAAATAACTTGAAAGTTTAGCGTAGAGGGGGAATTACGTGGGAAAATAAAATATGTGGGGCGAGTTCGCTGACGGGCGCCCCGTGTATTTAGGAAAATTTGTTAAGCTTGAAATTAAGCTTACTATGCCAAGCTTGATTCAAGCTTGCTATGTCAACCTTAATGCAAGCTGGGCAAGTGTAAACTTGAATACTTGATTCAAGCTTGCATTAAGCTTACACGCTTGAAATTTTCAAACTTAATTCAAGTTTATTGAATTGATAAATCAAGCTTACTGTAAGTTTGATGCAAATTTGCTGTGCTGTCTGGAGTTTGATATATTCCAGTTAAAATTAGCTATAGCTGATTATATAGAAGGTCTCTACGTTACTCAATTAAAAATAAATAAATCTATATGAGTTTTCAAATACTCGAATGCAGTGGCGTTGCCAGGGGGGGGGGGTCATAAGCCTCCCCCCATGAGGAATTTTTGCCATACAAAACGTATATTCTTCACTATGTTATCACACACACACGTATACATATATATGAGTTACAGTAATCGTAACCCCCCCCCATGAAAATTTTCTGGCTACACCACTGCTTGAATGATTAGTTTGAATATCTTTTAGTATTTTAGTAGTATTCAAAAAAAAAAAAAAAAGAAAGAAAGAAACAGAAAATTGTGCTGCTCCCTGTCCAAAGCTTCAGGCCACCACCCCTCCTCCCCAGCTGCTTTAATTTGTCCCTAGTTATACTGAAGTGAATTTGGTTTACATGGACTATATGAAATTCGATGGTTCCTGGTTATATGAACTTATTTGGGTTTATATGGATATGAACTTCCCTGTTCTTTGCATGAGTTATATGGACTTTCCTTGTCTCGTATTACATGGGTTATACGAATTTTGCTGGTCGCACTTGTATGAATTATATTAAGTTACGTGGGTTATATATGAACTTTCCTGGTCCCTGTTTATTTGGATTATATGAGCTTTCCTGTGGTTCCTGGTCATGTAGGTTACATGAACCTATATGGGTTTATGAGTTACATGGACTTTTCTGGTCCCTAGTTTTATGAATTTTCATTCTATGTCAACATTTGTAAACGAAACAGCATATTCATTTTCCTATTTATAATCGTAGCATATTGTTAAACTGCTGTCAAACTTACTGAGAGTTAAAGGAGAATTCGCAGAGAAACAAGGCGTGATCAAGCAGGCACATAAACACCCCCACCCCTCCAAAAAAAAAAATAAATCCTGGCAGGACCCAAAAGTTGGAAAACGTAAGATTTCTCAGGAAGAGGCATGATTAATGACATTCAATCAACAAAAATTTCGGCATGGGCCCTGGCCCCCGTAAGCGTCACTCAAAAAATTGCATTAAAAAGCAAGCACACATTGCGCCTCTGAAGTAATTCAATGCTTTTAACCCTACAAGGCACCTGGTACCATACGTGGAACAGCCACTTTGATTATTCCTCTACGTCTATAAAATACTAGTATAGACATCTGTCGGTTTTTAAGAGTATTTATACATATAGATAACGACGATAGAATTCAAGTTGTTGCATGTAGATGAACTTGCTGTTCATATTATTCAGTGTTCCCAAATCTCAAAAATTTTTCTCCATAAACCTCTAACCAAATACCCCTAAAATCCCTACAATTACTGGGAAATTCCCGTTAAAAAATATTATTATTATTAAAATAAATAATTAATTATTATTACATAAATTACATAATCAATTATAAATATAATTATATTAGTTAATATAAATAATCAAATATCTCCAAATTTATAATAAAATAAAAATTATAAATAAATAATAAATATCATTTAGCAATATTTTTTAATATTCCATATTCATATTATCTAATACTTCAAGTATCGTATCATTATCTTCAGTTTCTGTTTTTTTTAGAGTCATACAGGTTTACACTGAATAATTTTAACATTTTCGTGGATGGTTGAAAGGTTGTACAAGACCCACCATTCCGTTGCAGCGTGAACCGAACCGAACCATTATCATGCTTTGTAATATCTCAATTCATAGTCTATTACGCAACTTATTCTTCACAATATTATAGATTGAAAACGCACGTTCAACACTTGCATTAGAAATATAGATACTGTAACAAATGGCAGCGCAGATTTCGAGATATTTTCAAAGCGCTTACAGCCAGTTGCGTCTAGATCATTGTATACACTGTGTGTGATTGGCTAGATTTGGTTATTTCCGAGCCTATAACATCACATCTTCATATTTTTAAGTAAAAAAAATGAGTATTCAAAGTTAAAAAAAAAAAAAAAACACCTGAAAATACCCCTAAAAATATCCCATTCGACTCTTTTAACCCCTAAATTTGGGGGGGGGGGGGACTCCTAGATTGGCAACCCTGATATTATTGCCAAAGCTGGTTAAAATTTAAACAGTAATCTTTCGAAAATGGTTTTGTTAATTTTAGAAAATTAAGCAAAGAGTTTTGATTCGGAAAATATGACTATGTGTTGGAGTTCTTCCTATCAAGAAATGATTTGAATACTAAAATATCGCAATAATACCAAAAAAAGTATAGCTAAGGCACCGTGTGTCGCATCCAAAACTGGAATAAAAAAGTGATTTTCTATTAAAATATTAGGTTATTATTTTTTAAACTATTTTTCCCCGAATAATAATCTCTAACATCATCACATATATTTTGTTTCAGACACACACAATAAAATTAAGCCTTGTAGGATTAAGAAATGCTCAAAACTTGAGGGATTGCTCAAAAGAATAACAGCATCTATCGGTAGAAAACTGGCTGACTCATGATGATAATGCGGCCCCTTTGTCGGCCCTTCCCATAGTATAACATCAAAGCAGGGCTCTGGCAATGCATTACAGTTTCAGAGCTATGGAAACACGACTGGATTCCAGGTCCGACGCGACAAAGTGCCGCCAAGTTGTTGCTAGGTAACGTCGGGGAAGAGTTTTGCGTGCAAAGGGTTAAACGTAATTATTTTTCATAATAATTTCATTTTAATGGGAAATTTTTTCTCGGATATCTCTCTCTTTTTCCGGATTTCTAGCTGCGTTACTTTTTGATTACTTTTAACGTTGAAAGGTTTTTTTTTTTTTTTAAGTTTCAAAAACTTTAATCTAATGAAAAATTTCATTTGAGTTCCTTTAACCTTATGAAGCGCAGTCTTTTATATATAAAGAGAGGGAGAAACAACTGAATAGAGTGACCAACGTTTTAAAAGTGTAGGCGTTGCCATCGCTTGGTTTAACTATTAGTAAAATGGCGGTCGATTCGATTGCTAAACGCGAGCCACAGAGCTAAAGAACTTTTCTCATACAGCTGGCAGTGCCCACAACAGCCAGCTGCGTGGTAGTAAATTCGAGCGATGGCAAAAGCTTCTCTTTTCCAGCTTTGAGGTCATTAACCATATTTTTTCGCGACAAGCAATGAAAGCGCTGGAATTAGGTGGTTTAACTGCTCGACCACCGTGCTTTAAGGGTTACGGAATGGTAAGACGATCCAATCAGTTGAAATCGACAAAAAAAAAAAAAAATCGATTTTTCAAACTATATTTGTCTCCAAGAAAGTTTTTAACAATAGTAGAGAAAAAAATATCATTTTGGAAAATTTTAAAACTTCAAAGCACTTCTAAACTATGCTGATTGCTCTGCGTAAAATGAAAAAATGAAAGCTTTAAAACCCATTTTCTCTCAGCCATTTTAGCAGACTTTCATCTGCAGAAAAATTATCCGCGCGCGCTTAATTTTTTACCTATTTACATAAAGTTGCTTGCAGTTACTTAAAATATGCAGAAGAATAAATGTGTGTATCATATTTTTAACAATTTATATTTCAGTTCCTAAAATGAAGCAAAAAGACTGGAATTAAGGTGTTTTGCAGATATTGACATTTTAAAAATTCATCTTACAAAATTTTGTTCATACTAGAAGATAAAACCCGTTGTGGGGGTAATTACAGCGGGCACTAGAAAAACATTAACAAAATATGTCTACACTCAATATATTTTAAATCTTCGTCCACTTGAAATAAATAACTTCGTATTTATTTTAAGTGGACGAATATACTTCATATTCATTTTTTATATTCAATTTTTTATTATAAACAAAAATCGGAAATGCATTTTCTTCTGAAAACGTGCGAAAACTTTTCACATTCGAAAAATTTCGTTTCGCTGGAAACATGCTCTCGTATTCAATGTTTCATGCAGACGAAATTTTTTGTAGGTGCGTGAAAAAAAAAACTACGTAATCTAGGAAAACTATTTTAAACGAACTGGAATAGCAATTTTCCCTACAAAAACGGATAACCGTGATTTCAGTATGACGTCTTCGTCATTTGAAACAGCTCATGTTGTCACGCAAGTGATTAACTTTTTTACTCTCAGAAATAGAATGGCGCTGAAAATAATGGAAAATCGCTTAAAAATGAGGGAACGGGGGATTTTCAGATTTTGATAATAGCCTAGATTAATTTTCTGTATTTTTATACATAATTATGAAAAATTTCACGTAGATCGTCAAAACGGTGTAGATGTTATTGCTGTTTCTGTGCTTAATCTTTTTGGAGCAATGGTGGTAAAATTTTTATCGAAGAGTAGGGATGGACGCGAGACGCGAGAAATATCGCATTGTCTCACTTGCGAGACGAGACAGGCAATTCTTTTGCGAGACGAGACGCGAGAAGAGAAAGGAAACATTTTGCGAGAAGAGCCAAAAGCTTAGTCTCGCGCGAGATTTCTCGCGAGAATTTCTCGTCTCGCATAAATTTACGATACGAATTACTTTTCAGTCAGAATTGCACGCTGTATTTGAGTAGGTATGCCATCCTGAGATGAAAGGGTACACTTTGCCTGAAGCCTCTACCGTTTAACTTACGTCTCCTTTGTTATCGTTCCTGGCATACTATCAGCACTCTACAATACACACAAACACGTAACATTTAAAATTAGGACAGCACGAGGGATATTCAAAACACACAAAGGAGAAGATAAAGATTTGTTTGTTTGTGTGACGCTAAAGGGCGATCTGCCAAGGATGGAGAGGAGTGCCTTGTTGGGAGGACTTTCTAAGGGGTTCTAACGCGTATTGACGTTACATCTGGAGAAAACCTACAAAAACTACAGACCGCTAGATTGACAGCCTCGCGATGGAACCCGAACCCGGGACCTTCACGCTTCGGCCATCTACTTCACAGTCACGTAGAGGATAAAGAAAGAAACTGGAAAAAAGTAAGCAAACAGAGAAGAGTAGAAGAGAGAAAAAGAATAAGTAAACAGAGGAAACGAGATACGGTAAGTCCAAAGCCGGACCATACTTAGAAGGGGCCCAGGGGGACTAGCTTTGGGGCCCCTTTTACTATCAAAAGAATTTTTATCCATTTTTAACCGCTATTGAGTTTTCGCAACATAAAGCTTTTTTAAGATTTCCTAAATTGAATTTTAAAATTAATTACATACAGGGTGATTATAATTAAAGTTCCACTTTAAAACGATCAGAAAAGGAGAACTACTGGACCCAATGTTATCAAACTTGGTAATTGTGTAAAGGGGGATTTATTATCGGCGAAAAACAAGTTCAAAAATTCAACACCGGGCAAGGACGTATTTTAGGGGGGATGGAGGTCCAGGAGTCCAAACCTCCTCCCCCACGAAATTTTGATTTTTGTTACTAAAATGATAATGATATAGTGTCCGTTTGAGAAAAGTACTGCCTTTTTTACCGTTTGGACCCCCTCCGAAATTTTTGACCCCCTCCAAAATGTTCTTCATGGGTGGGTTGGACCCCTGAATCCCCCCTCCTCTTAAATACGTCCTTGCCCCTGGTGTTGATTTTTTGAGCTTTTTTCCACGGAAAATAAATCCCCTGACCATCTATACACAATTACCTTACACAAGTTTAAGAACATTGGGTCCAGTAGTTTTCCTTTTCTGGTAGTTTTAAAGTGGAACTTTAATTATAATCACCCTTTATATTTGAGGAAGCTACATTTAAAAATAATTTTTATTTTAATATTTGAAACCCATTTTTATCGTTAGCTCATATGGACGCAACCATAATATAATACTTCAATTATCCTTTATAAAAGAAATATGTTTATATTTTTTATCATTTATACTTGGTGCTTTTCCGTTTAAGACCTTTTCCAATTAAAATGTTTGATCAAATCTGGGAAAAGCTCCACTGTATATATACTGTTATACGCCCCTCTAGATAATAATATTAGGGGGGAAAATCCTCAAAGTATAAATTTCTATATAATAATTACAGAATGATATTTTTAAAGAAACCATTCATTTATTAATTTGCGTAAAGTAACCGTTACTTGTCATAAAAACCAATGGAATCCAATCATCTTGATAGAGAACTTGCTTTTAGATTACTTTTTTAATTAGCCCTCTCCTCCGCCAACTGATCACTGGAGATATTCGGTCTCATAGTTCTGATAAATGATGTTTTTAGTAAATATTTAGATAGCTTAAAAATGGAGTTTGAATTGCAAGTGAGTTTTAATTTTCTAATTCATATTGACACATAATCCAGAATTATGAATAAATTAATGAATCATGTTATCATTATTTTTTCATGAAAAAAATTTCAAGTTTATTTAGAATGTCTGGCTATAATTATTACATTTTTTAAAATAGTTCATGCAAGTATGCTTACTTCGATATTTTATGCTCTAATTGTGTACTGAATAATTGTGATTTTTTGTTTACTTATAATATTAGCTACATTTAATCAAAATGAATGAATACATGTGCAATTAAATCTTATGTATATTTCATATTTTTCTCTTAAATGAATTAGTATTTACAAATAAAATGTTTCATCGGTTATTGTAAATGCTTCTTTCGCCATAAGCCAAGCTATGCAAACGTAAATGAATGATCTACTGATTTCGCTAATACAACGCTGGATCTCATCAGAGCATTCAAAGATCCAGGTTGACAACCCTGGTCACAAGTCTTCTCTGTTGTCTCTTCTTTTTGATGGTGTGAATGAACAGGTTAAACCCGGGTTCCCGATTCAATATGAAACCCACATCTCATACACTAACACGGAGAGGGGGCTAAGCAGGCTTCACTGTAATTATCCCTTTCCCCAATTGAAACTTTCATGAATTCACTAGTCCGCACATTGGGGCCGCTTAATTAGATTAAAATTTTATTTGCGCAACATGTCCTGAGTTCTGTAATACGGAATAAATCTGAATTTTTATCGCTTCAAATGCACATATGAGTTAATATGGTAACTAGTATATGTACTAATATGGTAATATGTAACTAATTGTTATTATTAATATTAATTTTCAATAAAATAGTATTAATGTTACTAAAAATAGGGTAACAAAATCGCAGTCCTTAATTTTGTAAGACTCGCGAGACGAGACAGGCAATCTCTCTGCGAGACGAGACAGAGGTTCACCACTGCGAGACGAGACGAGAGAGCCCTGTTTCTCATCTCGCGTTCATCCCGATCGAGGAGTGCCTGCCCAGAACTATTTCAGAATTACTAAGCAGGAATCAGCGTATCTATAAAGTAGGAATCTCAATTGCATGCACAAAATTGTTTATTACATTCTTTAAAGCAGTGTTTCCCGACCAACCAGTGGCGCACACAAGGGGGGGGGTCCAGGGGGTCTGGACCCCCCCCCCCCATCGGCTTTGATTTTTTTTTCGATTGATTATTACCCTATATCTATAGTAAATAAAATGATTCCAAAAAAAGGTAGCAATAGTTTCAGTTCTTATAAATAAAAAAGAAATTTTTTTCTCGATTTCCTCAACTTTTCAAAAACGAATTGAAAGAGAACATAAAACACCATCTTGTTCTCAAAACTGTACAACTATTATTTTGCTTCCTATTGTATTGTGTAATGTATTCTTAGGGAACTGGATGGGACGAGTTTTTATGAATTCCATCTAATGAAAACGACTTCTTTCATCACTGATTTTTGTCAATCTGGAACATCCCTAAAAGTTGGACCCCCCCCCCCAGCCAAAAATTCTGTGTGCGCGCCTGCGACCAACAGTCCGCGGACATTACTAAATTTTAATAATACAGCCAACTCTTCATAACTGGAATTCCTCATCAAATTCCTCAGTGTTTGGCTGGCCAAGAGACCAGCCAAAGTTCGAGTTATTGGTATTTGGAAAGAGAACAACATGAAATTGCTAGAAGTTGACAAGTACTTCGAGTAAACTGTCTAAGTACCTACAAAGTTGCCACAAATGCGGATACTTACTATCATAGTTTGCCGACCGGAATTGTATGGTGGTAAAGCACCGGACTACGGTTTCGGGTTCAACTCCCAGCGGTCGGGGTTCAATCTCCGACTGGGCGTGGTTGTCAGTGTCCATCCCTTCACAGGGGGCGACGTTGGTCCACCTACTAGGTACCGCCATAATAAAGAGTCCAACAATTTAGGCCTGTTGTGGCCAAAGCCTACAAGGCAGCGGCCGGCCATTGGAGAAAAAAAAAACTATCATAGTTTACAACTTGGCTTGCATTCACCGCGGAGCTTTGCATTTTCCTGAAGAAAGAGTAAAAACTCAAATTAGCATAAAATATCTTGGGGACTGTTGTTTACACGGTAAGATTGATGTAAGACACATTCCGAATTTCCTTATGAATTGTAGCGGCTGTTCCTTCGATGCCATCCACATTCCAAAAAATTTCATTAAAGGATTCTAAATTCGAACGCATACTTTGCAATGGCCTTGTTCGCAGTATACGACGAGTGAAACTATTAACGATTGCGGTGTGTACAGCTAGGTTGCGAACAGTCTATAACAGACTTGATGAATTTTTACATAAACTTATTCATTTGACAGTTCAGCCAACTCAAATTCCTAATGCTAAATTTGAACGTCCTCAATATGGACAGATATATTTCTGAGATAATCAGGACGCTGTTTGTGAATGCATGAACAATTCCCACTGTATCAGGCAAAATCTTCGCTGACACCCTCACTGACGCACTCTCTACGACAGAAGGAAAGGAGGCACCTTAACTTAAAACTACTTTTTGCTCAACCCTGATGGCACCGACCACTGAATATTTAGCATCCCTCTTCAAAACAAAGTATGTGCCATTGTAACATTGAATGCCGACCAAAGCTTGACAATGAATGAGTGATCGGACAGCGATGTAAATCTTTGGTAATCATGAAGATTATTGATATGTGTCAAAGCATTTAAGTACCCATTATTTTATACTTAAGGAACTTTTAGATTCTGAGCATGGCTCGGTAGCAAGGTACTGATAAAAAAATTATGAATGGAAAGTTTCTTCTCAATTCTCGGACCAGAATCAGTCACAAGTGAGGAGAAGGTGTCTCTCTCTCTCTCTCTTATCTATTCTTTTTAATGGGTTTCTAAGCATAGAATGAAATTGAAACTTTCACAAAAACTTCGGCTTAAATGTTAACAATATTAAATTGTATTGGGACTTCTGAAAACTTCCAGATAACTGAATGTGCGACTTATGGGAACAGTTATCGCGAGTTCACTGCATTTAAAAAAAAAAAAAAAAAAAAAAAATCTGGAGTGACTCCACTCGACTTCCCGAACACTTACGATTAATATAATTACCAAGCATTTAAATAAATTTTAATCGATGGATAATTCAGCAAAAATTCATAGTTTTTTTTTCATTTTGAGCTCAATTGAATGTACCGTTTAAACGCTAGCGCACTTTCAAGAATTTTCCCCCATAGGCTATAATGTGAAAGATATCTTTGTCGTAGCCCTGTAGAAAAACTATAAGTCCTATACACACCAAAATCAATACCGGTCTTGCGACGGTGGTTTATGACATACATACCCAATTTGAGCTCAATTGAATGCACCGTTTAGGAGCTATCGTATTCACTCACATACACACACACACACATATCTCGTAAAAATACCTCAAAACGTGTAAATACACCAAAATCTCGAAGTCGGATTTTTTCATGATTACAATACTCTCCTTACATCGCACATGTTCGGAAAGTAAAAATTGAAAAGGCAATAATAATGAAGACGCAATCAGTTCAGTATACTGGGCAATTCCATGAAAGTATCGACTTTTCAGTCATTCCGTCACGTCAAATAACGATAAATAACTTCAACCATAGAATGCTCTAAATCAGGTATGGGCAACCTTTGGAAAGTTGAGAGCCCAACTTTGGGATGTTAGCAAAGTCGAAGGCCGTATACTTGGGATTTATATGGAATTTTGAATGGTTTATATGAAGTTCTGTTGTGTTCCGCTGGCCAGATATGATGTGCATTATTTTAAAAACGTAATGGCTTCCTTATTCACAAGAATTTCCAGTTTTAAGTACCAGTGCAAAGTCATGTTTAGAAAAATATTATTCCGTCACAGATAATGGAAAAAAAAATGAACTAAAAAATTCCTTCAAATTTCTTTTTAAAATCATATAATCAGTAACAATCAAGCACAAACTAAAAACATCTGATGTGAACACCGCATGACATCCTTGTACATCTATTAAATTATACAAATGTTGCATGAACTTCATTCAAAATTATTTAATATGAAATTGAGATACGATAATTCAATAATATTTAGGTTATCGCCAAGCTGCGGTCAGTTTTAAAATTTATTTTAACGCCGAATTTGGCGATATTTCGCCTTAACTTTCCAAGCTTGAAGGCAATTCGCTAAACTTTGGGCATGGTCCAAATAATGATTTCCCATGTAATAAATTTCTGGTGAACATTAAAGCTTATTTTTTTAAACTGAGATACGAAACTTCAATAGTATTTACTTTGAAGTTGAAATACTATATTTTAATAATATTAAAGTTCGGAGATTTCTCGGCAAAAACAAGAGCTATCGCCAAGCTGAATTCAGTTTTTGAAAACTTCGCACCAAATGTGGCGATATTTCGCCAAAACTGGTGACAGTTAGCGATATTTTGGGCATGGCCCAACACTGACTAACCATAGACTTTTTTTTAATGTATTGAAAATGTCCATAGACCTTAATGTATTAAAAGTCTTTTGGGTGATTGTGTAAATAAACTACTCATTCAATTGCAATCAAAAAAGGAGATGACAAATAAATTTTACAACACTTCTAAACATAAAATTTCAACATTCTACGCCTAATAATTTTTGAGTTGTATTACGAGTAACATACATGCTTACGTACGTACGTACGTACAGACGTCATGTAAAAATAAAAATCAATTTGCAATCGAAAATAGCTTCAGGGTAATTGCTTTAACTGATACAAAATGTCAATCCGTTAAATATGGAATTGCCCTTGTGTCCAGATGTGGCCAGGGTCCGATCATTAGTACGTTGGGCACAGGGAAAATGGAAAATTTGGGCCTTGCTAGATCATAAAATTTTTAAGAAAAATACCTTGTTAGCGATATTACACATTTAAGTTGTTTTAGGTATCTATAAACAGCACAAATAACTGTAAAAACTATCCATTTTTAACTATTAAATATAAAATACAATAAGACTAAAGGGATATCAAAAGATTTTTATATTTTATTTTCACAATTAAAATTTGTTTTCACAATAAAAATCTCTGCACAACTATATCTTAACAAACTAATTAAAAATGGATAAATTAAAAGAATTTTTATAGTATGTGTATAATGATGGTAAGCTTATTTAGTTTTTTGAAATTAAGGTATGATTTAACTAAAATTTGAAAAATATTCTATTTATTTATTTGTTGAAGAATATAAATCTTTTAAAGAATACAAAATTTCTTAATGCACAATTTTTGAAAAATATAAAAAATGTTGAGCCACTGAAATAAAGGGGCCTTGGGCAAGTGCCCTATATGCCTCACTTATAAGCAAGCCCTTCCCACTACTTTCAAACTTTACATTTTCTTAATAATTTATGATAAACGTATTTTAGTTAGCGAAAGTAGGTGTATTGCAGTGAAAACTAGAGGTCAGTGAACTCAAATTTTAACATCTCAGAAACTCAGAAGTTTAAGCCTAAGTGTACTGAGGATGAATTGCTAACATCCATAAAAATGAAATAAATAAATAAAATAGAGAAGTGGGGGGGGGGAGATTTTTGCATCCATAAAATGGGAAAGAAAAAACTGGGAAGGGGAGACGTAGGAATTCGGTCAGAGATCTCTGGAGTATACACGGTTCGGGATGAGGGAGAAATTCCCCCCTTTTTCGATTGTGGTGGTATTGAGGTTAACGATCCCAAACACATGCAGGTAAACAGGTGGTGGCGTGGTAGGACGAAGAAGTGCTTTAGCAGAAAAGCGACGAAAAAAAAAAAATAGTATCATCAACCAGGTGAGTACCTCAAGCACAGGTTCGTGACGCACTAGCAGCATTATTGTACGTTGGGAGAGGGGGGGGGGGTTCTGTACTTAGTTCCGCCGTTAAATACAACTTCACTGTAAGAAAAAGTTCAGTAACTTCTGGTTGTAACGAATTTCAGCTTTGCAAATGAATATTCCTTATAAAAGAAATTCATGTGCTACAAATTCAGCCATAATGAAAATTCTGTCCACGAATGAAAATTCCATAGGCAGCACACAACTGTTCTCTAAACGTTAACAGCCGTTCAGAGAGATTGTTGGGATGCCTGGGACACTGTGCTTAGCTTCGAAATAAAACTATTCATCACTAACAAATAGCAAGTGTAATGAATTTTCCGTTACAACTAACTTCACTTTCACGAACATTTCGGACGAATGAATAGAATATATTAAGAGAAATTCGCATATTACGTAGTCATAGTGATGTTTTTACTTAAACGAATTTGATCTTCCGACCCTTGAGAAGTATTTGATCGAAGTTTTAGTGTAGCAGTGACAAATAGTAGAAATAGAGATATGTCTACATTGCGTTCAATTATTTTGGAAGTCTTAAAATGTATAAATGCAAAAAATTGGCCGACGCAGAGAAAAGGGGTCAAGAAACACTGTTTGAAATCAGTATGATACCTGCTTGAGATATGTTTACGCGCAGAATCTGGAGGTGAGAAATCATTAAAGTGCCTTTTTAAAGATGTATAGATTCAGATTCAGAGTGAACTGACTGTCGACTTTACTTGGGTTTACGACTAAATTGCCAGCCACCAATTGTTCTATGACCAGGGACTGATTTCCACTAGGGTATTCGGGCGAGCGCCCAATCCCCCCAACAAAAAGGGGGCCCCCAAATGACCTTTTAAATTTAAAAATTTGCAAATTTTGATTTTAATTTAAAATAAGAGACAAAGAAACTAATTTTAGGAAAAATAATAGTAATAATAATTGCGCTGGTTCTATTTCATATATCTACAACTTTAGCTAAACCGTATAGTCTCGGGTAATTATTCAGGGGAAACTAATCATTTAGGCGTGGCGTATGTAGGGATGTATTTTGATCGCGAGAAAGCCATAGAGCTGATTTTCAATTGGGACATATAAAAGTTAATAACTTCCTAAGTGGAGCAAAGTGAAGATCTATCCCACTACAGATAATTGCTCTGATATAAACATTAGAAAAAAAAAAACTTAATTTTTTTTTACTTAAAAAAAAGAACATATAGTGAATTTACACGAAAAATTACAGATTACATGATTGTACCGTATACATGAACAATGTTCAATAAATTCCATGTTAATGTACTAAGTATAATAATAATAACCTATATTTTTTACTAAACCTGCGAATCCAGGTAACGCATATATTTTTTAAATGCTTGGATTAGTTTACTTATGTTATTGGTTAAATATTGATTATTAATTATTTTATAAGAAATGCTAATTATTAAAATAATATTGTGAAACCACAAGAGTAGATACAAATTGCTAATTTTTTTTCTTTTTGAATTTTATAATTTCTTGGTTAATTTTAAACAAAATATTTCTTTAAACTACACCTGCAAATCCAGATAGCACTGATTTTTAGAATTCCGATTTTATTTATTTATGTACTTAGTTAAAGTTGTATAGACACGACAATCACTAAACTAAATCAGTAATAATATTTCTTGAATTATGCTTTGCATGCAGCTTTACCTATGATCTCTGTTCAGAGACCACCTATCTTAATGACCGATTTTGCGTCATTAAGATGAAGACGTCAGAAGATGTACTGCAACGTATTTTTATACTTTTCTCTGGCAAACTTTCCTCATGTAGTTCCACAGTATATGCCGTTTAATTTTAACAATAGATGTTACATGATTTGATATGTTTAATATTTTTATAATAGGCATTACATTCTTTAATTCAGCTGTTAACGGAGATCGATCTGTATACTGCTCGTGTAATTTCTTTTGTTTTGAAATCATGTGTACGGATCAGTGAAAAAAGTTACGGACCATGGAAGTCATGGAGTTGGACCATGTGACTAAATATTCAAATTTCTACCCTTGGTTACATAAAGGCAGAACGATTTGCTCTGAAAAACGTGTCGCTTCATATTAAAACCGATTAAATTATCATCAATAGCTGTTAATACAGGGAAAAAATCCCTAATGGACTAGTACTAAACAGGACATGAAACTTCACTCGATCAATGAGTAAAAACTCAGCAACCCCCCCCCCCACACACACACACACACAAAATACAGAAGAGCTCCGAAACAGCTTAAACCTGCGGCAAATAATCTGATCTCACTTTGATTCAGTGGCCTGCCTCTCTTACAAAATCTATTTCCTCCCCGTATCTTGTGTTTTCTAGCATTTTACTTTACTTCTCCTCTTTTCTTTCTTTCTTTTTTTTTTCTTTTTTGTTGTTCTCTTTGAAGTCGATACCACTTTCGGGCTCTTGTTCAAATTGCCTCTTTCTTCTCCTCCTTCTTTGAAAAACGGCATTTGTGACAGTGTCGAAAAAAAAAAAAAAGTTTAAGACTTTCATATGTATTTTTTCTTCTATATTTTAAACGTCAACCACTTTGAGTGTGTGTGGGGGGTGGGGGTGGGGGAGATAAACTAGCGCAAATAAAAGTTTATTTGCTTCGGAGTTTGTTTTGAACGAATTTAATGTTCAGCGCAGGATCCGTCAAACAGAACGCGATACAAATTGAGAACGCAGCGCGGCATTTAGGAACAGAGTAGGAAAGGGGATAAAGGAAACATGTGCGCGCAATTTCGAAAGATGTAATTCAAGTAAGTAAAAGTTGTATATACTTAGTCACACTCGTAGCAAATTCAATGTTAGGAAGGTTGAGACTTAGTAGCAACTTTTTGCAAAAACACACACATTGCTATTCTGTTTTTTGTGCCAAGATAGGACAGCTCGAGTCCCTGAAGGTGTCGTTTAGAGATGCATTCATCCCTCCTGGAGTTTCCCACCACAATCTGGATCCTCATCAGAGGGTAGCTAGGAAATGGTTTAAAACTGTTTGAGGGGGTGTTTATAAGTGTCTAAAGTAAATGTGTGTTTGTCTCAAAAAGTCGTATGGCCTATCTCAATCAAAACGCGAAATTTTCACTTAACGCGAGGGGTCTTGGTTGTTGTTGTGGTTAAGGGCCCCCAAGGAGGGGATTAATTGGGCGCTTTTTGCTGCGGACTCTCGGACCGGCTTTACGCTCCGATATTAGCAATAGCATTAGCACAGCATATTAGCAATAGTACAGAAAGCAAAATTATAACTTCTGTGTATAGTTAAAAAGATTACAATTTCTAGAATAGCAAAGTGCTGTGTAAAACTGGCATGCAATAGAGAAATTATTTTTATTTTCAAAATGAAAGTTTTATTCTGTTTGAATGCAGTGGCGTAGCCAAAACTTTTTCGGGGGGGGGGGGTTGGTTACGACTACTGCGACTCACATATATGTATGCGTGTGTGTGATGAGGAAGTGCAGAATATACATTTTGCATGGCAAAAAATTCCTCATGGGTTGTGACCCCCCGTCCCCCCACCTTGGTTACGCCACTGCCGGGGAGAGTACTCTTCGGCAGTGGAACGCTCGCAGAATTCCGGCGAAAAATTCAAATACCCATGCACGAATGCAACACTGGTCAAATTAGGACAGTCTTCTCCGCTGTACATTTTCAATGATGAGAGATTATATTTTTATCTATCTCCTCAGTGTATCTCTCCTCTGCTACGAATAAAACATACGCAAACGTGGATGAATGGAAGACAAGATATTCAGCTTAATAAGACAGTTTGAATTACACTGGATATCTTAAATTACTGAGAATGAAATATTCTACTTTTAATATATATGTCTTAATATTAGGTTGTAACGAAAGTTTTCCGCCACTGCAAGTATTGCCTGCACAAGCAGTTCGCGTTGTGTCGTTGCCAATATTTTGCGAAACGATTTTTGTTATTTGAAAGAAAAAGACTTGTCTTACAGCACTGTGTTGTGAAATCTGTAAAAAAATATCGTTATGATTAAGTATAAGGTGTCTGAAATGGAACTATCACGCTACCAGATTGAACCATCATTTACTCTCAGTTCTGTTGCAAAAAGTCAGCTACAGAATGACACCGAATTATGTGTACAGCTTAAGGTACTAGTGTTGTATCATATGGCACTGTGAAGATTTGGTACCGAAAGTTCAAAAAAGAGGACTAGGATATTAAAGAAGCAGAGCGCTTTGGCCGGCCTAATGATGCTGATGAGACCCGCCTACGAAGATCTGTGGAAGAAGATAAAATATTCATCCACTCGAGAGTTTGCTAAAAGAGTTAAGACTTTAGTGCCATGTCCATTAGTCGCGCTAAGCATCGCATAAACTTGGCATATAAGGTCAATAGCTGGGTACCGCGTGAGCTGGCTCAAGCAAATCTGGCGGAAAACTTTCGTTACAACCTGATACATTTTAAAACGCGTTAATATCATAGTATATGCGAATGAGGACCCTTTATGTTTAAGTCACTGCTCAAATTATGATTCTACAACTGGATCCACAGAAAGGAAGAGTCCTAAAAACATGCAGAGTTTTTACCTATCACAGTCTGCGCAATCTATTCACATTAATGACTGAAAACATCCATTTTCTGAGAATGAAATGTTTCCTTAAACGTTCCGACTTGGGTCTGTTATTTAATTAATTATCATAACGTACATTACGCTTTGGCTGATCTGAATTATGCATTATTAATATGAATCATATGCATTACAATTTTAAATTGCAACTTTTCGTTTGCGTTAGATCGATGCGTTAGCAATATGGAACTACGTATTTAGTCCGGGGGAAAAAAATCGTGGTGCGAAGGGTCCGCAAGTTTGCGGTAGCTGCAATTTACCTAGTTTACACGGATGGATGAATTTGGAAACAATGGATTCTGTTACCGCGATAACTTTAATGCTTTAAACGGGAATTAATTATTTATTTGAGTGGGCAAATATAGAATGTGTTGAGTATCGTTTTCTTCATTACAAATAAAAATTATTTTGTTGCCAAAACAGTGCATTTTTCACGGGCGGATCGTAAATGCAACTAGCCGAGAAAGAGCTCATTCGAGATATTTTTGTAAACATTATGAGAGATACCTATGCTTGTATTTTCATGCATGGTTACTACAAATCAATAGATTTTGAGGGCAAGTTAGGGGCACGTGCCTCCTATGCTCGGTCTTACGCTGCGCCAACGGAACAAAGATAGTCCGCATAGGCGGTCGGGACGCGGCTAATCCGCGGATAGTCCGGGCAGCTGCAAGCCACCTGCCTTCCACATTAAAGAGAGCAGTGATCCTTAGTGACTCACATCTTTTCCTCCGAAGCAACCATCATCGTTAGCAGCACAGGTAAACTCATTTCCCAGAGGCATTCTGAGAAAACTTCGATGCGTTTGTTACATTCTTACCCGCTCACACCGGTTGAGGCTCCCTCTCGTTGATGATTTCCTCTTACCTTGACCTTGACCATATTTTGCGCCACTGTTATTATGGATGAGTTTTTTTTCTTTATTGTTTCTCTTTTTAGTTGTTTCTGTTTGGCAACAGGAGAAGTCAACGTTTAGCTAGCGAGCGTGGATAGCGCGAAAAAGAATTACCGGTTCCCCACGCTGGTGGTATGAGCGAGGAAGGGTAAATCTTATGTACGCATCGATTGGAACACTTTACCAGCGCTTCACTCAGGGCCGCATGTTTAGGTCCGTGCCGTCCAGGGGCGATCCTTGGGTAAGTGGCGCCCCCCAGCAAACGCAAAAAAGGCGCCCTTTTACAATTTTTTCAAGCTTTTGCGTTCGAAATGGCGCCGCTTCGTCGAAGACAGCGCCCCGATGCGATGCTTAGCTTGCTTACCGTCAAGCCGCCCTCGGGCAACATAAAGTGTGCCGCACCCAGTGTGCTCTTTTTGCTTTTATATCTACATGCATAGTATTAGCTGTTGTCAGTTTAAAAAATGTAATCTAAACAAAAAATACTGTCAAAATTTTAAAGGGTCATAGCTAGGAAGTTTTTTCTTTTCTTTATTTTTATCATTTCTATTTATGTATTTATTTATTTATTTTTGAAGGGATTTAATGTTACTATGGGGTAGATTTTTGAACACATATAATTCATGTTCATTCTAAATTACCGGGGCGGCATTAATAGTCTCTCACTGCGGCAAAACGACCGGTCTCGGCAAAGTGAATGTATTACGAGAAGGAAGAAGGGAGGGGAGGGGGAGTGAAGAAGAAGGTCTGCATCAGCTGCATTCCGCCTGCAATTTAAGAGGGAAAGAAAGAAAATGACGATTTTAAAATTCTCACGACCTGGGTTGCAGCCTTCTCTGTCTTATTTGGAAACACGTCCTCTGGAAAAGGCCCTGACTTAGAAACTATCTTAAGTCCAACTCTCATTTCAGTCCGTTATCATACGCTAGAATGTCAATTCAATGTACTTTTCAGTATCTTCTTGCCAAATAGAAGAGAAAAGTCTCTGAACCTTTGCGTTTGTGGCTTGGTTTTATGGGTTAGCTTTTATCCTGAATCCCGACCAGCCATTAAAATCCCGTAAATAATTCGACCCACAAAGCCTGCAGGTACACACTGGCCATTAAAAAACTCCCCTCATCGCTTGAAGTGTATGACAAATAGGGAATGTTAATCCCGCACTGTTTTTCGTATCGCGGGATTGAGATTTGTGGATCCCGCGGGATTGATATTTCACTCAACTAAAAAATGATTTCGATAGAGAAAAGTAGGAAAAAGTAAGATTGTAAGCATATCAAGTTTAACTTTAATGATATGCTTTATCTTATTTGATAATTAATACAATACCTTACATAAGTATGAAAATTCTAGTCATGATATTCATGTTAATATACTGTTACTTCTTAGTTGCTTAAAAAGAAGAACGAATAAAAGACAACGTAAAAAGGCACTCGTCTTTCTAGTCTTCATCTAATTTTGATAGAGAATACAAAAGCGCATAACTAAAGATTTTTTTTCTTTGTATGAAACAATAAAGGAGCCATACATTTTTTAGTAGTTAACTGACGTTCACCTTTTAATGATATCACTAGCGGCCATATGGTTCTTTATGGGGGGGGGGGGTTACTGGTCAAGGATCCTGTCCCAGAAAGATACAATATTTATTGCTGAAGCACTTCTGCGTTAAGCCAGTCCGTAAATCATAACAATATGGGAGCTAGGGCAGGGGACTATGGCCGGCCCCTACCTGCCAATAGGTATGAGCGCTGGTTCTTATGGTTCATCTTATGCAAAAATTTTTGACCAGTTGGTGGTTGGGAGAGTGGAGTGAAATTGTAATAAAGTAATTTGCTTTTCAGTTTCAATCTCGAGGGATTACGGTCTTAATCCCGCGGGATCGGGATTGCATTCCCCAATAACAAAGAGACTCAAATGCGCTTTGGGCTTTATTGGTACAGCCAAGTCTCGTTCAATTCATCGATTGAAATTAGACTACCCATAAACTTCGATCCCATACGGTTGTACGTGTTTTGTAAACGCAATTGACACGATAATTTCTGTCATAAATTTGGTGTGTACTCTAGTTTAAGCAGATGTCCATTCCTTTTCTCCTGTGTGATCCTTATGCTTTTCAGTTACTCCTATTTAAAAGAAAATTTTAATTAAAAAAACTTTTGACAATGTCATTTCTATTTTAAGAATTTTTTTTTTTTTACTAATTTTTAATTTTTATTTCATAGACATTTTTAACAATAAACAAAAGTAATAAAGATCAACTAGTTAATAATCATAAAATTGATTTTTATTGTTAGTCGTCGTTAATTCATTGAGCTTCACTGCCAAGAAGGAAGAAAATATAACTATTTTAAGTGTAATTGAACACTTGTTGCACTTCTGCATTATGGCCTATAGCCTATAGCCTATTATTTTAACACCATCGACCAAATCTCTCCCCCGGAAAATAAATTATGCGCACAGATGCACAGATTTTTCAATGTCATAGAAACTCCATTTTCAAATTCGTCACACAAATTGATTAAAACATTTTAATGACATGTTTATTTCTTTTTCCAAAAAAATTCAATTTTAAATTATGATTTTTTAATTAGAAAAAAAAAATTGTTTAAGTGATATGTCCATGTTATGTACTTCATGAAAGACCTCAAAACACTGAACAAAATGGCATAAATCTCAATTCTTTAGGCCAGATATGTCTTGAGTTACAGACTCATAAAGATTATTATACCATGTAAAATGTACTTTTCAAAATTTCAAACATAGAAATAAATTGTTTTAAAAATACGAAGATTTGCATTTTTCATCTAATGTGGTAGTACCACAAATAAATCCAAAATCATCAATATCTACAAACATGATGTATAGACCGTTGGTAAGTTTTAATCGTTTAATAAAGCATTATCGTATATTTTTTTAATTTTTATACTTTATTATTATTGTTATTAGTAGTAGAAGTAGTAGTAATAGTAACAGCAGTAATAGTTATTTCGAACAGAACTCGCGGAAGACTGAATGAATTCTACCAGAACATTTCTGATGTCAGTGGAAAGCAAGTTAGTGAAAGGCTCTGACCTATAAGGTCACTTGCAAATTTTATTTCAAAATGTAGAGGTGAATTTGAGAAAGTCGAAGAAGACGCATCTGAACTTTCAGGGTTATCATTTGATAACGACAGTGAGCAGGGTTCCAGATTCTAAGTAAAAGAATGCGTTTTTCCGCAGAAACAAGGACACAGGTTATGAATTTGGAAAAAGAGAAAAATTTTTATTAAATTAATTTTATGTAATATTCGAAATATACCAAAACCGAATAATCTTGAGGAAAGGGAACACATGAAAATAATTTAAAGCGTTTCAATTTGTTTGGCGAGAAATTATCAAAAGAAAAAAAGAAAAATTCGATAGAAGAATATTTACAAAAAATGACATAGTCATTTAAAATTTTGACGATGAACTGAGTAATTTATTGCTATTTTTGGAAGGAAACAATGAACTTGACAGAAATGTATCCGGAATTTACATGGCTGCACAAGAAATGTTATCAACTTTTCCCAATGTAGGAATAACTTTAAAATTATTTTTAACCCTACCCATATCAGTATCTTCGGGTGAAAGATCTTTTTGGTTTTAAAATGCCTGAGAAACTATTTAAGAAATACGACAGGGAAAAACGATTAAACATTTTGGCTTTATTTATTGTATATAAAGCAAGAAAGTTTGGCAGGGATAGGCGTCACAAAAATTATTGATATATTTTCAAAAGATAAAGCAAGAAGCAAGTTCGTATAAAGTACTTTAAGCAGTTGTATAAAGTTTGTTTTTTAATTATGTGTAAATTAGCAAACTTAAAATTTCATACATTCTTTTTTTTTTGTGAATTTAATTTTATTGTTAAAGCAGTTGAGTGAAAGCATCCAGTGCTCCTCCCTCACAGAAAAAAAATGATAGTGCCCTTAACACACTAAATTATGGAGGGAACTTGGGCTCAAGGGCCCCGAAAATTTTACCGCCACAGGCCTCCAATAGGCTTGATCCGCCTCTGGAAATGCCGATGTACAAGACCGTCCTCGAAACTGCAGTCAAAAACCTCAAGAAAAACAAACGAACAGTCGAGGGATAATTCATTTTCTGTACTGAAAAAAATGCTTTGTTGATTCAACAAAATTTTGGTTGGCTCTATTTCAAAGAAATATTTTTATTGAATCAGCAAAAACTTTATTAGTTCAAAGAAATATTTTGATAATTTAGCAAAAATTTTGTTAAAACCAACAAATTTTTTCGATTGAAATAGCGTCTATCAATTTTTTGTTGAATCGACAAAATTTTGTTGAATTCAACAAAGCATCTATTTTTCCCGTGTGCAAAAGGGAGAAATCTCTCCTTCGAGTTTGAAGTCCACGCCATCACTTTGATGACGTGATTGTCGTTAAGGTAAGGACCCCGCTGACGCTTTGACATTCCACATATCATCTACAGCACCCCTCTGCATTATCTTCACGCACTCCAATAATTAAAATAAATAAATATTTCCCCATCATCACCCCTGAAAGAATGTGCCCGTCTATGCATGGGGAGGGACTCGTTCATTCCGGAGAGGTCTCAGAAAATTTTTCCACTCGATGGGACTCGCGATTTTCCAGCACTGATGTACGAAAAAGCGCGTTAATCTGTTGAAAACGATCCTGCTTCATAACTTCGAAATTCGCTTACCTCTAGGCAGACTTAATTGTAATGCCAATTAACTTTAATTGGCTGTCAATTTCCGAAGGGACTCTTCTGTGTGTGTGTGTGCGTGTGTTTGACCAATTACCGTTCGTTGCTCTTGCCAAGATTCGTTCTAGATCGCATATACTTCGAATTTTTCGTTTTAATGAAATGAGAGATTCCTCGCTTATTCAAATTCCTGCTTCACACCACTACAACTGCACTGCACCTATTCCTGCCCCTCCCCCACCCCTTCTCGGGGTGGTGCACACAGAACAGAAATAAAGAGTATAATTAGAGTGATGGCAGTGTGAGCAAATTGAAAGGGAATATTAAAATTTGAAACTCAAAAAATTTTAAAACATTTTAATTAAAAAAAAGATAAATAGCTAATTAAAAAAAAAGCATTTAACATTGCTATACTTTAATTCATATGCATGCAAGATTTCATAACTTTTGCTAAAAAATAAAATAAAATAAATCGTCTACTATCACTTAAGAGAAAAAATCATCGGGAAAATGGTTGAGAAATGTTGAAAAAAAATTTCTTTCCCAGAATCTTTCGTAGTTCTTATGAATGTTGATCGTCTGTAAAAGTGCTTAGTAGAACAGCTTGTAAAGAGACATTATATATATATGTATATATATATATATATATATATATATATATATATATATATATATATATATATATATATATATATATATATATGTATATATGTATATATATATATATATATGTATATATATATATATATATATATATATATATATATATATATATATATATATATATATATACAGTCTAACATTATTCGATGCTTTAAAAAGCTCTTTCGTAGAGTTCGTACAAAATTTTAGACGAAACAAACAAAAGAGTTGTAGAAATTTTAAACGAGTTTTGTCAAACTCGCTAGAAATTGTTTATAAACAATACCACATTGTTTTTTAAATCACTAGGGGCCAAGGCTCCCAGACTCGCTACGCTCGCTTTTCGTATGAGGCATTCGGCCCCTAATCAGGCTTATTCGTAAAAAAGACATAATTTCAACAGACAAAACCCGAAGATTGGATCAGATAGAATGTTACTGAGCTACACATTGCTTGGTTCTTGCATCTTCATTGGTACATAAAAATTTAAACTTCCCACTGCAGTAGATCCCCTCCCCCTCATAACACGGAAGATATTTTGTTATGGGAATCCGTGTTGTACGGGTCCTGAGCTATACTCCACCAGGAGTGCGGACTCCGCTTATATTCGCTGTTAAAATTATTTGCACTTCTCAGAAACACAATGATATTTAATGTTGCCATTCAAAAGTTATATTAATTAGGAGCTAAAGCGTAATGAAATCAGAACATCTGTTTCAGCTGTATTTTTAATAATGTAAAACCTATTGGACACCTTGCGAATTTGCCGCCCATGGCGATTTTTCATTATTGGGCGACTTGCGTACATGTAAAGTTAATAAAAGCTACGGAACAGATAGGATAGCTTGACACCAATGGCGACTTTTTATTATTTGGCGATTTACACATGCTCACAACCTATAATTACTGTTCATTTAAGGTTACCGGAAAACCGTTATCCATATTTTCATTTACATAATCGTTTGCAGATTGGCGTACTTAGCACCACGAATTATACCATCTCGTCGCGCTAGCAAATATCCAAACTGTTCTATAACTGCTATAACGGCATAGTTAACGCCGCCCAATATTTCTACTGGTAGCAAATAATGCAGCTGGACCGAACCGGCTTTAAAATAATCTGCATTTTAATTATTTTTCATTTTCAAGATATTAGTTATTCTGTTTTGGAAAAGCGAATAATCGCTCATTCTAAACTCCTGTTGTCTAAGCGAACTTACTATTTGAAAATTGTCAACTTTGTGTAACACATTTTGACTTACTATTTCATATAGTTTTTATTTTGGCGTAAAATGGGTGTATTTCTACATGTTTGTGAATTTCACGCAATTCTACATACTTGGAAACGCTTTGTTGCAAAGGAATGGATGATTTTATGCCAATTCTGGCAACCACTCTGTTTATATTTTTTCAGTTTTTTATTAATATCTTCTAAAATAATTCGATTCTCGAAATTTAAATCAGCTTATGAGGTTCCTCGGTATTTTTCGAATCTGTGGGCACCTTAGTCGAAACTTAAATCCCCACGGTTTAGGAGGAGATAGGCCAACAAGCTTTGACAGCGACAGCGGCCGTTATTTTTTTTTAGAATAGAGAGATTAAGTGATTTTTTCAAGGTCAAAAGATTCAACTATACACATCTAAACGTGAAACTAAGCCCAAGCTATGCGGATGGGGAGGGGGGGAGGGGTAATTTACTATGAAATTTTATTGACAGTAAATTTTACTAAAAATATTTTGTAAAAATTTCAGTAGCGCTAAAACGTTTTATTATTCTTTATAGTAATTTGTCTTTTATACGTATTGCATTATAGAATTTACAAAATTAATATATTTTTTTCAGTTATTAAATAAAATGTTTTCAAAATTTACGGTAAAAGAAATAACTTTTTTCACGTATACTATTTTTAGAGATGGATGCAAAAAGTGTATATTCGGTTATAAATAGCGTTTGTCCGTAGACTAAGGGGTATCAAGACCCCTTTAACCCCTCCTCCCTTAAATAGTTCTACGATTTCTACTGATGTATTTTATAACTTTTAGTAATTGTGTAACTCGTAAATGTTTGGGTGTCAAGGAAAGGTTTTGTTTTCAAACACAGTGGCTGAAAAGCGGGTGACATTCCAAACAATTTTTCCGTAAAAATTAGGGTGTTGAAAATACTCCAATACCAGCGGAAGTCTTTTATTTCGCTATGCATACACACCCGGGAAAAAAAAAAAAAAGTTTATTCATAAGGCGTATCAAAACAGGGCAATAAAATAGAACAAATCCCGCAAAATAAATACGAAAAGAAGGTAAAAAATTAATTTTCATTCATATAATTGCTGCTTTTTTTTAAATCATTATTTTCATCTTACTTTTTCTTTGGTTGCATGAAATTTTCTTAACTCCATCCCAAACATATCAAAACATAACTTGTTGTTTCTCAATATAAAATTTTCTTTTTTTTTTTTTCCACCTCCAAAACCCTCATCTAACAAAGGACCAAGCCACTCCGCGTATTATAATCAACCCGTCACAAAACCCGTGGACATGCGCTGTAATTAGAGTTCGGTTTCTATTGTAATAGTGGTAGCTATACGCAACCACGCACGCATGTATGCATTTTCAAACTTGTGGAGAGGGAAAGAGCCAGAGCTAGGTTTGCCTGCCGCGCTGCTTTTCGGGGCCACTAGTTTTGGGGAGGTTATCGCTTTCCGCGATTAAATTCTGGCGTGTGTAGAAAAAAGTGTACGGGTAGAAAGGAAAAAAAGAAAAAGAAAAAAAGATTGTGTAGTGTTTCATATTTTTTTTTCTTTCTGTAGTTTTTTCCTTTCTTTCTTTACTCACTATTTTGTTTTGTTTTATTATTTTTCCTTTGCCCTCGCCCAGCGCCGTTTTTGTGGTAAGGATAAAATGCATGACATTTTTTTTCCCCATGCAGGAATCATTTTTACGGACCCCTTTCTGTATGTGTGATTTAAATCACTTAAAGCAAAAATGGATGATTATTATGCGGCAAAACGCACTGAAAAAAGAAATCTGAAATACTTTTTTTAATTTGCACTATAGTGGTGGTATATATTAAAACTGTATCATAATTCACGCGTTGGCTTTGTTTGCTGTTTTGGTTTCATTATGTTCGAAATTGCATGAAATCCATAGGGCGGCTACATTTGTTTTACCGATTTCATTATGTTGGAAAGTATATCATAATCCATGGATCGGCCCATTTCTTTTACTTGTTTGATCATAGGCATCAGGGGGCACGTACGATCCCCGTACGAAAAAAAAAAAAAAATAATAATCCCAATATATAATTAATGAATTAAATATGAAGTGCATTATGATTATAAAAATGCACTTCATAGACAATTATGTAAAATACAAACTTTCAGCCTTTCATTAAAAAAGGCTAAGATATATGTTAAAACAAAGTTGAAAGGGCCAGTTAGCAGAAATACACTATGTATTAATGCAGTCATTATTTTCTTTCGTAATTTTTGCACAGTCCCCGAAATGCGATCTTCCCATGTGGTTATTTTTTTTCCTTCTAGAGCGATTGAACAGCGGCTTAAATCAAAATATACTTCTCTTCCTATTTCTGAGTCTTTTTAGATGAAAACCTGAATTTTTGTACATCACCTAGTTATTCTAAAAAGTTAAAAGTCTTAATTAGTTAAAAGAGACAAGGCTTTTTTTTCAATCGATAAAGGGCAGGACGCATCGGCATTAAGGTTAAAAGGACAAAGCGCGATGGCACACACACATGCAATAAATAAATAAAAAAAAATCTCAAACACTTTTGAAGTTTAAATATGCACATCTTTTAAATAGGATTCAGCTAGCTTAGGGATGGACGCGAGACGAAAAATTGGTGTCTCGCGTCTCGCAAAACAGCCGAAAAGCTTGTCTCGTCTCGCAAAAATCCCTATATCATAATGTTAAAAATGTTTGTCTCGTCTCGCAAAAAAGCTGTAAATCTCTGTCTCGTCTCGCAAAAAGTCGTCTCGCGTCCATCCCTAGCTCTATTGGTCTTCTCTTCCATTAAGTCGGAAAGGGTATCATAGTCCATGAGTGGGCCGTATTTGTCTTTCTTGTTCCATAAAACACTTCAAATTTCAGAATCAAATCATGATCATCCAGCTTCAGAATTGAAATCTATATTAAAATCGTCTATTAAAGCTGTTTACTAAATTCTCCTTGAATATTCTAACTATACACTCTCACCTTCCAGCAAACTTGCAGCAAGTTGATTTATCAAGTCAATAAACTTGAATTAAGCTTGAAAATTTCAAGCGTGTAAGCTTAATGCAAGCTTGAATCAAGTGTTCAAGTTTACACTTGCCCAACTTGCATTAAGCTTGACATAGCAAGCTTAATTTCAAGCTTAAAAAAATTCCTTAAAAAAATTTCCTAAATACACGAGGCTCCCGTCGGCGAACTCGCCCCACATATTTTATTTTTCCACGCATTTTTCCCCTCTTTGCGGAAATTTCAAGTTATTTTAATCTGTTTGCATCAAGCGTCCGCGGCTGGGATCGAACTCGGGACCTAAGGTTTGGGAGGCCAGCGTCCTAACCATTCAGCCGTGCTCGGCGCGCGCTCGCATGACTAAAGTTTGAAGTGACTGTTATGGTTGTCGCGCCGTTTTTTGGCGAGATTGATCAGTATTGCCCGGCATCTTTTATTTTTCTATGGGATGAATCAAAATTAAAATAATGTTATGTGTGATTTATAGACTCTAATAGGGAAATAAGCATAATATAAACTTAAAAGCAGGACACGTTTTAAAACTTTCAATATCGCAACACTCATGTTGGGCAATATAGTGGCCAAAATCGAGACAAACGACTGATTTTGAAATCTATTTCGTAGTACAATTGTATTTTACTTTGAAGAATTTCCATATTTGGAAATACAGAATCTTTTTTTTTTTTTTTTTTTTTTTTTTTTCAATTCTATGGTCAAGTACATTTATGACTGATGATAAATTATTTGTTATGTGGATATGGCTTTCCAAATCAAGCAGTCATCAAGTTGTATTCAAGCTTGACAGTTCAAATGACTTCTCCAAGCTTGCTGAAAGCTTAAAATGAATTGAACTGTCAAGCCTGTATTAATACGTCAAATTCAAAGAAATGTCAAGCATGATTTAAGCTTATGTGCTGTCTGGGCTATTCCAGCTATACATCTCCTCACACTAATATAGAGACTCTAATTAACATTCTCAGAAAAATAAACAGTAGGGTTTGGCAAGTTCTCGCCAAATACTGAAGATATCGCCAAGCTGGGTTCAGTTTTGGTGACTTATGTTTTTTGGTGCGATCCATCCCCAAGCATGGCAAACCTTGAACATGTGTTTCTTAAACCCAAAAGAAAAGAACTAAATATGTCAGAGACTGAAAAGTTTTAACATGTATGTGCACAAGCTGTACAATAAATTGTAATAGATGATAAACCATTATGGGATTTTCGGTGAAATATTCTTAAAAATAGAATTTGTAAAATGTGTAATACTTTTAAAAATTTTGCAATGCGAATCGAGGATAAAGAATTTTTTTTTTTTTTTTTTTTTTTTTTTTCCCGGAAGATTCCATAAAAGTCCCGGAGAGATGGTTAACGTGCTTTAATTCTTTATCTATTAGAGATAAGTGAGCAAGTGTAAATTGAAAAAAAATCTTCAAAATAAGATAGGAAAAAGTAATACGTTAACAAATCAATCCCTCTTGTTAATTTTCAAAAAGTGACAGAATTTAAATTTGTATAAACTTCCGTATTAAAAAAAAAATTCCCAGTTATTAAAATGTGTCCAATACACAAATGAGGCTATAAAAAAATTTTGAGAATTAATCCTAAAAAGTGTCAGAGATATGAAGATAAAAATATGCTGACTTAAAACTTTTCAATGGTTCTCGAAGGGTAAAAATCTCGTAAGATGATAGGGGTCGTGTTAAAAATAAGAAATAAAATAATTTTTTAAACTCTAGAAATAAACATTTACATTCAAAATCATGTATAGCCCCTGTTTAACGATATCTCTGAGACGGTCCCGGGTTCCGGCCTATCGCGGGGTCTTGTTTTGGGCGTAATGTGACTACGCGTTAGAAGAACCCCTTAAAACTCCTCGCCTAAGGCACTCTTCCTTAGGCAGATAGCCCTCGAGTAGCTTTACCTTAGTGCACAATACCAATATCTCTGAGACGTTTTATCATGGAAGAGCTGAAATTTTGTGCGTCACCTCATTAGTGTATGGGACACATTTTAGTAATTGGGATTTTTTTTACAGAAGCCGTATAAAAATTAAATACATGTCACTTTTTGAAAATTAACTGGATAAAATTTTTCTTGGCGGATTCTTTTTCCAACTTTTATTTTAAACATTTTTTTTTTTTTTTTTTTTCAATTTAGATTGTCCTCTTATCGCGAGACGACTTTTTTGCGAGACGAGACAGAGATTTACAGCTTTTTTGCAAAACGAGACGCACATTTTTAACATTACGATATAGGGATTTTTGCGAGACGAGACAAGCTTTTAGGCTATTTTGCGAGACGCGAGACGCTTATTTTTCGTCTCGCGTCCATCCCTAATAAAAGAATTAAAGCGTGCTACTATTTTTGAACACCTTTTATATAACTGCTAAATAACGCAATTGTCACCAGCCATGTCTGTACAGAGGCGTATCATTAAAAAATTTTAGGTCTCCACATGATCGAATTTAAGAGCGGAAAAGAGACGTTTAGTTTGTATTTCCATACAACGTTGAAAAGCAAAAGATTTTGAGACAAAGCTAAGGGGGTACGTGCCCCCCCCCCCCTGTGCTCTCCTCTCCCCCCGACCGCTACGCCTATGAGTGTATGTGCCATATGTACATTGATGTTTGCTAAAAAAAAAAGCTCTTTTTAGACCGACACCCAAGCAAACGCATAACGCAGGAAATGCAAATGCGTCCGAGAGCTCGTGGAAAACGTTAATTTGAGAGTTCCAAAATGACTAATGGATCGTGAAACGTAAATATTTCCACGGAATATATTACGTAATTCAATGTGCAGATATTTTTTTAATGAAAGAATCCGAGTAATATATATATGTGTGTGTGTGTGTGTGTGTGTATATATACAAAGAAAATGCAGAGTGTTTAGCTACCCGCTACTTAACCATGTTTAAAGGAAGCAAAATACTGCGCTGAAACAGTATTATGAGATTTATAAATAAAAATAAAAATCTCTTTGCGGTTAGTTTGTTATCTTACTTGGAATGCAAATCCAGAATTTTGCCCTGATCTGCTTGAAAATTTGAATAAATATTCATAAGTAGTAGTAGAAGAAGATGGAGGGGGCGGGGGGAATTGTCGATTTTTTAAATTTAAAAGGGATCTGTTTCTCGATTTTTGGTGATTTTTCGCAATTTTCACCTCAAAAAGCTTCCATGATATTTGATAGAGCATGAAAGTTAGATAACCTAAATGAGATTGACGTCGTTTTGATGTCACGCGTTCAAAATTTCATTAGAAATCTAATTATCGTAACAGTCTAATTTTTTTTAATTAACACAAAAATTGGTTTAAAAAGTTCTGTTTTATATGTCGTTTGTTTTTTAATCTTCTCTTTCTGTCTTACTTATTATATATATATATATATATATAATTTATACTTTTTACTTATGTTCCACCTATTGCTCTTCTCCCTCACGCCATCTATCTCATTTCCTTCCTTCTTATTTGTGTGTAGGTTGGTATTTCCGTAGCTGGTGAAAAGTGGCTCTTTTGTACCACCCGAAACGTACATCTTTCCTATTTTTAATTTATGTGTATTTCTGACAAAGTATTTTTATTTTTATGGAAGTATTAACACTCTTTTGTGTATTTTTAAGGCTTAGACCAATGTTAGGGGTTTAAAAAAAAAGTTTGCTGTTTTTTTCTAAATGAATTTTAGCGTTTTTAAGAGAGAACCTCTGCATAATTATTTTAAACTTATCTTTCATTTTTTTCAAAATAAACTTAAATATTTTGTTTGCGGAATCACTTTCTTGAGCCACCGATATGAAATTCCATTGCTCTGAGGTGAAAACTGAGCGAGTTTTCAGATAGGGTTTATATCAGTGGCGGCTCGTGGGTTATTTAAGAGGAGGTTCACAAAACAATTTTCGAAAATTAAATAGGAAGATACGACGCACCTTACAAGTTAAAATAGATTTGCGTTTCCAGCAGTTAATGGAAAACAATGCACGCGAATGAAAGAAAACAAGTCATCTTTGCAGGGCCGTACCCAGAAAAAAAATTTCAGGGGGGGGGGGGACCAAGAGATGAAAAAGGCTAATTTTTCACAAAAGGGCATCATTATTATTGTTTTGCAAACAAAATTTTAAATTTCGGAGGGGGTGCAGACCCCTGGCCCCCCCCCCTTGGTACGGCCTTGCATCTTTGGTCTTACATTTCGTCACCAAGATAAGTTTTAGCAAAGGTACTGTCTTGATTCATTTTATTTCCATTTTTTTTCAAAGGATACTATTGAAAAATTTAGCTCCGAAACACGTCTTTCACTCGCATCTAATTTACTTTACACTAGTTTGTAAAAAAAAAAATAATGTAGAGAAAAATAATAGAAATAAAGAAAATATTAAGAAAATGAAAAAAAAATTAATTAACCAACCGAATGTAATAAACCAACTGAAAATCCGGTAGATATACCGCAAAAATTGGAGCTAGGTGCACGATGAAATTGTGCGAACGGAATGATTTCATCAGTGCCGTACACTTTTCCAGCTGTCTCGGCTTCTCATACCAGAGAGCTGTTCAGGGGAAAAATTTTCCGTTCGCACGTCCGATTGATTCAAGTCTGCTGTAATAACCTACACTACAGTGCGTTAGCTATAAGCCTATTTAATAATAGTGGAGGGAGGGGGGAGAGAGTAAAATTCATGTTTTACATTCACATAAATCTAGAAGTGTGCTTAATATTTGTTTTAAATTTAATTTGTTAATGTGTTTATTCTTTAGTTATTTCTTTGGGGGTTCACGTGCTCATGTGCTCAAATGAAGGAACCGCCACTGGGTTGTATAAATATTTAGCACGGCTAATGGAAAAATGCATTACTATCCACAAAATGTTCGAATTTAACAAACGGTCCCTTAAGTTTCGCTTTTAACTATATTAAGTAAATGTTTTAAAATCTACTCGTTCAAATGAAATCAACATTTTTATTACTTATTTATTTATTTATTTCCTGGGGGGTTGAAGTATACTGATTCTAATTAAAATGAAATGCATTTATGTGGTTTAATAATTCATAATTAATATTTTTAACAATATAAATTCAAAAAATTCGTTATCGTTACTTAAATTAATGTAAAAAATTATAAATTACATTTTGAAATAAAGTACAATGTAACATATTTAATACCTTAGGAGTTATGGCTTAAAGTTTGAAATTTCCCTTTAACATTTGAGAGGTTATTTTCATAATTCCAAATATGCCAAAATAATTCGAATTTCAAAATTGCTTCTTCGGACGATGGCTTTTCCTTGTCCTATCTAACCAGTGTGTCAAATTGGGTCCAGATCCGAAGAACGGTCTAGCCGCCTATAGCAAATAAGCATACATACATACATATATGCATACACACATACATACCTACATCTCATTAGCGCTACTATTAAGGAGGATTTAAAAAAGCGTAGTCAGAAAACTTCCTTAGCTTTGTGGCGCTAAAAAGGGGATTCGATCGACCGCCATGTTGGTAGTTAAATGGATCGATATGGCAACGGCTGAAATTTTTCTGCGTTGAACAGTCTATCGCACTGGTCTTCTATAGTGATGTAAAAACGCTTGCGCATCAAAGGGATAAAAATAACATAGCACTTAGGATCACTATCTTACAACTGCATAGCTGCTTTGCGTATCTCTATATCACATCTCAACACATTTCAAACCATTAGAAAAAACACCTAATTCTAGTTCTTTGAAAGACAATACACCAGCTGGAGCTTTAAATAATACGTTTGCTCTTTCTTATTTGCTCCTGAGATACCTCCCCACTCTCTCTTTCCTTATAATACGTTAAATAATAATAATAATAATAATAAAAATACATCAGGCGGAACAAGTAGCTAGCTAGCACCCCAGAACGGATGCCTGATTGTTAGTTAAATAACAAATAATGCCACGCTAATAGCCTGTCGTTAAGAAGCCAAGAGATAAAAAAAAAATTCCCCAGGCCCCCCCAAAAAGAAAAACAAAAACTTTATGAACAGCAGTGGCATGGTTGAGTGAGTCTCTCCGGTTTGGAAGATATATAGCGAAAGGAGGAGTGAAAAAATAACATAAATAAATAAATAAAATCTTTGTTTACACAGGCAGTGAACTTGCTACTTAAGAGACGTCTTCGGAATAAGTACCGCTATTGTGAATTCGCTTTTTAGCAGCAAAATCAACAGCAGAAGAATTTTCAGTTGGTGGAAATATGGAATTGCATTGACCTCTCGCGTGCTGTTGCTAATCAGCTTTGCTTTACTAGTTTTTACCCTGAGGAAGGGGGGAGGGTCACTTCAATTTTTTAACTGGTGCAATCTCGTGAAATGCCGGGTTTCTTTTATGAATGAGAAAGATAAATCACGAAATGAAAGATAAATCACGTTTTGGTAACCCTTTGAGCGCAACCCTTTCCCAATACTGAAAAAAGGCAGCCGTTGCCATCGCTCGACTTAACTACCAGCAAGATGGCGGACGATCGAAATTTTCATCGCGTGCCTCAGATCTAGCGACCCTTTTTTGACGCAGCTGGCTGTGCGGCACAGCCAGCTGTCGTCAAAAAAGCGTCCTAGATCTGTGGCACGCGATGAACGTTTCGATCGTCCGCCATCTTGCTGGTAGTTAAGTCGAGCGATGGCAACGGCTGCCCTCTTTCCAGGCATTGGGCAATCTATCCAGCTGTTCTCGCATTCTTCCATT
This sequence comes from Cheiracanthium punctorium, assembly GCA_038373885.1. Taxonomy (NCBI): domain Eukaryota; kingdom Metazoa; phylum Arthropoda; class Arachnida; order Araneae; family Cheiracanthiidae; genus Cheiracanthium; species Cheiracanthium punctorium. Next base: position 171,421 of record JAWZYV010002307.1, on the reverse strand, counting down.
TTTCAGCAGCTGTCAGTGCTGTTAAAAATAATCGTGACAGTTTTTTTACGCGAAATGACGTGCTAAAAAGTAAAGGATTCTCGTGGAGCTATATCGCCCGCATCTATTTTTATAGAAATCAAATCTATTCTTAGTGATTGGCAACAGTCAAAACGTCAGAGTTCGGTATTCCCAGAGCGGGAGCACTGCGCGTTAAAGGGTTAATCTGTTTTCTCCTATCTTGGCGAAAGATCCCGCCTATGTACTTATCGTTGCTTCCTGGCTTGGCTCTTGCTGAGTTCCCGCGTATTGTGGGCTAACGCAAAAATAGCGCAACGTTAGCACCCATGTGAAAACGTTGGGCTGAAGTGCGTTTGCCTGCTCGCTGGCACGAACATAAAGTCACTAAAACGACACTATGTGGAGAATTTATTTCAGTCGCTGCCCTTAGAGTAAAAATCTAAGGCAGGGTGTTCACTATTGTCAGAGACAAAAATAGTGGCATTAGTAGCCCAACAAACGTAAAAAAGTGGCCAAAAAAGTATGCTTTTTCTTAATTTTATTAGCTAAAATAGAAGTACTTTCTTGAAAGTTTAGTTCAGATATATATTATTGACATCGTAATAAAAAAAAAAAAATCACTATGAATTAATTTTCTATTTACTCGTTTATAATATTTTCTTGAAGTCTCTTACATAAACACAGTAACACTTATCATAAATCATACCCTGACTGAATACGGGTAGCATTACAAAGTTTCTAGTCATAAGTAAAAAGAAAAAGAGAAGAAAAAAAATAAAATTAACTAATCACATTTAAAAATATCTTGTTTATATTTTCCAGTTCTTTCAAACGCAAATTCTTTTAATGAATGCAATAAAATTATCATAATGATCCAGTCACTGTTTGGTCCTCTAGAATAGCTATGACGTGCAAATAAGCATTCGTAGGGGGTTTTAGAAGTCTCTCTAGTAGCAGATAATGCTCCGAAAAGAAAGAGAAAATAACAAAGAACAAAACTTGTCTTTTCAATCACCAAATTAGTTGTCTGAATTAAAGGAAAAGCCGCCAGATATTCGAAAACAGTACGAAAATCGCATTTTTTTTTTAAATCAGAAATGTATCATAAGTAGCCTAATCTTAAATTTAGAAGCCTCCTAATCCTAAATGTAAAAAGTCTCCTTGTAGTTGCTGGTAGACACCTGAAGTGGATTCGTCTTGTGCTTCCCTTCCTTTTCGGTCACTGTTTTCTATTTTACCTAATGTAGTATTTGTCTAATTGTACTGCAATGTCGACCAAACTAAAGCAATTGACTTTAAGTTTATGTCAAACGCAAAAATCTTGATAATCCAAAATTTTTCGATACTCCGGCGATTGTCTGGTCCCCTATATGTCGGATTATTGAGATTGTATACTGTATTCTTTTATACACTTCAGAGATGATTCTCTTTAGCATTTGTTGCTTCTTCCCGTCATGAGTCACTGACTGTCCTGCTGTGCCCAGTTTTGCGCTTATGCAAAACTATATACAATGTGTCCTAAAAAGGTGGTATCGGGCTTTAATTCTTTACCCATTAGAGAAAAGTGGGTAATGTAAATTGAAAAGATGTTCAAAATAAGGTCGGATAAAAGATTACGCTACGAAATAACTCCTCTCGTTCATTTTCAAAAAGTTACACTTTTTAAATTTGTATACGACCCCGTATAAAAAAGAATTCTCAATCAGTAAAATGTGCCCCATTCACTAATGAGGTGACATACGAAATTTGAGAATTATATCCTTAAAAGTGTCTTGAGATATAAAGATAAATATAACGCTGACTTGTACCACTTTTCAATAGCTCTCGAAAGTAAAAAAATCACGTCGAATGATCGCATTTCAGAGGTCGTATAGATATTACGAAAGAAATTTTTTTTTTTTTTTTTTTTTTTTTTCCCACGCTAGCAAATAAACGTCTTCATTCAAAATTATGTATATCCCCCAATCATCTTTCTTTAAAGATATCTCTGAGACGTTGTTATGATGAAAGGCTGAAATATGGTAATCACTTCATTAGCGCATGGGGCATATTTTGCTAACTGAGATTTTTTTTTGTTTTTTGTACGGGGGGGGGTCGTATACAAATTTAACCCTTTAACGCGCAGTGTTCCCGCTCTGGGAACACCCAACTCTGACGTTTTGACTGTTGCCAGTCACGGAGAATAGATTGTATTTCTATAAAAATAGTTGCGGGTAATATGTCTCTACGAGAATCCTTTACTTTTTAGCACGTCATTTCCCGTCAAAAAATGGTCACGATTACTTCTAACAGCACTGACATCTGCTGAAAAATGGAAAAATGAGAGAGCAGCTGGATAGATTACCCAATGCTGAAAAAGGGCAGCCGTTGCCATCGCTCGACTTCACTTAACTACCAGCAAGATGGCGGACGATCGAAACCCTAGATCTGTAGCACGCGATGAACGTTTCGATCATCCGCCATCTTGCTGGTAGTTAAGTGAAGTCGAGCGATGGCAACGGCTGCCCTTTTTTCAGCAGAGAAAGGGTTGCGCCTCAAAGGATTAAAAAGTGTGACTTTTCGTAAATGAATGAGGGAATTTTTTCTTAACGGAGTCTTATTCCAGACCTTATTTTGAACATTTTTTTAAATTTACACTGCCCACTTATCTGTAATAGATGAAAAATTAAAGCCCGTTACCACCTTGTTGATACACCCTGTATATACGAAGAAGAAAAAGGAAAACATAATGTTGAATCAAGAAATATCGTCAGAATAAGACATTAAAAAATGACATTATCATGCTTGTGATTTAGAAAGAACTAAGAAAAAAGCAATTCTTGTTTCTAGGGCTTTAGCATCAAACCCATTTATTACTTTATTTTTGATTACAGTTTTTCATATGCTTTTTTAAAATTGACTCTAACATACCAATTTTATACCTAGTTGAATACTATCATATTTTAAAAATAAAAAATATCGAAAAATCTACAAAGTTTAAAATACGGTGAAAAATGAAGATAATTGTTAGTTAAATGTCATTAAATACGTTATAATTAAAGAAAGAAAACTTATAGGGGAATTTTTGTCTGAGGACTTTAGTTAGACCCTAAAACTCTTTAAAACTAATTCCACGAAGTTTGACGATTTCGGATTAACTTACTTTTTGCATTTAGCAAGCAATACATTTTAATAACAAAGCAATAATCTTCATCAAAGCACGAAATAAAAAACAATGATTTTGGTGCGAGGGAAAAAATGTTTAAAGTAAATAATAAAAATTGAAAATACAGCAAAACTTTTAAATCTTTCTCCTGTGAATAATATTCCTTTTTACAGAGTAGTGCTATTTAAATAATAAAAACACTGAACTCGGGCCGTGAGAGGCAATATTACATTCCATACCAAAGTGTACACGGCGATTTAGAATTGTTTGTTTTTGGAAGTATTAGACCACATCGAGCAAAATAATTTTGAAGCTGCTTAATTAAACTCTACTTTCACAGAAATTGTTAGTTTTTCTCATAAACCGAAGCATTTTAAATTTGCACTAAACACTAATGTGTTTAAAGTACTTTTTTAATATAATACTTCAGTTGTAAAAGCAAATTTATTTTTTTTCCGTCCTTGAATACTTCTGCAAAAAGGCGTTTTAAAATTTAAAATTATTTCGTTATCATTAAAACACTAATCCGTTTTAGTAGCATCCCTAGAGTGGGAAAAAACATTAAATATAAGTAATAAATTATGAAAAACCGGTTTTGCGATTGGAAATAGATGAAATAAATTTATTCCATTACCGGAATCCCTCAAATCTTTGTTAAATTAAAAACTAGATTTTTGTTGGGCTCTTTCGTTTGTTACAAGATTAATTTGTTTTCGTCATTTGATAAAGTGGAGTATTTGTTTTTAGATTACATTTTTTTTTTTTTTCTTAAATCCATTATGTTTGGTAGAAATGAAGTTATTAAACATATAGAAATGGAAGAAAGCTGGACTTACTTCTTTTAATAGGTCATATGTAAAGTATTTGAACTTAAGGAGTAGCAATTGGTTTCCAATTATTAAATAGAAAATAATATAAGAGTAGTAAATTAATTAGGCAACAGAGAATTATATGAGAATTTTAATCATAAGCAAGAAATTTATTGTTATTTTTTAAACTCTAAAAAAAGTTAATAAATTATTACTAATCGTTCTTTTTTAAGTAAAAAGAACGTCCGGAAAACTTAACACTTATTCGCAGAAAGAAAGAAATTATATAAGTTAAAATCTACATTTTATTAAGATATATATTTAAGATTCAAGATATATTTAAAGTTAAATTTTTAAACGATTAATAGCAATATATATATGCATAGTATTATGCAGATAAAAGCTTTATTTAAAAACAAATATATATTACATCGCAAAACGTAAATATTTAACCGTACGGCCGGCACATGGAGTTAACGTCTAGGTGGAATCGTATAGTGTACACACTATTTAAGGTCTATAACGGGTATAGGAAGGGACATTGAATCAAATAAGCTGGTTTTTCAGGGGTAAAAGAGTTTTACAATACTGTTCTTTTATATTTCAACTAGCCCATTAAGTTCGTTTACAGAAATAAAAGACATTTCAACTAACGACAAAAGCATCCAATGTATTTTTTTAATGAACAATTTTAAGGAAATTAACGTGAAGTGTTTCAAACTACTGTAAGATGGATTTAAAAAAGAAAATACACTCATGTCCATAAATTAAGGATAATTCAGAATCACACAGAAATTGATCTCTAAAATAAAAATTTCACCTGTGGAATGATCACACACATCTTGAAGAAGAATATGCAAATTACAGGAAACCACCAGATGGCGTGGATGGTACGTCACAATGACGAGAGTGTAAGAGAGGGGTATATAAGGAATGGTGGCAAAGAAGTAAAATTGTTCACAAGCGCTGTGAAAGCCTTTCAGTGCAAAAACCGCATAGTTATGGCACAAAGGAGGCATTTGGATGATGTTTTACGTGGCAGAATTATCGGACGACTGGAATGTGGACGTACCCAGCTGGAAGTATCCGAGGAACTTGGAATCGCCCAGAGTGTCATCTCCAGGCTTTGGCAACGATTCCAAGATGATGGTAATGTGAGTAAACGTTACAGCACAGGTCGCCCCCGAGTTACAACGCCGAATGAGGACCGCTATTTGGCAGTTACTGCCAAAAGAAACAGACGGAGTACAGCATCAGACCTGTCTCTTCAACTACCGGTACGACAGTTTCAAGGCAGACCGTGTACAGACGCTTAGGGCACATTGGTCTATATGCTCGTAGGCCTGTCAGATGTGTTCCACTTACCGCAACTCACTGTCGCCTGCGATTAACCTGGAGTAGAGAGCATGCATTGTGGACACCGCAACAGTGGTCTTGTGTGATGTTTTCCGACGAGTCCAGGTTTAGTTTGGAGTCTGATTCTCGCCGGACATTCATCTGGAGAGCGCCAGGTACCCGTTACCACCAAGAGAACACCATTGAAAGACACCGTTACGGTGGTGCAGGATGGCTCGTTTGGGGAGGAATTATTCTTGGTTCCAGAACTGACCTGCATTTTCAGAGTGTAACGATGACAGGCCACATCTATCGGGATGTCATTCTGGAACAACATGTACGTTTGTTTCGGGGCGCCATGGGTGCTGAATTTGTGTTTATGGATGACAACGCCCGTCCTCACCGTGCAAACATTGTAGACGAATGCCTTCAATCGGAGGATATCACCCGTATGCATTGGCCAGCATACTCACCGGACTTGAATCCAATAGAGCATGTGTGGGATATGCTTGGCCGACGAATTGCAGCCCGTCAACCCCCTCCCACCTGTCTACCGGAACTTCGGAGTGCATTGCTTGATGAGTGGTGTAATATTCTCCAAGATCAGATTGATCCTTTGATACTCAGCATGCCTAGGCGTTGTCAGGCCTGTATTGCATCGTCCGGGAGACATACTCCGTATTAACCATCCTACTAACCATGTTATACTGTTTTTTGTAAATAGGTTCTTTTTTTAAATTTGGTCAAGGGAGTAAAACTTGCAATTTTTATTAATTATGTCAAACATATAGCATATTTTGTGCTCTTTACTTTTTGTTTAATAAATAGACTTTACAAATAAGTCAAATTTGTTTTGCTTCTTTCTCTTTCTTTGCCTGAACTTCATTATCCTTAATTTATGGACATGAGTGTATACAATCAAATCGTTAAAAAAAAAGAGAAAAATAAAAAAAAATAGTGAATTGCTTGCCACTATAATTTTAGGGATTTTGTAGCTCACTTTTCCTTTTAATAAGCTCAAAAAACATATGACATTGAATCTGGTGCTACCAATTTTGGATATAGCTCCATGAAAATATTTTTTGGGTAAGAGGGGCTACCCTACCAAGTAATATAATTAAAAATCCGCTTTTGAATATAGTGTGTATTATCCCTGTTGATGTATCTAAGTTTAAAGGCCCTCACATCCACATAAAACCTACTGTCACAGTAAGAAAGAAAAAAAAAGAATTTTTGAAAACATTAATTGCACTCTTACCACGATTTAAGGAGTCTTGTACCTTTTAAAAGTGATGAAAATCGACAAAAAGGTGCTTTCATGTATATAATCGTACATTTACATAAATAATTTATCTACATGTAAGAATTTTTTTTATATCAATACAGCGGCCTTTTCTGTTTATCTTAATGTCTTAAAAAGTTTTCCAAATTTATTAGGAAATTTAAATTAATTAACTGATTAAAAGCAACTATTTTCAATATCAATGCGCGCAGCCTAACACACGTAAAAACCATTTTACAGACTCAATATTTTCTCTACCTGCACTCGGATAACGAATAATTAAAATGACCTATTTTTACACCTGACATTGCGTAATCTTTTAATATACAAATGATTTAATTTATTAATTAGTGAAACAAATGATTAATTATTATTTTTCTATAGATTGTCATGTAATATCTTCATAATAGTACGTCATTTTAATTATGTATTATCAGAGTGTATGTAGAAAAAATATTAAGTCTGTAAAGTGATTTGTACATGTTTTAGGCTGCGCGCAGTGACTGAAATACAAAAAATACTTTCTTTTAATCCATTAAAAAAATTAATTATTCGTAATCAATTTAGAAAACTTTTGAAGACATTAATAGAAACAGAAAAGTTCATTGTAGACATACACAAAATTTCTTACATGTAAATAAATAATTTTTATAAATTTGGAATCATTTACATAGAAGAATTTATTTCGATTTCCATTTTTAAAGGGTACAAGACAAAGCAAAGAAAATTTCAGTTCGTAAATCCATTTACGAAAACATCAGCGATTTGAAATCGTTTCTAAAAGAGTACGTTTCTGAGTACGAAATTAAATTAAACGTTGCTTGAAAATGAAAAATATTTAATTTAAAAAAAAAAACTTACTCTTTTGAAGCGATGGTAAGGAATGCCGTTCGGACCCATCCATTGCGTTCTGGAAAGAAAAAAAAAATTACAAAATTAGTAATTAACTCTCTGAGCGCCCTGGAAATGGGCAAATAATGTAAAGTTGTTTTTAAGGTAAAAATTTCATGTAGGTTTAAACTTATGAAAAAAATAAAATTTTGATAGGAAGATTTCTAATTATTAAAAAACAAGTTCCTAAATTACTTACAAGCTTTCATATTGGAACATATTTTATAGTACCTGACTGTTATAAATAATTAAAGTTATAGATGCATTGCAGTGAAAACTGGAACGAAGCTGACGGGATTTTACGTCTCAGCCGCTTGGAGGGTTAAAGTGACTCACTGTATAAAAGCAATACAGTATATATTAAAAATAAATGTTAAGCAAGCTTTATAGATATACATACCGATGTGTAATGGGAATATCATCCAATACAACGTATAACAAGCACTATTAACCGACTTTCGAACAAAACAAATTAGCTCATTCGCTCGGGAGCTACGAAGCCATTGACTAAGACATCAAACTTAACGCGTTAGGGGTTTTGAATCTTCTGCAGTTGAACTCACTCGATTATTGCTATCTAGCACTTAGCGAGAATATGTGTTTAGCGAGGAAAAATATAATTGTTAGTTTAATGTTAAAAGCCCTTTATAAAACCAACTATTAGAATGACTCGGATTTAGCGAGCACTTTATCTCCCCCCCCCCCCCCATGATAACGCCGTCGAAATTTTTTTTGGGGAAACAAGTTTTCGCGAAACTCCAGTCCCTCCGTTCATCGGCCAAACAATGCCTACTATGAGGTCCAAAAGACTGAAGTACAAGATAGGCGTAAGACCTTTCCTCTGCATGTAGCCAAATAACACGCTCATTAAATAGTCCTTTAAAAAAAAAAATTCCAACAAAAATGTAAAACACTTATTTAAAAAATTAAAAAGTAATTTTATTTTAATTCAATCTTTCCTGCATGGCTAAGAAATACACCTTGTACTATCCCCTTAAAATATCTCTTAAAAAAGTTTTTAATTTACGTATCAATCAATGACGTAATACTATGATGCAGCGTCCTATTACATCACTCGCAATACACATTACACGATACATCGTCACAACGATTCCGCTCATAAGCAAAAGAACAACAAAACTAAATACCATTCCGTAAAAGACTGCATGAGGCATGACGAGCTTCTCCTTCATCGATAAAAATCACACATCAATAATAGTAATAATAAAAAGCCTAATTGAAGGCGGACAGTCAAAAAAATCTTCACATGAAGTAACCCCGCTTTTTGTTTTTCAGTGGTTCACTGCTCTTCTTCACTCATCATTTTTTTTTTCTTATTTTCTTCCCGATTCCGGGCAATTTTCGTTCAAGATCGTGTCTTATCAGCTAATAAAGGTGTGGGAGACAAATTTCTATATACAGGGACTTCCCCCCTGAGAAGTTTAATTATCTGATTACGGTGAGCAGTTGTCTATAAAACAGGAAAAGAGGCCCTTCGCATATGCAATAGGCGCAGCGACACACACTCTTCTCGCATTGATAGCCGACTAATTGAGGTTTGCGCGAATGACAAGTCTGACTTATCTCTGCCTTATCGGGAATGTTTTTTGGCTCTCCCTCTCCGGAGATAAGTCTCTTGCGTTGCGCGCGGAAGATAGCTCGCCGACGGTTCAATAAACAGCAATTTGTCACCGCACGTGAAGCTCTACAACAAACATTTTCTTCTTTTTGTATAAACGAAGTTGTTTCGTTTTCCAGTGTTCGTACTTTTTCGGCCTTATTCACCAACTAGCTGTCAGCACGAGAATTGCGTAGCACGAGTTGCAGGATTAGCGTGCGGATTAACCAGGGCCTCATTATCGCATTAGCAAATAGGGATTTTGCCCAGGGCCCCCGGCTCGAAAGGGCCACAATTTCAAATGTTCTAAAATATACTTTTTTATATCAAAATTTTATGAAAAATAAAACATATTTCATAGATGGGGCCCTCAAATTCATCAATGCTCGGGGCCCTGTTGGTCATAATCAGGCCCTGAGATGAACAGTAAACGGTATTCTCCAAAAATTCGTACCCATGTTAGTTTAATCCATAAACTTGCACAGCCTTTTCGTAAGCTTGTCTGTGATTGGTCAGGTTAACTGGATTTTTTCTTTTGGCAACACTGAGGGTATTCAAGCTCATGGACAGTCGATTTCTGGCGTTGGTTGTTTACATTTTTCAGCACGTGTAGCATTTTTGATTTTACAGGTTTTTCGGGTTAGATTTTCCTGTACAGCGAATTCGCACGTGTTGCATTTTAATTACATTGTAATATGTCCCATCCCCCCTTGCAAGGAAAACAATTGAATTCACACAATTTGAAATCGATGTACTACTCTCTTGTGTGTATGAACATAAGGAAATTGTAAATAATAAAATAGCAAATACCGTAACAAATACGCAAAAAAAAAAAAAAAAAAAAAAGGGATGGGTGGAAGGGTATTAAATACATTTGGAGGAGATATGGCTTTTCCGAGACCATGACCGAACTTCTCTGAACATACGTTAGCACTGTTTTGGATGTTAATCCACCGAATTCGGCGTATCGAATTTCGCGTGCTAAACCAGGCTCAGATCTGGTGCTAATCCTAGTGTTTGGTGTGCTGAATATCATTTTTCAACACTTGATGTAGCCAGTGCTGATGTGCTAGCACGCACGTCAAAAGTTTGGTAAGAATAAGGTCGTTGGACGCGTTAATTTTTCCCGGCAAATGAGGAGGTTACTTAATTTTGTGAAATGGAAAAAAAAACTTTTGAATTTAGATTTCTATTCCTTTTTACCTTTACTTAAGCTGAAAAATATTGTCTTTAACCATTGTTTATCTTTCTTTCCGAAAAAGGCAGGGAGGATTTATCGCACTGTTCAGGCACTTTCTGTTGAGAAAAAGGGTAATTTCCTCGACATCCCCCACTGGATTTTTCTCCGTCCACCGAGTGTTCTTTTAAAGCAGGTATGGGCAACCTTTGTAAAACGCCAAACATGAACACTGTCACAAGGAACAAGCAGAAGCACAAATCTCTTATGGATATTCAGGTCTGCGGTCTGTCCAGTAATATGAGAGGTGAGTTCCCACAGAACTTCGAAGTCCCAGCATCTTAATACGTATACAGTTAAACTGTAACAATTCTGGTTCAACCAATCCAAAATAAAACTTTTACCACCATTACTCCAAAAATATTAAAAAGCTCGAAAAATGTAATAAAATCCACACCGTTTGTACGATGGGCTTGAAGTTTTTCATAATTATGTAGAGGGGGAAGATATAGGAGAGGGGGGAATATATAGGAGGGGGAAAAAAGATACAAAGAAGGGGAAAAATGAAAGAAAATCTCGCTAAAACACACCCATATTTTAAATTCGCACTATATTAAAAACGTATTGCAATCCATGCGTCGGCAACAATTTTATACAAGGACTAGATCACAATACGCAATAATTTTATATTTTCATATCTTATTATCTCAGAATGTTCTATCGTTGGTTAAACGCGCTTTAGTCAGAATTGCTTTGTTAGGAAAATCAAATGCATGAACTTTATAAAAATTTAATATTTAACTTTGCATTAAACGTTACGTTAGGAATTTTAAATAAGTTTTATCATAAATATAAGGACTTTTACTTTTCAAATGACGCTGAATAAACTGAATTAGAGAGTAAACGCTGAGACATTTTTGCTAAGCAACACTACAAATTCGTAAACAACTGCTCGAGAATTTACCTCATATCACCATTAAACTTAAATACAAATTGACTACGATTATTTTAAGAGTTATTCAGTAAAACCGTTTAGATATTTCTGAAAAACATGCTAGTCAGAAATTTCGTCCCGCTTTTAAAAAAGGAAAAAAAAAAACTTTTGTTTACACAATGAAAACGTATGAACAATAAACACAGACACCGAAAGCAAATCTTTAAGCATAATGCAATATAATATCTGTAAAAGTCTGGAAGTAGAAAATAAAATATTTACAGGAAGATTTATTTCGGATTCATAAGAATAACAAAGTAGGAATTTTATGCACAATTAATATTTTTCGTTTTCTAAAAATTCTGTACAAAATTAACATTGTTATTATATATGTAATGTAAAATGACATATAAATATATAAGTGACGGTTGTGAGTTAATTTTTTATTTATATATTTATTTATAATTTTAACAACTACAATAAGACCTCAAAGAATAATTTATGTCTAATTACCATAACTCATATCAGTTTCGTATTTTTGCAAAAAAGCACGGAAACTGTTTTGCACGTTTTTAAGCAGAAAACAAAAGAAATTTTCAGGGACATGCAAATAAACAGAGTAACTTTATTAAAATGTATGGAAAAACCTACTGTATCTTTAGCTAACTTCACTTTTGGGGACATTTTTGCCTGCAAATTTGATGCCAAAAATATTGCTCTGTTTATTTCGCCAAAAAGCCCCCAAACTTTCCGACATTTGGGACATTTGGAGCGATTTCGCTAATGGGGCATGTAATGTGTGTTTCCCTGCATTAGTATCAAGCAATAGCCTAGTATAACTCAATTGCATTTTTATTACGTAATAAAAGTTCACGATTGATTGGGATTTTTCTGGAGTCTCGAGATATTGCTAGAGATTTCCGGTGGGCCTATATAAGGGCAAACCTCACCCAGAAGTTTAGTTACCGTGCTTCGTTAACTTGCGTGCTTTTTAAGCTATCTTTCGGCTGTTTTTGGAAGCTGTTTGTGAATTCTTTATTGTTTTTTGCTGCGGAATATATATCAACTTTCCTCGAGGATTTAAACTGAATTTTAGACTGTGGAATTATTTTATTGTGTAAGAAATGGAGCATCTGTTCACTATTTTAAAGCAAGTTACTGGCTGTTAATGCCTGTGAACTGTGTATAGCAGATTGTTCGTCGAAGTTCTAGAAGCAATATAATTTATGTGTAATCAACTGGACTAATTTATGTCAACTGGACTGCTCACTAGAACTTTCCATTCACACTTGACTTTTAAGCTAAGAACCCGAAAACTAAGCAGAGCAACACTGGTGTCAGAATTGAGCCTCTAAAAGGACTTTAATTTCCCAGTTTATATTTTTGACAAGATCAAAAATAGAAGAGCTTAAAGAAAACTGTTGAAACAGCTGAAAACCTATTTGGAGAATGAGATGGAAGCAGGACAAGAACAGTTATGAAAGCCAATTTGGAGGGGGGGAAATTGAAGTCGGACTACAGAAGAAAATAGAAGCCGCATTGGAGAAAAGAGTAAAAAAAACAAACAAGAAAAACTAGGAAAAGAATATAGAGGAAAGCCGAGAATGTATGGAGGAGAAAATATAGAAATCCCCAAGAGAACTTAGAAGAAAAAATTAAGCAAAACCAAGATCAAGTGAAGGTAATAAAGGAGGAGATGGAGAATAGAATAATGTTTTAGAAGATAGTCAAACGAAATTTAATGAAAGAATGGTTGAAAAGATAGACAGTAAAACTGAGGAGAAATATGAAAAATTCGAAAATATAATCGAAGAAAGACTAGACAGTTTGGTCAAGCTGGTAAAGTTACCTGAAAACATCAAGAGTCATCAACCGGCCCAGCCGTAAAATTAACTATTTATGACAGAAAAACTCCCTGGGAAACTTACAAGTCCCACATTATAATTGTCGCCAAAGCTGACGGTTGGGACGACTCCGAGAAAGCGAACCAGCTGGCAGCGGAGAAGCAATACAAAGCGACCGAACGACGAAGATTGGAGATTTTGACGCCCTCGCCAGTGCACACCCAGAAAAATTTATTATTGAAACAAAATATTTTGTTTATGTATCTGCAATATAGCACTTTGTTTGAATGGCGAAATTCTGCACATACTTATTTAATTTATTTTATTATAACACCAGCATATGTGTGTGGTGCGTCTATTTTTATACGGTCGTTGCTTAAGATGTAATATACTGGCCTCGTGTGGTAAACACCTAGTCGGTAAATACTTACGATTAAATGAAACAAAAATTTTTCAAAGGAAAATGCCAACATAACTACACAGACTGGCAAAATTTGATAATGACGAAGTATTCACGGCTTTTATTAAAGTCTTAATTAATTTAATTTTCAATGAATTTCTTTAGATTTTCAGTAAATTTTTAGAAAAATTGAAAAAAATTCTGTAGAAACTCAGTTTTTCTTTTTCTATTATGCCTAGTAGCTGACTTAACGGCAGAAAGAAAGACGGATATACAATAGCTCAAGAACAAAGTGAAAATTGAAATTAAAAAATAAAAGAAGGGAGAACAAAAAACATGTAGATAAATTTCTACTTATGATACATTGACAAACTAGCTGAGCATGTTCTCTCTTAAAATCGGAGTGAACAGCCATTATTATGAATTTCTTCAGTTCAAATATAAATATTTTGAATGTAATCCACAACACTTTCTAATGTCAAGACTTTAACTTTTCGAACATACTCTGCAACTTTAACTGCAAATCAAGAGCGCATCAAAATTTTAATGAAAACAACGAAAACAGTTCATTTTCGCGTCATTCCGAACGCACCCTGCAAATTTCCTTAATTCGTACCACATAACATTTTGAATGAAACTCGTCAAAACTTTTTAGTGCCAGGGACAGAATCTTTCGAAACATCTTCCGCCACTGATTCAGCTTCATCGCGCCAAGAACTAAAAAAAAAAAAAAATACTTGAACAGTTTATTCTCGCGTCATTCCGAACGCACCCAGATCAACCCAACACGCGAATTCCCGAAAAGCAAAAATCCGATACAGTGATAACTTGAAATTAATCATCTTGGACCCAGACTTCTTCGGAAAGATTGGCTCTTTCGGATATACACATCCTTCGATTTTTAATCTCCGCAGTAGCTCACACACCCTCAGTAAAAATGGCATTCTTCTGCGAGAATGAATTAAACTCCAATTTATCAACGTCTAACCATGGAGTAATGAATTATGTGCGGGAAGAGAGACAACACAGTATGAAACTTGAATAAACCTCAGCGTCGGTGGAAATAAGAATTAAATAGGGGATGTAACGTTCTGAAAAGACTGGCCTGGTGTCGCCGTCATATATACACTTTTGAAATCTTCTTCTTCGGGTTTAGAGTGCGGTCCAGGTGTTTTGGAAAGATAATATCCGATAAAAGTTTCCAAGGCACTTTATGGTCGGTAATCTCAACAAGTGGCGTGTAGTGGCGTGAAATGAACGACCGGGCCCCCGGAGGCTTTTTGCGATGACCCGTTCCTGATTAAACTTATCTGGACGGTCACTTTCTCGCTGGATATACGACCCTCGGAAGGGTTGATTATGTGTCGGGCTTGTCGTTAAGCTCTACGTCAACACGGAGAATATTTTCGTAAAGAAATGTAGATTACGGAGCCATTCTTTTTGGTAGTGCTGGGAGTGTCGGTATGTCTGGGCCAGTTTCACCTCCAAAGGAGAAGGGGTTAGTGAAGCGTTCGCACTCCCTTCCCAGATAGCACAGCAAACTTGCAGCAAGCTTGATTTATCAAGTCAATAAACTTGAATTAAGCTTGAAAATTTCAAGCGTGTAAGCTTAATGCAAGCTTGAATCAAGTGTTCTAGTTTACACTTGCCCAGCTTGCATTAAGCTTGACATAGCAAGCTTAATTTCAAGCTTAAAAAAATTTCCTAAATACACGGGGCGCCCGTCGGCGAACTCGCCCCACATATTTTATTTTTCCACGCATTTTCCCCTCTAAGCTGAAATTTGAAGTTATTTTGATCTGTTACCATCAACCGTCCGCGGCTGGGATAGTACTCTGTACCAAAGGATTGGGAGGCCAGCGTCTGCCAATCTGCCTCGCGCTGGCAAGTCTTAAAGTTTGAAGTGACTGTTATGCTTGTCACGCCGTTTTCTGGCGAGATCGATTATCAGTGCCTGATGCCGATTTCTTTCTTTTATTTTTCCATGGGATGAATCAAAATTAAAATAATGTTATGTGTGATTTATAGATATTACTAATGGGGAAATAAGCATAATATAAACTTAAAAGCAGCACATGTTTTAGAACTGTCAATATCGCGACACTCATGTTGGGCAATACTGGCCAAAATCGAGACAAACGACTGATTTTGAAATCAATTTCGTAGTATAATTCTATCTTATTTGGAAGAATTTCCATATTTGGAAATATAGAATCTTTTTTTTTTTAATTCTATGGTCAAGTACATTTATGACTGATGGTAAATTATTTGTTATGTGGATGTGGCTTTCCAAATCAAGCAGTAATCAAGTTGTATTCAAGTTTGACAGTTCAGATGACTTCTCCAAGCTTGCTGCAAGCTTAAAATGAATTGAACTGTCAAGCTTGTATTAATACGTCAAATTCAAAGAAATGTCAAGCTTGATTTAAGCTTACGTGCTGTCTGGGAGGCAGTCATTATTTAAAATGCATTGATGCAGGCGTTAATCCGTTTCAAACAGAACAAAATTAAGGCATTAATGATGGTCATAAAAGAATGTTCTTTGATACAAATATGTATGTAAAGCGTTTTTACAGGGGGGGGGGGAATACTGATGAATTTAGGGAATCAATTGAAATAAATTCTTTAATGCCTTATTGGATTTTAAAAATTGCCCAAATTTTATGTGTAAAGGGTCACGTGGCCGCACCATAGATTAGTGGATAAGACATTGAACATAACAGATGGCGGATGTGTGAAGGTCCAGGGTTCTATCCAATTGATCTAAAAGTCTGGAGTTTTGAGCGGTTTTCTCCAGATGTAACGTGAATGCGTGTTAATAACACTTTAAAAAGTCCTCCACCCAATACATCCCTCTTTAGAGAGATGCCCATCATCAGGCTTGTTATAACGCAAATTCACAAAGAGTCACTTGAAAATTTTTCCAAGAAATCATGGACCATCTAAATGTACCATTTTTTTAAGGGGAGGTGGGGGGAGGATACTTTTTTTTTTAGAATTAAAAAAATACATTCCTTTAATATCCGTAGAAAAAGTTTAGGCAAATATTGAGGGCAAGGAGTTAAGGGGGGTGTAATAAATATCTGGCTGTAAATTCCGTGAATATTATTATCAACACATTAAAAATAAGCCTACGATTAACCATTAAAATATTTTATGCTAGTTTATTATGTCTTTACTTCAATGTACACCTAAACGCAGGGGGTTGTTGCTGTTTCTCCTTGTTCCCGGATAATTTATTTTTCTGCATTTATCTTTTCTTCTCCATCCGCCATTAAAAAAATAAATAAAAATAAAAAAATTGCAGTTGGGCCGGACTTTAGGCCAGGTGTTCCACAGCACTCCATTCGACGCTATACACGTGTTCGATTAATAGCCGGATCCAGCTATATCTTCGTGTTATATTGCACAATTTTTGCATGATACGATTTTTAACAGCAACTTACGACTATGAACTGAATACAATAAGTGCTTTGCTGAATATTTAATATTTTAACTAAAAACTTAAAGTACATGTAACGCTTGTGACACAAACCTCTGTTCCTCAAATAATAACTTTCTGGCCTAGTTATAAATTTTATGGATTAACTATTTAAAAGTATAAATAAGAAGAATAGATAAAAAATATATTTTGATGCATAAAAATCTTCTGAAAATGACTCTTGACATTTTGACATTTTTGCAAAATGCCATTGTAATGAATGGCATGGATGACAAATGTAATGAAAGACATTTTTACATTTAAAATATAAAAATGGTGATTTCTTGACCTATTTTTTACAGGTAAAATAAGGAACCAACTGATTTTTTTATGTATTAATAAAATATTCTAGAGTATTCTAAATTAAATCGATCCAATAATTTTTTTTTACATAAATTCATTTGAAAAACTTCTTTTAAATCAAAAAGTTAAAAGTTCTTTTTTAATCATCATTCACGACCAATAAGTTCTTTTGCACTTTATATTATACGTCGTATTTTTTAAAGAAAAAAGTTAAGTAAAAAGAAATCAATAAAAAGTTTCCAGTCACAATCAGAAAAAAAACGAGGAAAGTAACTCAAATGATTTCGATCATAAAACTAAACATTAATAGAAAAAAATAAATATAAACTTATAAAAAAAACATAATTAGCGGGAATAGAACAGAACTAATGGCAAAAATAATCAAACGAGTTTTAATTATACGTTAAAAAATGGCAAGTGAAAGTGCAAATAATTTTTATAGTTTTTATTTTTTTTTTATTTAATGTTTAATGTTAAAAAAATATTGAATAATATTTCAAGTATTGTGCAGGAAAAAAAAGAAAAACATGGGGGGTAAAACAAAAAGAGAAATTCTTGTTTTTCGACAGTATAAAGCGTTTTAATTGTTCTAATTTATTTTTTATTGGAGGGGGGAAAAACAAAAACTTGGTGATTTCAAAATATTTATGCAAATCTAATAACCGATCCGCATTAGTCTTTTTTTTTAGGCTGATTAAAAAAGGGAATGCAAAAAAAGAGTTAGCCTTATAATATGTTATAATAAAAAATGAAAAATGATTATCAGACATTTTCCTTCTATTTATAAAATATTATGTCAGAGCAGTGCAAAAAAAAAGGAAAAAAATATAGATAAATGAACTCTTTTCGTAAATTTATATTTCTAGACTGAAATTTTTGGGATTATAGTTTTTTGTTTGTTTGCCAGGAGAAACTTACAATACAACTAACTAATTTGGGATTTATATTACTTAATTACTCATTTATATTAGTAAAAAAGAAGAGGAAAAAGAAGCACATTTATGTCGAGAGTAAAAAATAAAAGCTCTTTAATATACCCGTTTCTCCATTTACACGGTGGACATGCTCCGTGCAATACGGAGCCCCCCCCCCCCTCAAAAGTAAATTATATTAAATTAAACACTAATGTTGGATATGTTTCCAAGTAAAAAAAAAATACCGCATTACTCTGTGCACATGCCGAATAATAAAAAAATGCAATAAGTCTAAAACAATAAAAAAATCAATAGTGTTGTTATGGTGCGAAATAATTTTTTTTTAGTTGTTAATTTAAAACCGCGCTTTTTTTTCAATTTAAAAACAGAATATGATGCTTGATGATAATTTGTTATTCATTCACTGCATAATTATCCATTTATTCGTTTCATTACTGCAGAGGTGCATTTTCTCAACAGTATAAAAAATATTTTCTAAAAATTCAAAAATTGAATTTAACAATTAAATAGTTTCCTTTTTTTCGCAATTAACTATTTTCGTATTAGTTTAATATAATTTTTAACTCATCTTTACGGTTAGCAAATGCTTGGATGTAGTTTTCTTACAGCCGGGCGTGGAAATTTTGACCACGATAAGGGCAATTCTGCCATTTAATAAATGGGAATTTTCTCATGACCTCGGGTCAATTATATAGACGGAGCCGGTCCCGATCCCAGGCTCGAGCTGAGTCGTGACATGTGAGTGTGGCATGTTTACCTAATTTACTCGAATAAGTCGCTGTGAATTATCCTCTAAACTAATGAGACATTCGCGTTTAGAAGTGTTTTATGATGTGCGGGCATAAGGCAAGATTTCTCTCTTTTTTTCCCCCATATTTCTCAGTTTTTTTTAATTTAAACTACTTTAAATTCTAGCAAAACCAATCTTTGATCCTGACCAGCAATTGAAATATTCGACGCTTGACTATTTACGCCGAAATTTAACTTATTTTTTTTAAATTAAATACACTGAACATGCCATTTGAAGAGAAGTTTTTTAAAAAAATAAAGAGGGTTACTCTGTATTTTGTTTCTTCCAACTTGATTCGGAAACGTGACTAAATTAGAAGCTCATCGTGAAATGAAACATCTATCAAATGTTAACACTGTAATAATAATAATAATAATAATAATAATAATAATAACACGTGCACTACTTTGTACAACTGTAGATGTGCTCTATCATCATCTGCTGCTTAATATCATCTTGTAGAAAAATATTTTTTTTTTTCATCATTTTCGATTATGAGAAAATAGCGTGATTCAAAAGTTCATTCTTAAAAAAAAATGAAGAGAAAGAAAGTAATCTTCCCAACGCACACCAAATGAAAGCTTCATTTAAAAAAAAAAAATTTTAAGCGTTCTTTTGAAATAAATGCATATTAGAGTAAATAATGTTTGTTTAGATTCTTCACAAAGGAAAATCTACTGATACGTCTTTGTTCAGAAATGTTTTTAAAGCATATTGCAGAAAGCAACGTAAAAAAAAAACCGGAATTATAAAAATAAATCCCATTTTACTTTTTAATTCTATTATTTCAAAGAAAAAACATAAAAAAGTAAGAAGATATGAACATTTATAAGAGATACGATGAAACATGACTGCTAAACACTAGTGCTTTTAGTGTAAAAAGGGTGATTTTGCAGATTTTTAAATTAAGTATTGCTATTTTAAGTTTTTTAAAAATGAAGATTTAAGAAAAAATACATACCCTAAATTCAAACGAGCCAGCATTTAAAAAAGAAAAAGAGAAATATTCCAAAAGTTTTTAAATGAAAAATATCTATTGATAGTGAAATTAAGAGGCATAAATATTTTTTATGCTTCGTTCTTTTACAAAATGCATAAACGAAACTAAAATTTACTTTCTTTTTTAAAATTATCTTGATTTTGAAAGATTCGATGCAAGGTACGCATTTAAAAATGTAAATGCTCTTATTTATATTTACCATAGCAAACACAAAGCGGAAAAAAACTATAGCTGACGTGACATTTATTATTGAGGCAAGCACAAAGCTGTTAAGGAAAAATATTTGCAGTTAATTAAAATGTGACAAAATAAAAACTTTTTGCACTCGCGGGTGTGTAAACGGAAAGTATGTGTGCATGTAGATGTGTGAGATAGTATGTGTGTATATATGCATTATGCTTTATTTTAGGGGCTATGCATACATAAAGAAATTTTTTTTTAAACTAAAATAAATTATTTAAGTGGAAATCTAACACAAAATTTTATCTGACACAGTATAGTTCATTATGCTTTTTAAACAGTTTTAGAGGTAGTAAGTGTTTTCAGTATGTTAAAGAGATGCCAAAACCTATAAGTAAATAATATGTAAATGTGTACGTAAGTATAGGTACTATCCCTTGGCTGTACATCCAATAATTTTCTTGAATCAACGAAGTATTTTGTTGACCAAACAACATATTAGTTGATTCAGCGGAATAATTTTCTGATAAGAAAAATAATGCAATAAAATAATGACCAATAAATTTTTGTTGATTCCGTGAAATAATTTTCTGATTAGAAAGACAATGCATTAAAATAACAGCCAATATTTTTTTGTTGATATAATAAAATATGCAGATTTTTTTTAAATAAGTTAAAATAAAGGTAACTGAATATTTCTTAAACCGTTAAAATTTTTGTTGATTTAATAAAACATTTTGTTAATCCAAAAATATTAGTCAGTTAAAACTGCGGCAACCAATTTTTTTAATTATTAAAATTTTTGTTGATGCGATGAAATATTTTCTTGATCAGAAAGAAGTGTATTAAAAGAGCAACAGACAATTTTTTTTCCAAATCACTAAAATTTCATTAAATTAAAAGAAAAATTCAGTTCATTCAATGAAATATTTTGTTGATCCAAAAATATTAATTAGTTAAAATAGCGGTAGCTAAATATTTCTTAAATCTTGTTGATTCAATGAAACATTTTCTTGATCTAAAAGCATTAGTTAAAATAGCAACAACCACATTTTTCTTAAATCATTAAAATTTTCTTCATTCAAAAATATCAGCCGGTTAAAATAGAAGCAATTATTTTTTTAATCGTTAAATTTTGTGTTGATTCGATGAAATATTTTCTTGATCCAAAAATATTAGTCGGTTGAATTAGCAGCAGCTAAATATGTCTCAAATCATTAAAATTCCGTTGAATTTAATGAACAAAATTTTGTTGATCCAGAAACATTTTTTCCTTTCTATGTACGACAGTCTTAATGCACAGGGACACAAAAACGCCCATAATAAAATAATCTACTACTTACATATAGCCCGCTTATATCCGTGGTACAGGAAGCGTTTTTATACATCACTTAATTTTTCTGCTTTCTTCGGCGAACACTCTCAAAATTCACACGGAATAAATAAACTCAGTTCAGTTCCACAGTGCTCCGCACACTCACAACAGCGCGGTAACCATTAATATCACTTTCAGTACGAACTCGACTGGCCAGCTAGCAGCATCACACAAGAAGAGCGAACCCCTTCGCAATTAAGCAACAACAACGTCCGAGAGCTCGAATAAAGACTTCAGACTAAATCTCCTTACTACTATAGACCACTCTAGTTAAAATAAAATAAGCACGTGTGGTTGGTGTCTTCCTATTTTTTCCATCTCTCTCTCTCGCACTGCTACTTAAAAAAACCGGTTGCGTGGCTAAGCAAACATACTGTTTAAAAAAAAAGAACCAATATCATAGTAAAAGATATGAGAACAACCAAATCCACGCTTCTGAGAAAAAGAATACAGAGCGAACTATGGAATTAAGTAAATGAAGGAGAAATATATATATATATATATAAAGAAAAAGGAAATAAAAATAAAAGAAGAACCAAAGCAAGATCATGTCCGGCTGAGAATGAGATTGATAGGCGATTCAGTTACAGACAGACAGAAAGAAAAAAAAAAATTTAGAGTTCTCCGAAAGGTATGTATGTATACCAGTAATCAAAACAATCACTGATCGAGAAACGCAATCAGTGAGTTTTATAACGTCTAAGATGAAGTCATTGTCCAGATACGTAGGATATACATTTTTTTCAGGTAAAGTGTTTTTCGAGGGAAACTGGTGCATGCAATCAAAGTTAGAGGATAGAAATTAAAGCAGAAGCTTTTTCTCCTGGACAATAGTCCAATTAAAGAAAAGATGTGTTTTAAAAGTTATATATATATATATAGATGATAGATAGATTTTTTTTAAATATGTGATGATATGTTTTGAGAAAAAAAGAATGGTATCTATTTCAATTTTTTTTAAATAATTATCCGAACCGGCGAGCACGTTAAATATCAGTTTTTAATGAAGAGGGGAAAATGCATTCCAGAATGTTCCGGGAAGGCATGTGGGCGAGATATTCAGCTTAAATTATCAAAACAGTTCCAGCCAATCCCGATTAAAAAGGATGTTAGTATAAAAAGCGGTTAAACTTTTTCGTGCAAAAACTCTTTCTTGGAGTCCGGTATGTTTTTGAAAATCAGAATCGATGTCTAAAACAGGGTTTTTTTTTTGTTGTTGTTGTTGTTTTCAGCTCATTCTGCTTGATTTAAAATTATTCTAAGCTATTACTTTCTGTCAACACTTTAAACGAGGTATGGGCAACCTTTGAAAAGTTGTGGGACAAACTTTAGGATGTTAGCGAAGTTGCGGTCCAAACTTCAGGACATTAGCGAAATCACGGGCCATACAAATGGGATTTATATGGGATTTTGAATGGTTTATATTGGTTTTCATATGTTCCGCGGGCCGGATCAAAAGCCGTAGAGAGTCACATTCGGCCCGCGGGGGAAACGGTCAGAATTATGGAGCTGCTTTTACTACACAAAAAGGTCAAAGTGACTGTGAATTGGGCAAAGTATCGAGTTTAACCCCCCTTCTCCGTCATTTCACATGAGGTTTTACTGTCCCTCAAGTACCTATAGACAGAAGCCGAAAATGGTGCGACCTACGCTTCATAATTCTTCTCTGTAGTTTCTCACCACATTTCAGATCCTTAAATTGATGGTGGTGGATTTCTAAACAGTGCTACTCTTCCAAAACTGCAGAGACAACTCGGGGTCATCCTAAATCTTCTACCGGGCCTTCTGCTTGTGATACTTCTATGAGCCATCCAAAGAGGCCTACTGATGCTCACTTATTGCTTCCATCACTTAGATACGTCATCTAACGACCGAATCTAACCAATGAGAAACGTCCGTAAGCCCCCTTGAATGACTCATCAAAGTACACAAGCATGTCCGGTAGAAGATTCACGATGGCTCTAGATAACTTCAGGATCCTCAGGTACAGCCAGATCCCGATCAAGACAACTGTGGGCCCAGGGCAGAAGAAAAAAATTTGTGCACAACGCATGACTTCCTTGCTCGTCTTATTAAATCAATATTTTAGGACCACTACATCTAAACTTATTTTGTTTGAAAGTGATAAAATACTACAGTAATAGTAAGGTTTAGCGATTTCTAGCCAAATATTTCGATATCGCCTAGCTGGGGTTCAATTCGAAAGATTTCCTTCTGACAGTTAATTTAGCGATATATCCCCGAAATCTGACAAGCTTAAGATAGTTTGCGAGATATTGGGGACAGCCAAAGTAGTAATCGACCGCAGACTTTCAATGAATTGAATGTATCCCTACACCTTAATGTATTTAATGTAAGTCATTTGGCTCAGGGGCGTAGCCACGGAGGGGGGGGATATCGGGATATATCCCCCCCCCGAAATTTTTGGATTAGTGATGAAATTCCGTCTATTTATGCACATATAAGTTCATATCCCCCTCCCCCCGGAAAAAATTTCCAGGCTCATATCCCCCACCGAAAAATTTTCTTGGCTACGCGCCTGATTTGGCTGTCCTTGTAA
The DNA here is from genome assembly GCA_038373885.1 of Cheiracanthium punctorium. Lineage (NCBI taxonomy): Eukaryota > Metazoa > Arthropoda > Arachnida > Araneae > Cheiracanthiidae > Cheiracanthium > Cheiracanthium punctorium. The sequence continues at coordinate 147,362 of JAWZYV010002307.1, read as the reverse complement.
ATAAACTACCCAGTCGATTGCTATCAAAAAAGAGATGCACAGTTAGACGTTACAGTAGTTCTAAATATAAAATTTGAAAATTTTACGTTGTAAAAGTTTTAGAGTTCTGCAAAATACGAAATAATTTTTGGCGCCAAATTTGGCGATATTTCTGCAAAACTCGCCTAGGTCGACGACATATGGCGAGATTTTAGGCATGGACCAAACAATGACTGACTATCGCCAAATTTGACGACATTTCGCCAAAACTCTCCAAGGGCGATGACAAATGTGGATATTTTGGGCATGGACGAAATGACTGACTATCGCCAAATTTGGCGATATTTCATTAAAACTCGCCAAGGTCTACGACAAATGGCCAGATTTTGGCCATGAACCAAACAATGACTGACTACAGATGTAATATATAGAAGATGTCCATGACATTAATGTATTGAAATTCTTTTGGGCGGACCTGTAAATAAACTCTCCAGTAGATTGGAACCAAAAATCGAGATGCAGAAGTGGATGTTACAATAATCTTATATATGCAATTTCATAATAGTTTTTGATATTTGAGAGTTAAATACATACACACGTACACCAAAAGTCGCCAAGCTTGGCGACTTTTGGCGTAGTACTTGGGGGAGGCACGTGACCGTGGTCGGAGCATTACCTAACTTATGTGGTAGGATGGCATTGTGCTTGAAATAGATGAATGCCCCTAAAATTGCCATTGACCGTAATGTATTGGAAATCTTTTGAGTGTTCCTGTAGCAGAACTATAAATGATAAAGACACTTCTTTTAATGGAGAAATTCATTTTGTAACTCTTAACAGCATATATCACTTCTGAGTCGTTTTAAATAGCCCATTATCTCTAAAACACGCTTTAATGAATTGCGGCCCATACAGCGTAATGTATTTAGAATCTTTCGGGCGGCCCTGTAGATAAACTACGCAGCCGAATGGAACCGAAAGGGGATCTGCACAAGTAGATGTTACAGCAATCCTAAATACAAAGTTTTGACATTCTACGCCTAATAGTTTTTGAGATATGCGAGTTACATACATACATACGTACGTACAGACGGCATGGAAAAACTGGCCAAAATAGACTCACCGCTGGTCAAAATGAGTTGCAGACACGTTTCGATATGATCGTGCATGCTATCTTACGGTGAGATGCATCGAAAAAAAATCTTAAAAGTAAATTTAGAGGTAGTCAAAATCGGTTTTTTCGTCGAAATTTGGCCCCGAAATTTTTCGGGATCACATTACTTCCTTATACTCCGTACAAGGAAGTAAAAAAAAGATTATGATTGCTCTATTCTGGAAAGTATTAAATATCCCTCCCCCCCTTCCAAACACAAATTTTTTTTAAGTAATCTGAAACAAAATTAATGTAGTTACATTATGTTAATGAAACAGATATACATCGAAATGCTGTATCACAGTTTTCAACATGAACGGAATACAACTTTTGTAAACGGTAAATTTTGAAAATAACAACTAATTCACCTAAATAATTCAAAATTTTGCTATATATATATATATATATTTTTTTTACATTAAAAAAACTGTTTACAAAATGTGGTTCGTTATGTACTTACATGCTGGCATGCTATATAGACTATAGAACATTTCGAATAATTGAAAATAAGTTTTCATTGTAAAATTATAAAAGTGTAAAATGTGAGATTTTTGGGCCCCTAAAATCTTTGGGCCCTGGCAATTGCCCCGTTTGCCCTGCCGGTAATATGGCACTGGATACAGCGTGCATGTACACTATCCTCTTTAGTGGTAGGTCGGCAATCGAAGTACTAGTCCGTTCCGGTTACTAGCCCGATGTACTAGTAACTGAAATTTACCTGATAGTAATCACTAGAGACCCTTTACATTACTAATCACTATGTTACTGCGGCCGAATAAGCTGTGTATTTCGAAAAAAGTCACGTGGTTTTGGTACATAAATAAAAATAAATAATTAAGTCAAGTAGTTAAAAAAAAATTAATGTCTCTTTGCAAGCAGTGTTATACACTGAAATAAATGACAACTGTGTATCAGTTCCGAAACTTTTAGAAGAAATTCATAAAAAAGTAAAAAGTTTGTACAGGTCGTCACTCTTTGAAACATTTTGCTGCGCAGTTCCATGTTTAAAAATTCTTAAGAAAGTTTCATAAAAAGCAACGTTTTTAAATTTATTTCAGCGTGTACTGCAACTTATAAATAATCTTCCTGAATTTTTTCGAGTCCTTGGTGAAATTTGTTCATTTTAATTCGTGTACGAAGACCGAGTGGCAAATATTGTTCGAACACCACTTCTATCTTGGAAAACACGTAACATTGATGATTCTTTGCGCAACGTTGCTTATGAATCGTTGAATTCCAGCGTTGTGCTTACGATACAAAGTGTTTTCTTTCTTCCAATTGGCAAAGTACTGTTTTTCTATGTTTAGTTCCCATCTTGCATTTTGTTGCTTTCCGAACACCTCGTGGATTGTAGATTATACTTTCCTCAATGGTCATCCCTGTGAGGAAGAGGGGGGATCATTTTTGAAACATAGAGTTATTGCTGCTTTTAAAAAAAAATTATTTTGTGCGTATTGCGTACGTTATTTTTTAAAAAATAAACTACAACGATAATCAGCTTAAAGCACAAGAGTTGATCAGGCAAGGAATTCATATTTTGACAAATCTCGAAAAAATTTTCGGGGGGAAAAACATCATCATTATTATTATCATTATTATTATTATTATTATTTCCAATAACTGTAAGTGTTGGTTGACCGATTTTGTAAAACTTTTTAAGGATTTCGCTTTGTATATTATCTTAAAAGATCTTTCAAACATTGCGGTGAGTATAATTTTCTGAGAATATGATTAATTTATCTTTTTAACGCTTTCCAACTAAGTTGATGGAAATTGTTTATGATTTCCGTTTCTCCATGTCCGTCCGTTCCATCTATCTACTGTAAATATTGATTGCTATGAAATTTATCCATATTTTCACGTATTGCATGTCCCGATTGAAAATGTTGTGCGTAGCATTCATAGTTCTTTTACAGGAGCTACCAAAAGAATCCAATACATTATGTTACATTGAAAGCCATAGTAATTAAAGTATATTTTAGAAGTATTCATTTATTTCAAATAACATAAATTTGATAAATATTATTAAAACAGTGCCAGTAGCATTTATAGTTTTATTACTTAAAGGAATTCTAATTCATAACTGTTAAGAGATAGTCATTCATTTCAAGCACGAAACAATTTAAGTATTAGGGGGACCGGAAAGAAATGTCGCGAATTTAATGTAATATTTTTAGGTTAAAATCAAACAAATAAATTTTTAACAAATTTTCACGTACAAACAACATGGGACATGCCTAAACATAGGATTCATATTTGATTCATTTTAAATCGGCAATTTTATAAACAATATTTTTCAAGAAAGATATGTGAAAATAAAAGGAGGAGCATCTACCCCCCCCCCCTGGAGGACGAAATTCAAAATCTCCTGAACTGGATTTTCAGGTCTGTGAGGGACATAAGCGTAAAGTTTTCAAAATTATTGGGGGGGGCCGGGCCCCACAACCACATATATTCACGTCAGTGGCGTACCCAAAGGGGGTGTTAGGGGGATCATACCCCCCACCCCATGAGGAATTTTTTGCCCACAAAATGTATATTCTTCACTCCCTTATCATACACCCGTATACATATATGAGAGTTGCAGAAGTCGTACCCCCCCATGAAAAATTTCTGGCTACGCCACTGATTCACGTACATATAACTTACTCATAGCTGCCAACTACTACGGAATATAATCAACAACTTTTTCTACATGATTTTTCGGTTAAAATACTCGTATAGCAAAATTTTTGAGCTGCACGCGCGAGCTGGTTACTATTTTGAAAAAAATAATTAAAAAATATACTGTTTACAAAAACTGGTTAGTGGTAAATTACAATATATTCCGTAGTAGTTGGCAGCTATGACTTACTATATATAAGTGTAAATTATTGGAGTCGCTCGAGCTCTATGGGTCCATAGAATTCTACACCTATGTAAGGTAAGTATTCATGTTAGTATCTTCCTACCATGTTATAAGTTAAAAATAGAAGCAAAGCAAAAAATCCAAAGGAGGAGAGAAAAAAACATTTTCGATGAGATAGTGCATTTTAGACACATCTGAACTTTTCTTCATTTCATACTTTACATTGCATAATCTGATTTTAATTAACAGAGCTTGGAGCCAGAGGAGGGCAGCTTATAGTAACATTGTGTGTTACGTGGCGTCACAATGGATACTAAATCATGATTGAAATCAAAAGAAAATTTTTAAAAGTACAAGTAAAGGTTTTTTTAAACGTTTGTAAATGTGTAAAATACTTTTTTTTATGTTAGTATAAATGAGTTTTCTGTATTTAGTGGTAAATTATTGGGTGGGCTCAGCCCCTATTCACAATTTATTGGGGGGGCTCGAGCCCCAAGGGCCCATATAACTCTACGCCTATGGTGAGGGATATATTTAACAGCAAGAATTTCAAGAACACCTCTTTTTTCTTTGAAACGTGCTAAAACAACGTTTTGGCCCCGTACTCTCCATAGGATACAAATTTCGAAAAATTCTGTCTCATCCAGCAATTGCGTTAAGAAACTCACCTACGTGCCAATTTATATATAGATGTTTTCAACAGCTTACACATCATTTAAGGAATGGTAATGAGATTTAAAGTTTCAGCACAGGGTGCTACAAAATAATGATTCGCGTTTTTCAGGTTTTGTCTTAAATTTCGAGAATTTTTGCGATGAATCATTAGCCACATATCGATGCTATCAAGTTTGGGGAGGGAAAAAAAAACAGTTGCATTGGAAAGATTTAATAGACAATTTTGACATGATTTTTCTTTCTTGTTTAATTTAAATTTTGGCATATCCCCCTCCCCACGCACTTTCAGCATCACTTTTGACATTTGCCTTATGCAACGAGGCTACCACAATAGCTCGATTGGTTTTGGTCAGGTTTTCGTTTAGAGCCTTTGTATCGCGTTTTCAGGAGGCGAAACATCAGAGTAAATTCCCTTTCTTCGTTGTTAAATATCTGCTTGAAATCAAGACTTAGCTGTCAAGACTTGTATTCAGGGCACCTTAGCACCAGGGTCACGCGCAAACACCAGGAGCGGTAGGATACATTTAAACGACTTTGAATGACAAGAGAATGCGGGTTCGCATACATAGTCATCATGCATCGGCTAATAAGAACTATGAGAGTTTTATTGATGTACAACAGTTTAAAATTCTGACTATGATTTTGAAAATGGACTAACTAATCTCATTTGAATGAAAGTTAAAGCTTAAAAAAAAGCTTTTCCTTTTATTTGAATGATGCATTAACTGAAATATAAGCCTGTTCTTTAAGAAACTTAATTTTAAAAAAATTGACTGACGCTTCATCGCTTATTTCAAAGTGATTAACAGATGCATGAAGACGATGCTTGCGACCCAACATCTCAAAGAAGTTTTCAGACACATCTGGATGAGTGGCCGCACAGCCAGCTGTGTCAGAATACTTTTTTTTATCTCTGTGATGCCCCATAGGCTATTCAATCGACTTCTATGTTGTTGGTAGTTAAATAACGACATTTAAATAATGGCAACGGCCGTACTTTTTCAGCGCTGAGCAGTCTATCCAGTTGGTCTTTTATAGTGATGGGAAAAAGCTGGCTCTTCAAAAGGCTAATCAAACTAAAATCGAAGATTTTAAAAACACGAGCCCTAGATTTTTCCTCTTATTACAATGGGGTCTTTTGTTTGGAAAACAAATTCTAGAAAATGATTCAAAATATTAAAAAAGAGAGAGAGAGAAAGAGGGAAGGAAATGCAAATAAATTCTTGGCCTGAAGACTATCAAAAGTCTGGTACATCGTCTGAAGTGACATAAATCTGATAAGAAAGTGCTAATTTTTGGGGCTTAATCTCCCAAATAATAGATTAGAGGCAGAGGAGAAAATTGTCTGTTGGGAAGGAGGGGGGAGGGGGGGGGGTTATACCGTTTGAACAATGAAATGTAATTGAATTTTCGGATCTTATTGAATTCGAAGCACAAATCTTTCCGCTGCAGGATATCGGCGGCACAATATCTGTATAATCAAAAATCTCTCGATTCACAGCATAAGCAAAAACGCAGAAATAAGTGAGTGGATGTTTAAATAAAATTGAAAAATTGGCAGTAAGTACAAAAACGTTCTTTGGATGTGAAAGATTTTTTATAATCACGGTTAGAAAACAGTTTGATGAATTTTCTTAATTGCGTATTAAAAACCTGTTTAGTGATACCTCCACAATTAAGACCTCATTGTTTAGGGAAGTTATAGGTGTCAAAAGATCAAATCCTAACGAAGACGTATCTAAGCTGTACGCGTGGTCAGTACCGTGACTGGCCGTTCCTGTCAACTGTGCCGGAATTTGTATGCAGGCAGTGGGGTTATACCGTTTGAACAATGAAATGTAATTGAATTTTCGGATCTTATTGAATTCGAAGCACAAATCTTTCCGCTGCAGGATATCGGCGGCACAATATCTGTATAATCAAAAATCTCTCGATTCACAGCATAAGCAAAAACGCAGAAATAAGTGAGTGGATGTTTAAATAAAATTGAAAAATTGGCAGTAAGTACAAAAACGTTCTTTGGATGTGAAAGATTTTTTATAATCACGGTTAGAAAACAGTTTGATGAATTTTCTTAATTGCGTATTAAAAACCTGTTTAGTGATACCTCCACAATTAAGACCTCATTGTTTAGGGAAGTTATAGGTGTCAAAAGATCAAATCCTAACGAAGACGTATCTAAGCTGTACGCGTGGTCAGTACCGTGACTGGCCGTTCCTGTCAACTGTGCCGGAATTTGTATGCAGGCAGTGGCAGATCCGGGAGTAGAGGCTAGGGGGCTTCCACTTCCCAAAAGACATTGCTGTAGGTGATATTTTGCTTTGTTTTACATTTTATGTATTGTATTGCATTTTGTGTATTAAGGCAAAGCTACTCGTGGGCTATCTGCCTCTTAGGAGAGATGGCCCGTTCTCTTCACTGATGAGTCCCGGTTCAGCCTAGCCAACGATTCTCGGAGTGCCCGTATATGGAGAGAAGCAGGGACCCGCTAAATGCCCTACAATGTCCGCGAAATTGACTAATGGCGCTGGAGGTTTAATAGTCTGGGTAGGCATCATGTTGGATGGCCGTACACCCCTCTATGTCTTTGAACGAGGCATTGTGACTGTTTGAGGTATAGGGATGAGGTCTTGGAGCCATGTGTTCGCCTTTACAGGGGTCTAGTTAGCCATGAGTTCATTTTCATGGACGATAACGCGAGGCCACATAGAGCTCTTCTGGTCGACGAATCCTAGAGAGTGAGGTCATTCGTGGACTGGCCAACCAGATCTCCAGACCCAAACCCTATACAGCATGACTGGAACGCTCTGGGGAGGACAATCGCAACTCGCAATGCCCCTCCGAGAACCACCCATGGCCTGAGAATAATGTTGGTGAACGAATGGGACCAATTGCCACAGGAAATCATTAATTAGATCACCTTCTGCCTGCCTGACAATGTGAAATCACGCTGCGAGGTCTGAGTATCTGTAAGAGGGGGCCATAGCCCCCCACTAACAAATTTCTTTGGTCAATTCTGCAGCTGCTATTTCATAACTTCCGACTTCAACGAGTGTTACGTACGATTATGCGAGTGCATTATAACTGTTGAATGATTATTTGCTTTGTATTGTATCATTGTATGTAAATATCGAATTTCAATAAAATCGGTCCAGTAGTTCTGGAGATAATTGACCAAATCTGAAATTTCTCTTAATTTTGAACATGAGTGCATTTACACTGAAGAGTCACAACTTATCAACACCTATTCAATTACGCGTTGCGCCTCCTTTGGCCTTCAAAACAGCTGCAACTCGCCTGGGCATGGATGTCACGAGTTCTTGGTAGATAACTGGAGACAGGTTGTATCAAATATTTAAGCAACGGTCAAGCAAAGTCAAGATATTGGAACAGGCTGGTATTTGAGCTCTCAGCTGCAGCTCCATGTAGCTCTGAGCTACAGCTCCCAAAGATGCTCTAAGGGATTAAGATCCGGCGAGTTAGTTGGCTAGGACAGTAACTGGAATTCATCACTATGCTCCCGACATACGTCATGTAAGGGTGCAAGTCCGCAGCATTCATGGTCTGTTTTACCATAACTAAGGGTTCCACAGCTGCCCAAGAGAACGTGCCCCAAGGGAGCAGATGTTCTCCTAGAAGACGGCGTACCCCAACACGACCATCGACTTGATGAAGGAGAAAAACTCTCTTCCACACATCCATGGTCCAGTCTCAATGTTTCCGTGCCCACTGTAGGCGTAGTTGACAATGACGCTTGGTAAGCAGAGGCACACGAGGGAGAAGTCTGCTCCGCAGTCCCATATCCAACTGCGTCCGCTGACCTGTGTATTTCGAAACACTTGTACTTGGACCTGAATTGTATTGGGCTGTCAGCTGAGCCACTGTCTGCCGCCGATTTTGCTGTACTAGGCGAGACAACCTCCGACGTCCTCTTTCTTTGATGATGCTTGCACGTCCAGCATCTTGGCTTCTACTACTGGCTTCATCGTCCTTAATCCACTTTTTTTAAAAATACTAACAACGGCAAACCGTGAACAACCGACCAGTCGTGCAGTTTTGGAGATACTCGTTCCGAGTCTTCCTGCCATTACAATCTGCCGTCTATCCAATTCGATTGGATCAAGAGACTTTCCCATGACTCACAAACGTTAAATGCTGCGTTAATTACATGATTCCTCACCTTCTCCAACAACAGTTAAATACCATTCCCACTTCATTACGTGCTCTTCAGACGAGTCCACTGGAAAATGAGTGAGTGATCATAATGTTTTGGCTCGTTAGTGCATTTTGAATCGCTCTCTTTGAAACATAAAATCGATGACAGTTTTTCCTTTGCATAATGAATCCGAACGAAAGAAACCAACTTAAATGTTCATTGTAAAGAAAAGAAATTAACGAAATGATAGGAGTCGTTTTTACTAAGAGAGAGAGCGCAGTTTTGTTACCTGCCATGGGCGCTACATTGCCTAGGTAATGACTGCCATACTGAAACATAAAACTTGAAATGCCTTATTTTTAACAGTACTGGCATCTGCGGAAAACTGGAGAATACGATGGAAATACTCTGATATAGAAGAACAACTGGACAGACTGCCCAGGGCAGCCGTTACCATCGTTCGATTTAACTACCAGCAAGATGGCGGTCGATCGAATCGCCCATCGTCAGCTGGCTGTGCGTCACAGCCTGCTGTGTCAAAAATGGTCACTAGATCTGTGGCACTCGATCGACCGCTGTGTTGGTAGTTAAATCGTGCGATGGCAACGGCTGCACTTTTTTCAGCTTTGGAAAATGATTGCACTTCATAGGGTTAAATATTAATCCGCGTTATCAAATCAACCCTTGAAAACCGGAATCCTCCAATTTTCATTAATAGTACATCCTCACAAAATTTATTTAGTTACCTTAACCACGAAACTTTTCGGGACAAACCCTTAATCCAACGTTCCGCATCATTTCCATGTTTTGCACACATAATTTCAAGACCACGATTAATAATTATCGGATTCTTCGCGTTAATTACTCGGTAGCCCCCCCTAACTTCTCTTTCGGAGGCAAGGCACGAAATTCCTATACTCAAAACCCAAAACAGAGACGCTGACCATAGCACTAGAAGCACGCCTGCGTGCATCTATCTCTCCCCTCTCTTCTCCCCATAAAACGCGAAATCCGTTAAAACTTTTAATCAATTCGCTCCCTCCCTCAACTCCAGCTTTGCTGGAGGGTTTTCCTTGCGATGCGGGTTGCAGCAACTCCAGAGCGAAAGGGGGGTGCTTATTTATCGAAAAAAATCGATTTTACGGATCGATATAATGCATCGAACGTAATGCCCTCCCCAAACCAGAAAAGAAGGCTAATTAAAACAAAGAAAGAAAAAAAAAAATATGTATCGAGACTTTTTAAAAAATAATAATAACTTTCAGGAATTCAAATAATTATTATTTATTAGTTAAACATTAGTAAAATCGTCAGCTAAATGTAAAATTTGCTCGTTAAATCTTTGATGGAAATTCCTTTTAGGAGCAGCGAGTTCTTTCTTTCGTCCAATTTAGTGAACTTTTAATCCAAAAGATGGCGCGGTGAGTTCGAGGTTCAGTGAATTAAAGATTTTTTCCCCCCATCTTCCTCTGCTTTACATCATCATGGTAAAAGGGTTGAGGAGCATCGGAATTTTTCATCATGGAGGAATGTCCCCGAGAAATAAATATTGATAGTTACATTTCGTTGCTTTCCACAAATCTCAGCAGATTCTCGACAGAAGAATTTGCATAAATTTTGTGGTGCGGTAAAATATAAAATAATACTTAAGATTGTTATTAAAGTGTTCCTGAACCAGATGTATTTATACTAACCTCTCAAGTATTGATTTTTTTTTTACGGTACGACATGTTGGGGTTCACAAGACTGGTATTTTAGGTGGAGTGTACTGCACAACCGTACATTGTTAACTCGAACATTTAAGATGAACAAATATCTATTCGAGTTAAAAATAGTTCATTTGTACAATAGTTACTGTTTTTATAAAATAATATTTCTCTAGAGTCCATATTTATTTTACAAGAACAAACAGAAGAACTCTCATATATTTAAACTGTAGAAATAATGTGATCATAAATGTATATAGACTAAAAACGTCAGGGACATGAAATTTCAAAGAATGTCTCTTCTCAAGCTACACTAGACAATGTAACAAACGATTAACCTGTATCAGTTACGAAACTTTTAGAGAAAGAAAAAAAAAAAAGTCTTGAAAATCGAAAATTTTGAAAAATGCGTCTGTCTGTTAGTTTATTTTGTGTGCGTGAAGCAAGTTTTGTTCCTTCGCAATTCCGTCTACGGACTTCGTACTCAGAGGAAAATAAACTAATCGCGCCAGGGACTCGAAATAAATCAAAATAATAAGCTGCATTACACATCGTATTAAATGAAACAGCAATGTCCTTTATGAAACTTTCTGAAAATATTCTTCTACATGGAGTTCATAGGCAGTAGCGTAGCCAGAATTTTATTTCGGGGTTGGGGTATCAAACTGTAAGCTAAGGTTCAATTGTAAGCTAAATATCAAACTGTAAGCTAAGTAAAGTGTCCCATTTTGAGGGGGGGGGGAGTTCAGCCCCTCTGGCTACGCCCCTGTTCATAGGAGTAACTTACAGGACAAGAAGTGAAATTTTGTCCCCTCTGAAATTCAGGAAAATTTAGATAGAGCCTATTTGAAATATCCTAGAACAGGAAACATTTCCTCCCCTCCCCCGCCCCAAATGTTGCATACCCGTTTGTGCTAATGATGGAGTTGCACAGAAAACGTTTTCGAAGATCTGGAGAGATACAGATACATCCATGTAAATTTTCGATTTTTAAGATTTTATTTTTATTTTTTTTAAAGTTTCGTACCTGATACAGGCTTATCATTTATTACTGTGTATAGTACAGTTTGTAAAGAGGTATTCTAAAAATTCTGAAGCATATAATTAGTTCATTTTGTATTCATGTACCAAAATTTCATGTTTTTTTGTTTTCGAAATACACCGTTAAAGGTCTAAGGTAGTGATTAAAAGAAATACTTGGGAAATCAAAAAGTCCTCGATCATGACCATCGTTGCTTCTGAGGGCAGGTCTTCGAAGCTCTTCTGTGGTCCAGCGTTTTACTCAATAGCGTAACACGTTGTGCAACAACGGGAGGATTCAAAGTCCCATGTCGTTAAGCGACGATATGTGTCACGAACAGGGACCGTGACACATATCGTCGCTTACCGGTGAGCTATCCCAACGATTTGCAGAGATAGGGGCCCAGGGCAAAAGCTTCATTGGGGCCTCTTCTTAACCGAAACTTTCTTATACCCTACAAAGCAACTTTCATATCACATCATACAAAGAAGGGTGCTATAAGCTGCATAAAAATGATTATTGAATCAAGATACAATAGTTCGATAATAGTATTATGCAGGATAATAATATTTCAATTATATTATTTAACTTTTAATCGTTAATTTCCTCCCGTATTTTTCCAGTAACATGTGCATAATATTTTTGTATTTATTTTCTCTAATGCTTATAACAGAGCATTTATTTATTGTGGGACAGATTTTCGCTCTACTTAGGAAGCATTTCCTTTTATCTGTTCCGATTGAAAATCAGCTCTATGGTTTTCTCGCCATCAGCATACTCCACTACATAGGCCACGCCTAAATAATAAGCTTGCGCTGAGTAATTCCCTGAGACTATACCGTTTAGCTTAAAAAAAAAAAAAAAAAAAAAAAACGCGGATATAGTGCTAACGCTTCGAAATAATAACAGAATAATTATTATTACTATTATTTTTCATAAAATTTGTTTCTCTGTCTTTCATGTTAACAATTATTTAAATTTAAAGGATAATTTGGGGGCCGGTTTAGTTGTTGGGGGGCCGGACGGAAAAAAGTTTTGATTTTGATAAATTGGGTAATATTTTTTGTAAGAAAGGATAATTTAAAATATTGTATTTAAATAACAGATAACGCACTACTCAAAACTTCATTATGGCTCACGCCACGGCTTAAGATCCAAGATATTTTAGGCGATGCAAATACTTAAAATAGAGTTCTAAGATGTAGTTACAGATGACAGTGAAAATAGTCACACAGCAGCACAGTTAAAGAACTTATAGTAAAAATTATTTTAACTAATATTCAGAAAGAAAATCTGAAACACTCATATTTTAAATATTCACGAAAGTGCTATATATTAAAAGCGTATCATAATCCATGCATCGGCCCTATTTGTCTTCATTAAGTTGGAAAGGCTATCATAATCCATGAGTGAGCTGCATTTGTTTTTCTTGTCTATAAAACAGTTCTTTTGAAATCTATATTAAAATCGCCTACTAAAACTGTTTCACAAACTTCGCCTTGCTTATTCCAACTATACTTCACCTAGTCCAATTATATCTTACCTGTATAGGCGCATATTAATATTCCCAAAAAAATAAACATTAGGGTTTGGCAAAACAGACCGATCCACCGCTAAAAATGGCAAATCTCGGCGACTTGACATTTACTAACACCCCGCTGTAAAACGTTGAAAAGTGAAACGCCGTTTATTGGACAGACAAAAATCGTTGATTGAAATTAATAGCACAATAGATATCTCCTAAAAATTTAAATTATATGTCAGCATACTGCTTTTCTTCCAATGAAGACCTTATCGAAATTTGAAATAATATGTATCCTTAAAATTCGATTCTTCTCAAAATAGAAATTGATACTCTTATGTAACAGCATTATATAATTCTTATTTTATTCCATGAGAAAAGAAATAAATCACCCTACTCTTTTAAAATTACCTCCCAATGAAAAAGAAAGTGTCTTTTGATGCGGAATTACCTCGCGAATTTGCAATATTATGCGAAAGTTCTCCTCTAAAAGATAAAAATCGAATCTATGCAAATTTGTTATAAGCGTCACTTTTAACATTTAAATTAGAATTTATTTATTTTTTACTTTTAAGTTGAACATCTGAATTCATCAATTTCATGCATATATTGTCGAAATCTTTTTGGAGATTTGTTTGCGCTTTTAGGTTGTCTCGTAGCCAGGTCAACGCTGCTGCCAATGATTGGTCTTTTAATTTTGAACCCCCACCCTCAAAACCGTTTTAAATCTGTCCCTAGCTATATTTCAACGTTTCCCGCATAAAGTAATGAATAAAGACAGGTTTAGACTGTTACGGATTACTCCAGAATTTGTCTAGATTAAATTATTACTTCTACTAAGATATCAAAATTAGGGAATGCAATCCCGATCTAGTTCAAACAAGGATCCTGCGGGACTAGTCCGGCGAGATGAAGACCGTAATCCCGCGGGATTGAAACTGAAAAATGAATTATTTTTATTATAATTTCATCCTCTTTCCGGATCATCCATTGGCCAAACATTTTTGCATAAAATGAACAATAAGAACCAGTGATCTTGGGCGCTCATACCTATTGACAGCCTTAACCCCCCCCCCCTAGCTCCCATATTGTTAGGATTTACGTACTGGTATAATGCAGAAGTGCTTCGACACGCAATATTCTATCTTTCTGGGACAGGACCCTTGACTTGTCCTCCCCCCCCCCTCCATAAACAACCCTATGGCCGCTCATGCTAGTGATATCTTTAAAAGGCGAACTTCAGTTAACCACTAGAAAATTAGAGAGATCGCGTCTCGCAAAACAGCTTAAAAGCTTTATCTCGTCTCGCAAAATCCCTATATTGTAATGTTAAGAATGTCTGTCTAGTCTCGCAAAATCGTCTCGCGTCCATCCTTCGAAACTTTTTGGCCGTGCAGGTCTCATGCATGAAGAAATCTTTTTTTAAGCGATGACGTTTCTATAAAAAGGCTATGCGTGTGTCTCTTTACTTGTCGGTTGTGCATCAAATACAGCTTAGATAAGAATCATCCTGAATGTTTTCGATTCCTGGTTGACAAATGTACGCTTATTCACTGATATTGCTGTAACTGAGAATGCTGACGTGATGTTGCCTGCTTGGCACCGTTGCCATCACTCGACCTTTCTTGGACGACAGCTGGCTGTGCCGGCACAGCCAGCTGTCGTCAAAGAAAGGGTCTCTAGATCTGTGACACTTGATGAACGTTTCGATCGTCCGCCATATTGCTGGTAGTTAAGTCGAGCGATGGCAACGGCTGCCCTTTTTTCAGCATTGAGAAAGGGTTGCGCCTCAAAGGGTTAAGTGGCCCCGAGACTATGCACTAAAGAGTTTTCACTACGTAATCTTCTTGTCATTTAATAAACTAAATTGACAATGCCTAAGGGCTCGGTTTAGTTGAGTTTTTGACTAAGTCATATTTTTTATTAGTACAAGTGTCAATTTCAGAAAATTGGCGAAAATCTCGGTCTCCAGAGGCATTTACCCTTCCAAGCCTGTCGTGGAACATCTTAACCCTATTTTCAAGCAACCTTCGCCTTACAAGTTGAATTTAATGAGCAGTGTACTGAACTAATATTTGCTTTGAAAGTACCATCCAGGTTCCAAGATAAATAAAGAATAACAATGGAAGAAGCTGTTTTCTTTTCTGATGCACTGATAGAGTAATAAGGCTTCTTATATGATATGTATAATGATAGACAGGCTTGTTATAATTTTCTGAAATGTTATTTTTGGTTTAGAAAGCTATTGTCTGGACGAAGAGTAAACATCTTTTATGATGATGAAAAAATATATATTTCGTGGACGTATGTAATTTAACTGACTGTTTTAAACATATAGTTTTTTCCCTCCTGTTTCTTAAATATACCAGTTTAGTTTACCTTTCCAGTTCTCGTCCATAATTATGCTGTTCCGTATATGCTTTCATAAAGATACACATGAAAAAATGTATTTTAATGAAACATCGAAGCAATGGAAAAACATGTTAAAATTAACGAAACAAGGCGCACATTGCACTCTTACTTCTAGTTTAAAACAATATTTTAAAAGCAAAATGAAGATCTTGGGTTTTCATTTCAAACAATGCTGGGGAAAATGTAACCACCTCCCATTTTTGTCTTTTAAATCATTACTCTGTTTTAAAAATCATACTCTTTTTTTTTCCTTTTTTTTTTGGGGGGGGGAGATTAGCATTATTATAACATTAATCTCTTAACCCTTTGACGCTCGTTGGTTGCGCCGTAAATAAAAAACACCTTATTTCAGAGCTTTCACTGCTAGTCGCAAAAAAGTGTTGTTAAATGGTCCGAACGCTCAAAAAGTGCAGCCATTGCCATCGATCCAATTAACTACCAACAACATGGCGGTCTATCAAATAGCCTATCTGGACTCACAGATATATAGAAGTTTTCTGATACAGCTGGCCGCACGTAGAAAACTTCTGGGCTGATGCATTAACGAATTTCTACACAAATTACTGGAAATGTAACTTATTGGCCGACCCCATATAAGGTTCAGGTTCGTACAGGGGCTGATAGTCCACCATATAAGAGCGTTTGTAACTATTACTATCAGTCTCCAAAGCTTCTTCCATACTATCCAGCTACTTTACAGCTTCCAGTCTTACCCACTGGATCGGCCAGAACACAAAATCCTTAGTTTATTGCGCCCAGAGTTAATCAGCATGGGTTTATGAACACTATTTGCATATTTATAATGTTGCATACTAGAAGTTCAAAGCTGACGGACAGCGGTGAAGCCGAACTAATATATTTTCAAGTGGGACTGTTTTTCATTTATCTTACTTTTACTGAAGATTTAAGTTTTATTTATTTTTCCCTCACTACCTTTGTTTGTTTTGTGTTATGGAAAACCTACATGAAAGGCAACTACCTACCTGCGGGGGGGTTGCCTTGGTCGGGGGACTTTTTTAAGGGCTCTAATGCGTATTCACGTTACATCTGGAGAAAACCGACTCAAACTCCTGACCGTTAAATCGACAGAGGGGCGATAGGCCCAAAAGCCGGACCTTTACACTTCAGCTGTCTTCCATGTTCAAGGACTTATCCACTCAGCCATGGTGGAAGGCCCCTCCTTAACTTTGTTAAGATTGAAAAATAATTAAAATTTAAAAAAAAGAAACCGACATGACAGTGCAGTAACTGCTTAAATTAAATAATAATTATTAAATTAATAATAACAGGAACGATAAATCATAGCAATCACATCGATTATAAAACTTTTCAACACAACATGCCATCCATTAAATAGGGGTTTCTCCAATTTTCCTTTGATAGAACACTTTGAAAGTCCATAAGGGTACGTAGAACACAGTACATAGAAATAACATATTTAAATTTCGTAGTAATCTCAGCATATTTACGCCAGTTAGAACACGGATGGACAGGCAGACAAACCGAAATCATAAACGTTTTTCAACGCAATTTATACATACTTATTGTTGGCAATTTAAAACATTAAGGTCATTTTTTAGGCACCCTCTTAGCTGCTCTATTTCCTTCTCGCGCTTTTCCTGACGTAAATGTGCCAGAAATTATATGAAAAGGAAACAAAATATGAAAAAGCATGACACACACAGAGAAAAAAAGAATGAACTTCACTGTTTATTACGTTTAAACATTTTCGGCAAAACGCACTCAACCCCCCCCCCATGTGCTTTCATGGAGGAAGTAGCAGTGGACATTCTCATGAAAGTTGACAAATAGAGAACCCCCCCCCCCAAAAAAAAGCACCATTTTCCGGATATCTTTGAGCACCAGATGTCACAACCGTAAAACAACATCGGTAGCTTCTTCTTCGTAAGCTGTGGACTTTTATGCATCCAGTCGTTTAAAGCTCCCTGTTAACAACTGCTATAAAATATTTACGCGAAAAACTGTTATACGAATAATCGCGCCCAATCATATTTTTCAAGTATACTGGATACAGTCGTACCTACCGATACGAGTGTCCTATCGCACTAGTTTTTTGAGATACGAGCCAACATTATCTCTATTTTTGGACTTAATATAAAAATTGGAATTCGGTATACAAGATGTAAGTAAAATAGAGAAAAATAATTATTCAACAAAAGTAGAGTAAAAAAATTTTTACTACCGCAGAGCTACTGTTTTTTTTTTTTTAACAGTTTGTAGAATATTTTGTATAATTTGTATCTATGAAACAAAGGCGTAGCCAGGGGGTGGCACACAGGGAAGGCAGTCTCTTCGCCCTCCCGAAATTTGAATTTTTGTTTAACGAGCAATCAATCGTCTTTGTAAGAAATCGCTTAATCGTTTTTATGAAAAATTAGCCGCCTCCGGTGACCAGTTGATCTTAATAAGTCTATCTTAATAAATCTTGTTCGGAGAGAATCCTGTATCTCACCGGCTTCCACGTTACTGAAATCTCTCTGATTCTGAATGGAACTTAAAATTAAGATGGCTACAAACAGGGTCGGCCCTAGGGTAAGTGGAGCCCTAGCTAACGTAAAAAAGACGCCTCCTTTTAATGTTCTACTTAGTTTTTGAGTTCGAAATGACGCCCCTTCGAAGCTGGCGCCTCGATTCTATGCTTACCTTGCTTACCGTGTCGAGCCGCCCCTGGTTACAAAAATAAGATGGTTTAGTGATAGAAACTTACAAAAGGGTACAAATTATTTTCGTCCTATATTAATTCTGATGAGCTTCTAGATATATTGGCCGTTATCATAAAATGGAAAGAAAAAAAAAGTAAGAAAATCTGAAACACTTTCAGATTTTAAATACGCACTAAAGTGCTATATATTAAAAGCGTATCATAATCCATGCGTCTTCCCTATTTTCTTTCCTTATTAAGTTCGAAAGTGTATCATTATTCACGAGTGTGATTAAACAAAATTAAAATTGGTATTTCTAACATCCTTTTTCTGGATGTAATACAATAGAAATTAAATAGGGGGGGGGGGGGAAGATGCGCAGGAAAATGCATAATTCGAACTGAATGAAAGACTCAAAAACTTATTTTTTGTTTGTTTGTTTGTTTAACATGTATTTCGGATTTGTGTGCTGGGTCCGAAGCCCACTTATAAATCCACGTCAGAAGGCAAAACTTATTCAGGTGTATTCTTTTTCCAGGCGTAGCTGGCGATAAATTGATTTTATTAATTAAAAACTGCGTATTCTATAAGCTTGCGCCATCTGTCGACTGCTCTGTAAAATAAAAACTGTTGTATTCTTTTATCCCCCCCCCCAAAAAAATGTGTTTTGTATTCTTTTATCCAAAAAAAAAAAAAAAAAAAAAAAGAAGAAGAGAGAGATAGAGAGAGTTTTTATTTTACAGAGCAGTCGACAGATGGCGCAAACTTGTGATAAAAAGTAGCCAATATATGTTAATCCAGGACTTAACTGTCTTTATTCCAAATTTCATCCAAATCAGTCAAACCGTTTCAGTCTGAAAGAGTAATGAACATACATACAAATATTCACATTTATAATATTAGTAGGATTTATACTTTTTCCACCATTTGGGCCTTGCCCATTTTTTCGTTTTTTCAGTACCTTCCAAATAAAAAATAACTGTTCATAAAATATACATTGTTATATCGACAAGAAAGATAAATCATGCCAAACGCATCCATTATGAAATAGTTCCCAGCACAAACATAGTTTTGTTAATGCATTGTACTTCAATCAGCTAGATTTTGGAGATAATTTTTTAAAACCTCTTTGTCATTCTTAAGGAAATTTTGAGAGATCCTGTGAAAGAATCTTAATTGGAAAGTAAACTGTTATAAACTTTTATATACTTATGGTACTGTGCTTGAAATGGATTAATGAAGTTAGGTGATATGTATTGTGGGACTAAAATGAGAAAAGTTTGCAAGAGAAAAATGTTAATAAAACGTTACTGAATTTTTGTAGTTTTGGATTAGCAGACTACCGAAAATTTCGGGAGGCCTGTGAAATATATACTATGTGTGTGTGAGTATACAAGGTGGTCAGAATTAAATTGTTAAACAGTTTTGGTAGACTATTTTAATATAAATTTCGATTCCAAGGAAGTGATTTGTGAAACAAGAAAGACAAATATGGTGCACTCATGGATTATGATACACAGTCCAATTTAATTGAACACGAAAAAAAAAAAAAGGAACGACGCATGGAATATGATACGCTTTTAATATATAGCACTTTATTGTGTATTTAAAATATAAAAGTGTTTCAGTTTTTTCCCCTAAATGCATTAACATAGTTAAATTTCATTTATGGAAGGAAAATCAGAAAATACTTTAGTGTCCTTATCAGAGGAAATCCCTCCGTTTCGACACGAGCGTTATTGCCTTCGTTCCCGCAGCATTTCTTAGGATTTACCAAGCAAGAAACGGGCGCCCCCCCCCCTTTTTTCCCGGCTCACCGAACCATCTGTGGTACACATTTTTCAGAATTTTTCAGAACAGCGAACACGCACAACAACAAAAAAAATTCCATATACAGTATCTATATACATAAACATGAAATATTCATCGCTTTAAAAGCAGCTTTTGTGAAAGAGAGCTATCATATAATGTGGCTCTGCCCTATAAATAATTAAACAATCAAGGGGCCCACTTTTCGTGAATAAATAATCCCCTTCCCGCTACATCTTAGGCTGCGGTGGGAGTGTGAAAGCGGCGATGAAAGGAGAAGCTGGCGGGCGGCACAGTGTTTAAAACAATTTTAAGAAAATAACCATTCATAAATACCGCTCAGGATTTTAGTAATTAAATTTTACTACGGGGCATTATTTGCTCGTCGCTGATCTAGTAAGCGGCACATTTCCCGTATCTTGCGGCTCTAATATTCAATAAGAAGCTATTAAATTAAGTGCTCTATTTAAATAAGCATAAATTCTCTTCATTTATTTTTATTATTATTATTATTTATGACGACAGACCATTCATTATGAATTCTTTGTCCTTTGGTGCACTTGTGTAAATAGAATTTTTTTTTTTCATTGTGAAAAGTATTTATAATTTCGGATTGTCTGTATGTCCACTTACTTAGACTCGCCTCACAGTAAATGAGGATGGATCGATACAAACCAGGTACCATCAAAGTTTGTCCAAACTTTAAAAATTGACTAAAAAATGAATAAATAACGATAAAAAGATTTAAGATTTGCAAAAATAGTGTTAATGAGGGAGGAAGATTTTTTTAAACTGCACACACACACAGAGGGGGGAGGGGGAAGGTAGTTTAAAAAGTTACCGATAGATGGCTCTGACATTTGCAATAAAAATCAAGTTTCCGATCCGAAAAAAAATTTATATTAGTCAGCCTATATTCATGAAAAGCGCATTTTTTTAACATTATTTGTTCTTTTTAAATAATTTTTTGAAGTATCACGATACTTTGACGCACCTTCTGTTATTCGTTGGATCAATTGAACGTTTTCGAACTTTCGTCATAAACTATGTACGCTCAAAAAATAAATAAATAAATAAAAATAAAAATATTTGTGTTGGAAAGGGTTTTATAATCGATGCCCTTGGCACTATTTATCTTTCTTGTTTGTATTCAATTAATAGGCGCCGAAGTTATGTTGCATGCAGGCTGGCACGTACCCTGACTCGTTATTGCGTAAGGGAGAGGGGACACTTAAAATGTTTCCGTATTAATTCAAATTAAGACGTAACACGACTGGGAGGCAAAAACAAACTCACGCATCAAGTTAAACCTTTCGGCACGATCGTCCCTGGGGAAATCCGGGATTCATTTGGAAGAGCGTGTCATAAAAATGCCATCGAAGATTATTTGCACCGCAGACTCTTCTTTTTCCTCCTCTTTTTTTAATGAGTGTCGTAGTTTATGACTTATACGTCGTAAATTACCGATAAAAAAAGTTTCTACTTCGTTCTTTGAAGTGAGATCTCTAACCACACAGTGTACTATTGACTGGATGAAGTTTTGTGTTTAGGTTACTCCCTGCTTCCGAAATGTGAAACCGGAGTATAACGACAAGGTCCAAAAGACGTGTGTCGTCGTAAATTGCTGGAGATATTGCACGGTCCTTGAGCATTGAGGGTGTTTTCAAATAATCAGATCATGAATGTACTACATAGTATTACATTAGTCATCAAAGGGTACGTTTTGTATTCTTGAACTGAATTTTTGAAAAAAAAAATATGACTCATGAGGGGCGAGTTTATTTTGTGGAAGTGAAGAGTGAAGAACTGAATTCCATTGAGTTTTGTAGAAATCTTAAACTTGCAACATTGTATAAACATTTAGGTTTTCACGTATCACAATCGGAAGACGATTCTTAGTCACAAGAAAGTATAATTTAAAGCATTCCAAACCAAAAACTCTAAAACAAAAAGAAAAGTAACTATATATCAGGAAAAACGTTATGCAAATTTGCTGGAAATTGACAAAGTAATAAAATTCAATTCGCAACATTTAAATGATACTTCGCCGAGAGAGAATTTATTTATTCAAAGTGTTCCAAAAGTTTTGTACTGAAAACTCTCAGCGTACTTCCCTCGCAGAAGAATGATTTTTCAAGTTGGCAGCACGAAACTTTTATTATCTCGCCATGGAAACGAAATCATGTTTCAAAAGAATTTCGCCATTTTTTTCCCCCTCCCTTTTATTCCGCAAAAGAGGAATCGCTGATTAATGCTTAGGCAAGTGATCACCCGATTCTTTAACCTGTGAATAAGAAAGTTATTAATTATTGCTAAGTTGAATGTAGTTCCTTTGATTTTGCAATTTAAAGTAAGTAATTGTCCTACCAGAATCTTTGGGAAGATTTAGCATGTTAACACAAGTACCTTCTAACAGCTACTGTGGATTAGATTTTATGGTATCACAATCTGTAGCATTACAAAACAATTACATTTTCTTATTCAAGTAACGAAACCACAGGCATACTCTAGATATTTTTCCCCTTTTAGAACAAAGAATGTATAACATTTATGTATTATAGTTGCTTTTATTCGCATTTATTATTGGTAACACTTTGCAAGAAAGTTGAAAAATGTTTATGATTTCGGTTTGACCGTCTGTCTGTGCGTGCTCTGATGTATCCTGTTTGATAAAAATGTATCTAGCTTTCATAGTTCATTTACAGGAGCACTTAGAAAAATTCCATAACATTACGCTCTATTTCTAAGGGCAGTCATGGTTCAAAGTGGAGACATTCAAACAAAACAAACTTGACATATGTCGTTAGAATTATAAAACGAAATGCCCTCCATCTAAAGTAGTTTATGTAGTATTTATAGTTCTTTTATAGTTACTCTAGCACTGAAAATAATTCCAATACATGACGGTCTATGGCAATTTATAGGTATTTATATCTTTCTAGCACAATATATGCATTAAGTATATAGACATTTGTAATAGCTCACTCTTCACGTAAAGGATAGAAATAAAACTTCTGCTTGGAGTCTCGCAAAATTACATTACTATTAATGTAACTTTTTTTTAGGTTATCCGAAAAATCCCGCCAAGCTTGGCAAGATTACAACCTACCAATTGATCTCCACCATATCAATGCATTCTCCAACTTACTTGGCGGGGGGAGGGGATACATATTGGAAAATGTTCTATAATCTATAAGCTTGGCGTATTTTATTTTATTTTATTTCATTAATATTCTTGAAACTGTAAATCATAGAATCTTCAGAAAAAGAGACACCGACACTTCCTTTTTTAACCTAAATCATTATTTAACCCGTTCGCTCCCATCGTTGCAAAGACGCAATAGAATATTTCTCGTCTTTGTCCAACGTTGCTTACTGGCTGTTAAATAAATTAATGGGACCCAGCGTTACATTCAATCCTCAGCGACACATTCAAACACCAACCTGAAACGATGGTAGAGCGGTGGTTAAACACGGGTTTAAGGGAGCCGGAATTAAACATTATGACTAGTTTGGGGAGTGAAAATGACTGTTATATTTTCGTCCTTTTCCAAAACTAAAGGATTCAAGAATGAAATTTCCCTTTTCACACTTTCTAGAAGTTTGTGGAAGTTGTGAATCGAATGTTTGTTGAATGACCGAATGAATGTTGGTACTTCCGACATCGATGCACAGCTGCAAGTGCAGAATCGCCGTTTTGGTGAAAGAATTTCATGAGTTATATATGCGATCTTGATAAGCACAAGAATGCTTGCTAAGGAACCATTCTCAAGGGAGAAGAACAATGAAGAGGTTGTGAAGCAGATGTTTTGATGAGTTTGGTGACAGGAGAATTTGCATATCGGCAACTATAGCACTGTGAAACGCTTGGCTAAAGAATTCTGGTGGTGATTACTATTTTTTTCCCTCATGAAATCTCTCTCCAGTGGTCTCATTAACCCTTTCTCTACCACCGGGACATATATGTCCCGCAGGTAGTTTCAAATGACCTATTGGGATAAATATGCCTTGTATTAACATCAATGCATGCCCCACTGGTATTCCTTGAATAACTGACAGTATAATTTTATCCCAATAGATGGCAATACAGTAGCTTTTCATTGCATTTCCAGTCATTATTTCAGTACCACTGGGACGCATGTGTCCCACGCCACAAAAAAATACTAATGGGATATATTTAAACCTGTCATCCCACCCCCCACTGATAATCAATTTTTCATTTTTTTTCAGCATTTCATTGGTATTTGTATTCTAATGGATGTATTAAAGTACTTATTTAATTTTTTTTCCTGAAAAAAATTGGTAGTAAAAGTGTTAAAATATCCTCCGAATTTGAGAGCATTCTGACCAATAGTGTTTTTGCTGTAGAAATAGGTAAACATTAATTACGAACATCCTGTACAACTATAGTAATTTCGGTACACAATTTGACAGGAAACAGACCATGAAATTAAACTCAATAAGCTGCACCCAATCGGCGCTTTCGGAAATATACTCTTTCAAAAAGAATTTATTGTTTATTTAAGAGAGTTTTGAAAAGTTTTGTAGGGGAAGCTCCTTGCACTTCCCGTTGCGGAAGATGGATTTTTAAAGTTGGCAGTAGTACCAAACTTTTGCTTAAATCACCATGGTAACCGAAATTATGGTTAAAAGTGTTTACTTTTTTCTTTTATTCTGGAAAGAGAAATTATCAGACAGCGATTATCAAATTTGAAGATTTAAAGATAAGGAAGTTATAATGCTTTTGCCATGTACTTAAAAATAATAATAGTAATAATAAAAACGATTAACGTAATTTTTTCTTCAGCACTGTGATTTCAGTAAAAATAACATGTAGGGTTCCAATAATTATTTTTCCTAAAATTTCCTCAATAATTAAATTGTTTCCATGCCTAACTTACACTTATCAATAACAAACTTCGATTTGGGGAAAGCAAACTAAGCCCACTTCGAGATGGTAAATAAGCTAATTTTATCGCTCATGTGAACCGTCAGACTTTTTCGGGCTGTTTCAGATGAAAGCCCGAGCCAGCCTTGTTCAGACCGAGGATCTAAACGTAGACTTGTGGTATGGCAGCGCAATTGCTGCAACCATTACGGCAGTGAGGGCTTCTATAACATACTGTCAATATAAACTATATCGTAGATAAGAGAACAGAAATGGGTACAAAACCATACTAATATTTTAAAAAATAATTTTTTTTTTAACTTCGGAAAAGAAAAGTAAATTTATTTTTTTTTAACAGGCATAAGTTTGTAAGGTTCCCCCCCCCACACACACACACACTTCCAGAAAATCAAACATTACCTTTAACAATAGTTAAGAGAAAAAGCTCTTTTGCCTAAATATCCCGGTCAAAATAAATAAATAAATAATAATAAAAGATCTGATTTTACTAATGGACTACTACCCTGCTGTTATAACGAAAATTCCACGAACGTAATTCCTCACTAATTGCAATATTAATTTATTTGGGTTGTACGTGAAATAGAGAGCTTAAAAATATAAAATGTAAAACTTCTTTTTAGCCGGGCTATATGCTAAGGAATTCAAAAACATCACAAGTAATATTAATACTATTTTTATATTTTATACGGATCTAATGTAGGTTTATATTAATATATATTCATATTTATTTATATTAATAATTATTGTCGAGACCGTGGCAGAACCAGAAAGCGGTAGTTGGCCAGGAGACCGAAACAGGCTTTTAAAGCCTGATCCTTGGAGAAGAAAAGAAGAGAGAAGACTATTTAAGGTGCTATAATAAAATGCATCCCCTTCCCTACGAAAATTCTCATTTTATATTGCCTGCAGCTTTGTTATTTTTCTAAGAGAAAATTTTAAGAAAGGACATGTCTGGGCCCATTAAATTTCCGGTCCTTTAATTTGAAAAAGTGAATTAATAATACCTATATATTTTAATCGCATCGAAATATTTTTAAAGCACGTGGTTATTTTTCAGTAAATAATATGATGGCACACTTACTGCAACGCGTGACTTAAACGCTTTATTTCTGTCGTGCTTCTTGCTGTAATTTCTGCACCGCAATTTTAAAAGAATTTTATACAAAATGGCCACCAATAAAACATGCGCGTGTTCAAATCAAGAATAATTATTTTAGCATAATCTTGCATTTAAAAATATCCTATCTACAGCATTCTGTGGTATAATAAATATATTTTGCACTAATTTTTATAAAATTCTTTAGAAATCTATAGAATTATGTAGAGATTCTCAATAGCAAACATAACTGCAATACATTAGAAACCAGGGTTGGCAAAGTGGACCCAGCCCAGAAAAACCCGCACGGGTTTTTTCTGGGTGGGTCCACCAACAAAAACCCGCCTGGGTTTTTGTTCAAACTGGGTTTTTGCTTAAAATCATTTCTGAGTCTGCAAATCCCACCTATAGTATTTAGAAATACACTTTACCTTTTAAGCCCAAAACCTAGGTGGTTTATCTTATCAAAATTACATAAAAATACGTCATATTTATGTTAATCAGATGAAGTTTACCTCAAAATATTTATTTTCTAAAATTAATTTCATTAACTGAAAATTTTGGAACTTCTAGACAATATAACAACAGTGTTTTTGACAGAGGTAGTCATGATCCTTCACAGAAAACAAGCTTTCTTTCTACTTTGAAAGAATTAAAAAATATTATTAATCATATTTCAATTACTACTTGTATTTATTGATTAAGAAATATGTAATTATATATATATATATATATATATATATATATAACTAATAATATTTTCACTTTAAGAAATATAGAGAAAAAACCTGAAATTTTCAGTTTGAAAACACAGACTACTTTTTGCTACTATACTGTTTTTATTATTCTTTTACTTATTTAATTTTTTTTATAGCAAATATGCAGTGATTATTATAAATAAGTTTTGATACCACATTAAAATGAAAATAAACTGTTGATAATATTCTAGTAAAAAACTATGCAAAATATAACATGTGTGATTAGTGTCTAATAATAATCCTAATTAAAGTTAAATGACAACAAACTAAAAATGTAGAATGAAAAATATATTTCAAATTAATTATAATTGATCTTTTTTACAGTTTACCAATCAAAATCACATTCACTTTGATTTTTGTGGTAATATTTGTAAGTCATGCATATGTAAACAGATGCATTGTAACAGATGCATATGTAAATAAATACATTGTATAAATATGCAAACATACAAAAAATAACAAAAACCCAGAAAAGCTCACAAAAACCCAGAAAAACCCACAAAACCCCGGGTGGGTTGGGTTTTTGTACAAAAACCCGGGTTTTTGCCAACCCTGTTAGAAACAGACACTAAAGAGTACACATTTTATGATTCTTTAAAAAAAAAATATACACGTAAATTAATAACGCACAGTGTGTAATTAATGAAATAAAATGTAACTATTTCTTAATGCTGTAAAATTAAGCAGAATATCCATGAATGGAAGTATATTCCAGCGAAAGTTTAAATTCACGAAATAGGTCAAAAAACACGGAAAAAACAAAATCAAATTCCTCCAGTATTATATTCGAACTTCATAGTTGTTTTTACGTGGATAGACATTTTGATTGAGGTAATCGAATTTTCTCAGTAATTGGACATAATGCTAATTAATTCAAGGAAGTATCTGATTTTTCATGAGGTAATTTATTAACTGTAGGACTTCAGTTCGCAGTAATCTAATAAAGCTTCCATTATTAATTTAATAAACCCAATAATGCAATAATCGATGAATGTCGTTTATAAAGTATTCAGTTAACTTCGTCATACCTAGACAACAGTCAGCGGTGAGTATATAAACAGTATGATGTTGCTCTAATTTATAATGGAAGACGAAATTGCAGCAAAATCTCTGTACTCCGTAAGCGCCTAAGATTGGTGCCAGGAATTCTTTATATTTAGGCTGATAATAAGCAGCTCTGAAAATGTTCGGTTTGTCATTTCACAGAAATTTGTAGAAAAGATTCCCAAAGAATTAAAATAATAATCGGAAAAATAATCAAGAAAGATAAATTCTACCAAACGCATCAACCACTTTCCGACACGAGTCCTTTTTAATGTCAAATTTGGCGATGTATCGTCTTCAAACTTCGTTTTGATTTTTTTTTCTATCCTTTAAATGAAGAGTAAGCTGTCATGAACGTAACTATACTTGGTGTATTGTGGTTGAAATGGGTGGATTTCTCCATATTGCCATAGGCCGTAATGTATTGCAGTTATTTTGAGTAGAGACACTAATTTTGAGTGCTCCTGTAGAATTGTAAATGATACATACTTTATTTTCGATGGAGAGCAATATTGTAATCCTTGATAACACATCGATTGTGTTTTGCTTGAAATCGATGAATTTTATTTATTTTGTGTACGATTTTAAACTTCTGCAGATGTACATTTCGAGTAAACTTTAATAAAATAATAGAGAAGATCTGGGATAATTTAATACGTTTCTCAATGACAAAATTGCTGCAAAAATACAGCATTTTGGACAATCTATTTGTAAAATAATAAAGCAAGTACGTCATAACTTAATTTGTCTCGTGTCAATGGTAAAATGAACTCAAATTTTTTATGTATTTATGTTATAAAATTTTGAACAAATCAAACAAGCAAACAAACAAAAAAAAAAATTGCTGCATATGTACAATATGGACAAACTTTATGGAGGAGAGGGGGGGGGAGGAGGAGGAAAGCATAAAATGTAGAAAATTTGAATAATCGCATCTTTAGTTGATTAAATGGTTGTCATCAACTGCAGCGTTCTCTGGTAAATTTTACTGCGATAAAAAGCTTTTATTTCGTCTTAAATCAAATTTTAATGTAAATTAATTTAAATCCATTTCCTGGATTCACAAGCCGTTGTCTTAGTAATGTGTCATATG
This sequence comes from Cheiracanthium punctorium, assembly GCA_038373885.1. Lineage (NCBI taxonomy): Eukaryota > Metazoa > Arthropoda > Arachnida > Araneae > Cheiracanthiidae > Cheiracanthium > Cheiracanthium punctorium. The sequence continues at coordinate 118,518 of JAWZYV010002307.1, read as the reverse complement.
ACATGTTTCTAGTCTCTACTTTTGTAAAGGATGTATGATTTCATGTTTCTATTCCTGCCCTAAAAAAAAATAATATTTTATAACTTAAAAAAAAAATCAATAAGCACTAAATGCTCAAAACTAGGCACCTCCCTTGCGAACTGCCCTTCCTTGGTAACAATATCAATACTGTAAAACGGTCGCTAAGTGCTGTTACGAAAATCTGGTTGTGAGTGCACGATAAAATAATACAAAAAGCCCGAAAAAACGAATATGACACTTTATTCTACGAATCGGAGCACTAATACCTCACAAAATACAGAATTTAGTAACACAGGAAAAGGCAATTCATTAACTAACACAGCAATAACAATATCGCAATCTCAAAACAATACTTCACAGTCTATCAACACAACACACTCTCACTATCAGAGAGACTTCTTTATTTATAGATTTGCAAGCGGATGTGACGTCAGAAAGGATAAATGATAAATCATTTTCTAGGCTTTTCCAGAAACTTCTCTCCTAATTGAGATACAGCGAAAATTCCACCAGCTTCGTAAACTTTCTTTTTGTGGCCAAATTTGTCACCAAATCGCCAAAATGATAGCCAAGTTTGTCGTCAAGGTCAAGGGGTCACATACTCATTTCACTTGTAACAATGCCTGTACAACTCATTTTCCAGCAATACACATGGGCGCGAGAATACAGTATTATAATTTTGTAACAGTATTGACAACAATATGCATGATAAATTACATTACGATTGATATTTTTACCCCCCCCCCCCAAAAAAAAGGTAAACTTAATTAAATAGAGCGGTATATTAAACAAGTTTACTATGCTTAGCAACGTGTAGTAGTTGAATTTCACATTTTTATAAGAAAACACGTTAAGGTGAAACACAAACTACAGCAAGGATGGGATTTTAATATAGTTGGCCTATTGAGAAAACACAGAATTAAAACTTTATAAAAGTATTATTTAAAAAAAAAATAGTTTGGAAAGTACTTAAGTATATTCGTAAAATTGACCATTTTCTTTAAAAAAAAAAAAAAAAAAAATGAAGAAAATCTGAAACCCTTTCAGATTTTAAATACGCACCAAAGTGCTATAGATTAAAAGCGTATCATAATTTTTGCATCGTCCCTATTTTCTTCCTTATTCCATAAGGTTGGAAAGTGTATCATTATTCATGAGTAAGCAGTATTTTTCTTCCTTGTTTTATAAAACCCATCTTTGGAATCGAAATTTATTTTGAAATTGCCTATTAAAACTATTTTACAATCTTCGCCAAGTATATTACTACTTCACCGTTTTAAATATTGTTTCGAATGTGCATCATAATCCATGAGTGTGCCATGTTTGTCTTTCTTGGGTTGATTTCTACTTTAACGCCCCAACTCCCGCCAAGGTGGCGATCATTAAACATATACAGCAACCATGACAATTTTTTGTATTTATGTGGCAATTGTAATTTAGAATTAAAATGGCGATTTGGAACAACCAGTAAATACAGGTTCCGTAAATACATTCCGTTATATTTTTATTTATTTTGGGTTGCCAATTAATGTAGTTTTAATAATTAGTCTTCAAATTCCTTAACTAGTGCGTTTATCACTAATTTGTTCACTTTAGTTTTCATGTAGTTGTTTAGGGAGCGTTGAAACTTGTGCATAACTCCTAGAGACCCATGACTTCCTTCAAAGCTCGCCAAAGTGCGGAAATTTTTAGGTTGGAGAAAGTAGGGGCGTTAAAATATAATCAACTCTTTCTTGAACCATAAAGTACATCTTTGGAATTCAAATCCATCTTAAAATCGCCTACTGATACTGTTTTAAAATCTTCACCAGACATATTCGAACTATAGGCATATTCCAACTATATCTCATAGACATTTTAAATACTGTTTGGAATGAGCATCATAATCCATGAGTGTATCGTGTTTTCCTTCTTTGTTCTACAAAACACTTCTTCGGAATAGAAATCTATATTAAAATCGCCTACCAAAACTGTTTAACAATTTTCGCCAGGCATAGTCAAACTACACTTCACCTTTATAAATACCATTTGGAAAGTGTATCATAATCTATGATGTGTGCCGTATTTGTCTTCACTGTTCTATAAAACACTTCTTCGGAATTAAAATCTATATTTAAATCGCCTACTAAAACTATTTTACAATATTCGCCAGGCGTTTTCTAACTATATTCAAAATATATTTATAATAAATTGTCGCGTTTTGGCACCCAGTTCAGCGATCATTTATCAAAAATTGCAAACCTTGTGCGACTTTCAACATTTTAATAACGCCTCCCCCCTCCACGTTATCTGGCAAACATATTTGAAAAGTGACTCGACTCGATAATTGTACCAAAATCGTGTCTACACAAAAAGCAAGGTTGAAATTAATAGCACTCTGGTGCTAAAAAAAAAAAAAAAAAAAAAAAACCTTCATGATTTTACGTTGAGCCGTTATTGGCGCTTTAAGTATTATGTTATAAATATGTACAAGATTTAATTACAAAACTCTTTCTCTGAGCAGAAAAACTTTCTAAAAATATTAATTTATTTTCCTTCAAGATTCAAAACGAAATCTTCTTAGAAGCTTAAAATGTGTACAATTAAACGCGCGCACAGTTAACAACAAACGGAATACTATAATCCAAAACTTCTTGGCGCTAAACCTTTGGAAACTATTTAAAATCGCGCCCTTAGACGAAATTTTTCTTGAGGAAACGGTCGACGGTATAATACATAATGTTTGGAGTTACATTGTATTAACATTGCATTAACCCTTTCGCGCCGACTGTCACGTATACGTGCCAGCAATAAACGTTTAAATATAATTACAGAACCGTTAAAATACTCACTCTACGGAACATTATTAAACAACACGTTGATATTTCTGTAATTTCATGGATTTAGGGTTAATAGCAAAAAATTCTCCAGCCTTGGACAGAAGTGAAAGAGACTGCCGGTCTCAAAGATAAGTGGGCGTTTGCGCTTCCCCGTTGCGAAGGGGTTAAGTTAAATCAAAAAGTTAAAATGCAAAATAAATCAATTTTCAAAATAGTTCTAAATAGACTTTAATAATCTCAATGCAGTTATGTCTACAATATTTAAAGTATTATAAGTCGTAAAAAATATAATTCATATATGAGATATGTATTTATAATATGAAATTAGAGCTGCTTTAATGTGCATTGATTATCAAATAAGCCACTTTAATTTCCACTTTTTAAAAACTCGTATTTAAATTTTAATTTCAAAATCTAGCCCTTAAATTAACCAGCAAAGTTTTCAAAAGCATTATTAAAATGTTCTATGCACATTTTAGTTGAAAGCTGAATAATTTTTAAACGTTAAAGACGAAAAAAAGAAAATACCTTTTGAAATGCCCAAGGAAAGCACAAATTAGTGAATTTCCCCTATTAGAATAAAGCGCAATAAATTAATATATTTTTCAGGTTAAAAATTAACCTCTTTCAGCTAATAAGGCTTACATTTTTCTTTAAATTCCCAGCCCCGTGCACAGAGTGGCTTAATTTGCATTACACTGCATGCCCAATGTCTGAATTTCCATTCTTTGAATTATGAGTATATATGTGGGCAAAACTAAAAACCTTCCAGCCAGTTCAGAGCAAACGACTTAAATATATTCTAAATTCATTCTTTTTCTCTCGATTTCAAAACAATAAAACATTTTTATTTCCGTTCTTGTTTTATTTTCGTTATTAAATTAAATATATTAATGAATTTCCTATTGACTAATAAGCAGGTATTTAACGCCGCTTAAAAATATATATTTATATATATCTTTATATCTTGGTGGGGGAGGGAAATTTTTCAAAGGCTGCGACTTCTCCCATTTAAATTCTCATAATACAACGGGGGGCGCTTGTGTTTTAGAGTAAACATCTTCGGAGAAAAGAATTTTTCTGCAGCCTCCGAAATCTCCCAAGAAACAAAAGATCGGGTTTTGCTCCGGTTATTTAAATAACACAGAATTGAATTATACGACGGCAATTTTAAATGAGAACTGAATAAAGATCAGGCTTTGTGTAAACAAAGCGGGATTTGGGTGCTGAATGTGATTTAATTATGAAGAGACGGGCGTATAACTGTAACCGTGTGCTGGATCTGGGGGCTTGTGAATGAGGGAAAGTAAACAGTCATTCTCTCAAATGAAGTAATTTTTAAGGAAAATTTTCCGAAAAGGTATGAGATAATTTCGGAAAGTCCGCGATTTTTAAAAGTTTTTGAAATAAAAATTCGCGTTCTGCGCTGAACGAAGATTTAATCTTCTGTAATTCAGATTGTGTTAGTTGAAAGCCAGAAAGTTTGTTTTTATTTTGAACAAAAGTAATATGATTTTTTATTTTGTTCCCCCTTAAAGCAAATATGACGGTTGGGCACTGAATTAATTCCGCACTGAAAATTTTCGTATCGTGCAAAATGAAAAACATTAACTACTTTGGAGACAGGTTTGAAGCAGGCTTTTCATAAACTGCACTTTAAATCCATTTAATGTTCTACTACATTTAGGAATTTTTAGTCGACTTTTGTTAATGAAACCTTCCCTTTTCGTTGTTCAGCATGTGGTTTGCGAAAGGAAGAAAAAAAAAATGTTGCAGAAAATAGGTTAAAGCCGTTAACGTATACTTCAATATTTATTTTCAGTACTGCCCTTTGGATCTATCTATTGGATCTATTGAAGTTGTCAGAACATTTTATTTGCCTGTGTAAAAGACGTATCAGTGGTTAAGTACAGAGAAATCTAAAATTCACATTCTTTTATTAAAAAATAAGTGAACATCTCGGCTGTAGACATAAATATAGTCTATCATAAGTACGTCTATCGCTGCGTGCCCGTTCTCTTACTATAAATGTGAATCGTTTACAACAAAACTTATACGTAAGATAAGCCATAAATTCGTGCAAACTTGAATTCATTAAAACGAACAAATAATGAGGAAAAATTGCGGTTAGCAGAAATAGAATCAGGTTTCGATCAGATTTCGCACGAATAGATTTTCTTACTAAAGACCCCCAAAAAAAAAAAAAAAAAAGTTGTAGTTCAAAATATTATCGTTAGATGGCGCTGACAAACGTAATTTGAAGGATGCACTAGCGAATACAAAAGCAACAACTAATTTACATGTATTGAAGCCCCATCTGCCGATTGATGAGCATAACTTTTTGTCCATAATTAGGGGTTTCATAGTAGATTTTATATGTATACAATATTCTCATTTTTGAAAAAAATACGGCTTAACAATATGTTTACCCGAGCCCGTCATTATTTTCATAAGACTTCATCTGTTTTAAATAAAACAAAATTAATATATTTTTTTAAGATTATAAAAGAATACCTTTCGTCGAAAATGGGATATGGGGCAATTGTGTCTTTTTTACAATACCAAACAAAAAAACCTCTCATAGGTCAAGGTTCTAGGGGAAATGATTAAAAGCATTTTTGCGTTATGATTGCCTTAAAATGTTCGCTTTCATCATTGCAAAGACGCAAAGACACTAATACCACTCCTATTGCGGCTCTGCTGCCCGGTTTCTGAATGCCCGCTGTGGTCCATCGTTTGCGTGCAAACAAACGTTTATAGAGATGGACGTTAGACCTTGAGAGACAACAAATGACTCACGTCTCGCACTTTCTCATTAAAGTCTCGTCTCGCGCACCAAGGTCTCGAGACATCAAGAAGTCTCATCTCGTCGAAGGCACGTAGCCAGAAAAAAAAAAAAAATTCGAGGAGGTCCCGAAAGGTGAGATAGGTAGAATTTCGCGCGAAAAGCGTTAATTATTGACAACCCACAAAAATCCGAATTTCGGGAGGGACCCAGGTCCCCGTAGCCCACCCCTTGCATATGTCCCTGTCTCGTCGTTCCGTGATGTCGCGTCCATCTATACAGTTTGCCTTTGCACTCTCACATAAATATAGAACACCAACTGGATAGGCTGCCCAACGCTGAAAAAGCGCAGCCGTTGCCATCGATCCATTAACTACCAACAACATGGCGGTTGATCAATAGAGCTCTGGTGCCACAGAAAGTTTTCTAACACAGCTGGCTGCACGGTCGCACAGCCAGCTGTGTCAAAAAACATCTGTACCTCTCTGGCGCCAGGTCGGCGAATCGATGGAGCACCCTCTTGTTGATAGGTAATTGGATCCATGGCAACGGTTGCACTTTTTCAACGTTGGGACCATTTAACCTTTTTTTTTGCGACTAGCAGTGAAAGCGCTGAAATACGGTGATTTTACTGCACAACCACTTCGCGTGAAAGGGTTAAGCGCCAATAAGATTGTGTTGTAAAGTATTTTATTAATCCAAGGTTTCGGCAATGATTCTTCTGTCAGTTTGTTGCTCACAAATGCAGTCGATCTACGCAAATGCCCGAACCTCCGATCACCCACCCTTCGGAATCATTTCAGGTTTTATCAGACACGACGATTACGCTTTTCAGGCGTTCTTAAACCCTCACTTGCTTAAGAAGCAGCCGAGAAAGCTCATCCGCACGCAAAACAGACATTTGGAGATTTTGCTGGGAAATTCAAATCTCAACTACAGTTTTAACACTCTCAATTAATTATGTAAGAAGAGACCCGCATTTCGAATAAAACGCGTAGCTCAGATGAGGACGTCGAATTTCGAAACGTGGTACTTGAGTTTCTGCGAGCCATCGAACGTGCGCGAATACAAATTTAATTTAACCGGGATAAGTTTTTAAACGAACGATACTGTCGGCGTCGCCTTTCATTAACAGTGGGGGCTAGGCGAGAAATATTTGTATATTGCGTCTGTGAAATGAGAGATCCTCACAGAATAAATTTACATTTTACATGAAGAACCGTGGTAGTTAAGGCGTCATGCGGTGTACGTGCACGTGAAATACGTGGTTCCGACAGTTTCTTCGGGGGTCGCTAGCAGTTTCCGAGGGGTGTCAATATCCAGAAGTCCTTCACCTTCTGATGAAGATCCAAATTGTGGTGTGGAAACTCCGGGAAGGACGTATGTAGCGCTAAATGAATCATTCAGTGACGTAAGCTGTCCTCTCCTAGCAAACAAGCAAACAAACATAAGTTCTACAATAAACCGGTCGGTTAAATTTGATTTCTACAAGAGCGGCGAGAGTGTAGCATCGCCGATCTTGGTCAGCGCTCGAGAGGGTGACAACTGCTCTCGACTGGGTTTCTCTGGGACCGTGTAGACAAAAAGGAGCTGGTGCGCCTAAAATTTGCCATGGCTCCAATGATGCCCCCGTGTTCAAACTATACCTCGGACTATTCATAGACTCGGACTATTCATATTCCTCGACTATTCATAGGAGGCAGGGTCGGTTCGCAGAGTTGACCAACGTCTCAGTGTGGTCATCTTCAAAGTCGGCCGTTGAGGCAGCCATGGAAAAGAAACAGGTGAAAAGAAAAGGAAAATCTCAAACACTTTAACATTTTAAATTTGAACTTAAGTCCTACATATTGAAAGCATGTAGTAATCCATGTGTGTGCCCTATTTTCCTCCCTTGTTCCACTACGTTAGAGAATGTACCATAGTCCATGCGTCAGCTCTATTCGAATTTCTTGTTCCATTGCGTTGGACAGTGTATCATAAATCCACGAGTGTGCCGTATTTGCCTTTCTTGTTGAAATAAAGCACTTCTTTAGAATTTAAATCCATATTAAAATCGCCTAATAAAACTATTTTATAATCTTCGACAAGCCTATTCTAACTATAATTCACCTTTATAAATACTTTTTAGAAAGTGCATCATAATCCATGAGTGTGCCGTATTTGTCTTGCTTGTTCCATAAAAGAGTTTTTCAGCATTGAAATGCATAGAGATTAAAATTGCTTATTAAAACTGTTCTACAGTCTTCTTCAGCCACATTCTAATTATACTTCACCTTTATTTACACCATTTACATTAATATAGAAAATACCCCCAAGATGGGTATAGTTTAGGGGACCTTTTTTTTTTTTGGCACCAAACTTGGCAATAAAAAGCCTGTTTTGTCGGCCCTGACGACTTTTAGCATTTCATTACCTTGCCGCTATTTGACAACCCTTGAAAAGTGATCGCAGTAGAAAAAAGCAATGAAAACGCGTCGACACGAATGATACCCACTAAAGAAAATGTGGGCAGAAAAAACTGTGATCGTGAACGTATATCGAAACGAATCGTGAACGAAATATCACTCAAGTGCTAAAAACCATAGTCAGTCGCATTGAAGCATTGGTTGTTATTACTAACATTGCACTATCAAAAAGCGATGAAGTATCAGTCAAATTTCTGAACTATGATTCATTAAAGAATGGGCTTATGCTCCGATTATTGCATCATTAAAATAAAAAGGAATTTCTAAACTATAAGTTTTAGTCAAAAAGCTTTGCCTAAGAGATCAATTCGTCTTCTCCAAACTATAGTCCGAATGTTCGCTATTACTTCAACACTATTTTTATATTGATTATTAATTGGAAAGAGCGTTCGAAACTCGAAATTTTATCAACTTATATCTTTTTTCTCTAGTTCATAGTTTACAAAATATCTGCAGTTGAAATTCGTCGCAATCTAAACTATTGCAAATATCTTTTTTTTTTCTGTCTAATAGTCAAGCCACCTGCCGACTATAGGCTGGGGAGAATATTAGGCAGACCAGCGTTGCCTCCTATCAATGGTCCCCTAACTTTGAATCAACTCTAGATGATAGACCTAGAACCTTGACTGGCATCTCCAGAAGTATCATTTAAGCACGGAGGATATCACAGCCACGGTAGATTACACATGCACCAGTTCCCTTTAGGGTACACGGTCCCACAGCAGTCCAGTCAACGGAGGTAGTCAAACACCCCAGCTTCACTTTCTGTGTTCGTGTGGGATCCGAGTTTAACCGACAGGGCCACTACAAGCAAATATTGTTTGAATCTACGCACTCTCAAATCATGGTGGCATATTTTGGCCATTTTACGTACTGTAAAAAAAAATTCTTTTAAAAATTAGATACATGTTACATCGTTGGAGAAAACGCTAGAAATCGATCATTTTATCATTTTACACCGTTCGAAATATCTACTTTTGAATTCCAGCAATCGAACGTACACACTCTCGTACCACGCTGGCATACTGATCGCCTGACGCATGCGTAATGATATGTTGCTTTCCATAGCTCGTACTTCGTCAAACGTTCATCAGTATTCGATCTGTCCGTCTGTCTGCTGCAGCCCTTGAAACACAAGCATTTCAGAGACGAGAATCCGGGGAGAATTTATACGTTTGTACAATAATTACAGGCTCCCTGTTAGAGAAACATGTGGATAAAAATAATTATGACTTTCACAGAAGGAGAAAAAAAAAGTTGATCATCTGTTTTTCTCAAAGTAGTAGACTTATAATAACAGCTCTGTTACTAAAGAATGAGGACGAAAAAAAAATAATTACCATGATATGCAAGAAGAAATAAGAAAGATTTTCTCAGATTACCTAACATAAAATGCAGGATACATAGGGTGTCCAGCAAAGGGCATGCTGATTTCAAAATTCATAATCTCAAAAACAAAAGAATGCAGCAAACGGTATGTTTATTACGTAATCTGTAAAAATTTTATACACAAGTTTCGAAATAGTAGCAACAGTAGCTACTAACATACAGTGACGTACAGACTTCCTTTAACCCTTTAACGCGCAGTGTTCCCGCTCTGGGAACACCAAACTCGGACGTTTTGACTGTTGCCAGTCACGAAGAATAGATTTGATTTCTATAAAAATAGTTGCGGGTTGACATAGCTCGACGAGAATCCTTTACTTTTTACACGTCATTTCCCGTAAAAAAATGGTCACGATTCTTTTTAACAGCACTGACATCTGCTGAAAAATGGAAGAATGCGAGAACAGCTGGATAGATTGCGCAATGCAGAAAAAAAGGCAGCCGTTGCCATCGCTCGACTTAACTACCAGCTCGCGTGCCACAGACCTAGAGACCCTTTTTTGACGCAGCGCACAGCCAGCTGTCGTCAAAAAAGGGTCTCTAGATCTGTGGCACGCGATGAACGTTTCGATCGCCCGCCATCTTGCTGGTAGTTAAATCGAGCGATGGCAACGGCCGCCCTTTTTTCAGCATTGGGAAAGGGTTGCGCCTGAAAGGGTTAAGGGGCATGGGGGGGGAGATTACGGACGTAATATTCATGTTTAGAGTAGAGGTGGGGAAAACCGTTATTTTCAAAGAACAGTTGTTCACCGTTCCCGTTCTTTTTTAAAGAACAGTTCTTTTTCCTGTTCTTTTGAGAACAGGTTTTTGATTTATGGTAGCTTTATTATGACTATTTTATTCAATTTAAAAATGAAAATATACGTCTTTTTAACATGTACAATAATTTAGTACAATTGTAAAACCCGCAGTGGTCTGGGCACTAAACTCCGTTGCCATAAGAACACGAAAAGTGAAGCAGCATCCGGATTGGCCAGTGCTTGGGAGGGTCAACTTCCTCTCGGCTCGACTGCTGTGGGACCGTGTGCCCCAATGGGAGCTGGTGCACGTAAAATCCGTCGTGGCTTCAATGTCCTCCAAATTGTTAAACGATACCTCTGGGGTTGCCGATTTCAGGGGGTGGGTCCCTCCTCTGGAATTGGTTCAAAATTAGGGGACCCCAAGCTGAGTCGGAGTTCCTCCCACTGGGGCTCATTAAAATGGAAGCAGCCCCTTCCGCCCATCGCCTGCCTATTTTAGGGATCTGGCACCGCCCCGCGGGTTGCCAGAGAGCATTAGCAACAACAACAACAATTGTAAAATGTTTAAAAAAAACTTTGCAACCAACATTCTGGCTTACTTCAATCAAGTATGTTAACAGTAATTTTTTGTAAAAATATTTTAATGGCAGCTGTCGTCAAAAAAGGGTCTCTAGATCTGTGGCACGCGATGAACGTTTCGATCGTCCGCTCTCTTGCTAGTAGTTAAGTCGAGCGATGGCAACGGCCGCCCTTTTTTAAGCATTGGGAAATGGTTGCGCCTTAAAGGGTAAAAAAGTACATGCTCCAGCTTAAAAATTGAAGACTTCGTTTAAAAAGCTGTAAGTATCAGGCTCCAGATTAAAAATAATACGCGTGTATAAATATGTCGATTGCTTCGACTACGATTTAAGAAAATGAATACGACTTATAAAATACGAGGCATATAAAATTACATGGCTTCCGACCAGGGCCATACCTAGAAAATAATTTCGGAGTCGGGGAGCATCGTATATCAGGATAAAATTTTCAGGATATATCCCCCACACCCAATTTCTGTCTAATTTAGCAAGATTAATTTTTTTTATTACTGCACAAACATTTCGTTCATTTATACATCACTGCATTTCATACCCCTCACCATGGGAGCCGGCAGAATATTTCCCAGGGGGGGCAAAGACTACTCAAGGGGGGGGGGGGACAAAAACTACTTCAACGTATAGTTACCATGTTGGAAAGAGCAAAAAAAAACAAAGGATAACACTGCATACAAAAATACAGGGGGAGGGGGCATTTCCCCCCCTTGCCCTATGCTGCCGGCGCCCATGCCGCTCACCATCCCCACACAGAAAAAAATTTCTGGATACGTCCCTGTATAAATACACCATGTACATATAATGTAATAAGTTCGGGGGAGCGGCGTCCGAACTCATAGGACCCCCAGTGGCGGATTAATGCATTTTTGTCGGGGGGGGCGGTTAGTTAGAGGATTGACATATACATCCATTTTTTGGAAGAAAAAATAGGATCTTTTACATTAATTTCTTTTTTCTCGGGGGGGGGGCGGTCGCCCCCTCCGCCCCCCCCCTTTAATCCGCCCTTGCCCCCCCCGTCTAAGTACGGCCTTGCTTCTGACTCCAAGTCTACAACTTTGACCCTAGCTCAGAACTTTTAAAGCAAAAGAACAGGGAACAGATTTAATGAAAGAACAGCTTTCACCGAAGAACAGTTCTTTTAACCTGTTCAGCAAGAGAACGCCTTTTACCCCGTTCCCGCTCTTAGCTCTCCGTTCCGAAAAAGAACTCCAGCTCAGGAAAAGAACGCTGAACTAGGTGCAAAGAACTAGGTGCTCCCGCTCACTGCTCGGAGAACTCCTCGAGTCGTGATCAAAGAACGTGTTCTTTTTCAGCCAATAGGAGAGACTGCTCCGGAACAGGTTCTTTTTCAGCCAATAAGAGATGGCTAAGAGCGTATGAAGCGAAGGCGCGTTTTATATGGAGATCAAAGCTGGGAGTTTAGTGCCCAGACCACTGCGGGTTTTACAATTGTACTAAAGCACTGTAATACCGCTTTGATGGAGATAGTGTAATGCTTATATTATTGTTTGACGTTGATAAAATATTTTTTTTGGATTTGTTTGTGTTTCAGACTATCATTTTCTTTATTATTAAATTTTTTACTTTGATTCAAATTGAGTAGTTTGGCTGGAATAATAAAAATTGACGAATTGTAATCCTGTGAGTGCATTTCGTATTGAACATATAAGAAAGCTTCTTATTCTTTGCCCGGGTCCTCTTTAAAATTATGGTAGGTTGGGTTAAAAGTTCTATTCCCCCCCCCCCCCAGATAATCATCTTCGTTATCATTATTTCTCAAAATAACTAAAATTCCACAATTAGAATTTGATAAAGCTAAAATTGTAAACTTCTGTCCCCACCATCAGATACGTAGCCAATGTGGGGGAGGGGGGGTCTGCCCCCCCCAGAATTTAAAATTTTCTTAGCAAAAAAATATTAATCGTGCCTTTCAATGAGAAATTTCACCTTTAAGGCATTTTCCAAAATTTCTCTTTTCAACACGCTTGCCTGCCTTAAAATTTTGAAGCATCGGACCTTAATGAACTGAGAACATGCTTTTGCCGTGATCACTGAGCAGGGTGTTCCCGTTCTTTCTTGAGAACAGGTTCAAAAGAACAGGGTGTTCATTCTTTCCCCATCTCTAGTTTAGAGGCGTAATCTTCAAGTTGAAAATTAAAATTTTATGGACTTTATGATTAAAAAAAAATCTTTGATAAGGGGGATTAGAGCCCCCAAACACCACCCTGAGTAGACCCAGTGCTAACAGATGGAGCTGCACGTCAAAATTTACTGACGATCATCATGTATGTGTATAAATTCATCGTATGTAAGTAGTTAAGCACAATCTTTCTAAAATGTCCACCCTAACGATAGACAGAGGTGCCGCAAAGGAATAATGAAATTTGTTATCTCAGTCGGTAGTGTATCAACGGAAATGGATTCTCAAGCCACACAACAGACGATTCAAGCTCGTCGAGCATGTTGGGATGGTTTCGGTAGGCAGTTTCTTCCAACAGGCTCCCCATAAAATAGTCAGAAGATGCCAAATCGGGAAAATATGGAGGCCAATCCATTAAAGATGTCACCGATTACAGCGACATCTGTTAGCGGTTTTTAAAACTACAATTTCGAAACTTTCGAAACTCGTATAAAATTTTTACTGGTTTCGAAATAAGTATACAGTTTGTCTCGTCCCTGTATTGCCCTTTGTTTTTGAGATAGGTATATAATTTTGAAATCGGTATGTGTTTTGCTGGATACCCTGTACATTAATTATTATGATGTAACGCATAAAATGATAATATTTATAGCTGTTCTTAACACTTTCCTACAAAATGGTCTGGACAAACCGTCCTCTCATTAGTTAATAGTGATTAACTCTTTTCAACAAAATTAAATAATGATTACAGTATGTCTGACGGTCCGTGCTTTAGTTGCAGTAAATGTTTATGGTTGGTTAGTTGGTTAGTTGGTGCTTAATGGCACAAGGTCCAGAAAGGACATACTGCATGTAAACTGTACTGTAAATGTTTATACATCGCCATTAAATATTCCTACAGATTGTATGTACCATACACCTATTGAAAATGGTGTAGGTAGCATTTATTGTTCATTTCCAGAATCACCTCCAAAAAAATTTAATACACTACAGTCTACGGACAGTCATTGTTTAGAGCATATTTTAAGGACATTCATCTATTTCAAGTAAAACAAAATTTATAAATATTGTTCAGTTTTACAAAATAGTGCTCTCCAAAAACAAAAAGTGCATGCAAGATTGATAGTTCAGTAGTTGGCCATAAATCGATAGTTAATCACTTACTTTTAAACATTAACCCATTCGTGCCTGGATATTTTTGCGACTTTCTTCGATTTTTGCTAACACCAGCAGTAATTGATAAATTTCTGATGTCAACTTTTTGAACAAGGGATGATTTCATTTAAAATCATTATGTATAAAAATTGAAATGTCAACATCCTACTTGGCCATATTAAAATATTTTGTGGAATTGAGGTTCAATACTCGGGAATAAAGGCTAGGAAAAATAAATAACGTTTTCGACTGATAGCGAAAATGCCGTACCAAAAAAGGGACGCTAGGCATAAATGGGTTAAAGATGTGCATTAGGCACAGCTGTGTGGGTTGTAACCCTGTACAAGTGTTAGCAAGTGGTCAACTACTACTGATCATGGCCAACTTCTGGTGTCGTTACTTAGAACTTCATTATAGCTTACTCTTCATTCAAAGAATGGAAATAACTTTCTGGTTTTTTGACAGGGCCTCATAAAAATACAATAATATTTAAACAACTTTCGCGAGGTCATGCCCAAAATCTCTCCAAGTTTGACGACAGTATGTCGCTACACAGGCGCGTAGCCAGGAAAATTTTTCGGGGGGGGGGGATATGCGCCTGGAAAAAATTTCGGGGGGGGGGGATATGAACTTATATCTGTATAAATAGACGGAATTTCATCACTAATCCAAAAATTTCGGGGGGGGGGGATATATCCCGATATCCCCCCCCCCCTGGCTACGCCCCTGTCGCTACATATCGATACATCAGCAAATTTCAAGCAGAACAAGACAGTGTTTGAAAACGTTTCATAATCGATTCGTTTAGCACGCTTTCTTCTTGTTTTAAAGCCATTATTACATATTAAGAAAATTTAAGAAAGATTATACATCAGTCTAATTTCTAGGGTAATATTTACCCTGACACGCTTTCTTTCTTACTCTCTCTCTCTTTCTTTTTCTTTTTTCTCTTTTTTTTTTTTTTTTTTTTTTTTTGTGTGTGTGTGTGTGTGTGTGTGTGTGTGTGTGTGTGTGTGTGTGTGTGTTTGTTTGTTTTTTAAGGAATTTATACATACTTGAAAAATTTAAAAAAGATTATCAATCCATCTCATTTCTAGATTAATGCTTACCCCTACACGCGAAACAAGGACTTGCAAAAACACAAAATGAAAGAAAATTCACACGTTTCATACATTGAGAGTATAATGTAAGCTAACCAATTACCAAAGCATGCGGATGAAACATAATTATACAGTGGTTTTCAAAGGAGGGGGTTGGGGGGGGGGGGAGTATAGCTTTCCTTTTTCGCTAAAATGAACGTTTTGGTTTCTGAGGCAATCTCCACTGTGCATATTAAAAATCCTGCATGCATTCCGCGCAAGCAGTACACGGAAAGAACAGGGGAAAAAATGAAAACAGGGTACTTGAAGTCAGTAGTACAATTCACGACATGCTAACACCTAGTAGCACGCACGCACCGAGTTCCAAGACATGCAAAAAACAAAATATAATTACTGCTTGTGAACAACTTAATGAAATGGAAAACCAGAAGCGACCATAAACAGCAGACGCTTTAAGCGACAAATTCCAGAAGTGAGCTGGATCACGCGACCTTTCCTTGTCTTTCTGTCTCTGGCTTTTTTTTTTTTTTTTTTTTTTTTTTTTTTTGTGTTGCCTTTCGCATTAAAAGTAATGTTAACTAAAATGCTTAGGAGTAAAAGAAGTGATGTGAGTTTGCTTTAATGGGGCATTTTCCTCTATTTTATATTTATATATTTTTTACCATTATTACATTTTCACTAGATTTTTTTTTTTTTAAGCAGCAGCTATTTAAGAGATATGAACAGTACTTCATGTGGTGAACAAGACTTAAATTATTTTCGGTATTTGAATTCATTAGTAAGTTCCAAAAAATTATCCAGTGTTTTCGTCAAGCATCTTCGTATGGAACAGAAACAAGACTTGTTTGCTCTAAATACGTGGCATCATCCATTATAATGTTGAAAATTCCGTCGCAAGTCGGCACGGGTTAATTTGATCCTACAGGATTGATTGTTTGTGGGATTGGGGCCAATTATCTACATTAGGGATCTAGGTCGAGGGGGGTGTCTTCCTAAGGAGTCGTAACCCGTGTTTACGCTAAGTTTCGGGGAAAACCACGTAAGACTACGAACGGCTAAGTCGACGGACGCGACCTGGGTTTGAACCAAGCCCCCTCCGTCTAGCATTTGGAGCGCTATGTGCTGGGCCACTGGTGGGGGCCTCTACATCTGATCAAAAGAAAGGATTTTAGGGGGCGGTCAAGAAACCTTCAGTTTAAAAAAAAACACAATATAAGGATGATACCCTAATACACACACACACACATATATACATCTACAGGGTGTCCCCCAAAACACTGACCTAGACTTTTATTCCTTAAATATTAATTGTATACACGTCAATATTTTTCTGGTTTTACTCTTAGTCTGCAGCAGTTTGTCCTTTTTAAACTTTGTGAAATTAAGCCCCAACCAATCAACCAACCTAATCGTAGACATATACAATAAATTTCAAAGTTACGTTAAAAAAGGTGCAGAATTTCATGGTATTGTTAGAAATTTTCAAGCGATTGAATCTATATAAATACAAAATTTCAGTTTTCATACGGCCTCGGTACAAAAAAAGTCCCAATCAGTAAAATGTGCGCCATACGCTAATTAGGTTAATCATAAAATTCCCAGACAGCACATAAGCTAAAATCAAGCTTGACATTTCTTTGAATTTGACATATTAATACAAGCTTGACAGTTCAATTAAATTTAAGCTTGCAGGAGTCAAGTTGAATTGTCAAGCTGGAATACAACTTGATCTTTCCTTTCGAAAGCGTGCGTTGATGGCGCTATCTGTGAAAGAGAATGGACATTAATTCTCTAGCGTTTCTCAAATTTGCTCATTAAAGAAAAGTTCGTAAAAGTTGTGTTTTATATTTTATTATCGCACAAAACCTGAACATTAGAACACGCAAGGGGAAGGAATGAATGGGATAAGCCCCTCTGAAGTGTAACACGAGGGGAGTTTTAGTTTTATTTACATCTAATTAACATTAGTAATTCCATTAACTAATAAATTAGCCCTAAATTTTAATATAATTAACACATTTAGTTAGTTAATATACTTCATTTTATGGGTGGTAGAATGAGGCGTAATCCAGCCTCCACAAAATAATTAACCAGTCATAAATGTACTTGACCATAGAATTTAAAAAAAAAAAAAGATTCTATATTTCCAAATATGGAAATTCTTCAAAATAAAATACAATTATACTACGAAATTGATTTCAAAATCAGTGGTTTGTCTCGATTTTGGCCAGCAGTATTGCTCAACATGAGTGTTGCGATATTGAAAGTTTTAAAACGTGTCCTGCTTTTAAGTTTATATTATGCTTATTTCCCTATTAGTAGAGTCTATAAATCACACATAGCATTATTTAAATTTTGATTCATCTCATGGAAAAATAAAAGAAACATATCAGCATCGCATGTACTTATCGATCTGGCCAGAAAAAGGCGTGACAACATCACTTCAAACTTTAGTCATAGCTGCCCGAGGCGTATTGGCGGAACGGTTAGCGCGCGGGCCTCCCAGCTCGTAGTTCCCGGCATCGAACCCAGCCGCCTGCGTTTGATGGAAACAGATTAAAATAACTTAAAATTTCAGCGCAGAGGGGAAAATGCGCGGAAAAATAAAGTATGTGGGCGGCGGGCGCCCCGTGTATTTAGGAAACTTTTTTAAGCTTGAAATTAAGCTTGCTATGTCAAGCTTAATGCAAGCTGGGCAAGTGTAAACTAGAACACTCGATTCAAGCTTGCATTGAGCTTACACGCTTGAAATTTTCAAGCTTAATTCAAGTTTATTGACTTGATAAATCTATCAAGCTTGCTGCAAGTTTGATGCAAGTTTGCCGTGCTGTCTGGGTTTGATCATTTTATCCTAAAAAGACGGAAATCAGTAAAATGTGCACCATACGCTAATTAGGTTAATTATAAAATTTGAGCATTTTATCCTAAAAAGTGGAGGAAATATGAAAATATATATATTCTGTCTTAAACCATTTTTCAATAACTCTCGAAGAGGCGGGGTATTAGATGAATTTGATTCAAAATTAGAGGGACAAAATTTTAGGAGGGGTAGTGTACACCGAGGCGGTTCAGTATTACATAGCAATGTGGGGTCGGAAACGTCGTCTTCATGTACCTGTTGATAGTCACTATGGAAAAAGTGTTGAAGTGTGCGTCTAAATCAAGTTTCATAAACAATGGGCTCTCCTCCGACAATTTTATCAGTGTAATGGAAACAAAGATTCTGAATTAACAATATTTATCGAGTGAAATCTGTTGAAGATGCATTAGTTTCTGAAAAACCATGGTCGGAAAGTTCACTATTACTTGAACACTTCTTCCAAAGTGGTTATGAATAGGTACATGAACAGTTTCCGACATCACATCGCTATGTGATTCTGCACTGTCTTGTTGTAACCTACCCTTCCTAGAATTTTGTCCTTCTAATTTTGAATCGCCTTGTACACAAATTTTTGCCCTTATTGATAATGTATAGCCCTTCAGCAACTTTTCATAAACATATCTTTATTTTATTTTTTTTATGATGGAAGCAGAAACTTTGAACATCACCTAATGAATGTATGGAGCACAGTTTACTAATTAGCTTTTTTGTACGGGGTGGGGGCACATAAAAAATTTACATTTTGTATTTATTCAGATTCAATCTCCGAATTGATAACATAAAATTCTGCACTTTTTTTACGTAATTTTGTAACTTATTGTTCATGTCTACGATCAGTATTTGAGAAATTAAAGTTTACGTCAGTGTTTTTGGTACACCCTGTATATAGATAGATAGATTGCGCTCCGTGGAATGATTTTGCAAAGTATCGCCCAACACTTAAAAACATAAGTTCTTCACTTCTCAGACCAGGCCACACGCAAACAAATAAATAAATAATCAAAATCACGAAGCATGGATCGAATTTAACGCTAACGAGCATAACCAACAAATAACGTCCATTAAAACAAAAATATTCCTGGAACAGCCATGTAAATACTTCTTTGAGGAATCACCTTGACTACTTAACTTCCCTTCTCCCCTCAGCTATATATCCCCATCCCAAACACACAAATAAATTGGCCCAAACGATTTTATGCAGCATTTGGACGATACGCTGGCATGGGGATCGTTCAGTCGGAAAATTGGAAAGGCTATCGCCTTAAAACTTGAGTCTTCGAGATACCGCAGGGAGATTAAAGAATTTTTGAGTTTTCGCCAACAGCCGTGTGAACTAATTGAGAAATACTTTTGAACCTTTAGACGCACACACTTTGGAGAGGAAAAGTGACGAAAATTTATCCTATTTCGGGATTTTTATTTTAAAACGCAAGCTAATATTTCTGGAACATTCCATCGGAATTTCAAATCTACATGGTAATCGAACACCATACAAAGTTACTGAATTAATTTTTCTTTACAAACTTTCTTCGTCAGTTTTAAGAAAACTCCAGGTAATGCAGGCTGCAATACATTTAACCCGTGAACTCATATTAATTTATTGCTAGCAATTCGGCACTCACTCTAAAATATTTTTTTTTTCAACGTTGAACTATTTGAAGGAGCCGATAAAACCAAGTTCTCCAATAACTTGTTTATTCCATTTTTTTTAACTACTGTAAATAGCGAAATTTCGTACATGATACAAATTCTCACCATCCAATGGCAATATCTTTACACCTAATTACAGCAAAGAGTGTGGCGATGGTATTGATAGCAATGTGGAATTAAGTATTTCCTTGATCTTTTTGGGGCAGCAACCTTCCGGTCTAATACCTAACATGCCCTGTGAAAGGATTGTTACTAGGGTACGGTTTTCCGAAATTTTCATCGATTGCACAGTTTTAACATAAGTCATCGGTTCCACATCGTAAACTGCAGACGGTTAGCTCTTCTGGGATAAGTAAGTCGCTAATCGCATGGACTCGATGCCCAATTTTGCCTCGTGCCGATGATCTATCCTACCATTGCCGAGCGGACATACGAGAACAAGAACTAAGTCCCCCTTCCCCCCGATGCGATCAAGAAACTTGCACAACTTCCGCTGCGCTTCCTCCCAAATAGATGATTGGCATTTCAGGAACCGATGACCGTTTGCTACTAGCGTATTTATTGGAAAATGGGCTTCCATGGGCTCTATCGTCTTTAGCATATATGCCATTTAAAGGTTCAATGTTTACATAGTCGAAAACATTATACAATAAGTATCGTTCAATGTTTTCGACTTTATGGGTCAACTTTTATTCCACAGCCACCCAGGTTGTGTAGACAGCAACCATTCTACCACACCGCGGGTCCGGGTTCGATTCCTGTCAAGGGCTTGGGTGTCATTTCATCAACAGTCCCTTCACGGGAGACAAACGCTGGTCCCGGTGCTTCTGGCCTAGTAGTGGCCAATGCCTATGAGTGGCTAGTGCCCGACATTAGAGAAAGAAATAATAATAATTATAAAAATTTCTGTTCCACTTTATGGTTCGACATACGTGAGTTTATGGTTCAGCTTGAACAACAAAAGTTGGGACAAGGCTTTGCTATCTTATGCAGCCAACTTTTCTTGTACCATGTTTTGGTGAAACGTTGCCACAAATTTATGAAGTAGTTAACCCTTCTGAGCGCCTGGTGAATGGGCTAAGTGTTTTCACTTTTCAATGAAACAGGTAGTTTTTTTGTTTGGGGGAAATAAATATTCGTAAATGGTAACCATTGCTTTTATTTTAATTCTGCTTAGCTAATAAGTAAATTTATATAATACGTAATAGAAAAAATAAAAACCTGATATGGACATCAAACGACTTCCTTGTTCATGTATTAAATTATACAGATTATTTTGAACAACTTAGTATTCAAACTCATATCATTTCGTAGCAAGATACGATATTTCAATACCATCAAGGTTTGATAGTTTCCAGGAAAATAACGCAATGTATAAGAATCGAAAAGCTGGTTTCAGTTTTGAAAAAATATTTTTGAAAAGTGACACATAGATTATGATACACTTTCCAACATAATGGAACAAGTAGACAAACAGGACCGACATGGATTATGGTACACTTTCTAACATAATGGAACAAAGAAAACAAATAGGGCCTGCACATGGATTATGGTATGCTTTTAATAAATAGTACTTTAGTGCGTATTTAAAGTATAAAAGTTTTTCAGATTTTTTTTTCTTTTACGTAACCTTTTAAGAATAAAGTTACTCTGTCTTATTCATGAGTTTTTTTAATGCTCGTTTGCAAAACTTTTTACTAAAAATGGCTCATAGAAGCGCCCAAGAGATCTTTCTCAAATGAGAAAAGAGCATTATAATAATTATATAAAGCCGGTTAAAGATGAATTAGATTTGTGGGAATTAGACTATGATTTCAGAAAATACCTAATTGTGGGATAATATGGATTTAAAAGTTATAAGAAATCAAAGCGGTGTTATATAATACAAAATTAACATGAAAAACAAACAGTAAAAAAAAAACCTATCATTTCTTTAAGACACATGAGTATTAAAGAAAGAAGACTTTTACATGTTGAGATAATACTTCTTGAAGTTTAAAATGTATGTTGCACTTCTTTGAACGTTAGAATTAATAGAAAAGTCTTAATTAGTATGGCTTTCAGGTTAGAAAATTCGTGAAGAAAGAAGCATCAAGGGAGGCATGACACAATAAAAGGAAAAACACATACTTCAATAACGGATTTTGGTAGGTTTATTTAATTAATTAAAAGGATCCTTTGAAAAATGTTAGTGCTCAATATATAGAAACTGTTTCAAAACAAATTAACTTTTAACTTGCATCTCAAACACAATACAAAATACCTAATACTTTAATTTTGACAATAAAAACCTGTTTTTAAAAAAAGCCTTTGAATCAGTGAAACAAAAGAGCAGTATCATTTTTAAAACCGCAGAACTTAATCAGCCGAATCTGTTACCTTATATAAAATAGTTAATTCAATTTACTCTCGATAATTAAAATCTCTTATTTACACGGGCGCGATAATCTCCTGCAGAAGAGAAATGTGCGTTAAATTGAGACTTGCGGTATTTGCTGTAAATTAGTTTTAAAAATATCAACTTTCTGCCCCTCCTGTGTACATATATTGATCCTTTTGTCTTGCGTAAACTGTCTAATCCACTTAGCTGGTTGAATGTCAGACACTGAATGTTTTGCCCGGATTCGAGTACTAAATCCCTCTTTGTTGTCGTTGTCTACTGCCAAAAGTATTATCTTTATTTTTTCCCTTCGGCCTGGTTTGTAAATAGTAGATTTTAACGACTCCATCAAACTCAAAGGGCATACCCACGCAATCTTAAGAGTTAATTCGTTGATTAGATCTTCTTTCATTGTTGTTATTATCTTTCTCCTCTCTTTCCAACATTTTAACCGAATCAGACCTGACTGGAGCTGTAAAGCCGATTTTAAACGTAGTAAAAAACTAAAATTCCCTTTTTAAATTAAATTTCGTTGAGTTAGTTCAGTTAAGGGAAGTGCCAAATCAACTCCCTCGAATACGGTTCCCGCGGCTGATCTCTGTGTCCGAAAACCGTATATTCCGAGAGAGGTGATCTACCGTAAGTTTCAGTTTATGTCACAAGTCGAACAGCAATAAAACTGACCTGGAGACATTGACGTAACTGGTGGGGGCTACAGAAATACCCAAAAAGCCTACCCAGTTATGTTAATGCCTGAATAAAAGAACCAAGATAAACAAATAATTGAGAACACATTAATTATATTCTCTTTCCAGCCCGATCGTATTTGCGCACGAGCTACAACTTAGGGAATAATTAACCTGTTAACTCCCATCGTTGCAAAGACACGACGGTAGCAATTCAAATTCCGTGCCCATCGTTCCCCCCCCCTCAACCATCCAATATATCTACCATAGCTATGCATTCAAAGACCTATGTCTAGAAGCTACGACGATTACAGAAGGGGAATCGCTGCCACCACATCTTTGAAACGATGGGAGCGAGCAGGTTAAAGCCAACGAGCATTTTTTTTAGCCACTAACCTTAGAATGTGAATCTAACGGATATTTTGTTTGTTTGAACAGGCAAGAACCAAAATCAAACGTGACTAAGAAAATAACACAAAAAACAAAGAAGGCATAAAGTTTTATCTACATAATGCTACCTTGCCATCTGAACCGACAAAGAGGCTTAAAGAGTTCCGCTAAAATGAGATTTCGGAAAGAAATGTAAATGTGGTGTTTAGGCCAATTATCTGATCGAGATCTAGGCCAACGGGGCAGTGGCGGATTTGCCAACGGGGCAGTGGCAAGTTTCTCGGGGGGCGGGGGGCGGTTAGTTAGAAGATTGACATATACATTCATTTTATGGAAGTAAACTAGGATCTTTTACATTAATTTCTTTTTTCTCGGCGGGACAGCCGCCCCCCCTTTAATCCGCCCTTGCTACGGGGAAATTGCCCTCCGTGGGGGAATTTTGAAATGGGGACGAATTTCAAAAATAAGTGTCAAAAAAAAAAAATTATAAAAATAATAGGTCTGGAATCGCTGACATCAATCATAGGATAACTGTAATATCTAATAATCCCGTAATAAAAATTAAAAAACCCAGTTAAATCTGAAAATGAACGAAATCAGCAAAATACTAAATATATAATATTAGAATAATAAATTTATATATATAAATCACTTTAAGCAATAACTGCCCATGGACCTTACCTGTGGAAAGATTTTTGGGTGTTCTAGTTTTAAAAAATTATTTATGATATGCACTGCTTTTTAGTACGTTGTAGCCCATAGCAAAAATATGAATAAATTTCTTGGCGATCGGTGCCTAGTTAAAACACAAACAAGCAGCCTTTTCAACCTTGATGGAAAATGTTAAAACAGCCCTAATATCGAATTCATAAGCAATGCAATTCAGCCCACCCCCCACCCCCATTTCACTGCGTTTTATTATAAAAAGTAATATTTATTTTACATTTCTATTTTATTTTATTAGTTATTTTTCTTTTGCACAGCACAACATATTTCGCATACCTTCCCTTTTAACTCTGGAGATCGGTGTAATCTCCAAAAAACCCCTGAATTTCGTCACAGCAAGGGCACGTACCTCAGGTCAGGGGCCCCTTTTGGGGAAGGTGGGAGGGGGAGAGGGCCTCCCCGCGGAAGCAACAGGATGTTTTTTCACAAAGGGAAGGCAAAAAAAGGTCGTGCGAAGAGGTCTGGGAAGTTACCATTTTTCAAAGATGTGATGGTATCTGGAGCGAACGTAAGAGCCCAGACGGTTTCTCTCTTCGTTATCTTTGAAAAGTGAAAACTTATATTTCTCTGGTGGTTTTCGAATATTTTTTAAAATAAATTATGTCAGTAAAATCGATTAATTTCAATCATGTGAAGAATGAATAAAATAATGTATGTTTTCTCAGTTACTTAAAATAAAATAAAAAAAATGCTTAATTACTTAAAATAAAATTTTAATTACTTAAAATAAAATAAAATAAATGCTTAATTACTTAAAATAAAATTTTAATTACTTAAAATAAAATAAAATAAATGCTTAATACTTTAAAATTTTAAATACTCAAAACAAAATAAATGCTTAATTACTTAAAATAAAATAAAATAAAAGCTTAATTACTTAAAATAAAAATTTAATTACTTAAAATAAATAATACTTAAAATAAATAAATAATAATGAAATTTCTTTTATGGTTAATCATCGATAAAATAGTTGCGAATAGTGATATTTTGGGCATATGAGAGGGCAACAAAACATTTTTTTCTCTTGTATAAAATTTGTAGAAGTGCAAGGTGTAGATCTTAAAGAGACATTCTAATCTTTTCATTTATTTAATTCTCTGATTTGTTTGTTTTTTAATCTGTTCAAAAGTTCCAACATTTCTTTAAAGAACAGCCTCAAGACAACAAGTGTATTGAAAACTCATATCATATATTTAAAACGGAAACTGATTATTAGCCATAACATAAAAGATGTGTTTATAGAAAAGTTATTAGAATTTTAGAAACGTCGAATCATTGAAAATAAATAAATAAATAAACACCTTGTTCACTATAACGTGCTATCTTTGCATTTGCAAGGATCCCATTTTCCTTCTTTCCATAAAATGACACGTATTGTTTATTAATAAATTGGGTTTTATAAAAGGCAGTAAAAGTGATTAACATGCAAAGGAAATAATAAACGATATCATGAATTTTACTAACTTTTTAATCCAAAATAAACACTGAATGCCCATAGACTTTAATGTACTGAAAATCTTTTGGTTGACCCCGTAAATAAATTATCCAGTCGATTGCAATCTAAAACAGGAGTGCACAAAAGGTGTTACAACAGCCCTAATTACAAAATTTATAAATTTACGGTTAATCGTTCTAAAATTGTATGAGATATGTACGAGCGTTCACGCTCACGCCGAAACTAGTCAGAATGGATCAGATCATACCCATACATGCATTGGTGCGTACACACGTCATGCAAGAACTTTTGAAAATGGATTCATGCATGTTCAAAATGGTGTCGAAATTTTTATCAATTACAATAATTCCTTTACTTGTTACAAGGCAGCAGAAACCTTAAATTTTTGTAAAAATAAGAGATTTTTCCATCATGTTATTACAAATGTATTAAAATAAATCAAACAAATGCATTTTTTATAACTGCTTCACAAAAGTAGGCAGTTACCTCAAATTCCACTGAATCTTGAAAATTTTATTGAATTAAATATTTTTTTAATTTGAAATGTCTATTAATGTGGTTGAGGTACAGTTTCAATTTTCGGAACGATGTGGCACAATTTAAACTACTAGCACGTTTATCGTTGAAATATTGCTACTTACGTAATTAAAATTGATACCGTTACTTAAAGAACCGTCAAAAATACCTAATCTGCTGGTTTTTCAACACACTATGAACTAAAACTTTAATAACTATTAAAATAACAATACAGTTAAACAATTTTACTAAATAGTCTCAATTTGATAAACAGTATAATTAACTGTAAAAACCAGTTTTAAGGGGACCATTCATCTGCCAAAATTATTGGAAGTGTTTATGTTTTTAGAGCTAGAGGAATATTTCGTTCCCCGCCGGGAATTTCTTTCGGCATAATTTGAGAACATTTCTGTGCACATAATTTGCCTCGACACATTTTCATTGCAATTTTTCAGTAGGGTTGCCAGGTAACAGGAGAAGGGGGGATAAAATGTTAAAAGTCGCCAAGGTTTGCAATTTTTGTCTATTAATCGCCAAGTTTGGTGCCAAAAAATAAGTTCCTAAAAGTAAAACTAGCTTGACGATGTCTTCCATTTTTGGCGAGAAACTAACAAACCCTACAGTACAGTTTATAACAAAAGAGAGCTATTCTTAAAATAATGTTGACGAAGATTGTAAAAAATGTTTTAGTAGGCGATTTTAACAGAGAGTTCAATTCCAATGAAGTATTTTATAAAACAATACGTCAGAAGGACGGGATACGGAACAATACGGAAGAAAAATACGTCACACTAATGAATCATGATACTTTCCAACTTACAAGGAAGTAAAATAGGGAGTACATGAATTATGATACGCTTTTAATACATAGAACCTTAGTGTTTATTTAAAATGTGAAAGTGTTTCAAATTGTTCTTTTCTTAAATTTTTTGTATTTATTTATTTTTATTTATTTTTTTTAGGGGGGGGGGGAGTATAAATTTTGGTCTAAAAGGAACAATAAAACAATGTTGGTTTGTGTGGTCTACACCGTGTGACCAATCGACTTAAAATTTTGCAGCAGCTCTTAAATTCTGAAAATCTACCCGTTCTGCGAAAATTAGACATTTTTCGTTGTTTTCAGCTCCAGAATGCTTCAAAGCTTTTCCTATATGCGACAGCATAGAAAGGTACATAATATTAATTTTTTTTTTTTTCCGTTTAGTTGCCCTTTGATTGAGTTACTGTAATCACAAACATCAAGAATTCATAAAAATTGTTAAAACCTCTAAGACATTTAAAAAATAAATAAAATGGAATCAGCCAAAAATGTTAACGGAATGAGACGGGACGGGGTATAGGTATATATAGATACATAACCCCCACCTTGTACCTCTCTTTCTCAAGGTACATAATCCAAAAAGCCCCTTTCTCTTCCTCTCCGTAAGACTTTCCCACGCCCCCCTTTGCAAAGTTTGCGTCACCCCAACAGCTTGGGACCCAGCCAGCCAGCGGTAGGGACCAGGTGTTTGCTCGCTGCACCGCAGAAAATGGCTTTTTAAATGATAGGCCGAGCATGCATCATGCTGCGGGGTTATGTGTATAGAAATGCCGGGGAGGTAGGGGCTGGCTCTCTCGCTAGAAGGAACAGGTACCTCCAGGAAGGAAGTGGCGAAGATAGAAGGTGATCTCCTCTTGCCACTACTGACTTGACTACCGGCCATGAGGCCTTTTTCGAAAAATTTTCCCTGATGAACGAACGGATGGATGAGAAGTTAAAATTCTCACCGAGCCATTGTTCTCAGTTGAATAAGGATTTTTGATGTGCGGTTTTGCCCTGACGGATAAACACGTCGTCATTAAACAAAACTAAAGTGTATCGGCAACCAAGGCCAAAAACAAAAAACAAAAAAAAGAAGAAGGAAAAGAAAAACCAAACCTGAACACTTTTATATTTTAAGTAAGCACTTAAGTGCTAAACATGGAAAGTGTATCATAATCCATGCGTCGTCCTCATTTTTCTTCCTTATTCCATTAAGTTGCAAAGTCTGTTGTTGTTCATGAGTGCGCCGTATTTTTCGTCCTTGCTCCATAAAATGCTTCTTTGAAATCGAAATCTACATTAAAATCGCCCACTAAAAATGTTTTACAATCTTCGCCAAGCATATTTCAACTACTCTTCACTTCTATAAATACTGTTTCGAATGGGCATCATAACCCACGAGGGTTCCGTGTTTGCCTTTCTTGTTCCATAAAACGCTTTTCAGAATTTAAATCTATATTAAATTTACCTACTAAAACTGCTCTACAATCTTCGTCAGGCATATTCTAACTATACTTCTCGTCATCGTCAGTAATAAACTCTAGCGCTAGTCAGTTTCTCGCCAAATTTGGAAGATATTGCCAAGCTAGGTTCAGTTTTAGGTACTTTTTTTGAAGTCCAATTTCGCGATAAATACTCTCAATTCAGAATTAAATTCCAGTTAAAATTTTGAAAATTCAGTCAATCGCATATATAAATCGTCCAAAATACTTTTAAATTTTAATACTTATAAATAAAAATTAAATTCTGTTTGTAGGTTTAGGCCGTATACAAATCTACAAAAATGGACCTACCAGCCTGAAATTTTGCACAGATGTGTAAAATAATATAGAATAAATGATAGTCCACTTTAAAATTTAAAGTCCACCCGTTCCCGGAGTTTAAGAGATTTTTTATGTTTTCCACGCAGAAAGCTTTCAGATATCTGACTGTGTAGTAAACGTGGTGATATTTACAAGTGAAATCTACGTCACTTTTTGTCACTTTGATATCAAAAAACACGTCACGAACGAAATAACTGTGAATTTTTTTATTGTTTATTTTTTATTTATTTATTTATTTTGATATTTGATTAGTTGGATTACACAGATCGACTTTCTTTTTTCCTAAAATAAAAATAAATACTTAAGAACATAAGATGTTTTTACGAATTCAAATACCAAATTTGATCGACGTCATTTTGATGTCACATGTTTGAAATTGCTCCCATAAATTAGTCATTAAAAGACTGTGACGTCCGATTCAGTTTGACTAGAAAGAACCCTTTTATTCATTTATTTATTTGACCATGGATACCATGGATAAAAAAATTTATGTGTGTTAAAGCATTCGTGAGTATTACAGTTATCATTATCTGTATTTTGTTTTAAGCGGTAAGCGTGCATGGCTTTCTGTTTTCAGAAGACGTTGTTGCATTACTAAAATGGAAACGATATTAATTAAAACATCTCAAATTCTTGATTACATTTTAGTGCATGAGTTGAACAGAAAGAGAATAAAACATCTTATTGCATGTAGGTATACCAATTATTTACCTTTAATGTAAAAAAAGAAGAAAAACTATATACGCGAATGCGGATCTTTGATTCCACAAAAATTGGCAAACAAAATTTTCTAATCCATAAAATCTGAAAAAATATTAACTAATTCCAAGCATCAGTAGAGTGGTGCCGTTTAGGCGACCGTATTGTAAATCGTCAAGAATTTTTAAACATAAAAGTTAATGCTAAAAATTTACGGGGTTAAAAACGGAAAAGCAAGAATACTCTTCCTCTCCCCCCCCCTCCCCAATAATAACTGTGTAAACTTTCGAACGTGCTTTGGAAGATAAACTATTTCTTGAGCAGTTAATTAAAATCCTATGATCTAAATCAATGCAAAATGATGTAAAAAGTAAAAGTATGGACCTAGCCGTACACCCTCACAAAAAACTATTCGAGTACAAGTCATTCTAAAAATTCTGTGCTTCTGAATCTGCCGCTTTTTGACGTGAAATCTCCGTTGTTGTTGTTGTAATATATATTCGGGTTTGTGTGCTTGTTCACGGGGAACCGCTTATAAATCCACGTCAAAGAAAGGACAAACATACATGGGGGGGGGCAAATGCCTTGGGGGAGAACTTTTCAGGGTATCTAGCGCGTACTCACGTTACATCTGGAGAAAACCACCCAAAACTCCAGACCGCTAGGCCGACGGCCCCGCGAGAGGACAGAACCCTGTTCCTCCACTTGAGCCATCTACCAATGTCAGTGGTTTACCACTGTGCTACACATTGGTATCTCCGTTCTTTATTTTGAAACAACCCACGACACGTTCTTTTATTAATGGCAACCTCACTGAGTGGAGTCGCTAAGCATGGTGCCATCCGTTACCGCTACGGAGACACACCAGGTGTTACCCACAGTTCTGCTAAATACAAATGAAGTGCCTTTCTATTCATTTTCAAAATCGATTGATCTATTTCGAATAGCAACAATAAACGATTAATCGAATAGTGAATATTCCCTATTCGAATAGAATCCGCGATTAATCGTTTCACTAAACGAACTGTATTCGCGATTAATCATTTCACTATTCGAATGGTCGAATGCCGTGTGTGCTATTCACATTCTGTGAGCTGGGTGTTCGAATAAATTTCTCAAAATCGATTGTCTCGAATTGGTTTAATAATTTCATTCATTCATGCCCATCACTAGTAAACACCCCTTGCACATCCTTTACCAAAGATCTACTCAGTGGCGCACGGAAGGGTGGTCAGGGGGGCAATCCTCCGCCCCCCCTCGCTTATCGAAAAATGTTAACTCAAAGTCCATATATTTTAAATTTTTAGCATCAAAATTATTCCTTTTAACACAATGATTACATCTATTTATGTCTTTTGAGTCTTTTTTTTTTTTTTCCCCGCCATCTATAGGAAAAAGGCATAAGCAAAGTTGTACACCCTCCAAAAAATGTATTCGAGCAAGAGATAAATTTCCTAAGTTGGTTTCGTATATTCAAAATTATTTATTATAGAATATGAATTAGGCTATGTATAAATATGAATTTCTATATTTCTGTCATGTGCGTTTTTCAAAAATTCAATTATTATTTCCAAATCTAAAATAGGAGATTTCTCTTTTGCTCGAATACTTTTTTTGGAGGTTGTACTACTCCTAATAATAACAACTTCTCGCCTTTCTGTATGGTTTATTATTATTATTATTATTTTATTTTATTTTTTCAAATCAATCAGTTTCTTTTCTCGCAAAATTAATGTAGGAAATTTCGATCGCATTCGAATACATTCAAGGAGTGTGCAACCCTCCGTCTCCGATTATAGACCATCCGTAGGAAACAGCTGATTATACAGAGAGCCAGCAGCCAGCAGCATGGTTAAAACAAGCGCCTAATGCTATCTTCATATTTATATAATATATAAGGTTGCTCGCTTCCTCGTGTTTACATCTGCGCATCACCCCCATTTATTCCGAGCACGAAACGGCGAAAACCCGTTTTTTTGTTCCTTTTTTCTTTTATTTTCCCTGCACCCCCCCCCTCCAAAAGTATTCCATTAGCATTTTAATCTCATCCCATCGCCACAGCTATTCATTCTGTTTCAATGTAGCTCATGCAGCCCGAAGCTGTAACATTGTACCACGGTAATAACAGCCTTCGGACTACGCATCGCTCAATCAAGAGAAGTAGGGTTAAGAGAGAGAGAGAGAGAGAAAAAAAAAAAAAATTGTTCGGCCCTCTTTCACACATAATCTGTATCGCCCGAACTCGTTTTGTTTTTATTTTTGCATTCAAAAGAAAAACAGAATGTTACGGGAATGACCTTGAAGGGCCTTGTCCTTCCACGTGCATGTAAATTAAAATGGTCTCCGGCAGTAAAAAAACGACTTCGGTTGTGGTTGTTGTTCTTTTTTTATTTTGATCTTCTTTCATCGTCTTCTTGATGTTGATGTGTTTTGATTTTTTTCTGTTTTTTTTTTTTTTTTTTTTTTTTTTTGCCTTCATCATGTGGTTGACTTCTGCTGCTGTAATTTATGAACGGAGAATGGAAACACATGGTAAACATCAACTTAACGGAGCGTGTCTAAGGCAAAAATTTCTGTATTAAGGCCCGTTCAAAGGCTAGCGCTCATTTTGCGTGCACCGGACACCACTCCAGGGGGTGAGGGGAGTTTTTTTAACGGGCCATTTGCACTTGTAGGGTACTGTAATCGAAACATTCATGGGATTTTAATGACCAGTCGGGATCCACCAACAAAAGTTAACCCGCGAAATCACAAAACTACTCCCCACACACAATGGTGAGGCGATACGGGATATTTCTTCCAAGGAACGTCTACTTCAATACACTGATTTACCACTGAGTTCCCGACCCTGCCCGCACATGAAAAACGGACTTTCAAAAAGCGCCGATGCCTTTCAACCGTGGCACCATTTTCGAAAAGTTTTGAGCAGCCTTGAAATTTTTCGGTGTGTTTCATTCAAAAACTTATACCTGGCTTTTTTTATGTATTTATTCAATCGCTGAGAGGATAATTTATCACTAATTTTATGAAAAGACATGGCCTATTATGGTTGATTTTATGACACTTAATAAAATAATTTTTTACAAAATATACCTATTTCAATTTAATACTGCACCATCTATAGGATTGGAAATTTAAAAATTAAAATAAGTATGGAACAGTTTTAAAACTTATATTAACTTTATTATAGTCACAAAGATACTTACCCAACTAGATACTCCATACTCTGGTTCATTGTCGAAATATTAAGGGCTCAAAGACGGGGAAGGGGGAAGGAGGTAATCGACTTAAGTGCTCATTGAATCTAGGTTTAACCTGTTAGCGCCCGACTTTTTTCAGCTCATTTTCCAATTTATGTTGATGGCAGGAGTGATGAATAAGTTTCTGACATTTGTGTGGTATGCAGAATGTACTCTTTTACTTTTTTCAAAAAATATGAATTGGGCTGTGAAAGATCATCATTTTACTTTCTTATCGCTGAGTATTTTGTGGAAATCAGACATATTGTTAGAGATATTATAATAGGAAAATATATTAATGCTTAAATATTTTTTTTTTTTCGCAAAGGATTTTCGAAAAATCGTAACCTATGTAGGGCAGGTGACCAAAACGTTTTTTGTACATATTCCTGTCTAGGAAAAATAATGATATCTATTGAGAGATCCCAAGTCAGATAGCCACAAAAATCTTCTATGTAAAATGTAACTCGCGCAAACACCTAAAAATCAATGCCAGGACATTTTCAAATTCGCCTTCCTAGAAGGGGTGGCGGTCTCCATCCCCATTTTCCTTGAAAGAAATTATCTTCATTAGAAGCAGTTATCTATGAAATTCTTGCTTTAAAATGTAACAGACATAAATTATTGTTTAAGCACTACTACTTTGTGATTATGGACTTGTTAAAATTTTATTTTTGAATTTAATGTAAAAGAAAATTCTGTGTAAATCTGAATAAAAACAACTACAATTTAGAGAAAAGTAGCTGTGATATTAATTGAGAATTTCAATTGCCAAAAAAATGTAGGTGTATTGCAGTGAAAACTGGACATCGGTGAAAGGATTTTTACGTAATTATTTATTTGTGTAAATATGCACCCATTGTCATAAAAATGAAAATATTTCTCACTAGTTTATTAAAAAGAAAGTTTAATTGGTAATACTCTGTTGAAACTACTGCAGGATATATGGACGTAGGATTACTTATCGTTTACTGCCTGGTTCAGTTAGTTCACTCAGTCCACCAGTTATTTTCTAACGGAGTAATATAGAAACTTAAAACGATATTGAAAATAACAATAATAATAATAATAATAAAATTCTGAAACATTTTCAAATACGCACTAGAGGGCTATATATAAAAATGCAATGCACTATGCCCCACCAGCGGCATAGTGCATTGCGCACTGAACTGGAAGTCGGAAGTTGCCTGGTTCGGAACCAGGTCGCGTCCGCCGACCTAACCGTTCGGAGTTTTCTGTGGTTTTCTCCGAAACTTAGCGTAAATACGGGTTAGGACCCATTAGAAAGACCCCCACAGAGGATAGCCCACCCATAGGCTTAGATCCCTAGTACAGATAATTGGCCTTAATCCCACAACACACACAAAATCTTTAGGGAAGTGTTGGGTATAGCTAGATGGCTGAGAACCATGCAGCGATGTGTGTCCGCAAAATTTGCTTTCATGGCAGGGGGAATTTCAGGGATCGATCCAGGAATATTTTCCAATGTCTCAGTTTTGTGAAAATTGCTTATTTTTGTGAATTTTAATATTTAATTTTGTGAATTTCAACACTTATTTTTGTGAATTTTCATGCCAATTTTTAATAAAAGTTACTTTTGATGTTAAAATAATTGATAAAACAGATTAAAATATAGGGTAAAAGGCCAATGAAGGGCCGTATTAATCGATTATGTTTTTGTGAAGAGGGCGTTTTAATCGATTGGAATTTTGTAAAGGGGCCGCTAAACGGACCCAATTTTCGTGCGCATTGACCCCTGTATAGGTTCCTTCTCAATGTCAGTTCACAGTGCAGCTTGTAAAGAGACATTGTACATTTTTCCTAGCCACAAGCTCTATTAAATTTTTTATATATCTGTTCAAAAGTTGGATGATTTTCTAGTGAAACACCTTAAAGTAACTAGTTTACACTATCCCACAGAACAGGACGCGATATTCGCACCCATGGCAAATGCAACTGTAAAACTTCAGCTGCTGAAATGAAATCTTAATGCAAGCGGGATGGAAAGTTTATAAAAAAAAATAATAATAATAAATCAGCAAATAAAGTAAGTAAAAAAAAAAAGAAAGAAAAAGAAAAAACACAACACAGTTTGATTTCTCAAGGATTATCAAATTACCATTCGGTTTTCCTCCGATAAAAATAAAGCGCTAAAAGCTCTAACGTTTCCAACGGGAAAATTTTATACAGAGAGCGAGCAATGTAATCTGAAGTTATTTGAGACGTAGAAACGTGCTTAACATATTCGATCAGATAGGTGGTCAGAGAGGGGGGAAAGCGAATTGAATCTAAACCGCCAGAAGTGGGGAGCAAAAGCGCAGGTATATTAAGTCTAAAGGTGGGATGCTTGTTATTTTTTTTAAAGTCCAACATGGTTTCTGGAAAGAAAAATACGAGATTACGATCGAGTACAAACACTCGTGTCTTTGCTCGGAATACCAAGGAGTCTTCCATGGGCGTAATCCTATAGGAGTGGTCAGACTTTCGAAAGCTCATTTTTCAAGGCATTGACAGACGTTACGAGGATAAATATTTAATTGCAGGCATATGATCATTCGAGACGTATTAGTTAAATGAAGAAACATTCAAATGATCGTAAGTGGTATTGAATGTAGCGTGATGTGTTATTTGTGAGAATTATTTGAAATGCGGCATGACCATGACAGCTCTGTCAACTTTCTGTAACTATTCTGGAATTTCACCCTAGCGCACAGAAATTCCAGATCATAGGATATTTGTAATGCAAAACTAACACTGTAAATACTATAGAACATCGAAGTGTAAACCATTGATGGCCCATAGCGTTTCATAGGCTTTGCGAATATCAGTCATTGTGGTAAATGCTGTCCCACTGGGTATTAAGAGTGAGCCATAGATGACGTATTCCATCCTATAGAATATTCAAATATAAGTTATCTTAATATACAGTAAGTACCGTCCCATGGGACACTGAAATGGCAATCATTTCTGGGTTTAATGTTAATACGGTTGTCTGTTCGAAAACTTGGTATTCTTCCTATGCAACCCATAAACACAAGCTAGATCTCTGTCAAAAGTCTACAGCTGTAGTATTTATCCTATACAGGGCAGGTATATATTGTACATAGTAGATAAAATAAGCCTAATGAGAGAGAGATACAAACTGAACATTCTAAAATTCACAAGCTATCGAGTTGCATACACCTTTGAAAGGAATGCCTCATGGTTCATAACATCTCAAAAAAACAACCAAAGATCAACCCTCAGAGGTAGACGATCCCATCCTGTCCACGATGAACCACCTGTGCTAAAATCAGAGCCTTATTATCGCATGGGCAAATCGGGACTTTGCCCAGGGCCCCCCGTCTCGAAAGGGCCCCCCAATATCAAATGTTGTTCTGAAATATTCTTTTTTATATCAAAATTTTATGAAAAATAAAACAAATATCATAGATGAGGACCCCCAAATTCATCAATGCTCAGGGCCCCAGTTGGTCATAATCAGGCTCTGGCTAAAATCTGCCAAATGAA
The DNA here is from genome assembly GCA_038373885.1 of Cheiracanthium punctorium. Taxonomy (NCBI): domain Eukaryota; kingdom Metazoa; phylum Arthropoda; class Arachnida; order Araneae; family Cheiracanthiidae; genus Cheiracanthium; species Cheiracanthium punctorium. The sequence continues at coordinate 82,556 of JAWZYV010002307.1, read as the reverse complement.
ACTTCCAACGTGTTTCTGGAGGACAATCAGGGGTCAGTCTGCAGAGATACTCGATCCGATCCCTCAAGACGTATGAACCACTTATGCAAGACTCTACCAATTGAAACTTTCAATATGCTTTCAAGGTTCAAGACAATCAAGGGTCAATCACCAGAGGTACATGAGACTATCAGACGCATGAGCCAGCTGTGCTAGACTTTGCTAAATGGAACTTTCCATGAAACTTTCAGTGTATTTCCGAAGGACAGTCCCAAAAGGCAATCAAGGGTAAATCTTCAAAAGCACTCAACATAATCCCATCAGACCTGTGCTATATTCTGTCAAATGAAACTTCCTAAGAAACTTTCACTGCCATTGCGAAGAACAATCATAGATAAGTTTCGAGAGGTATACGATTCCATTGGACGTACGAACATAATGTGCCAGACTCTCCCAAATAAAATTTCCTGTGACAATTCCAAGTAAAATCTGCCGTCACGGCACATCAAGTGTTATTCCCCAAGAGTGTATTATCTCCATCTTTCATCCTATCCAAGAATGACCCACCAGTGGTGTACGCCTTCATCAACCGGCTATTTATAGGAGTGACTCATCCACAGTTTGAACTCATGAAAATGTGTCATGTGATGCCGGCTTCAGTCACAAATATCGTCTTCATGTACTACTTAATAATCACTTTAAAAGTTTTGAAATATTCCTCCAATTTCTTACCTAAGTTTCTTAAAATGGGCCTGTTTTCCGAATATTGCATCGTTGGAACGATATAAGACATCTAAACTATCCCCTTTAGTCAAGGTTTTTTTTTCTTCTTTTTTTTTACGTAAATACGTCTTTGAATTTGCTTCCACAAGGGTAGGAAATCCAGAAAACTGAAGACAACAAAATCGGAGGGTACAGTTTGATGTTGAAGCTACACATCTATCATCTACATTCAAAATTTAATGACACCACTCAATAGCTAAAGGATCAAAGAATTCGTTAGGTTGAATGAGGATTCTACGCATCGCTTGTCTGGCAGGACCGCTCGTTGCCCGACTTCATGCTCAGCGAGTTTAACCCTTTGAGGCGCAACCCTGCGCACAGCCAGCTGCGTCAAAAAAGGGTCTCTAGATCTGTGGCACGCGATGAACGTTTCGATCGTCCGCCATCTTGCTGGTAGTTAAGTCGAGCGATGGCAACGGCTGCCCTTTTTTCAGCATTGGGCAATCTGTCCAGCTGTTCTCGCGTTCTTCCATTTTTCAGCAGATGTCAGTGCTGTTAAAAAGAATCGTGACCCTTTTTTTACGGGAAATGACGTGCTAAAAAGTAAAGGATTCTCCTGTAACTATGTCACCCGCAACTATTTTTATAGAAATCAAATCTTTTCCTAGTGACTGGCAACAGTCAAAACGTCAGAGTTGAATGTTCCCAGAGCGGGATCACTGCGCTTTAAAGGGTTAATTTGTCTAACATCGAAACGTCTCCAATAACGCTGGGTAATACTTGCATTGATTTTGCGTTTACCAGAAATATCGATGTATTTGTTTCGTGCCTTTCGTATCACACACCTATCATTATTAAATTTATAAAACAGTAATTATTTGTTTACATGATTTCTTTCATGAACCCCATGAAACTTAAAGAAAGTATTACTCATTACATACACATATTAACGTAAAACAGACGGTCTTGTCGACGACTCAGCCACATCCTGTTTAGTGTGTGAGAAAGTTCAATAATTTTTTGTTAACCATTCTCACACAAAAGGCTTACTTCTATTTCAACACTTTTTTTCAGAATGATTATTAACTAGTGCAAAAAGAAGACGCTGGTAGCTCCACATTCCATGATAATTACGGTACGTCTTTGGGTAATCTATCCCTTTGGGTAATCTAAGTTTGCGTACACGTCTAAGCGAATCACCCGTAATATTAACAAATGATAGGGGTTTTTTTTTCTGTAACTGCATAGCCGACACAGTCACGCGAATTTGACATCAGCAATCTGAGGGTACAAAGATCTGCTCTGTGATTCTGGCTTTAATGTCATTAAGGCTCTCTGTACTACGAAAACATGGCGATGTTCTTCAGATGCAACACACAAAAACGCAAGCTAGATCTCTGTCAAAAGTCTCACAGCTGTAGCTGTCCATTAGGGTGTTTCAGAAAATACATATGAAGTTTGAAGTCTCTAAGTCTTACGTTTGAGTTTGCCTCTAAGGGCTTAAAGTTAAAAATAAAAATGCGAAAAATGAGTTTTTAATTATTCTCAACTTTTTATAAATATTTTCATTTAACTTCAGAAAAAATATTTTTTTTCCCCTTTACACTTCCAAAAGTGTATCTATATACTCTAATAGTTTATATAATGTTTAATTACAGAAGGAAATAGTTAAGTAAAGCATGTAGCTACTCTTTTCGCCTGTCTACTATGACTTAATTCATCGAACGTTTGGTACTATTTAGTGATAGTTTAAAAACATGCAATCTAATTATTTGTACAGAAAATTTAGATCGTAAAGAAAGTCAATGGAAAACTGTTTCAAGCAAGTTAGATAAATTCAAAAAGATTTAAGTTAGTGACAGAAAATTAAAATCTTTAAAAGAGGAAGCCATTATATTCTTAAAACTTGTTTTGAGCGAAAAGAGGGGGCTGTTTCCTGGTGTGCATTATAAGGAATATGAGAAAGTTTTGCTTATATTAGGTGAAATACCGTTTTGAAGAATTCACTAGCAGAAGGATAGAGATTTTCATAAAGCAAGATGGATGTCGAAAATAATTTACGGGACAAAAATACAAGGTGCCCCGAACTTCTGTGTACAAACTAGGACGGGAGGTAGATAACATCGTTAGGAACCATAATTTCATAGGAGAGCATGGATGGAAATCAATAGGTGGCGCTGTACGCGAGCTCTCAAGGTCGTCACGTGTGGCTTCCTCATTGCCATATCTGTCCCACCATGGCCGAATGGATAAGACACTCAACATGTTAGTCAGAATGGGAAGTCAAGCTAATGCAAGATTTTTCAGAAAAAATTATGAATAATGAAGGACAGAGGCAACACTTGCTACATCAGGAGATTACACGCTTAAATTTATTGAGTAAAATAATAATCAAACGGAGTATATTTTTACTCAATTTTTGACTTCAAACAGCCATTCTCCCGATTGAGTAAAATTTGCTCAATTCTTCGCAAAAATCAACGGAGCGAAAAATTCTCAATTTTTGAGCATTATACAACAGCTCCATTTAGGCTAAATAATAATCAAAAATGAGGAGTGTCTGTCCGTTTTTGATTAATATAACTGTACTCAATTATGATTATTATTGAAGCTATAGAATGAGCGTTTTTGCAAAATAAGCCCTTTTTCAATTAACATATCTGTACTCAATTAAGATTATTATTTTAAGCTAGAAAAAGGGTGTTTTATTAAAATTTGCTGTTTTTGATTAATATATTGAATGATTCGTTTTCTTCATTTTTTATTATCAGAGCTGTAATCTATTATTATAAGCCCGAGAAAATAAATTTTAAATCAAGGCAAATACAATATATCTTAATACACTATAAAAAAAAGTATTTTTTTAATAAATAGAATATAATTTCACTGTAGTCTCTCGTTGTAAAACGAATTCACAGTACAGTCAGAATACAGAACTGCAATCATGGTTAAACCAGCTGTGAGATTTAAAAAAGCAGCAACCCAATTTATTGACACGAAAAAGGTAAAATACTACTTACTCACTTTGGGTGGAGATATCCTAACTTCATTTGTTTTACAACAGCTTTTTATAATCCAATCGTAAGAAACTATGTCATTAAAGCGAAATATTTACCTAAAGCATCTCCTCCATATCTAGGCTGAATTTATTTCACAACTCTGAATATGAAAAAGATGCATTTGGTATTCGGATATAACATAAAATTATCAACAGCGAATACACACACAACTATGCCCGACTATGAACCGTTAGCCGTTGAACAGCGTGGGTCACGTGACAGTAATAGGATATGGGTCGTGGGGGAAAAGAGACAGACAGAATACTCAAATAGACAAGATTTTTGCGGAAAATGAGTTAAATAGAATATAGCGGATGGGGAGTGCTGGGGCGAATTGAGGCATTCACAAATTATTGTCTTGAATGAGTATTTTTTGGCGTAAAAGGATTTAAATCGGCCGATAAGAAATTTAATCAATAAATGAGTGTTAGATTTAATCAATAGATTTAAGCGTGTACCAGTCCACGAATTCAGCACTAACCTTCATTAAATCATGTATAAAACACTTATAATATTTTAACCAACCATCTGTATTTCTGGTCTTAATCGTAATATAATGAATTTTAATTACATATACAACTAATGATAGTAAATTAAAAGTGAGCACACGCATATTGAAAATGAGATTAATTTTATTCAATTTTCATTACTTAGTAAATAATTTTTAGTAGGATTTAAATTTATTTAAATCTTATTTACAGTAAACCTGTACTTGTTTAATACTTAAGACCCATAAAAACTTAATTAATACTCAAGGAAAATATTGAAAAGGAAAATCCAGTAAGCTTTAAAATGACGCACTTCCACGAAAAGTTTAAATTTTTAAGATCATAGATATAAACTCAAACGAGGTCTTAGAGACTTCAGATTTTATAGTACTGTAATTTCACACCAAAAGAAATCAGAAAAAACACGGGGAGCAAAGATTTTGAGACATCACTATTTTCCAAGATATCCTCCGATCCATGCATTATGAAAGGGATATAAAATAAAGTTGAAAGGTAATTTGACAAGGTATGGGGAAATTACTTATATGAACATGATATTTAGTTCATGATTTTTTTTTTCGAACGGTAACAGGTAAATTTGTTTACAGAAAGGCAAAATGGGTTAAGCGGTGAAAAAAAAAAAAAAAAAAAAGTGTGTGTGTGTGTGTGTGTAATCTTTACGCGCGATTGAAGTAAAACTTCTTTGACGTTTACGACACATATCACTGAAAAGATTAAACTTTAACTTAAAATAAATATCATATTATAATTTAATTATATTTAGTATTCATGTACTTTGCAAAGATTATATAAATGTTATATTCATATTATTCATTGAAAATAGGTACTTGAATGTCATCATAATTTTTTATGTATGAAATTATAGGTTTGTGGTTAATGTGAAACATAAATTTTACTCTCTAAATTTGCTAATTTTCTTGAAAATACAGCATCTATCGTTGTACCGAAACGCGTTGCTGATTAAAGTTGACAAGTATTCATAGTTAGATCAAATTTTTCTTTTAAAAAGTCAACTGACGATTGAGATTCTTGATAGCGAAAATTAATATTAAAATCTCCTGTAACAATCATGAGTAATTCATGATAATTAGAATCCAGGAAGTGTCCATGTTGTAGTATTATTCTTTAACTGTTTTATTATACCATTGTTCCGCCTGGAGTTTGGGTTTGAATAGGGGAATATCCATAGTCAAGTATTATACTTTGACTGTGTTCTTTAACTGATGTTTTCCTCTGTTTGTTGGGTTCGAATGCAGGTAGTGTAAATTTTTATTTTTTATTTATTTTTTATTTTTGTGTTTTTCTATCACAGTGTTCTTAAGCGTTGATTTCGTCTGCTGGTAGGTTTCGGATTATTATTCTGTATCCTTGTTTTTAAACTGCGGGTTCTGTCTTTTGTTTGGGATTGATTGCAGCCAGGGTCCGTTTCTTTGTGGTGTTCCATTCCCGTTTTAAAGCGTTGCTCAGTCTTGAGGGTTGGTTAGAATCTACGGAGTGTCCATTTGTTATTCTTTTATTGTGTTCTTAAACACTTTGCAGCCAGTGTTTGTATCTTTGTGGTGTTAAATACCCGTGTTCTTAAACCGTGGATATCGGGTTAGCATCCAGGAAGTGTCCGTGTTGAACTATTATTCTTTCACTGTTTTCTTAAAACGTTTTCCCGTAGGGTTTGAATCGAGAGAATGTCGATGGTGTGGTATTTTTCTTTAACTGTGTTCCTAAAGTTTTCCAGACCTAAACTGGTGTTTTCTTCTGCCGGTTGGTATCGAATGCACGTAGGGTCTATTATTGCGTTTTTCTATGGTAGTGTTATTAAACCTTTGTTTTCCTCTGCTGGTTTTGCTCGAAGTATTATTCTGTTTAAAAATTTACATTTGGCTCATCATTATAAATAACTCAAAAACACATGAGCAATATTAAAAGATTACATACTATTTAAGTACAGACAAACAATATTTATGTATCATCGCAACCAATCATGTCAAGTTTTAACTCATACTTCCATTAAATATTGGAATAATGCCATTGAAAACATGTGAGTAAAGCAACGGAGCTTGGACCACGCAATGCACTATTGTGCCACTTTCTGTATTCGGTGCGTAGGCCTTGTTTATCGGCGGTGACGGGTTGGGTCGCCGCCTGTAACAACAGTGAGAGACAGTCAGCATGATCGCCGCCTGTTCAGCGAAAGGCTTCCCACAGTGGCTATGTCAAGAGCCGGTCCACTTATCCACTGAACAGAGTCATCAGACAAGATCTTGCTTCAAAACAGGTAGGGAGTAATGCCGACGCGCAGGGAGCACAGTCGACGTTCGCAGGAACGAACGCCCGAGAGCTGTTCCGCAAATGAAGGTAGCAAGGGGGAAAAAGATACGTGACTTCCTTTACTGAGCGTTACATCCGTCAGAAAAAAAGTCTTGAGTTACTCCCTAGTTGCGCCTAAAGAAGTTTTACTAAAAAAAGAAAAAACTTGTGCGTTTTTGTTATAGAAAACGAAATCTCCGGAACAATTCATGAGTGATTTGGGCATTGATTTAACAAATTTCTGCTGTAGGAACAATAAATTAAATAATGGTCAAAATATTTTTTAGGCTTTCTTTGGTCTGAAAAGTCTAAAGAGAAATCGATATCAGGCTTGATGTGCTCTCGGAGTAACTAATGATGTTCATGTTCATGAGCATTTAATTTAAATTCGCTTTTTTTCTACCTAATCTTAGTAAAATTTAATAAGTTTTTTCTCTATTGTTTTATTCTGAATTATTTAAAACAAATATTTATCCTGTGAAATTTTTGATAATAAATCGAGAACTCATTTGATGTTTTCCGAGTAAATGATGGTGTTCATGTGTTCATGTTGCTGTATATTTATATATATATATATATAGATATATTAATGACTATGTCATATTATCTCTCACCCCCTTTATTGAAAATTGTCCCAAAAATGCGACATAATTTTACATATATTTAAATACTATTAGTTCACAACAGCTTTAATCTATTGTTACAATATTTCGTAAGCTGTAGAATATGCATCACATGTATTTTTCAATAAATAGGTTACAATCATAGAAATTTGAACACAGGGTTACCAGGCGAAATACACGAAAGATGAGAGATAAAATGACGTACTGAATTAATATCGTTTTAATATGGCAATAATGAAACCAAAAAATTAGGGGGGTTCAGGGGGGGGTCACCCCTGACGAGGCTCGAACAGCCGAGTTATATATACAGGGTGTCCAGCCTTAATGTGACCCAATAGCTAATTCCCGAACCGTTCGGTTTAGATATGCACTTCCAATTTAAAAAATGTTTTAAAAAGGGTAAAGAATGTTTTTACGTGCTTTTCAAACCAAAAAACCCATTTGGAAAAAAATTACAAAAATTAAATTTTTATACGTTCCCCAGGTCCTATCACTTATATTTAGGAAAAGATGCAGTACACAAAAACAAAGTAAACACAAAAAGTTTCATTTTATTACGATAAAAACTGACCAAGTTATGGAACTTTGAAAATCATACATTTCATCCATTTTCTCGGCCAATTTCAAGAAGCTAGTAAGGGACCGTCTCCAAAGTGAAATTAATTGGAACTCTGCCAGGAAACATTCGCTCTTGCACGTCACTCTTATGTAAATCGTTTTTAAATTTAAAAGTACACACATTACGTTAATCTTACAATAACTGAGTACTTAAGAAACAAAATTTATTCTGTGTACGTGTAAAACATAGATAAAATAAAATATTTTGGACGAAGAAAACTTTTCAAAAGCAGTTCCAAAAAAATAGACTTATTTGCCTGCGGCTTCAGACTGATTTGCTGCGATATCTGATCATGGGGAACGTTAAAAATCTGTTGTGTAGTCGCTTGCAATTGCATACAGCCGTATTCTAATATTACGAATTCTAGTATGGGAGAACGAGATGTATACAACTGGTCTCCAGGCATTAGCTCCTGCGCCAGGACTGGACGATAAGGAAATGCACCGTATGTATGTAATATGTTCCACACCGTCGATTTTGAGTAGGAACAAGCCTTGCTAATATCCTGGACACTACTTTCAGGATGAGCCAGGGCATATCCTAGAACATCCTCAGCGGGTATCCGCAAGCTTGAAGGTGTGGCACGAGACAAGGGAATACGTCTATGACAACTCCCAGTTCTATACAAGCGTTGAACAGCACGGGCAATTGTACAATAAGATAGATGTCTTCGACTGGGAAATTTAATGGCATAAAGTCTTGCCGCCTCTCTCTTATTTCGATTACACTGCCCATAGAACAGTACCATTTCGCAGTATTCTTTATTTGTATACATCTAGTTCTCCTGTACTAGAATTCGTAATATTAGAATACGACTGTATGCAATTGCAAGCGACTACACAACAGATTTTTAACGTTCCCCATGATCGATATCGCAGCAAATCAGTCTGAAGCCGCAGGCAAATAAGTCTATTTTTTTGGAACTGCTTTTGAAAAGTTTTCTTCGTCCAAAATATTTTATTTTATCTATGTTTTACACGTACACAGAATAAATTTTGTTTCTTAAGTACTCAGTTATTGTAATATTAACGTAATGTGTGTACTTTTAAATTTAAAAACGATTTACATAAGAGTGACGTGCAAGAGCGAATGTTTCCTGGCAGAGTTCCAATTAATTTCACTTTGGAGACGGTCCCTTACTAGCTTCTTGAAATTGGCCGAGAAAATGGATGAAATGTATGATTTTCAAAGTTCCATAACTTGGTCAGTTTTTATCGTAATAAAATGAAACTTTTTGTGTTTAGTTTGTTTTTGTGTACTGCATCTTTTCCTAAATATAAGTGATAGGACCTGGGGACCGTATAAAAAGTTAATTTTTGTAATTTTTTTCTAAATGGCTTGTTTGGTTCGAAAAGCACGTAAAAACATTCTTTACCTTTTTAAAAACATTTTTCAAATTGGAAGTGCATATCTAAACCGAATGGTTCGGGAATTAGCTATTGGGTCACATTAAGGCTGGACACCCTGTATATATATATATATATATATATATATATATTTTTAATTGTTAACAGAACTCTGCAAGTCTTTTCCCCTCAGTCTCTTATTCAGAATTATTTATAACATAATCTGTATTTATAATCTTCATACAATGAACAATAACATAGCATAGTTTGAAATATTCATAAATTTATCCAGTTAATAATAAATGGAAAGAAATCGAGATCAGATTTGATATTCTCGGAGTAACGGATGGTGTTCATGTTAATGCGTAATTAACAATTTTTTATTTTTATTTTTTTTTTTGTCAAATTGGTAAATCAAACTCAGTAAACCTTTTCCTCAATCTTTTTGTTTTGGATTACTTATAGCGCATCTTTATTCGTATTTCTATACTCTTTTTGTATTGTTAATAGGACTTAACGAGCAACTTCGGCGTGCTGGGAAATGCCTGGTGTAATTTTACTTTTAAAACGTGACGTGGCCTTACATTTCAAGATCAAGACGAAGAAACTGAGTGTTGTTCGAGGTTACGTAACAACAGGCGGTGTCGCAGATAGAAAAAGGTGGTCGGACAAGGGAAAGAAAAGAGGGAGAACCCCAGAAAAAAAAGGGATGAGGCCTCATGTCCCTGATTATAACAGGGCATGACTCGCTCGCCTTTCAGAGCGAGCTAAAAGGGCTCATTGAGAAAGGGCAAAGGGGGAATTCTCTTCTGGGTATATGACATTCTCCCGTCACCAAAATCCAGCACTTGTGACAGGCCGTTTATAAGGTTACATTACCGAGAAAATGTGTAGTGGTAGAATTTGTGCGCCAGAATTATACTCTGCAAAATTTTCGTTCAACACTGAACCTTTCGACGGAGATATAAGGGCAAGCCTACCAACAATTGGCTCATTTGATTTCTCAAAACTATAGTAAATGGTGAAATTTCATTCATGGTTCAGCTTTTCACAATCATTTGGCAATATCTTTAAAGCTGATTACAACAAAGAGTGGAGCGATGGTGTTCACGTGTCCCACCATCTATTCATTTATCTTTCTGAACTTGTAGTTGTGTAGTTGGCAATGCCAAAATTGATAGGACTCGTCTATTCATTTTATGTAGTACTAAAAAATTGTGTAAAGGTGCAGCTCTTGTGTAAATATAGGATTGACCGTATTTGCGCCTGATTATTTTCTACATAGATTTTGTGTGTGCTTGCAGTTTCAACAAGAAGCGCACACAGATGGCATCGGTGGCAGAGTGGAATAAGTATTTCTATGAGCTTCTGGGCATCAATTTTTCGGTCTAATAGCTAATGTACGAAGATGTCACTTAGTATCCACGGGTTCTATTCCCGCTACTGCCACGTACACACTTAGCAGCTTGCTAAAAATGAAGTCAGTTTAAATTCCTTAAAGGGTGTGTCCGAAAACTTCGGTGAATGGTGTCATAAAGTAAAGGAAACAAGCGTTACAAAGTACCTTTATCGACCTTCAAGGTAATCAGCATTAGCTGCAGCACACTTTTGACATCGGCTATATAGCTGCTGGTAACAAACACTTCTTTAGGAATTGGTCGAAGCATCGTTGTCATGGATCGTTGGGACTATCGTCTTTGCCTACATGTTGCCGGCATTATGTTGCCGGCATTTTTTCAGTTCTTCGGGAACAATAAGAAGTCTACAGGTGCGAGATCTGGAGGATATGGTCAGAATGTTCAAGAACAGGCTTAAGAGGCTCATCCTGGACTGCTTCCTTTTCATCTCTAAAGCGTTCAAAGTACTAGAAACACACTTTTTATTCATTGCATCCACATCGTACACTTTCTTTGACTTTTCATGTGTCGCCGTTGCTGTATTGCCTGGTATAATATTCAAGCGTTGCTCCGTTTCTCAATGACATGCCTGAACAGAGACTGTATTAAATTGGTCATAGCACGCACTTCGGCTTAATTGTCGTTATTTGGACGCTGGGGAGTATTAGTGGCCACGTTTCTGTTACGTGTGCACGAACGCAACATCCTAACTAGCGCGGTTTTTGAAATATGGGGTCATTCACCCAACTTTTCGGACGACCTTGTACTATTGGAAAATGGCTTTCATTAACACTGCCATTTAAATATTCTATATTTTACCAATGTATTATTCAGTGTTTACGATTTCATGGTTTAACATTTTTTAAACTTTTGGTTCGACGTAGATAAGTTTATGGTTCAACTTGAGTACAAAGTGTTGGAACAAGTAATCGCTGTCTTATGGACCCAATGTTTTGGTAAAATGCGGCACCAAATTTATAGTAGTGTATTTGACAAATCGATTTAAAAAATTAATAAAAGATAAAATATATAGTTTTAAAAGTATCACACACATACACACACATAATGATGCAATTACTATAATTTTCGATATAACTGCTCTATTTCGGAATTTTGACTATTACTAATAGTAAGTTATTTTTTAAAAATCACTAAACAGTACAGAGTAAAAAGTACAGAGTATTTCGAAATGTGGAAAGTTTTTTAATTCGTGTAAGGTACGACTCTAAAATCACTGTAAGATGCTTTTATAATTTTGCTTTTACGAATTATTTTAATTATTCAAGGGTAATTTATGTGCTTTCGATGATGAAAAAGTCTTCTGGTTGAAGTGAAGCTTGCAAGATCAGCAAGGTACGACTCTAAATTCAACTCTAAATTCACTGTAAGATGCTTTTATAATTTTTCTTTTACGAATTATCTTCATTATTCAAGGGTAATTCCTGTGCTTTCAATGATGAATAAGGCTTCTAGAGGAAATTAAGCTTGCTAGACCAGAAAGGTACGACTTTACATTCACTGTAAGATGATTTCACATTAAAATATTCTTATAACAAACATCACTTTTAAGGATAATTCAGACTAAGGAATAAAATATTGCCATTAAAAGAAAATCTACCCTTACGTTGCAAAAAATTATTCGATTTAACAAAATCAGAGATTTTTCAGTTTTAGGGAGATTTTTTAAACGGTAAAATATTTGCGTTTTATGTGGGAAAAAAACTAAGAACCAAAGGCGGGATGGCATTATGCCACAGGACAAAACTTTTTTAGAGAAAAAAGAATTTTCATATCACAACTAATTAATTTTCTTCATAACCTTAGAACCTGAAGCAACTGCAGAAAAAAATTCTGATTATTATGTAAGAAAACAATGCTTAAAGAATAGCGTTTCAAGTATGCAGATAAAAATTGACATCTGGTGCCATTTTTTTTCTGTAAAATTAACTTATAAGTTTATAAATAATATTTTTTAGAATAACATAAAAAGGCAAATTTGTAGCTTGGTGCCAAATATTGCACTAGTGAAACACTTAAATAAATAAAAATAATTTTTACATATATTCAAACTGAAACTTTTTATAAAGTTTTGATTATCATTATTTTCTTAAACCTTTTCTTTTACGTAATTGATCATAGCAAAATTTCCATTAAAGAATTTTTCAGAACAGGTAAATTAAACAGTAATATTTTAACTTCACTTAAACTAAATATTAATTCCAACGTTGAGAGGCCTGCTATAAAAAATAATAGTTTGATACCGCATAAATATAATCATACAAAAATCAATAAACCTTTAGCGTCAAGCAAAATTTTCCCATACAAATAATAAAGTATTCTTATAATGCTAATATTCAGGGGCTGATCAGCACCGTATTGGGCACAGGGCAAATGAAAACTTTTGGGCCTTGCCAAATTGTAAGTTTTCTACGAGAAATTCCACGAAACTAACTCATTTAACTCGTTTTCGGTATTCATATTTTTAATAATAAATATAAATGCATGGCAATAAAGGAAAATTAAAAGATTTCTATGTACACAAACACATGTAAGATTTATTTTTATAACTAACAAAAGCCGTTGCATAACAATATTTTAATTAACTAGTCAAAAATAGATAAATGAAAAGAATTTTTTATAATATGTATAGAACGACAGTATAAGAATTAAAAGTTAGTTTGTCTTTTTAGTCTTTTGGAATTAAAATACTTTTAATGAAGTTAATTTTTTTAAAGAATATTATTATTTTAAAGAATACGAAATTTCTAAATGTACGATTTTTGTAAATTTCAAAAAAAGTATAGCTCTTCAAATAAGTGGGTCCTGACAATTGCCCCGGTGGCCCTGCTGATAAATGGGATCATATATCTGTCAACGTTTATTTTTTCCATTAGGATTCTTATAATCCTTTCATTCTGTTTTCCTTTTGGCTTGCGAGAAACCTGTCTATCAATCCGCTCTCTCCTACAAATAGCAGAGCAAGCATCTAGGCTTTTGGTTCTCGTAGTCTATCATATTTTTACTGTTGTAATACTTTGCTATGTGCCAAATCAGCTGTCAATATTTTGAAATCTGCGGGTATAAAAACTTCTGTTGGGATTTCACTAATTCCAACGCTACCTCATCCTTCCTAACATCGATCGGTGCGCTACTGGCTGATCCTGTGCAATCTAAAAAAAAAATTGTTCGTTATCAAACAATTTGGCGGAACCATAAAAGCAAACGCACCAACAAGGTTCATGTCAACTGCTATGAAGGGTGAAATTTTATTTCTTGGTTCAATGCTTCACCATAGCCACTATCTTATAAGTAATTGCAGCAAAGAATGAAGCGATGACATCGATGGGAAAGCTTAAAAAGTATTTCCTTGAATATCTGGGCAGCAACCTTTCGGTTCTGTGGCTTAAGTACGGAGTGGTCACGTAGCAGTCGCAGGTTCAATTCCCGCTGTTGCAGCATACACACATGGTTCACGTTTACGGTTCAACTTGTTGCCAAAATGTGCCAAATGTTAGAATAAAGTTCCGCCATCATACGGAGCCAACTTCACCATGTTTTGGTGAAATGTTGCAACAAATTTATAACAGCGTGTATGAGAAGCAATCATTATATCAATGCGGCAACACTTATAAAGCTGCTACACACCATTGTTCCGCTATTTATTAGGCAACAACAACCCACAAGCAGCCTCTGTAGCATGTCAGGATCTCTGGCTACTTCTGGACGGGTTCAACAACACCCACCAGCCTCCGACAGAGCAACTTGCCATGCCTGGTCTTCCTTTCCTACATCCCAGCTCGTTGGTTTTTTACTTTCCGAACATGTACCATGTAAGGAAAGTATTGTAATCATGAAATAATTCGAATTCGAGATTTTGGTGTATTGACACGTTTTGAGGTCTTCTGAATTCATTTATGCTATTTTTACGAGATGTATGTATGTGTGTGTGTGTGTGTGTGTGTGTGTGTGTGTATGTGTGTTTGTGTGTATGTGAGTGAACACGATAGCTCCTGAACAGGGCATGCGATTGAGCTCAAATTGGGTATATATGTTATAAACCACCGTCGCAAGACCGGTATTGATTTTGGTGTGTATAGGACTTACAGTTTTTCTACAGGGCTACGACAAAGATTTCTTTTACATTATGGTCTACGGAGGAAAATTCTGGAAAGTGCGCTAGCGTTTAAACGGTACATTCGATTGAGCTCAAATTGGGTATACATGTTATAAACCACCGTCGCAAGACCTGTATTGATTTTGATGTGTATAGGACTTACAGTTTTTCTACAGGGATAAAATAAAGATTTCTTTTACATTATGGCCTATGGGGAGAAATTCTTGAAAGTGCGCTATCGTTTAAACGGTACATTCGATTGAGCTCAAATTGGGTATACATGTTATAAACCACCATTGTAAGACCGGTATTGATTTTGATGTTAATAGGACCTATAGTTTTTCTACAGGGCTACGACAAAGATTTCTTTTACATTATGGCCTATGGGGAGAAATTCTTGAAAGTGCGCTAGCGTTTAAACGGTACATTCGATCGAGCTTCAATTTGGTATATATGTTTGAATTATTCATCGATTAAAATTTATTTAAATGCTTGGTAAGGATCTTAATCGTAAGTGTTCGGAAAGTCGAGTGGAGTCACTCCAGATTTTTTATTATTATTTATTATTCCTCCCCTTTTCGGCTGCAAACACGAAACCAAATGCTCCTATAACAAAACGCACGCGCTCAAACCCAAGAAAAGGAACAAGAAAACTGTATCACCGGATCAATGGGAAGCGAGAAAGAAACGTGCTGAAACCGTCAACGACTGACGAGAATTTTTTTTTATTATTATTCAAACTCAAAGTGAAAGAAGCATTTGTTTTTTTCTGCAGTTGAAAAGCGGCGACACCGTTACGTCTTAAATCCATCTCACGGAGTTCGAACTTTCTAACCATGCCTACTTGGAGTCAGTCCAAGCCCGCGCGGACGATCGTGCCGTGCTGATTAGAAATTTTTTTTTCTTGTTCTTTAGCGGGAGAAATAAAAGGTGTCGCTCAAAATGACCTGACATTAAAAACTTATTCATAAATCGTATTATTTATTTAGCAAGAGAGATCAATCATGCCAAACTCATCGATTATGAAACGAACAGGAGTTTTGGGTGATTTTCTCTGTAACTGAATCGGATGACAATACCAAACTATTTTTAACTTAATTGAGATAGTTTATTTTTAAATAGATGGTATGTAGCAGTACTCAAATGCGTGTATTTGTGATAGGCATCATGGAATCGCAACTCACTTTTTTTTACTTATGTTCAAATAAAACTTTACAAATATTTATTTTACGAAGTAAGTTTAATGTAATTCTCCTTTAGTGTTTAAAAGATACATATTTAATGATTCCCTGCTTACTAAAAAACACATATTCAGTCACAATAACCCTGAATGTTGGCTTTTCCTAGAAATGTAACTCTTTTTTTTTTTTTTTTTCCTTTCGAGCTAAAAAAAAATGACCAAAACCTTAAAATGAATACATATATTGTACATGAACTTATTTTTATACAATTTTCTGGAATTAAAAAAGAAATTATTTTATGGCCGTTTTTTTTTTAAATAATACGAACGTTAAGGGCTTAATGTATTGAAATTGTTTTTGAGTGCTCTTGTGGAATAGTGCATGTAGAAAATGCTACATACACTATTCCACCAAGACTACATGACCTATTCCAAATGCTACATACACTATTCCCATTTTTCAATCAGCAATATTCAACAATGACTGCTCGTAAAGTATTGGCATGCTTTTTGCGTGCTCCCGTAAAAGACTACGTACACCATTTTCAATAGGGTACATGGTACGGTACAATAGAAACAACAAATAAATTCACAGTAACTAGGTATGTTTACGGCAGTTGGAGCACGGACCGACAGACAGACCGAAATCGGAACCACATTTCAGCTTTGGTGGAAAGTGTTAAATGACACTTAAAGAACTAAACAACACTTCGGTCATTACTGATTTTGAAGAAGTGATAACTTAAGTGATGAATTTATTTTGTAGAATTGAAGTACAACATACATATATATATATTAGTTACCTTATTGATTTCGTAGATTTTCATTTTCTTTCGCGATTCAATTACGGAGAAAATTTGACTTAAAAGATTTTACTAACAATTTACCAAAAAATATACATGTAGGGGCGGTGCAAAAATTTTATTTAATGGTAACATAACAAGATTATAAATTATTAATCTTTGGAGAGAAAACAATCAATGAATTTTGCTTGTTTGCTTGCTGATGCAGAATCAAATATACTGGGGTCTAGAAAAGGTGGTTAACAAGTTTTAATTATTTACCAATTAGAGATAAATTGGCAATGTTAATTTTAAAAATGTTCCAAATAAGGTCAGGAAAAAAAGATACGTTAAGAAAAAATTCCTCTTGTTAATTTTCGAAAAGTTACACCTTTTAAATGTGTATATGGCCCCTGTAGAATAAAATTCATAATTAGTAAAATGTGCCACATACATTAATGAGTTGATGTGCAAAATTTAAAAGGTACATGCTGAAAAGTGTCAGAGATATGAAGATAAATATCGGCTGACTTAAACAACTTTTCAATGGCTCTCGAAAAGGAAAAAAATCATGTCGGGTGATCGCTTTTCAGGGGTCGTACAGAAATTACGAAAGAAAATACTTTTTTGGTCTCTAGCAATAAAAGTTTACTTTGAAAATCATGTACAGCCCTGATCATTTTTGTAATAAGACATCTCTGAGACGTTTTACGGTGAAAGACTGAAACATTGCAAATTACCTAGTTATTGTATTAGTTACATTTTACTATCTGAGAATTTTTTTTTTTTTTTTTTTTTTTTTTTTTTTTTTACTGGGTCGCATACAAATTGAAAAAGTGTAACTTTTTGAAAATTAACGAGAATTTTTTCTTATAAAGTAGTCTTTTTTCTTTGCATTATTTTGAACATTTTTTTTTCAATTAGTATTGTTCAACTATTTAATAGGTAAAGAGTAAAAGCGAGTTGACACTTGTATATGTGCATGTTTTAAAATTCCATGCTATATATTCTGTTCTTTTTATGGTTGTTGTAGGCGGTAAAACTATCGTTGTAGATAGGTGCGTGTAAAAGCGATTATCGTTTACACATGTTTAACCCTTTGAAGGGCAGCATTTTCATCCCATTCTCGTAGATTTTACAGACGCCTGAGGTGATTAATAAATTTCCGACATTAATTTTATAAAAATTCTAAATTTTTCCTAAATAAACATACGAAAAAGTGAAAGACTCACTCGTCTTTTTTCTACCCGCAAACATTTTGTGGAATTCCTTCTAGAAATAACAAAATATCGTTATACGCAGTTTTATAGTTATAGACAGCATAGTTATACACAGGTTTCACTGCGTATTTCGCAAATCATTTGCCTTCCTTGTTTTTCATACGTTTTACTTAGAGCAGTGACTTTTTGCAAAATATTAAATACGGGGCTCACAAAAAAAACCGGCTTATGCAATTTTACATTATTTCAATTTTTCTACGTACACGAATTTTTTTTTTCTTTTTATTTATTTATTTATTTATTTGTATAAAGTTTATTGTATGGCTAGCTCGTATATGTGACCAATTCGATTTCAAGACTTTCTGCTGGAAAAAAAGTGTTCAGCCATTTTTTTCCCCTCTTCCTAATCGATATATGGCGAAAGCTGCGCAGTGTCTAAAGTTGTTCACAGCGCATATTTTGATTAAAAAAAAAAGGGGAGGATAGATAGAACGAAAAAAAGTCGATTATCAAAACTAACATTTCCCCTCCTTCTCCTTCTTTTTTTTTATATTCAAACTGTAAATAACTTTATCCATTAGGGAAAATGTAACTGTTTGAGCTTTTCTAGTCTGGATGTTATTATTCACCGATTTTCATGGTTACATAAATTGATAGCCAACTCGAGCAGAAGAGTAAAACAAGAAAGATAAATCATGCAAAAAAGGATGGATTGTACTTTGAAACAGAACTGTCTTCATGTTGGTGCCAAATTTGGCGAGATTCTGTACATGGCTTTAAAAAAGAAAAGAAAAGGGGGGCGGGGAGTGTCACTATAAACGTAAATTTGCGGAACTCTGTAATGGCACTTTTAATGTTATTCTAAACGTCTATGCACTGTGTCCCAAAAAGGTGGTAACATATTTTAATTTTTTACCCTTCAGAGATAAGTGGGCAGTGTAAGTTGAAAAAAAATGATCAAGATAACGTAGGGAAAAAAGGTTACGTTAAGAAAAACCCCCTTCTCGCTAATTTTCAGAAAGTTACACTTTTCAAATTTGTATACAACCCCGTACAAAAAAGAATTCCCAATTAGTATAAGGTGCTCATGCGCTGTAGATGAATTTGAATGTAAATGTAACAAAAAAGTATTTTCTATCGCAATTTCTGTACGACCCTGAAACGGGATCATTTGATGGGATTTTTTTCTTTCGAGGGCCATTGAAAAGCGGTTTAAGTCAGTACACATTTATCTTCGTATTTCTGACACTTTTTAGGGTATAATTTACAGATTTTGTACATCCCCTCCTTAGCCCATGAAGCACACTTTACAAAGAATTTTTTGTACGGGGATCGTATACAAATTTAAAATGTGTAACTTTTTGGAAATTGACGAAAGGAATTTTTTTTTAACGTAGTCTTTTTTCTTACCTTATTTTAAACATTTTTTTTAAAATTTGCATTGCCCACTTTTCTCAAATAAAAGAAGAATTAAAGCATGTTACCACCTTTTTGGGACACCCTGTATACTTAGTGCACGAAATGAATAAATGTCTTTAAACTGCTTTACATCGTAAAGTACTGCAGTACAAGTGTTGTACTAGCCTGTCTTAAAAGGTTAAGCGGTAAGTAGTCAAACAGAAATATTTCCTGATCTTTTAAATAAATAGTAACATGTATAATTGTGTAGGGAGCTGATGCCTGTTTACTGCAGATACAGCAGGGACAGACAAACAGACAGAGAGTAAGGCAAGGGCAGCTGCCCTGGGCCCCCAGTCAAAGGACAGAGGGGGGAGTGAATCAAGAAAGATTCCTACAGTATTTTGTTGAAATATTTTGTTTCTAGAAAAACTTTCCCTCTTTATTTCTCTACTTAAAGAATTCTCCAAAAAATGTTATTAAACTATACCGAAAAAAAAAAGGTTTTAATAAAACATTTTGAGTAAAATAATAAATGTCTGCTCAATATAATCATGTCAGGCGGTACCAAGGTCCCCCTTATACCCATTCAATTCAGTTTACAAAAATTAGAAATCATGGCACTGCAGGCTTACTTAAGTAAGCCTGCAGTGCCATGATTTCTAATTTTTGTAAACTGAATTGAATGGGTGTAAGGGGCTTCCACGTCAGCTTAGTCGGGCTCTGCAGACAGACAAACCGAAAATCCTAAACACGTTGCTAAAAAGCGTTAAACACGCTCATAAGTCAAATAAGCCAACTCAAGAGCAAAGTCCTTTATCCAGAGGTTAGAGGAATGTCTAATTAATACAGGCTATATACTCGGAGCGTAATTCTCTACACAGGGTAATGAGTACCATGATTGATCGGCTGCAAGAAGCAGGGAATGATGGATTGCTAAGAAACCGCCAGATAACTTTACCTTTATAATTTTATTCATTTACTCATCTATATCTTGCATCCGTTCCATCATAATTTATTTTAACCCTTTTCCTTAAACAATTCCATCGAAACCTGCAATTATGCTTGCAACATTGTATCTGTTTTAAAACACTTTCCAGTCAAAGTTGAGGAGGAGTTTTTATACTTCCTCGAAAGGAAATGAAGGAGGTTTAGCAATCGCGAAAAATTCCGGAATTCGGAGCGGAAAGATCGATTTTGACAACATCCCTGAATTGACTTGACAAGTTCTGCGTGATTGCCTTCTCCACGTGTGTAATGTATATAGGGCCGTAACTAGAGGAGTTGACGCTACGGGGGACTGAGCCCTACCTAGCAGTCTCTCAGCCTGCTCCCCTAAAATTTTTGTAAATTTATTCCTAATACGAAAGTTAAGTGAAATTACAAAGGGGGAGAAAAACAAAAAACTGCCGCTCTTTCTTTTTCCTTGCAGTTAAATTCGCTATCCGGAGCAGGGGTTCTGGGGGAGGGGGGGCGGAGGTAAAAGCTTGAAACTACTGCCATGCTTATCAACCTTTTCTTACACTTGAATTTGTCACTGAATCTCAATTAAAAAAAATATTAATGGGATAAATGATGAATATTTTAAAAATACAGCATTTTGTGAAACAAATACTCTAGGAAAAGATGTACGAGCTGAAAAAGACTGCCCTCTCCCGATCCCGATTACTAATACGTATATTTAGTCAGCTCCCCGAACTATATTCAAAACCCTGCCTAGCATGTCTTCTTGGTTACGACTCTGAATATATATAATTACGTATGCGTGTACAGTGCATTTTGACCAACTACGAATTCATTTTGAACTGCTTAAACGTGAATCTGTGCCTATGTATGTATACTATAAGTACCTCGCATAAATAGAAAACGGTTATCTGTAGAGTGTTGAAATTTCGTGTAGTATTGGACTTCAGTAACATCTAGTTACGCACAGGGCCGGACAGACCACACAGACAAATTAGGAAGCGGCTTAGGGTGCCGAACCGAGGGAGACGGCACTAGCCAGGCAACAAACTTTTTTTTTAGGCCTGCCTATCCCACAGTCCGTCTCATCCTTCACTTCATCTCCAAGTAGCGAGCTGACCACGTGGAAGATGTGAAGAATTGGACATGAGCTACATCAATTCGGGCTGTTTTTGAAAATCCTACCTTTTCCCTGCTTTCCAAATAATAGTTTTTTTTTTTTTTTAATTATGAACTGGGCCGTTAATAAAGTTTTCCAACAGCACGTTATTGCCTCTATGACTAAGAATTTTACAGAAGTTCTAAAATTTCCATTACAAGCAAAACAAAATGAGTAAGGAAAGCGAAGAATTCAGTGCGTTGTGTATGACTTGTGATTATGTTGCTGAAGAAGGGCCTTTGTTACCACTTGAAACACGTGTACAGATATTTTTTTTTCTCTTACAGACACTTCCCGACAAAGATGAAAAGTGTTTATGATTTGGATTTGTCTGCCTGCCTGTTCGATTGCAACGGAATTTAAATTTGTTGTTCCAATGTCCCATGCCATATACTCCATTGAAAGTGGTGTTTATGTCATAGTTCTTTTACAGGAGCAACTACAAGAATTTCAATATATTATGCTGTACGGTCAGTGTTTAACGAATTTCTAGGAGTGGTAGGATACACCAAGACGTTCAAAATCATGTACAATGGGGAGTGAATAACATCGTTTTCGTGTACCTGTTAAGGATCACTTTGAAAATAATATTGAAGTGTTTGTCTAATTTCTTATTCGAGTTTCATAACAATGGGTTTTTCTCCGAGAATTTTATCAACGTAATGGAATAATATAAATAATCTAATTTAAATTATAAATTTTAGTCAAGTGCTTAGTGCATAAGATACACTAGTTTTAGATAAACCATGGTCGGAAACTCCACTTTCAACACTTCTTCCAGAGTGACTATTGGTAGTTACATGAAGACAACGTTTCTGACCCGTTGTTGTTGATTAATTTTGAGCCATCTTGATGTATCCTTCCCTCCTAGGAGTTTATCCATTTAATTTTGAATCCCCTTGTATAT
Source organism: Cheiracanthium punctorium (assembly GCA_038373885.1). Lineage (NCBI taxonomy): Eukaryota > Metazoa > Arthropoda > Arachnida > Araneae > Cheiracanthiidae > Cheiracanthium > Cheiracanthium punctorium. The sequence goes on along the minus strand of JAWZYV010002307.1, from coordinate 60,274 downwards.
GATATTGCTAAAGATTTTAAAATAATGTTCCTCACAGGAAATAATGCAAGTAGCATTTACAGTTCTTCCACAAGAGCACTGAAAAGAATTCCAATACATTATGTTCAATGGCTCTTTAGCTATATTCATCCATTCCAAACTTAATACACGTGGGCTTTTAGAATAGTTTTCTCTTCATTCAAAGAATGGAAAGTTCTTTAAAAGGGTCTCTTAAATTTACATTAACAGTGATGATAGAACATTTTTAGGGTTATGCCCAATATCTCGCCAAGTCTGACAACGGTACATCGCCAAATTTGGTGGAGAAGGAAGAAAAAAAAAAACAGAAAAAGTTTTTTGTGTAGGAAAATGTTGTCATGTTTCCTTTATCTTGTGCGTTTACAGAGCTCTACAAAGTTATCCATTTCAATTCGCTCTTAACACCAGCCTTTTTTTCCCAGTATTTTTAATAATTTTCAATTTGATGGAAAGTGTTAGAAAGATAACACACTAATCTAAAAAAGGAAGAAAGAAATACAACTCAGAAACAAAAACAAATCCTTGCATGCACATAATATCATACAGAGATATATTAAACAAAAGAAACGTAAAATGAATGCAACCTATCCCGTACACACTTCTTTACTCAGGGCAATGAGCGTGATGATCGATGGGGCCTGGCTACAAGAAAACTGACGTATGATGGATCATCGAAGCCGACAGATATTCTGTACTTACACTTTTTTTTTAATTCATTCATCTATATTTCGTATTCATTCCTTCGCATGTAATTTTTTTATTATTATTATTATCATTTTACTTCACTCTCGTGTTGGCACGAATGCCGAGTCGAATTCGGAAGACATTCGACTCTGGAAACCCATAATTACGCTCGTAACATTGTATACGTTTTTATAATAAATTCATCGCGGTGGAGTAAAAAAAAAAATTTTTTTTTAAGTCGAACGTAGTGGGAACAATGATGTCAAATTGAGCACGACACGACAGTTTAATCCGCTCAGAAAAAAATAAGTTTGTTTGTTTTTTCTTTGTTTTGTTGTTGTTGGAGGGGGGAGGGAGAAGAAATTAAGTGACTGTGTACCGTACTTTTTTTTATGTTGATACTTTTTTAAGATTCTTTTTATATTAAATCTTCCTTTATAAGGCATGAAAAGGTGTCTAAAAAGTATCTGTACTGCTAGTACTTTTACACAAAGGGAGATGTTGTTAGTCATTTTTCTCGAGTTGGACTGTTTTAAAGTCTTCCTCACTCATATCACTACTCTGTTTTGCTTAAGATATTACAGTTCAGAAAATGTAGTTAACGCACGAACAATATTCTAATTCTAGTATGTCAAGTGCTTGAATGTTATAGGATCTCGCTTCACAAGCCGTACTATGGGTCAGGATATTCATTGAGCTCAGACGGCTTTATTCTATAGGCTTCGACCATTTTAGTGGCTCCGCAGAAGATATCAAACGAAGAAAATAACATTTTTTTTTAATCTGAAACACTTTCAATACGCAGTAAAGTGCTATAGATTAAAAAACTTTCATAATGCATGCGTCCTTCCTTTTTTTTTCTTATTCCATTAAGTTGGGATGTGTATCATTATTTATGAATGTGCGTATTTATTGTCCTTGTTCCATAAAACACTTCTTTTGAATCGAAATCTGAATTAAAATCTCCAAAACTGTTTTACAATTTTTGCCAAGCACATTCTAACTACTTTATAAGTATAAAGATTATTTGGAAAGTACATCATAATCCATGAGTGAACCTTATTTTTCTTTCTTGTTCCATAAAATACTTCTTCGGAATTGAAATCTATATTAAAATCGCCTGCTAAAACTGTTTTACAATCTTCGTCAGGCATATTCTAACAAAATTTCTCCTTTGTATCTTCAGGGTTTGTTAGACTCTCGCCAAATATGGAAGATATCGCCAAGCTAGTTTAAGTTTTGAGGACATATTTTTGGCGCCAAACATGTCACTAGAAAAACCCAGAGTGAACGAAATACTACTTTCATGCTAATATTAAAACTCTTAAATTTATTTTAATGTTTATCAACCTGTATCAGTCTCTCTGTTTGGAAAACTTCTTGGCATTATTAGCCATTTCTAAACTGAAATCTGAATTGACATATGCTGGAAAATTTGAGGTTGAATGAATAGCTGAAGTTTTATACATGCTCTTATCTATGGAGTCTATTTACATGCATTTGACGGATTATGATGCATTTCGCAAAATACAATATAGAAATGAGCATTTTCGGTACCACATCTACCCGAAGATCGATGGTGACCACATGAAATCTTTCTGACTAAAATTTCCGTGTGTGTGTGTGTGTGGGGGGGGGGGGGCATCATCATCTTTTAGTTTAATAAAGCATAAAAGAGGTAATTTGTGTAAAGGGAGTGACATAGGTTTCATAGCCTAAGAGCGCTGATTCGGGTCTGGCTGTAGCAATACACTGTAACAGACGACAAAGCTCGGCCCTTTATAAAAATTCTGAAGTGGTAAATATTTTGTTAAATGGGTTGCACTTTTTTTCAGAAAATTTTGTAATGCCATTCTATTTTTAGGATTTTTTTTTTTTTTTTGGGGGGGGGGGGCATGGTGTTATAGCACAGTGTTTCAAGATACATTCTGGAAATTTTGGAGCCTCTGGTTTTCGAATTCCAATCTGTCACCAGCCACCGTGAGGGTTCAACTGTTACTTATATAATAACTGTTTTGCTTGAATAAAAACTCTAAAGTCATACTGCTCTCAGTGCTTAGGAATCTAGATTGTAGCGCAATGCTTTGAAATTATTACTGTATTTTACGATCATTTACTTAATAATAGCTGCATTTAAACACTGGAGACTATATACTAAACATGTTTCACGAAACCCTTGCTTAGGTTTTTCTTTTATTAATACCCCCTTTCTCAGGAAGCCTGCCCCTCGTAGGGAAGTTACTATTATTATTATTATTATTGTTGTTGTTATTACTACTACTAGTAGTAGTATTAACCTTCTCAGCTTAAAAGAAAACACGAAGACTGCATTAAAATTGGGGACGTTTTTCGTGAAATTGATGCTTGATTATTAAAGCCGCAGCTCTACAATTTAAACCATGCTCAATATATAATTACACAACTTTATTTATTTTCAGTTTATATAACGATTTCTTTTTTATTTCCACTACCGCACACAATCTTTTCACGTACCCCCCAATAAGTCCTCCACGAAATTCCCAAGAGCACGCATACTTTAAGTTGGGGCCGCTGCAGCAGGCAACCAAAAAATCATAATGATAATGCTAAACATATTAAATGAAAAAATTACTATAGCTGTATAGACAGTGCTTCAACCCTTTCAGACATGATTAATAAGTTATCTTGGAATCAAATTTTATCTTTCTGTTATGAGAGATTAAATTTGTAATTTAAAAAAATAAAGTACAAAGTACTGATTATTACATTTTCGAGGAAAATTGGCTTTTCTTTATGAGCACATATTAAACATATATCCTGTATAGGTAATTTTTCAGCTCAATTGAGGACGCTGTGTCTAAAAGAGTTATAGAAAGAAAGTTAAACACTAAATTAAAATCATGTTAAATTATCACATTAACAACTAAATATATCGGATGCTTTGGAGTTTGGAACTACACTTAAGCTTTAAAGATTTAAATGACGATTCAGACGTGCTATCAGACTGATAATATTGCTTTTACTCGAGGATTTAAAACTGTGGGCAAATCAAATTAATTCGTTTGCTTTGTGAGTGCTGTTATTTCTTGCTTTTGTTCCCCTACAAACTTTTACAATAACGGAAATTTGCAATACGACGAGGGGGGAGGGGGAGTGCAGGAAGCTGCACGAAATAAAAATAAATATCAATTTGAAGCTGAGGAGAAAAAAGCAAGAACTGTCTCAAAATAAAGAAATGCAATCAGTGAAAAAAAAATAGTAAGCAAAATCAAACTAAAATAAGGTTTTCTTCTGTTGGATAAAAAGCTATTCTTAACCAAATGTTGAGATATTTTCATGATTAGGAATTTTTTTTTAATAAAGACGGGTGGAGTTAATAATACCATTAAATTAAATAAGAAATTTGAATGACTTTCGTGAGTATGTTTGTTTGGATGGAAGTAGCTTTATCTTATCAGACAAATTAGACTGGTCTAAAGTGTGAAGCTACTTCTCTCTACTCGTGAAAATCTTCAGCAAATGTAATTTTAAAAATATTGTATTACGAAAGGGTATTCTACTTTACTTAATTTTTGTATTTATTTATTTTTAAGGGGGGGAGGGGGTGGACACGAAAACTTAGTACGTACAGAATTTTCCTATTGAACATTTTTAACCTAGATAATTAGATTATCTGAGAGACTTCAAGACAGCGATTTATCCAACAGCTTTAATAAATAATTATAGTTATATCAATAATAATGATAATAAAACAATAAAACTGTACATAAAACATAAAATCATGCATAAACAAAATGTTAAAGTAATTTTATGGAAAGTTAGAGAAAGGAAATTGTAGTAAAATTAACCCACCATGTTCAATATCATTCTGAATTTATCGGTTATGTTTCCCCTTTTCCTTTTAATTGAATCATTTTATAATTTGTGATTTAATTAAATCTAATTATTAATAAAACTGCATAAAGAATCATTTTATGTATTTGAAATAAATTAAACTTATTTACAAGAATTTACACACACAGCGAACAGCAAAGATGAAGTCAAAATCTAGATAAATATTTAATTTTGATGTATACTTATGCAAGTAAGAAGTAAACAAAATCATCTAAATTTTTTAAATGGTTGAAAAAAAAGAAGAAGGGGAGGGAACTTAAAGAAAACTCTAAAAAATCCATTTTAAGTATTTTTTTTATTTTTTTATTTTTAGTTCAGTCTTGGTATTACTATATGTATTTTGCATATATATTTATGGGGGAGGGGGGGGGGGAATAACGTACATTACAATTATTACTTTTTTAGCTACAGTGTTTGTCATCCTCTCGATTGAAGAAAAAAAAATTAACTAATTTAAAATTATTTAATAACTTTGTAAATAACACACGTAAGTATCTAATAAAATAGTCTTGCTTTATATTTACGCGTGTTATGTGTAGTTATTTACTTAGGTATAGTTTTAACCATTTAATCTTTTTTTTTATTTTTAGTGACAACTTTTTTATTTGAAAGATTAAAACATGTTTCCTTCTTAAATTTTATTAATAAATAGCTTAGAATTACACAGCAGTCAGTTATAAAATACATAAAATATATGGGGAAATAAAAACTTTAAAAATATACGAGCGTAATTCAATTTTCCAAATATTGACGCACAAATTACTTAACAATATTTAAAAAAATTATTATTAAAAATTATTTTAGAATTAAAAAAATAATTTTCAGATATTTTTAAAAATATGAATATTTTTTTTTTAGAATTTTCATAAACTTGGTTAAGAATATTTTTTTTTTAATTCGGAATTTAAAAAATAGAATTTTTAGAAATTTTAATTAGAATATTTAGAATTTTTCTAGAAATAAAAAACAAAAAAGGTTAACCAGATTTTCTTATTATACTGATTTTCTTATTATACTACTAATAATAATAAATGGACTCTTTTTAACTTCTTGGAGTAAGTATAACTTTTGAAAGATGACCAGTTAGTTTATTATGTGGTGTGAAGAGCACTACTACACTGGATCTACGACTATGAACCAAGTGGGTTAGTTACCTGAAAATTTATTTTGTCATTTGAGATGAGCATTTTTCTTGGACAGAGAGACAGAAAGCAAGGGAGAAAATATAATGAATCCAAATTTTCTATACCTCGAAGTTGTTACAGTGGAAGCCCCTCTCGCTCTCGTTTTTAACCTTGTTCCCTGATACATCCGGCCAGCCCTTGGCCAGATAGTTAATGCTGCTGAACATGTGGTAGCCGGCACTTCAGTTTCGGACGGTTTTCTCCAAACGCAACACAAGACAATCTCCGCAGAAACTTCTCCATCCACGGCATCCCTACCGAATGGCAGATTTTATTTTTTATTTTCCCTCTCGGCTTTATCTGGATCTACTATTACTTTTCCACTTCACAGACAGAGCTATAATAAAATCATAATTAAACTTGAAGCTTCGTGTGTGCAGGATATAGTATTATAATAATAATAATAAATATAAAATAAATAAAACATAAAATAAAATAAAATAAAAATTCAGGATAAGCAATTCAGAAGTTATATTCACTTCATTCGCTACGTAACACCTGTGCATACATTACGTATGTGTGTATGTAATGTACGTAAGTATGCATGCTCAATCCGACCAACATTGAATCTATTTTGAAAATTTTTAGCGTTCTGTCTGCATGTACGTATGGATGAAGGGGTATAATAATAATAATAATAATAAATTTGTAAAAATCAGCTATATTTACGAGAAAATAGGCTCTAAATGCTAATTTAAAACTTGAAAGTTGAGATTCCTGATATTATATGCGTATTTCAGTTACCAAAATATGCACGAGTGCTGTATTAAAAACGGTGAACACGAGTTTACGTCTCAGGCGCCCAAAGGGTTAAACAGTACTGTAAAACGAATCCCACATAACAGCTGATAAATTCGCACAAAAGCCTCACTCATCACAAATCAAAAGAAACTACTTACGTCGAAGAGATTATTAAACCGAATTCCAGCAAATATAAACGATTAATTAGTCGCAAAATAATGTTCACTGTATACACATTATTTGAGCAAGCAAGCCTGCGTGTCATTTCAAAGATCGAGTAATTCTTCAATCGGGCATTCGAGAACGCATGCAAGATCTTCCGAAAACGGAACCATTCAAAGGCACGAACACAAATCGAGCGTGGAATAAACGGAATGAGCTTATATTTTCAAGGAATGAATCGCTACCAAATTCAAGCAAAATCATGAAAGCACAATAACACCGATTTTACAAGGCTTTAATCTTCCGAACTTTTCACGGAATAGAAATTTCAGAAGACGTATTGAAAATACCGCAAAAGGAAATGTTCTCTGTCGCCATTTTTTAAAATTATTCATTTATTAAACAAAATAACAAACGCACGCTTCAGCTGCATCACATGTATCAGAACGCACTAATATGGCACAAGTGATGAAAAGCTAACAAGGTTTTGAAGTCTTTGAGCAAGAATGAAAATCACGGCAAAAGCTGATTTTAAAAGGATTTTCGTAAAAGAAACAAATCACATAGAAGGAGCCGTTTGAAATCGGGTAAGGAGGGATCTATTTCCTTCCTGAGTTGTTTCCATTCCGTGACAGTAACCCACAAGGCAGTCGCAGAATCTGTGAGACAGGAATATTCGGCAAGTCAGTGTACAGTGTGGTGGCCATAGTTAAAGTAAGGTGTTTAGAGTCCAGTTGTTAGGAAACTGTTAGGCCAAACTGAACCAAATTCGCGGCAAATATTATTCAGACAGTGGGGTTTTGACCCCAACACCCCCAAAAAAGAGAAAAGGAAAAAAGATAGTTCGTATTTTGCCGACCAGGGGCCAAAGTGGCGCTGTGAGATCCATTTTTGGAGTAAAACGGGCATAGAAAGTATAGGAAGTTAACATGGCATCATTGACATGTGTGGTTCAACATGCTTTCCTTGCAGATGTTTTCCAAGAAGTGCATTTTCTAAACAGCATTCCTTACTCAGTCCTGGTCCTGAATACGTATCCGTGAATTTTGTACTTTCAAAAATATTAATTAAACTTTGATTTTGTGAACAGCGAGCTTTGATTAAACTTTGATTTTGTGTTCGTAACTTACATTTTAGAATTCTGTTCGAATTAGCTGCAGTTTCAGGATCATTGTTAGGAGCATGGGCGTCCATATGACTGTTTGTAAGGGTGTACAAGTCAGGGGTCCTGACCCAGAAAGACACTATAGTTTAGTGTTGAACCATATCTAAGTTATACTACTATAAATTATTACCGTAATATATATTGGGTTGGCAACAAAGTAATTGCGTTTTTCCGTATGTCAATATTTCGCCTGGCCAAAACTACTGAAGTTAATTATGCGAAATTCGGCACGTACGTGAGTTCTTCAACATAGGTGCTAGATCAGAGAGCATTTTGCAAAATTCGTAGTCTTGGGGGGGGTAAAGGGCCAAAAAGTTCTTTTCACATATCCCGCGTGATCTCAAATAAAAATAGAGATATCCGTGAAATTCTTTCTGTAAAATGCAGCAGTCACGAATACCTAAAAATTAATTTCAGGACATTTTTAATATTGTCCTCTAAAGAGGATAGAAGCGAAAAAAGGGGGAGGGTGGAGATCTTTTATGGACGAAAAAAAATACTGCCAGTGAAATTCTTACTTTAATATGTAACAAATATGAATCGTATGTTCAGGCACAGCTTACCTGTAATTAAAAACTTGTTGAAAACTTATTTGCTTGAATTTTATACAAGAAAACGCAATTACTTTGTTGCCAACCCAATATTTTTCAGAAGAGCTAGGTGTGACCATGCCCCCCCGGATTAAGTGTGAAAACGCTGACTTTTTATGACTAAATGTGAAAACGCTGAAATAAGATGGTTTCACGGCGCAACCACCGCGCGTCAAAGGGCTGAAAGCTATGCTATTTTTCGATTCGAGTTTACACCAGCACTAATGTTAAAGTGACTAAGGTGGAAGTGAAATCGATCTCGGAATAAAAATTTAAATTTATTTTGAGTTAGTTAAAATTTACTTAATTAATTTTGGAAATAAGCTTAAAAAAATTTATTCAAATGTTATAAAAACGTAACTGTGTCGACCTATCCAGGAAATTACCCCCAATCTCTATCAGTTTTTGTAACAGTTTAAACAGAAAAAATTAAATTTTACCAAAAATTCACATGGAAGTAAGTAATTATTGAACCTCGTTAAAACTGCGAAAATTGTCACTCAGCCTACTTTATCCAACCTAAACCAATCTTTGCAATCGATAACAGTTACGATGTCTTCCGGATAGATTTTCCATCAGTTAAAAAAAAAAAAAAAAAAAAAAAAAGTTTATACTTAAATAATAATAATAATAATTTCGTTTTCTAAAATTTAAAAGTCCCCCAATCCTAAAACTTGTACACAGAAAGAGAAAGAAAGAAAAATGTAAATACAGTCGAGCCCGCATAATGGAATAACCATTATAACCCTTAAAAATTATTCTAATAAATGGGTTATTCCATTATCCGGGATCACACTGACATTGAAAATTTATTACATTAAGTGGGATACACGCTTAACCGATATTCCCTTAAGCGAGTTCGGCTGTATTTCACATTCCTCTCTCTTTTGCACTACAGCTGTCCATGAGATGGGGTTGCAATGGAACGGAAAAAGGTCCAGTGTGTGTGAATTTCTTCCCTTTCCAATCACGCATGCGCGATCTCTCTCTCTCTCTCTCTCTCTTCCTCAGCATCCTCATTATCCTTTCCCCCTCCCTCCCCAACCCCTTCGCGTAACCCTTTTACTCCTCTCTCTGGTCATTTGAAGGGATTACGATACGAACGAACGATATAGAACTCTTTTGCTCCTGCATAATGATGTTTAGGTAACGCAAGGAAGGGCCTCGCGTGTGCGTGCCTGGGGGGGGGGGTAGAGTTGGTGGACGGTAGGATAGCTGCGCCCCCCCCGTTACGGCCAGATGAAAATGAGAAGCTAATTGTATGCAATTTTTCTCTCTCTCTCTTTCTCCTAATTTCATAAAATATGATGGTATTTTAAGGGGGAAATCTAATGAGGTATTAATTTCATGTATTTCGAAGGGCATTGCTGTCCAGTGAAATTCAGCATTGCTAACATGAACGGTAAATCAGGACGGAAGCACGGGATATGATAATAAAAAAACTTTCCAACATGGACTCTTTTGCAAATGGTTAACCCTTTGAGGCGAAACCCTTTCCTAATGCGGAAAAAAATGGCAGCCGTTGCCATCGCTCGACTTAACTACCAGCAAGATGGCGGACGATCGAAACGTTCACAGCGCTGCGTCAACAAAGGTCTCTAGTGAGCACCCGTTTTTCGACGCCAGCTTGCTGTAGTAAGTCGAGCGATGGCAACGGCAGCCCTTTTTTTCAGCATTGGGCAATCTATGTTCTCGCATTCTTCCATTTTTCAGCAGATGTCAGTGCTGTTAAAAATAATCGTGACCATTTTTTTACGGGAAATGACGTGCTAGAAAGTAAAGGATTCTCATGGAGCTCTGTCACCCGCAACTATTTTTATAGAAATCAAATCTATTCTTCGTGACTGGCAACAGTCAAAACGTCAGAGTTTGGTGTTCCCAGATCAGGGTTTCAGAACGTTTCAGAAACTCAACGTTTCAGAAACGCAACCACCCCCCGTTCCGCGCGCATCGTAGCTTTCGGGTGTGAGTCACTAGGGTGCAGCCGCTGTGATCCGGTATGTTGTGCTAGCTCTCACTGTTCCACAACGGGGCATTCAAATGGTCCACTCCCAAAAAGTAATAGTGTGGTAGGACTGGAATCGCTGCAGCTGCGTCTTTGAAACGATGGGAGCGAAAAGGCTAAAACTGATAAGACGCCGAAGTATTCGTTTTAATGACTTCTTTTATACGGAACCTAAGTCTACGATACTTCTTCTGTAAAAAAAACTGCCAATGCTACGTTACGACAATCGTATCGGCTGAGAACATTCACTTACAAACTTCATTATTGTATATTAGTTTTGTTTCGTTAGAAATGGATGAACGTCTCCTGAATGGATATTACGCAGATCACAAACCATAATGTAGACAAAGATTTTGAATCTTTTATTTTTAAAAGGGACAAAAAACTATTCATGCTATACATGTCTTTTCCAAAAAGGTAAGCAGCAGGCTTCAAATAAGATTTTGAGTGTGTTTGTGTTTGGCGTTACGGCAAGCCAACACGAGGGGCACTTGCTCACAGGGGTGGGGGCTTGAACCGAGGAGCTTTTTAAGGGATTCTAACGCGTATTCACGTTACATCTAGAGACAACCACTCAAAACTCCTGACTGTTAGATCGAATGTTGCGCAGTAAGAGTGAACACGGGACCTTCACATTTCGGCCGTCTACCATGCTCAGTGTTTTATCCACTGAGCCATGGTGGGGACCCAAATAAGATTTTGAATCTGGCCGCAAAAAATGCTGTGAGCTTTCATCAGTTTAGCATGGGCTTGCGCGAGCGCAGTTAAATTTTCGCAATAACGTAAGTTGCAGCTTTCAATTGCACTTAAAAAATGAGTTGATAATGCAACGAGAAGAACATTTACACACACATGTGTGCATAACTAATCAGCAAAACACAAGGAAAAGACTGCAAAATTGGCATACATCTACAGGAAAACTGAAGAACAAAACAGACCATATCAGAATATACAGAGGGCTATGTGTGTACTCTTTTTTGTTTGTTTGTTTGTTTTGATGAGTGGTCTGCCATTTTATATGTATCCGTAAAATACATCTGAGGTAGAAACACTCATGTAGTAAATTTCTCAAATACCTGCAGCTAAACTTGGCGAGAGAACTCCTGATCATCGCGACTATTTAGGTTAATCTCAAGGCATTCACCGTGGTTTCCACAGCCGATTTAGAGCCCTGGTACACAGCCTTATAATATTAGGTACACAGCCTATGTTTTGTTTCACATCAGTGGCGTATGCTAGGCCCAAAAAGCGGAACATCTCACTCCAGTAAGGAGAAGGAAGGGAATTTTCCGCTTATTTCTCTTCAGAGATCTTATTTTCTCTTATTAGAATTTTGCAATGCGTCATATTAAGAATGTTAGGCTAACACTTTTATTTATGGAAGCTGATATTCGTATGGCTTCGCAACTAGCTTGGGTAGCTCAGAGGATATTCCACTGCTTTACATATTTCTTTTTTCTTTTGTTCCATAGATTCGTTTTACAGTCTAAACAAATCAAATAGAGAAATGTTTATTTCATGTGACAGTAAGCTAAGGGTTAAAGCACGGGGAGAGGATTTAAGAAACAGGACAACCCCCTACCGCACCCCTTCCTCCCCTCCTGCACTCTTTGATGCAACTCTTTCAAGTATAGATGGTCATTCGAAGAGATTTAGTAAAGCTGCGCCCCCACTTCTGCAAAATGATGCTTTGAAAAGGCCAGAACTCACCTAGCAGTTACCAGGATGAGGATTAAAGAGACCTTTCAGATTGCATGCGTGTATTTTTCTTTGTTTCAGTTCATTAAAATAGTAATTCCCCAGTTCAAAAGTTTTCAGAGTGGAATTAGAAGATTCGCTGTACACTTGAAACTCTTAATATTATTTATTTATTTTTGATCTAACTTCATCAACAACTATACTACCGTTAAAAAATGACTTCAAGTAAGTTGTAGTGAAATAGTTAAATATGATAAGGGGTATAGTATTTCACAAAACAAAATACGTATATGGTGAGGAATTGTTTCCCAGAGAGCTTCAAAAGTCTGGAAAAAGTGGGGAAATCGACTTTTAAGAAATTTAGTGGACATCCTGTTCGTTTTTTTTTTTTTTTTAATGATGAAGGTGAACAGGTTAAACATGAGTTGGATCGTAAGCAACACTGGTCGAAGGAGAGTCGTCTTCATTACGTCTTTTCAATGCTGAGAGCGGGCAGATTAAACATGGGTTGAGATATTTCAAAGACCCATGCTCGGAAACAACGCTTGCCAAAAGGAATCTTCTCCGTTGCGTCTTTTCAAGGCTGGTGGTTAGGTGGTTTCAAGGCTGGTGGATAGGTTAACCCTTTAACACGCGGTGTCCTCGCCGTGAGGACACAAAACTCTGACGTTTTGACTGTTGTCAGTCACGAAGAATAAATTTGATTTTAATAAAAATACTTGAAGGTGACATAGTTACACAATTATCCTTTACTTTTTATCACATAATTTCCCGTGAAAATGGTCGATTCTTTGTCAAATTGTCAGGATTATTTTTAACAGCACTGCCATCTGCTGAAAAATGAAGAATACGATGGAAATACATTGTTATGGAAGAACGACTGGATAAACTGTCCCTACAAAATAGATTGTGTCAAAAAATCTTCTGTGGCACGCGATGAACGATTTGATCAACCGCCATGTTGCTGTTTGTTATATAGAGTGATCGCAACAGCTTCCCTTTTTCCAGCATTGGGAAATGCTTGCGCTTCAAAGGGTTAAACACGGGTTGAGTTGAGACATTTCAAAGACCCATGTTCGGAAACAACATTAATCAAAGAGAGTCTTCTCCGTTGCGTCTTTTCGGTGATGACGGCAAATAGGTTCAATACGGGCTCTCAAGATTAAAAATGAACCGGGGGAGGGGGAAGAAAAAGCATATTCCTGATCAGGGATCGATGCAGATGAAATTTAGTTCCATTTTACGGCCCTTTTGCAACACTACAATCTATTAAAATGCCCCCTTCAAAAAAATAGTGATTCCTGGAGACCGACAAAAAACTTCGACTTGTCGTAAATTCGACTTATCTAATAATCTTAAATTCGGATTGGGACTGCGTGAAAACTTCGACGCTGCTAAATATTCGACTTATCACTGATTCATCACTGATTATCATTCTTGAAATCACTGCACAATCGATTAAAAGAACTCTTCATTGGCATTTAATCGCATACTTTAATGCATTTTGTAATTTATTTTAAGAAAAATGAGCCTTTTACAAAAATTGGTATGAAAATTTATAAAAAAAAAAAAGATGTTGAAAATCACAAAAACAAACAGTTTTCACAAAAATGGAACGCTGGAAAAAATTCCTGGATCGACCCCTGCTTCGCCATACCTATTCCCGCTCACATAGAACTTTTCCGGATCGGCCACTGACCGAAAGAGACAAACTGAACCATCTCCGAAACCCTGCAGTAAAAGAGAGGGTTCACCAGCAGCATCCAAATCTTCCTTAGGTGCCTCCGTCCTTTTATGTAACAGAAATCCATACCAGCAACTGAGCACAGGAGCCCTCAAACTGAAAAATGAACGCAAAGGCCCCCCTTTCGCCTCCCATCCCATCTCTTCATCCCGGAGCAAGCGTCCACCCCTCTCCTGGGAGGGGGAGAGAGGAGAAGTAAACGTCCAGTACATATAACCCTTCTCTTATCGACACGGCACGCATTCTTTCTCCTCCTCAACCCTCTCTCCTCACTGATGCTCATTATTACTGATGCAACCCTTTTACTCCTCTTCTGGTCATTTAAAGATGGGGGGGGGAGAGGGAGGGGGGATTGCGTATGAGCATCAAACTCTCTCCCGCTCTTCTGCATAATAATGTTTAAGAAAGCCGAACCTGGCCTGGCGTAGGTGCTAGTAGTGGGAGGAGCAAAGTTTGTGCGCCACGGTGAGGGTAAGGTTGGGGGGGGGGGGGAGATATTCCTTTCCTCCTGCACGAAATGAATATTAGGAGCAAACATAGTTAATTTTCTTCTATTAATTCGTTCAAATCGTTCGGTGTTGTTTTAGAGAAAACCTGAACGAAATCATTTATCTTAATTTTCGGAGAAATCCGAGAATATTATATATATATATATATATATATATATATATATATATAACATTCGGTGGGGAGGGGGAAATTTTAAACAAAGTGATTGACGCTCAATTAGTAATGCTGTACTCATCAGTACCATTATTCTTTCTTTTTTTTTTTTTTTAATTCTGTATTTTTGACTGGCATATCCCAAAATGTCAAGAGCGTTTGCTTGCTTCAGGTGACTTTAGTTTCAGACTAAACCCCTGGTTCATCGTTTATCTTAATTCCAAAAATCAGTAAGATATAATATGCAGACAGAAAATAGTAAGATCGAGTTTATTGGAAGAGATGGCAGTTTGCGTTCTGTAGGGATTTCCAGGGGGATATATTTTTCACTGAACAATCATCTTACTCGAGTGAGAAGACCAGGTTTCTGTATACCCTATTCGTTTTAAAATGACTAACATTTTGGGAAGGCTTTAAAGCACCGTTTAAAGTACCTCGAATTTCAGTATTTGAGGATGTAAAGATAGTAAACAGTGTAGATGAAATATAATGACTGAGAGAGATTAGACAGTAATACTTTACAGTATGGCGATTGTCAGTGTATTGTGAAGAAAGCATTTTAACCAGTGCCTTGTTTAGGATATTGTAAATATCAGAACAGTTTCTAAAACATGAATTAATTTGAAATGACTTAGTTTTGGAAGTTGTTAGTTGTAGATTGATCAATCATGAATTTCAGAATTTGGGAATAGGGTTTTGATAATAATATCTGTAAACATTTCCAATTGTTTATTTATATTTCTTTCCTCTTTACTAATAGTATTCGAATTTTTCTCAAACGGATTTTAATTTAAAAATAATTTATCTCGAATGTTTAACATTAATTCATCCAACTGGTCTTTTAACTTACACTTATAGCTTCGAAAAGGCTTTATCTGATTTTTTTGGAAATTTGAATTACAAACTTTCATCATAAAAATTACTTATTATTTCATGTTAGTTTCAAAAGCATGAAAAGAATGGGTGTTTAAGTCAATACCTTTTTGTTAAATCAATACCTCATAAAGAACATTTAAGTGTTTCTTAAATGTCTTAAGTACAGTTAAAATATTTTATTCTAGATTCATTTGTTAATTAAATTATATCGTGATTATCTTAAAAAATCATTAAAAAACCTGTTTTATTTATTTTTATTTCTGCGTTTAGTTAATCATCTCGTATGAAACATTTTAATTTACGCAATTCGTCCTTCAAATAATTACCTCCCTTTCCTGTAAATCTAGTTTCCCAGTCGCACTCCTCTAAATGCTAAAAACAAAATTCTTCATTGCAGTTTCATTTCTAAATTACTTAGAACCTATTTTTAAACATTTCATTAAATACTTTTATTTCTACTAATTTTTTTTCAACTTACATGCAACTGATTTATCTTTTAATTTAAACTTATGATTTCCATATCCTCTTTTCTTGTTATATCTAGTTCTACAAACGTACTTACTTTGCAGATGTACTTTACTTAAAAAAGAAAAAGCACTTTAAAAAATTCTACTCTTATATTTTATCCCTCACTGCTTTCTATGATTCTGTGTTTATTGTTAAAAACATATTTTTACTAACTTTTCACAACAATTTATGCATTTAACTTTTAATTGTGTTAAGATAATAAAGTTTTATCTAAGCTCAAATAATTTATAGAAAACTGATTCTTATGATATTTTTATCACCCCCCCCCCTTTCTTTAAATTTACTTTCCCAATCGCGTATCTTCCATTGCGGTAAAGAAAAAAAAAGTACTCTAATCAGAGTAGTATAATTCAGTTCCATCTCTGAATCATATACCAAAATTGCCGTCGAAGAATTTCAAGAATTATCAGTTTCCACTATTCATCTTATTTATTTACAGCTATGGATTTAACAATTTGTTATTTTAGAAATTTTAATTTGCGCTTTCCTTGCTTTCAGTTCAAATTCAGTTTCACAGGCTTACGATAGCTTAAATCACTGTCTTAAACAAGTGTACACAATACTTTTCAAAAAATATTTTTACGAAAACACCTTTATTGAGAAATATTTATTGTTGATTTGTTATTGTTAAATTTTCGTTAAAAAATATTGAATTCTACTAAAATTTAATCAGTTTAGTAGTTAATTTCCTCTTTTCCCAATCATTACCCTCATTTAGAATTTGAATTAAATATTATTTATCACCGACGTGAATAAGTTCTCTTTACCTGTAAATCTAGTTACTCAGTCTTACCACTCCAATCACTGTGAAACAAAGTACACATTCAAGGTTGTTCACATAAGCTGTGTCCCTATCCCTATCATATTACAATTATCTTTTTTGGGGGGGAGGGGGAGAGGGGCATTACAATTGATGCAATTGATTGTTTCTTAATTCACAATTTTAGCTAATTTATCAGAGTTTAGAAATTTGACTCTATAATTTTCTCATTACTACATTTCCCTGTAAATCTAGTTTCACAGTCTACCACTATTTTTAATGCAGGAAAATGGTTCACATAATTTGTATTTTTCGATGATATATTGCAAATAGTTTTTAGAACAACTTTTGTAACAAAAGAAACTGATTTTTAATTTAAAATTTTAGTTAATTATATTTTAGAAATCGGTGATTTTCCTGTCACTACTGTGTTCCTGTAAATACAGTTTCACAATCGTACTTTTAGATTTAAGATTAAGAGTTTCACTGTATAAGAAACTGATTTAAAATAAATATTTATAAAAGAAAAAAGTATAATCTAAAAATTTTTCAATTTCTTATGTAAATTACTTTATATTTATTTACATTCTTTCTTTATTGTTTTAAATTAAACTATTTTAAGCTATTTAAAACGAAAGCTCAAAAAAGAAGTCTCTATTAAATATTTTTCTATTAAATATTTTTCTATTGATATTCAGAACTATTATAATATCATTGACGGTACTCTACTACTTTAAAGCACCCCTGAGTAGCGTTTGAAATATCACACCAAAAATGCAATGCCAGTATTTAGTATTTTTAAAGGTTACACCGGAATACTGGTACTAATAACGGCATTGGTAAGAGTAATAAAATAATTAATAATGCAGTATTAGAAACAAAAAAGATAGTATAACAAATAAACCATTATAGTGTTAGAATTCAATAAAAGGAGAAAACATGTAGTATTAGCATTAAGAGTAAATATTACATAAAAATCAATTTTTTGTAGTCTTTTATATAACGTTGATTAAAAGGAAAAAGGACTATTTTGTTTGCGGCATATAAAAAAATTGTAGAAACAGAATGCATCTATTGAACTGTTAATCATCCTGGAATGTCCTTTGGTAACAAATTCCTTCGCCATTTAACAACGCTATCTCTCATTTGACGGTTTTGAATATATCCTGTTTTTGTTTTACGTTTTTAACTGTCGTTTGTGGCAATTTCTTTTTGTATGTAGTTAATTGCAATTTCCCCTCGAGAATTGATTCTTTTTCAATATCAAAAAGATCTTCTTCAATGAATTGCTCGGGGTCTGTTTACGTTGGAGTTTGATTCATAGCCAATACCAAAAATACTGGTATTTGAAAACAGTATTTTTGGTACAGAATATATTGAAAATCCTGTACCATCTGTATATTGAAAAATACAGATTTCAAGAAATTGCAAAACAACACGAAATACTGGTATACTGGTGTACCGGCATTGCAATCACTACACCCCTGAAGTCTACATATTTAACCACTAATGAACTTTGAATAAACGAGTGCTAGAGTCAATTTGATACATTTGTAATTAAACAAATTTAAATTTAATGAACTTGATAAAAGTACTTTCGAACGCCGTGGATAAAAGAGAAAGGGAGGTTATAGATGAACTGTGAATCGAGAATTACTTCTATTTAAGCCAAATAAAGACCACAAGGTGCAAGAACACTCACATAGAATATGAAGGGGCGGATAAAAGTTTTATGCACTGTCGTAACTTTTTCCGAGGATGCTAACATTCAAGAGTTTCTCACTTCTGATCCTGTTCTATATTAAAGATGAACTTCGAAATTTCTGAAGAAGCTTTAAGTGTTTTTGATTATGTGATCTTGCCTTTTCAAGCGTCTGAAATATTTATTTAAAACTAATTAATGGCATGTATTTTTTGGAAATAAATAAATAAAATTTCATTTGTGTAAGAAATTTCTGAAAACGAAAACCAAACTAACCCGACTCTTTTATTTATTTATTCTATTCACTTATTTAATTATTTTTTTTTATCATCCTTAAGAATAAAATCCTTAAAAACACTTTTTTAAATGGAATAGAATCAATATTTAAGCATCGTCTGCATTGCATAACTGTGTAAATAAATTTATTTGTTTTTCTTCTTTGTCTCCTAAACACCGCCTGAAATTTTTGTCGATTTTCAACGAAAAGTACTCTTTCAAAATTTACTTTTTAAATCTGTAATAAAGGTTTAATTTATTTCAGGTATGTTTCAAGCCAAAAAAAAAAGAAATAAATATTTAGTATCAGTACATGAATTTATTTTAGAATCTTGAACTCTAAAGGGCAAACTAAAAAGCCATAAAAATTTACGATCTAGAAAGTCGTGTTCACAGAATATTTTCCTTTTAGTTAAGGTTTTTTTTTTTTTTCATATTTTGTAATAAAATAACAAATTAACAAAATAGCAAACTCCGTATAAACATTCTCATTATTTCCTAAAACAATTTACTTCTTTTAACATTCCTTTTCCGTTTTCATAATATTTAGAATTCAATTTATCAAATCTCATGGCGGTTACAAATCATAATAAACAGCTCGTACTATTTAAAATTATTTTAAACATACCGAGAAATATTGTAAAAAAAGGACATATTTATTTATTTTATTTTATTTTTCTTCATATCCTACTAATTAACAATTACCATCGCTTATTTACAAATGTTTGTTTTCTTTTAAAAACGCCACATTTTTTTCATTGAATTTTTTTTTCGCCGTTATTTTTTCTTTACGTGCGAAGCGGAGGGAAAAAAAACTATACACTTATCGTTACCCACTCCTTGTTTTTTCTTTCCTCCCTGGTAGCTGTTTAGTAATCAGCCATAATGACAACCTCGAAGCTATATAACTGCGATGTAACTCGACAAATTTTTCGATGTTAGTTAATCTCGCTTTTTGAGTGAGTAAGCTCTCTCTTTTTGGCTGATAATAATTGCCATCATTATCATTATCATCATTCTCTTTTGCTTTTTTTCCCCCGCGAGAGCGAGAGAAAAAGTAAATGATGCAAATTTTTATTTTATATGGTCGTAAAATAATAGACTTGCTAAATCTGAGAGGATGGACATTTGCAAGCTGCATTACAGAATGGAGCAGTTTTGTTTCCCCCCCCCCCTTAATGGCAAAAACATGAATCTGGTAATGCGCAGAGCCTTATTACAAAAGCAGGCGACGATATCGTCATTTAAAAAGTGACGTCACCGTGAAGAACTGATCCTGACATTTTTTCCGGCTTACGAATTACAGTGAGACGCAGAAATATGGAAAGTTGTCTACCAAAACAAGATTACTGACTGAAAAAAAGTCTTTTTTTTTATTTAATTTTTTTATGCATGTTAGACTGAATTTCAATAATAAGGCTTAAAAGACCCATTTTTTCCGTTTTTCACTGAAAAATATTTTAAAATATAATATTTGTAATATTTTAAAAAAGTACAATAGACGATTTTTAAATATTTAATTGGCTACCGTCTTTTTAAGTTATTAGAATTTTTATGTTTCATTGAAAAAAACAATATCATTACTTACACATTTTTACAAATTTGATCAAATATTATCAATAAATCTGCAGTGTATTTTAAATTCCAGGACCCCCCAAAGCAATTTGATAATACAATAAAATTCAAAACTGCCGACAAAAATCGCACTTTTTCGATAATTTAGCATATAAATTGGTTTTAAACAATAAACGAAGAAAAAGGTGATGGAATATAAATTAATAACAGATTTATTTCTATAGAACGGGCTCCCGTAGTTAAGGCAAAAAATCACTAACCAGATATATATATATATATATATATTCTCTAGTCATTATCTGATCTATAAATAGTTCTATGAAGATGTTGCTGGAAGATATTTCAATATTCGATATTCCTCATGTACCTACTATATCTAATTTGATTGTCATAATATCACTTATATATAAATGAGTTTAAAATTTCGAATATAAAAATACGGTTTATACCAGGTGGTATCTAACCTCTAGACGGCACTTGTCAATAAAAATTTGTCTTGGGCTGTGTGCTCAAAGAATGTATATTTTAATCAATACAGCGCTTTTTACCAAAACTGTTAAAGCATCTTACATGTCCAATAACAGCTAATTATATTCAATGTACAGGGTGCGTCAGAAAAATGTTATACACATTCTGAATTGTCAGGTTATTATCATTATTATTTTAATTAGTGTACTTTATGATCAAACGGAGTGTTCCAATTAGTGTTTAAAGTTCAAAGTATTGATCTTCAGCATCGATACGTTTTGGTAAAACTTTTTCAGTATTAAATCACGGGCGCCGCAAGGATAATATCGTGAAGTTTTATTTTCAGAAAATAAACCATTTGAAATTTGTGGTAAATTCCGCAAATATTAGAATATTTCTAAAATTCTAAGTAAAAATCAAAAAACTTTTTTGTTACTATAATGTTATATGCTATGTATTTCCTTTGTCATATTATTTAATAAGGGATAATAAAAAAAATTGCCTTTTGACATGTAATTATATTCCGTTTCTCAAGTTAGTAAAAAGTGTTTGTGCATAATTTATTCACGAGAATATTTATAAATTTTTATTTTATGTAATATAACTCGAGAGAGGTCAGCTGCAGTTTTAAATAATTTAATGATTACACGATGACACAATCACAACACTATATTCACAATACACCAACAATTAATTAAATGTTTACAAATTTATACAGGGAGCCAGTTTACTAGCATGCTTCCCGTTCCAGGTCTGGCACTTGATTGGGATTTTCAGTTTTGGAACAAGGACTCTGTTGTTATGTCCGTTAGAATAATACTTTTTAAAGTAGGTTTGGTCTTCTATTTTATGTGATGTTGGTGAAGCGATATACTCGCTCGTACTATTAAGGTACTGTTTACATTCGGGGGAATTTTTTATTACCTGTTTCTGGGCATTAAATTGTGTAATACAGTTAAAAACTGTTAATAAGATATTAAAATATTTATATTTGCAAATAATTTTATTTTTAGGCTCAGAACTGTACAAAAAATGTCTATAAAATGCCGCTTTGTCCAAATATTAAAGTTCTATTTTTTTTTTAAAAGGGTATTTTGTCTCTGCAAATTTTACTAAAAACGGTATTTTACTCTGCTTTTTTACCTGGCGTTTAAAATTTCCCTACGAAATAAACCACACTTATAAATTTAATTATCTTACTTAAAAATTTATACAAACTAGCGTTTTTAAGCGCAGAAAAATCCCGAAAATATATGAAAACTTATAACTTCAAATATCTAAAAACTGCATTTATCGCAGAGGTTCGTTTTCCAAAAGTCAACTTTAAAATAATTCTTCATAAGCTGCAAAATGCACTGTAATAAACGAAAAAAAAAAAAGCGTCTTTTATGAAATTTTCAGGAAAAATTCTTAAACATAGAACACAGCAAAATTTTTTGGGGTGACACCTTTTGAAAAATTTACAATTTTAAGAATTTTTTCTGAATGTTTCATAATTTATACACATGAATATTGAAGACCCGGCTTCATTCAAAAACTCATCCAGTTTTGTTTTGTTTTTTCGGGTTTTAACAGGGTTTTGGGGTTTTATCAGGGGAAGGATGGGTATTCAGAATCTTCTAAAAAAACGTGCTAATCACGAAATACAACTTAAAGCAGCTAATTAATTACAAAAATCAACTATAGATGAAAAAATGGTTAAATAAATAATAATAAATTAAAATTATCAATTATGCATGAAAAAATGTATGAATGAATAATAATAATAACCAATCATGGTTTGCTTTTAGATAAATTCATTATTAGTAAGACTTTTAACAATGAAATGAAAGTATTAACTAGTGATGAATTAGATCTGTTAAATTAATGTTTTGGAATGGTTAAAAAATTCTTATTCATTTTTATTAAAATGATAGGCATCAAAATTCTCTCTAGAAAATATCATTCTGAATGTTTTATTTCTTGGTTAGTGGTGGTGCGTGTGTGTGTTTGTGCTGTTATAAGTTTTATAAGCGGTGTACTGATATTAAGAGATCTAATAGCTATATAACTGAAATTGATGTTTTCAAGTTAAAACCTTGAAAAAACCCAGTTGGGTTTTACAACCTGCTTATACAAGCTTATCATTTATTATAGTGTATAATACAGCTTGTGAATAGGCATCCTAAAAAATTTTCTAGTCTCTGACATGATTAGCTTATTTGTATTTATGTTCAGAAAACACTTTATTTTTTTTTTTCCCGAACTGAAGTCTGAAAAGTAGACAAGCACCTTTTAAAAAAAGAAGAAGAGAACCTAACTCGCGAAAACCTCATTACCCTGTTTGGGTACCGAGATCTGATTCTGTTTTCGTGAATTCAAATACAAAAGAACCCAACTCACGGTAAATAATAATCTTGTCATTGGCATAACCCATTCATTTTACCCTGATAATGTGGGTATTACCCAGGATAATTACAGATCAGTCAGAACAGTGCAATGGCTGTTTTCGTAAACCATGTCAGAAGCCCGTAGGTATGTAATTTGATTGGATGGACAGTCACAACAGTAGTCATTTAAGTTTGCATTAGAGT
Source organism: Cheiracanthium punctorium (assembly GCA_038373885.1). NCBI lineage: Eukaryota > Metazoa > Arthropoda > Arachnida > Araneae > Cheiracanthiidae > Cheiracanthium > Cheiracanthium punctorium. The sequence goes on along the minus strand of JAWZYV010002307.1, from coordinate 36,989 downwards.
GAAGTAATTACGCGAAACCGGTCACTTAATTCCGTTTGTTTAGCATGTAAAGCCCCCGAGCAGTCTTTCCTTTTCTTTTTACTTTTAACTGCTGAATAACACCGATTAAAAGTTCTTGACCAGCATGCCCGCTTTATGAAACGAAGAATGCATTTGTTTCTTGGGATATCTCCCAGGCGTTGAATTTAAAATGGGCGAGTTGTAATTCGTAAAGAGAAATTTCTATGTACTAAGTGGCATCCTTTTTCAAAATTTGCATCATTAAGATGCAAAATTAGTGATTAGATAAATTCCATTACATGCCAGTCAAGAAAACACAGCTGCCATACAAATATTGCATTACAAGTGCCCTGTCATTCAAGTTATGTGAGAGCAAAGCCATCGTTAGATCAATTTTTTGAACTCAGTTACAAATCGGATTTCAGGATATGAGATTAGTGAAAGTATGAAGTTTTGAATTATTAACCCTTTGAGGCGCAACACTTTACCAATGCTGAAAAAAGGGCAGCCGTTGCCCTCGCTCGACTTAACTACCAGCAAGAAGGTGTTAGAATTATTTAAACAATTTTCTTTTTTAATAAAGATTCTTTTTATTTAATTATTTATTTATTGTGATAGAAATCGCTTTAAGAGCAACACAAATTGTCTTTTATTTGAATGATTGTTTCTTCATTTTGAGAGCTTGAAGCACGTTAGACTTTAAATAATTATTATTTTTTCATCACTAGATTCTAACCACTTATTATAATCAACTAATTAAAATCATTTGATTACTCTGGTCGCAATTCAACCTAGTGCTACCTAGTTGTACATAGCTTGTAAGCAAACATTCGTTGGATCAATTTGTTTGATTTTGTTTTTCAAAGGGATTTTTTTTAATGAAGAGTCATATTACATGCCCTAAAAGTAGACCCGTTCTTTTTTTTTCTTCCAATCGACTCGGACTCAGGAAGAATGCGTGCGAAAATTTTGTAGACTGCCTCTTATGTAATTTTGCATCAGTGATACTCTCAAACCCTGTGTTTCCAGAGCAACAAGTAGCCAGAAATGTGTGTGCAACGTTCGAATTCAAATCAATAGCCTGAGCAGAAAAGTGCTGTCTGACTTTTCACAAAGTAGTAATTGTTTTCAGATTTATGCATTGAGCTGAATAACGTGGACGATCAAAGATTAATAAAAAAAAATTAACTGTACATACATTATTTTTACAGTCAAATCCCGTTAAGACGAGCTCCTTTATCGCGAAGATTAAAGACAAAGTAAAGGGGAATAAATGTTATTCGTTGCTCGAAAATTTCAATAAATCATTGCTTGACTTAAGTTCTCAAGCTTTTTTGGACATCATCCTTCTTTTAAGAAGAGAAAGTTCTAGGAACAACCCTTCAAAATACTTTCAATCAATTCGTAAAATATTTTAAGTTTTCAAAGGCGTAGTATTAAATGTGAGCGCTTTTTGTAAACGTGTTTCTACTGGTCCGTTAAAACAATGTTTCCAGCAGTGTACCACTGATGGTATTCTGCAATCAGGTAGCAGCTGGCTACGTGACATTCCAACTAAAAAATGTTATATATTTTTTTAAATATTTTTTTTCAATATTTGTCATTGTTCACTTATTGACCCTTGACACGATTCATTATTATGCTTATCATTAACATTGGTATAAAACATTTTATTTAATCTTATTACGTATTCCATACACTGGCTTCTGCAGCCTTGTACATCTACATTTTTAAATTTGAATTTAAAAAATAATGTAAAAGGAAAATTTTAAAAATAATTCTTGTATCGATTTAGATCGATCCCTGCTGAGTGCATGACAAGATACTCAGAAACAAATAAATATGGGCAGGTTATTCTCAGAATTCGTTTGTCGAGGTGTTAGGAGGGATTTTTGCAGGCTTTCCGCAATTCGACATCGACATGCAAATGAAAGACAATTTTCTACGAAAAAAACCTCTTGACAGGCATTAGATAGCTGGAAACACACAATTTTCTAGTTGTAAGCCGCCCTTCTGCCGGAGTATTGTAACATAAATAAATAAATAAAAATCTGAAATATACGAATTTTTAAACCATGCAGCAGCAAAAAAGCATCTTTATAATTTAAGGATATAAAATTTTTCTCAGGAACAGCGCTAATAATTAAGAATTTTATAAGTAATTTTATAAGACAAAATGATTCTGTGTAGAAGGATTTTATAAAAATTATCAGCTGTGAAGTGTGGATGAAACTTATTTGTGTTTCGGCACGTTTACGATGCGACTGTGCATTTAAGGATTATTCTTCCTAAAAACTTAACAAAACGTACAAGTGTTTCATTGAAAATGTATGTAGTACAGCTTGTGAAAACATGAAATTTTTCTCTTCTCAGGCAAAATATGCATTTACATTTTATTACGTCATAGTCCAAGTAAATTGCATCGTGTTTTGTGGAACTCCTTAAGCAAGTTTCACGAACGCATTTAATGATGCACTTCATTAATAATAATAATATTGCTATTATTAATCATATAATAATAATAATAATTATTATTATTAAAAGTTTTAGTGTCAAGATTTCTGTTGAAGAAAGTGCATTTATCACAAAATTTTATTACATAAAGTACTTATAGCAAATTTTTAAGCTTTAAGTTCTAATAATTTTATTAGAAAATGTTTTATTGGAAAAATTTTGACTAAATTTTAAATTTAATATTTTTCAAATATTAATGTTAGTCAAATTAGTTAAATTTAAAATTTAGTCAAAAGTTCTTGCTTTTAAAATATGAAATTTCTAAAAGGAATAAAATAATTGAAGTCGAGTTTAATGAACTTGTAGCACTAAATATTTATTATTCATATTTTTTATTTTTATTCATTATTTACACATTTATCATTTCTGTTATTATTGTTATTTATGAACAAAATTAGAGCTTATTTAGACTCTGAAGTTTCTAAAAATAAAGAAACAGTTTAGAGTACAGTTAAAAATGTCATTGTAAGCTAGAAAATACTAAGTCTAAATCAGAATCAGCAAGTTTTGGACACATTTTTCACATGGTGGCTTTAGAAAGATTTTTCACAGTCATGTCAAAAATTTAAAAGTCAAACGTCTCGAACTGTCAAAATTAGCTTATCTGTTAGTTAATGTAATAAAGATAACAATAATTAATAAAAAATAATGCTTAAAATCCTTTTTGAAAAAGACAATGATTACATTAAAAAATTACAAGGATTTTACTTTAAAAGAAATGATGTACCTAATAACTTTCAATCGGTAAATCTATGGCATAAGTAGTATGACTTAAGTAGCATTTTTAGAATCAAACTTACTCAAAAATTATTCAGATTTTTCTTTGTTTAAATAGAACAGTCATACAGTAGAGAATTAATTGAAAATTTGTATTTGTTTTACTTAACATTCATTGATTGAATTATATAATGGATAAATATTTAACATGGTTTTAGTCTAAATATCGGTTTTTAGTTTTCATTCAGTCTCTTCTTATCGTTATAATGTAATTATTTCTTAGTTCTTTAGAGTAAATTATTAGTTTGATTTAATAATTTTGAAATTAAACTACTTTCACAAAATTGTAGTCAGTAAGTAAGTTATACGTAAGTTGTTATTTACAGAAATAATGAAAGTTTATTTTAACGTACATATGCCACGCCTGATTATTATCTTTTTGGGATGAGACACATTGTTTTAATTATTAAGTAAATTTGTTGTGTAAATTAAAAAAAGTAGTTTAATTTGAAAACTTACTGAGATTAATAAATTAACGTGTCTCGTTTATTTGAACAAACGACACTTAAAACGCTATAAAACACATACATTTTCGAAATATATTAGCCCAGTTAAAACATGGTTGTTACTTCTGTCATGTCATACGTTTTTGACGCTATAGCTTATGCGCAGCTGAAAGTATTAAATTTTTAAACTTCCGAAATGCATACTTAATTTTTAATTTGATCTGATATTTATTATTTACACAATTATCATAAAATTATTATAAATCTTTGTCAGTTCAAGAGTATATATTTTATGGTTTCTTGTTTCTTTTATGTTGTTTTTCATAATAATTTAAGAACTCCTTTTATATCTGCTTATGTACATCCTCTCAAAGAAGTATTAGAGTAAGAGATAAACTTCTTACGTTGGTTTTGTGTATTAAAAACTATTTATCATAGAATATGAATTAGGCTATACGTAACAACATATTTCTGTCGAGTTGTGCGTTTTTCAAAAATTCAATAATTATTTGCAAAGCTAAAATAGGAAATTTCGCTTACATGCGAATACCTTTTCGAGAGGGTGTATAACATGTTTTTGATTTTTTCTAATAACTTTTTTTTACTTAATGCTCATTTTATAGTCTTATTTTCTAAAATGAAGATGCGTTTTATAAAACCTACAAGAATTTTTCAATTTACATATCAGTCCTTGTTCTTATACCTACAACATCTGAATTTTTAAATGTTGTAGGTATAAGAAAAATCTTTTGTTCTAGAAAATAAAATAGTTATTGTGAATTGAAGGAGAATTAAAATCCTTTTTATAAAAGTTGTATGATATTTAACTTGCTCAAATAAAATATATATTGATATTCTTTTAATTTCAATACTTTGAAAAATATTGTTATATTTTTTAAATAAATAAAATCTGCTCGAATTTATTTGAAAGTGCAGAAAACTAAATTTTGAAACAAATAATAATAACTGTGTTCACATGATCTAAAAACGGATTAACATTTTCTACACAGAAACCAATTGAAGTATAATTTAAAAAAAAAAAAAAATCCAGTGTAAATGCTTTTTTTTTTTTTTTTTTTTTTTTTTTTGTACTTTACAATCAAAATGGGAATGTATTAGTAAAGGATGTCGTTTACAATTTAAGAAACGACTTCAGATTTCAACCAACGTATGATTTTTATTAGTTTATTATTGTTGCAAAACAGTTCAATGTTTTGAAACAGTATTGAAACATAGTAGCATTCGCCGGAAAATATTAACACTTGTAAACAAAAATAACAATTGAAGTAAAATTAAAAGAGTAACTTATTAAAATAGATAAGAAACATGCTTCAAAAATTCGATTAATGAATAGTTTTATAAAACGATGTTCTATACCATTGAAAATACAAGCAGAAAAAAGCCTACTCATCTAGCATCAACCTGTTTGTTTTTCAAAACCGAGTTTCAAGTTTGAGCTGTGAAATTACATCCAGTTATGTTCTTATAAATTATTAAATTGCCTCAGCTGTTTAACTACATGCAAATAAATATGTATCCACCGCGTGTATACATATACCCGCCGCGAGCATGTAAAATTTTCATTCCCCGAAAACGAAGTGTCCCCATTTAAAATCATTAGTGGCAATGGCATCCCCCCTTTTATGTTCAATTAGCGAATCGCTAATTCTTTATAATCAGATGAATGCCGGGAAGTTTTCCCTTTGAGCACACCACCACGTACGGAGCGTTTTCCTCTTCTCTTGGAAAACGCTAATTTATTCCATTAGCGCGGGAAAAGAGAAGAGCAAGGGGGAGAGAAGAGAGAAAAGAGTATGAAGAAAAAGGAGTGTTTTCTTACCTTGCAGTTGCAGAATTCATGCGAGCCGGCTTAATTGCATTTTCACAATCCTTCACTGCTGCTCTTGAAACACGTGGTCCTTCATTAACGTCAATTGGAGATGCGGGGAAGGAAAAAGGGGAAAAAATGCTTTTAATTACTCAGCTGTACCGCTAGAGAGCGTGCATAGCCGTAGCTCCGAAAACACCACACATATACACAGACACACGCACCACAATTATTATTCCCGCACAGTTGGAAGAAGAAGGTTGGAAACTGGAAGTTGCGGAAGAGATGATGCTGATGCCTTTTTCGTTCTTTTCTTTTATTATTATTATTATTTTAATTATTATGATTCAAAAAAATGGCCGTAGTGAGGCCATTTTTTTTTTCCTCCTCCTCTCTTTCCACCTTAGTGCTTGTTCTTCTCTCTCCTCGTCAAAAGCCTTTGCTTGCTTAATCAGTTAAGGTTTCGGATAGAGTAAGTCCCGTGGAAAAAAAAAAAACTTTGACACCTCATTAAGAAGTTAATTAGTCAACTTGCTGCTGCTACAAAAAATTTTTGTTTAATTTTTTTTTTTTCCGGGGGAGGAAAAAAAGGGGTTGAGTGAGATTCGGTTGCGCGGGAAAGAAGAAAAAAAGAACGGGGGAATTTTTTCAGGTTAGTGTAGCAGCGTTCGCGACGGCACTTCATCCATTTCTGGCGAGAGAAGCAGAGAAGAGAAGACGTCGGGTTCCGAAACGAAAGAAAAGAACGTTGGGACACACACACACACACACACACGGGCAAAAAAGGCTCCTCCCCTCCTCACCCCAGGCAGAGCCTAGAACGCAGGTTGCGCCTCCAATCAATAAAGTAGAGGTTAGGGGGAAAAAGAGAGAGAGAGATAGGGAAGAGAGGGGGGGGGGAGAAAGAAAAAAAATAATATAAAAAAAGAAGAAAAAGAACGAGTAGAGAGAGAGAGAGAGGAGGGGGAGCTAAAAACGGGGAGGGAGGCAGACTGCAGACTTGGAGGAGAAAGAGGGGGAGTGGGGAGATCTGCGCGTCTGGGAAAAAAGGAGGGGAGAGGGGGGGGGAAGTGATATTGACTGGCGGGCTGTTGCTGCTGCAGAGGGAAGAGGGCCTCGTTCTAGACGGATCGATGAAAAAAAGTCGCCTTTGCTCTAGAAAAAGTGGGAGACGCCACTTTCTGAAACCTTTTCCGCGAGAATTTTTTCTGCGACGAGATACGTTGGATGGCCAGCGGAGTTTTCTTCTTCGGCTTATTTATTTATTCATCTCTCACTCACTTCTCAACCACCCACCAACTAACCCAAAGTTCCAACGCACGCGAATCCTGATTTTTTTTTTTCCTTGGTTGCAGTGATGGAAGTCCGAAATCGCGAAGTAAACAATGCTTGCCGTGCAGCGGGGGGTAATAGGGAAGAGAGAACGAGGGAACAAACAAAAAAAAAAAATAAAAACAAATATGAAGCCCAGTAGAATATTTGAGTTGAGAAGGGGGTGGGGACTGCTTCGCGTCGTCGTATCTAGAAGCGAGGGAAGGGGAGGGGGGGATTGCGAGGGCCGAACGAACGTTTTTTATCAACCAAGGTCAATAACCCGAAACGCGACGAGCAGACTTCTCTGAAAAAAAAATATATAGGGGGTGGGGGGTGTAAGGAATGGAGAAAACATGGACGATGTTCTCGTAGAGAGAGAGAGATGCTCAGCGCTCACAGCCGCAGCACGAGACACGCGGAATCGGTAAAAAGGTATCACACATTGCGGAAAAGGTATCTTCCGAATCCCCGGGAATTTTTTGTTACTCTTTTCCCGAGTTTTGTTTCTATCTCTTGCATGCAGATCACGTGGCGTCTGCTTGCCGCAGACGACGTTTTGCGTGGGTTGAGTTGAAGTGGGGGCAGACACGATGACAGGACGGTGGGTGGGTGGTTGGGGGGGATGAAGAAGGTGTTTGTTCGTTTGTTCCCTCCTCTCCCGCCGTTTCTGGAACAATAGGGTGATGCCGTTAATAAACGTTAAATTCCTGAGGCAGGTGATATTAATTAATTTCGCTTACCAGTCATTAAGGGGGGGGGGGGGGGCGAACTCTCCATTTGGTTTATGGAGTTGAGGTTTAGCTGCATCATTTGTCAAGCCGCGGAAGAAATGATTTTTAGCGACTCGGAATGAATCGCTCATCGTGATTCTGAAATCTTCAAACAAGTGGGGGATTTCCACCCCCCCCCTTGCTCCCTGTCTTCTCGTGGGATATTTTTTTTTTAAGGTGGGGGAGGGGATATGATTGATATCTTTTTTGGAATCAGTTCATAATTGAAGTGTTTCTGTGTAATTAAATGGTTGTTTGGTTACATTTTAATGAGGAGAACATTTGAGAGATTATCCTTTAAAAGAGAAGCAGGCAGGGAGCCATGTTTATTGAGGTTTTTTTTCAAGTAAAATTAAATGTAGAAGAGATTTAAAACGCTTATCGTTTAAAATGTATTAAGATTAGCAGTATTTTTTTTTTTGTTTCTTCAGTTGCTTATTTTACAAATACTCTCATGCATCATTGGGTATTTACATTAAAATTTTGCTCATTAGTATGTAATTATTTTCTAGCACAGACTGACATTAAGGTTTATTTGATTCAGAAAACATGGTGATTCGACCAATATTTCAAAAATGTTAACTTTGCAGTGTATAAAGGTGACATTTTTCTCAGAGAAGGAAAACGTTAAACAAATGTGTGTTGTTGTCTTATGCACTTAAAAAAATGACGACCCCAGGAAACACCGATCTTCAAGCGTAAACGTACTTCCATTGCAGAAAATAATAATTTTCTGGTGTAATTCTACTAATAAAGTCTAATCTAGCACAGCGGTCGCTGTGTCAGCCCTCTCCGAACACAAACGAAAAGTTACACAGACAAACCTTAAAATTAATGGTGGCAACGGCGAGTGAGCAGTGCTATCTATTCTCTACGGAGCTTTCCTTTGATGTTGCAAATGCCGCCAATGCGTTTTTCTCAAAAAGTATTCTATGTATCCAAGTAGTGTAACGGACTTTCCTTCAAAATTTTTGATGCTCTTTAAAATGAGATCTGAAAGAAGTTCGTAGGTTGAAAATTCGCGAAGTTTCAATGACTCTTGATTTTCCTTGAAACAATAAAAATTATATTTTGAGAATAGACTCCTAAAAATAAAAGACGGACGGACCAATTTTTGTGAAATTTGGTATTTAGGATTTTTATTTTTCACTATTTAAAAAAAAAAAAATCTAAATTTTTTTTTCAATTACAATTTTAAATTTAAAAAAACTTATTTTCCTTAAAATTTTGGCAAAATTAAAAATGACCTGAAAAGAGAATCTTTGCGCTAAAAAATAGGAGCATAACAAATTTCAAATGGATTAAAGTAATACTTCTTTTTGTGCAAGCGGCCAAAGTTACTTAGAGTTTTCAAACTAAAAATTGGATTTTCAGAGTAGCTCGCTAAAATTTAAAAAAAAAAAAGAACCTATATGTCACTAATAAAATTTTACCAAACCGATTTTTTTATATTGAATTGTAAATTAAAAACCAAGTATATTTCTCTAAAAAAAAATTTTTTTTCATTTCGGCTGTTTTCAAGCACTGATTTTAAAACTTGAGAATCAAATTTTTTAAGTAACATTAGTAAAAGCGATTGAAGCCATCTTTCAACTACATATGAAATTCCAAATGTTTTAGCTTTCAATTTATCGCTGTGGAGAACTAAAACTGCAATACGAAAAGTGCAATGAATGACAAGCCAGAAGGTTGCTTCACTTCAACGACCTTACAAATCAAAAGTTTTAATTTAGGAAGACCAAGCAACAGCTTCTGTAACTGAGTCGATAAGGCGTTCGTGTTAGGTTTCGTGATAGCACGGGGTGACAGCTTGCGTGTAGTGAAGGTCTTAGATACTTTTCTAAGTGGCGCGAAGGGCAAAAATGCCCTCCGCCCCCCCCCTCAATCGCACACACACGTTGCTAGAAAAGTTTTCAAAGAGCTAAAACGTTGAATTCACCAGTATATGGATACTGACATGTACATTAATATATATCATATAGCAGGCGCGTAGCCAGGAAAATTTTTCGGGGGGGAGGGGGGGGATATGAACTTATATGTGTATAAATAGACGGAATGTCATCACTAATCCAAAAATTTCGGGGGGGGGATATATCCCGATACCCCCCCCCCCCTGGCTACGCTCCTGTCATATAGTAAGGTATTTTGGCACCCCCATGGAGATGGTGTGGCGCCAGGTGCGGTTGCACCGTTCGCTCCACCCCAGGACCGGCTCTGCTAGCACGTAGGGAAGCACGCGAGACGCGAGAAATCTCGCACTGTCTCGCGTTCTCATCTCGTCTGATCTCGTCTCGGCAATTTGCGGGACGAGAGAGTATTGTCTCGCACGAGATTTCTCGCGAGAATTTCTTGTCTCGCATAAATTTACGATACGAATTACTTTTCAGTCAGAATTACAGTGCTGTATTTGAGGAGGTATGCCATCCTGAGAAGGGGAGGTATACTTTGCCTGAAGCCGCTACAGTTTAACTTGCGTCTCCTTAGTTATCGTTCCTGGTATACTATCAGCACTCTATAATACACACAGACACGTAACATTTAAATTTAGGACAGCAGGATGGATATACAAAACACACAAAGGAGAGAATAAAGAAAGAAACAGAAAAAAAAAAGAAGACAGAGAAGAGTAGAAGACACTAAAATATTAAGTAAACAGAGGAAAGGCGGTACGGTAAGTCCAAAGCCTGACCCTATTTAGATGGGGGCTCTTTTGCAATCGCAAGTATTTTAACCTATTTTGGGCCGCTGTTGAATTTTGCAATGAAAAGCTTTTTTAAGATTTAAAATTACTTACATATATTTGAGCAAGATTATACATTCAAAAAAATTTTTTTTATTTTAATATTTGTAACCCATTTGTATTATTAGCTCATATGAACGCTAAGTCAGGGATGGCTATTATATGACACACATGTCCAGTGTCATAGTTCTGATAATTGTTGTTTTTTGTAAATATTTAGATAGCTTAAAAATGTGGTTTGAATTGCAAGTGAGTTTTAATGTCTAATTCATATTAACGCATAATCCAGAATTATGAATAAATTATTCAAATATGTTATCATTATTTTTTCATGAAAAAAATTTCAAGCTTATTTGGAATGCCTGGCTATAATTATTACATTTTTTTTAAATAGTTCATGCAAGTATGCTTACTTCGATATTTTATGCTCTAATTGTGTACTTAATAATTGTGATTTTTACTTTCCGAACATGTACCATGTAAGGAAAGTATTGTAAAGTCGTATCATGAAAAAATTCGAATTCGAGATTTTGGTGTATTGAAACGTTTTGAGGTCTTCTGAATTCATTTATGCTATTTTTACGAGATGTATGTATGTGTGTGTGTGTGTGTGTGTGTGTGTGTGTGTGTGTGTGTGTGTGTGTGTGTGTGTGTGTGTGTGTGTGTGTGTGTGTGTGTGTGGTGTGTGTGTGTGTGTGTGTGTGTGTGTGTTGTGTGTGTGTGTGTGTGTGTGTGTGTGTGTGTGTGTGTGTGTGTGTGTGTGTGTGTGTGTGTGTGTGTGTGTGTGTGTGTGTGTGTGTGTGTGAGTGAACACGATAGCTCCTGAACAGGGCATGCGATTGAGCTCAAATTGGGTATATGTGTTATAAACCACCGTCGCAAGACCGGTATTGATTTTGGTGTGTATAGGACTTACAGTTTTTCTACAGGGCTACGACAAAGATTTCTTTTACATTATGGCCTATGGAGGAAAATTCTGGAAAGTGCGCTAGCGTTTAAACGGTACATTCGATTGAGCTCAAATGGGGTATACATGTTATAAACCACCATTGTAAGACCGGTATTGATTTTGATGTGTATAGGACTTATAGTTTTTCTACAGGGCTACGACAAAGATTTCTTTTACATTATGGCCTATGGGGAGAAATTCTTGAAAGTGCGCTAGCGTTTAAACGGTACATTCGATCGAGCTTCAATTTGGTATATATGTTTGAATGATTCATCGATTAAAATTTATTTAAATGCTTGGTAATGATCTTAATCGTAAGTGTTCGGAAAGTCGAGTGGAGTCACTCCAGATTTTTTTTTTTTTTAATCCGAAAAATTCTATAATGGTCATGATTTGATTTTTACACCTTCACTCTACAACGAAATAAACACTCTGTGCCTTCCCATCGCCTTTCCTTCCTACCCCCTCCCCCTTTCGATATACTGCACCCTTAAATTCAGAAAAAGATAATTATGGAAGTACATTTTTCCCGTTGTTTTCATGTCATTTTTAGACCATGATTATGATGCAAGATAATAATGTGTAATATAGCACATGCATGTATAATGTTTAAGAGGCTTTTTCTTGACTCCTCCCTATTAGCCGACATTTTCGCTTATCCGACATTGAGCCGGCCCGTTTATGTCGGATAAACGAGACTCCTGTATTTTGTATTTCCAAAATACTGAAAACACATTTGATATTCTGACATTATATTAATCCTAACACCACAGATAGCTCAGATAGCATGTGCGAATGAAGATCATAAAACTGCTGATATTCACTCACCCCAAACCCCCCTCTCTTGATGTAATTTATGAGCTGCACCAGAACTGCACGTGGTATTGTAATAGAGCAAGAGCCAGCGACCGCCAGACCTTCGTCATAGTATAAAAGCTGGAACTTTCTCTGCGCATACCCCCCCAACAGAGGTAGGAACCATCGGCCACTCTAAAGTTTGGAGGATCGTGGCTTTGGCAGGTAACAGCTGGCAAAGGTGTATAAAATTGCAGAAAATTTCGTCATTTCATAAAGCTTCATTTTTACTTTCCGAACATGTACCATGTAAGGAAAGTATTGTAATCATGAAAAAATTCGACTTCGAGATTTTGGTGTTTTTACACGTTTTGAGGGCTTCTGAATCCATTTATGCTATTTTTACGAGATGTATGTATGTATGTGTGTATGTGTGTGTGTGTGTATGTGTATGTGTGTGTGTGTGTGTGTGTGTGTGTGTGTGTATGTGAGTGAACACGATAGCTCCTGAACGGAGCATTCGATTAAGCTCAAATTGGATATATATGTCATAAACCACCGTCGCAAGACCGGTATTGATTTTGGCGTGTATAGGACTTATAGTTTTTCTACAGGGCTACGACAAAGATTTCTTTTACATGATGGCCTATGGGGGGAATTTCTTGAAAGTGCGATAGCGTTTAAACTGTAGATTCGATTGAGCTCAAATTGGGTATACATGTTATAAGCCACCGTTGCAAGACCGGTATGGATTTTGGTGTGTATAGGACTTATAGTTTTTCTACAGGGCTACGACAAAGATTTCTTTTACATTATGGCCTATGGGGGAATTTCTTGAAAGTGCGCTAGCGTTTAAATGATGCATTCGATTGAGCTCAAATTCGGTATACATGTTATAAACCACCATCCTAAGACCGGTATTGATTTTGGTGTGTATAGGACTTATAGTTCTCCTAAAGGACTACGACAAAACTTTCTTTTATGTTATGGCATAATGGCATATGGGGAGAAATTCTTGAAAGTGCGCAAGCGTTTAAACGGTTCATTCGATTGAGTTTCAATTTGGTATATATGTTTGAATTATTCATCGATTAAAATTTATTTAAGTGCTTGGTAATGATCTTAATCGTAAGTGTTCGGAAAGTCGAGTGGAGTCACTCCAGATTTTTTCTTTAATTATAATATTGCCAACATTTCATCAAAATGGATGAATACGTATGTAATTAAATCTTAAAACGATTGGATACGAAAAACGAAGTACGAAAAGTTAACTTTCAGTATCTGGCATGGATTTTTTTCTCTGCTAGACGACTTTTTACCTCTAGAAAACAATTTAATCTCTATGTGCTTACGGAATATGAATTGCTATTGAGGTTTTTCGCTGTCAGACAATTTTGCGAAAAGAAGTGAGCTTTTATTGATTACGAAATCTGTTATCGAGTTTTTTCGTTGTCAGACGATCTTTTGTCATGAAATAAATTAGCTACTGTGTAACTCTTGATTTGCAGTTTTGATTGGATGTGTTGAATTGTTATTCGAAATTATGAATTCCCAAAACTTAAGATAAGAATTTTTAATACCTACATCTTCTTATTGAAACTGAAAAATTCCAATATGCTATTATTCGGAACTTTTGTTTGTGTTTTTAATCTCATTTTTAACAACACCATCGATTGCATCGAATAACTGAAATTTTTCTATGATAATGTCTCAGAAGCAGGGCTGCAGTGGGACCGAGGCATACTAGGGCGGAGCCCCGGTACTTTGTTTAAGGCAGGGCGGCGCCCTGGTTAATAAAAATTTCACATGTTAAAAAAAAACGAAATTTTAAATGTAACCTGCAGTATTAATTTTATTAGGCATTGAATCCCAGAGCTTGCAGAACCAGATGTTTGAAAAAGTTATCTGCACTTCATTTCCGACGAATAGGCCGCTTGTACTACCTATATATGTCTGTTATTCTTTTCTTTTTCGATTAATCAGTTTTTCCTCACTCGTTTCCATGCGTACAGCACATAGGAAGAATATCTATTTTAGAACAAATTACTGCATTTGTGTCATACTTAGTGTACATTAAACTTTATGGTGTTTCCACTTCAACAACAAGGGTGCATTACCTTATGTCAAAAATGGTTGCTTCCACAGAGACATGCTGAAGCTAGTCAGTCTCATTGGTCAATCACGAGTGTGTTCCAGAAGTCTTACTGAAGGAAAAGAGGAGCTGTGGTCATTGTTCTAAATTGTTTTTTCCAACTTTGTTCTTGTAAATAGATAAATTGTAATTTAATAAACACATAGTTAAAAAAAGTTCGCCACACCAGTTTTTAAAAAATCCACGTGTGACTGGCTTTACTTATAGCGCCCGTCACTTTTTATTACTTTCCGAACATGTACCATGTAAGGAAAGTATTGTAATCATGAAAAAATTCGAATTCGAGATTTTGGTGTATTGACACGTTTTGAGGTCTTCTGAATTCATTTATGCTATTTTTACGAGATGTATGTATGTATGTGTGTGTGTGTGTGTGTGTGTGTGTGTGTATGTGTGTGTGTTTGTGTGTATGTGAGTGAACACGATAGCTCCTGAACGGGGCATGCGATTGAGCTCAAATTGAGTATATATGTTATAAACCACCGTCCCAAGACCGGTATTGATTTTGGTGTGTATAGGACTTATAGTTTTTCTACAGGGCTATGACAAAGATTTCTTTTACATTATGGCCTATGGGGGGGAATTCTGGAAAGTGCCCTAGCGTTTAAACAGTACATTCGATTGAGCTCAAATTGGGTATACATGTTATAAACCCCCGTCGCAAGACCTGTATTGATTTTGGTGTGTATAGGACTTATAGTTTTTCTACAGGGCTACGACAAAGATTTCTTTTACATTATGGACTATGGGGGGGGGGGGGAAATTCTGGAAAGTGCGCTGGCGTTTAAACGGTACGTTCGATTGAGCTTCAATTTGGCATATATATTTGAATTATTCATCGATTAAAATTTATTTAAATGCTTGGTAATGATCTTAATCGTAAGTGTTCGGAAAGTCAGTGGAGTCACTCCAGATATTTTTTAGTTGCATTTAGAGAGATATTTACGGAAGTGACACTCTATTGAAGGTGCAACTGTAACAATTTAAAAATACTTCTCCATATACAGAATTCGAAACAAAAGAAGAAAAAAAAGCCCCCATGGCATCTGCGTGGTTTTTCACTTGTCTTGTGATACCCATAATTCGCTGGATCGATTCGGTCATTCGTTTGCGGCCAATCGACTGCCAATCACTCGTCAGTCCAGCTGACGTTGGCCAAACAGAACTCTTCCTTTCCAGCACGGGGATGATCCCTGGTTCCATCCAACCGGCCAGATCCGAGCTTTAGCCCACTACGACCAACATAAGCAAGACCTTTTTCTTTGAGATAGTTTATTTAGCTAGTATTAATTTGTATTATTTGTATCTATCTAATAGCAAGTCGATCATTAATCATCTATTGTGGACAATCGCTTCTCCACTACAACAAATTATCAATGATCGCTTTGCTGTTAATTTGTATCTGTTTCTTTTATTCCTATGCGTTTGTTTATTTCGTATTTTGTGATTATCTTCATTCAGAATTTCGGACATCCGGGCTCCAATTGTGCGACCTTCCTGCTAGCCGTGAGGACGGGAACTTTTCATTTCCAGCCCAGCACCAGGGAAGCGGGCCAGATCCAAGTTTCGGGCCTGCCGTCCACGACAGCAGGAACGCCACCTTTCTTGGCCGACTTTTGAGCCTCGGACGCAAGTTTCGAACTGACCGATCGCGATGACGGCAGTCGTCACAACCGCCATCCCCTGCACTCGAGCGCTCGCGCAGGCTCGCAGCGAATGTCTGAGCGCACAAGGCAAGTGGCTGTGATGCCCATCACCTGCCCGCGATCCGTTGTCCGATGTTCCTGATCCATGGCATTGCCAGATAACATATTTCAAATATCATTTCAACATAGTTCATGCACTTCAACTCAACATACCACATCCACATATTGCACTTTAATTTTGCATGCCTTGGACTAGTACCCCAGGCAACCGTTTCACGAGTAGAGAGAGCTACTCACCCAACGCAGAGGCCACGGCTGGCCACTCCATACACGCTTACTTCATCTACATAAGGTTTCCATTGTTGTAGAAGACAGATGCACAATCCAATGCAAGCGCCGATGCTATGTTGAAATGAACAATGTTGTTTTGAATGGTTCAGTACTCTATTGTTTCAATAATGACTGGCCTCACCATGGCCGAGTGAACTGAGTGGTACTGAGAATGGTAACGGTAGAAGTGTGAAGGTCCCAGGTTCGGGCCCCGTCTCGGGCTGTCGATCTAACGATTCGGAGTTTGGGACGGTTGTGTCCAGATGGAACGTGATTTCGCGTTAGAACACCTCAGAAAGACCCCCGATCAAGGCACCTCTTATCCAAGGCAGATAGCCCAACTTTGCCTTAACAACATAGACAATCCCAATAATTAGTGGCTTGATCAAAAAAGAAGGAGATACTATTATATATATATATATATATATATATATATGCGTTGAAGATGCAATAGAAAATCCACATTCTAAATATAATATTTAAATTTTAAACCTTTTTTAAAATATAATATTAAAATTTAAATTTTAAAAGTAAGTTTGTGTAACTGCTTATGTATTAGCATGCAATTTCATAACTAACAAAACAAACAATTTTTTTTTACCTTTTTTGACTACCAAATATTTATACTTGTTTGAGGAACCTCCTCTCTGTACGATAGATTTTTTAAGGAAGGGACTGAATTTTTATGATTCATTTATAGGAATATAAATCAGATAATTGTCCAAAAAACACCGCGGTAAAGTCATTTTCAAAATGTTTTATAAAAGTGCAAAACAAAACACCAATTAATACAGAATTGACGAGTAAGGTAGGGAGAATGCCTTCGCTACAGTAGGACTTTATGTTCATTTGTAGTTTGTAATTCTATTATATAGTTACGCTGATTCCTGACTCACTGTGTAACCATTCCGAGCAACTTCTTCAATACGAATATTTTACCGCCATGACTCCAAGAATTTCAAAAAGGACGAAAAGATTGAAATCCAGAAAAAGCGTCATAACATCTGCACCGTTTATACGATCTGCTTGAAAAATTTTCAAAATTATGTACGAAAATATAGAAAACAATCTGGGCTACTTTAAAAATCTGAAAATCCACCAATTTCCTCATTTTCAAGCAATTTTTTGCTATTTTCGGCTCCCTTTTATTTCCGAGAGTCAAAATGGAAATCATTTGCGTGACAAAATGAGCTCTTGCAACGGTAGGCCGTCCTATTCATCACGGTCATAAGGCTTTGAAGGGAAAGTGCGATTCCAAATATTTTAATATAGTTTTTCCAGTAGACATAATTTAATTTTTTTTCACAAATAAATCGCCTGCATGGTTATAAGAACGGCTGTGTACACAAAACGAAATCTTTCGAATGCCAAAAGTTTCCGCGCGTTTGCCGAAGAGCCTGAAATTCGATTTGGGTATACACAATGAAAATTTAATATGAACTTATTTATTTCAGGAGGACGAAGATGAACTATAGTGAATGTAGACATATTTTCGCCAAATGCTTTCTCTAGAGGCCGTTGCGATTGCCTCCACAGCGGGCTTTGACTTCTAGTTTAATACATTTTGACTATGTTTTTGAGGGATGTTCTCGATATAATTACCTAGTTTATATACAGTAAAACCTCACGATGGCGGACACCTCTGGGACCACAATTTATGTCCATGAACTGGGAGTGTCCGCTATCGAGGACTGCGATAATTAATAGAAAAACCTATGTATTTTATAACTTGACGTATGATGCATACTTTTTTAAAATATGAAACGGGAATATTTTGACATACATTGAATTGATGAAATAGTGCACTTGCCTTCCTAATGAAAGTGCAGCGGCTTTTTTACTTTCCGAACATGTACCATGTAAGGAAAGTATTGTAATCATGAAAAAATTCGACTTCGAGATTTTGGTGTATTGACACGTTTTGAGGTCTTCTGAATTCATTGATGCTATTTATACGAAATGTATGCATGTATGTGTGTGTGTGTGTGTGTGTGTATGTGTGTATGCGAGTAAACACAATAGTTCCTAAACGGAGCATTCGATTGTGCTCAAATTGGGTATATATGTTATAAACCACCGTCGCAAGACCGGTATTGATTTGGGTGTGTATAGGACTTATAGTTTTTCTACAGGGCTACGACAAAGATTTCTTTTACATTATGGCTTATGGGGGGAAATTCTTGAAAGTGCGCTAGCGTTTAAACGGTACATTCGATTGAGCTCAAACTGGGTATATATGTTATAAACCATCATTGTAAGACCGGTATTGATTTTGATGTGTATAGGTATTATAGTTTTTCTACTGGGCTACGACAAAGATTTCTTTTACATTGTGGCATACGGTGAGAAATTCTTGAAATGCGCTAGCGTTTAAATGGCGCATTCGATTGAGCTTCAATTTGGTATATATGTTTGAATTTTTCATCGATTAAAATTGATTTAAATGCTTGGCAATGATCTTAATCGTATGTGTTCGGAAAGTCGAGTGGAGTCACTCCAGATTTTTTTAGGACTGCATTCCTGCTCAGGCAGGAAGACAGAAGAATTTAATACCAGTTAGAAACTTTCAATTTTGCACCCTAGATTATAGCGAAAATTTCCAGCAACTATATCTGAAATAGGTCTCAAACAGGCCCCTTTAACCGCACCAGAAAGATTATAACTTTAGAAGATAATTTAAATGCTTCAAATATTTCAATTTATGCTGCTATTATAAGAATTAGGATACAGTTTCGATATCGGAGTGAGTCCTACATTTGTTGGGTTTATCCTAGCATATAATAGGCCAAAAATAATAGGATTTTTTAAGCTTTTATTTATAAAATTTATCTGGACCTGGATTCAGGGTTATTATGATTTTGATCAATCCGAAAAAATTGTCTCCCCTCACCCCCACCCCCTCTTTTAAACAGCCGACTTGAAGAAACCCAACTGGTTTTTTTTTTTGTTGTTGTTGTTGTTTTCCACAATTTCAGCTTTAAAATATCAATTTTAATTACATATCTAATAGCTAATACATTTCTTAATATCAGTACACCACGTGAAATTTCTTTTAAACAGCTGCCCCCACCTTTGCTACCACTAACCCAAGGCGAAAAAGAAATTAAGAATGACTTTTTCTAGTGAAAGTTTTTATGCCTATCATTTGAATGAAAATTAATTAGGATATTTTAACCATAACAAAGTTTAGTTTTAACGTTTTACTTCAGTATTAGAATAGTACTTTAATTTCATTGTTAAAATTATATTGCTAATAATCAATTAATCTAAAAGCAAACCATGAATAGTTATTATTATTATTGATTTATACATTTTTTTATGTGTAATCAGGGGCGTAGCCAGAAATTTTTCATGGGGGGGGGGTGTTACGACTACTAAAACTCATATGTGTATACAAGTGTGTGATAATGTAGTGAAGAATATACATTTTGTATGGCAAAAAATTCCCCATGGGGGGGGTTATGACCCCCATAACCCCCCCTTGGCTACGCCCCTGTGTGTAATTGATAACTGTAATTGATTATTATTACTAATTTAGCCATTTGTCATATGGAACTGATTTTTGTAATCAATACGTTACTTTAAGTTGTCTGTAGTAATTAGCAAAAATTTTTCAAATATTCTAAACCCCTATCCCTTTTCTTAAGAAAAACCTGATAAAACTCGAAAAAAAACAGGTTTTTTACAACCCTTCATTGGAGAGATGGATAAAAAGTTATCTTAACCTTTGAGGCGCAATCCTTTCCCAATGCTGAAAAAAGGACAGCCGTTGCCATCGCTCGACTTAACGACCAGCAAGATGGCGGACGATCGAAACGTTCATCGCGTGCCACCGATCTAGAGACCCTTTTTTGACAACAGCTGGCTCTGCGGCACAGCCAGCTGCGTCAAAAAAGGGTCTCTAGATCGGTGGCACTCGATGAACGTTTCAATCGTCCGCTATCTTGCTGGTCGTTAAGTCGAGCGATGGCAACGGTCGTCCTTTTTTCAGCATTGGGCAATGTGTCCAGCTGTTCTCGCATTCTTCCATTCTTCAGCAGATGTCAGTGCTGTAAAAAATAATCGTGACCATTTTTTTACGGGATATGACGTGCTAAAAAATAAAGGATTCTCGTGGAGCTATGTCACCCGCAACTATTTTTATAGAAATCAAATCTATTCTTCGTGACTGGCAACAGTCAAAATGTCAGAGTTTGATGTTTCTAGAGCGGGAACACTGCGCGTTAAAGGGTTAATCTCATCTGGATTCTCCTAACATCATCAGGTGGAGTGGAAGGGCAAGAATTCGGCGTCACTGAGGATTTTCTTTGAGAATCCGTCCTGCTTGCCGCATGCCTAAGCTTGAACTCTCCCCTGTACAAGATCACGGGCGCTGCCTTGATGTCTGTTTTCCGTATTCCGTATCGGTCGAAGCTCACGGTAAGGCTTAATTTGAATATTGCGCTTGACAGGCTTCGTTCTTTTGCTTGAATATCTCATGTCACCTCGTTAGAGGGGCTGGCTAATGGCGGACTCAGTAGAGTTTCAAGGAAATAAGGAAATATGACGCAGCATTTTTAATGGTTCTTCTTTATTCCTCTTTCAATCTTGAACGCCCATGTTTAACCTGTTTGCTCCCGTCATTGGAAAGGTACAACAAACAATCCATTTGAAATGTAAATGTAAATGGGGTGTTACGGCCGATTATCTGAGCGAGGGATCTAGGCCGAGGGGGGGACTTTCTAAGGGATCCTAACCCGTATTTACGCGAAGTTTGGGAAAAAAAACACGGAAAACTCCGAACCGTTAGGTCGGCGGACGCTACCTGGTTTTCAACTAGCTACCATCCGTCTCCCAGTTTAGAGCGCTAACGCATTCAGCCACTGGTCGGGCAAACAATCCATATGACCATTGTTGCTTCTCAGCGTTTGATGTATTGCGTTGGGTTGTGTTTTGTGTCATGGCAAAGCTACGCAAGGGCTATCTGCCAAGGATGGGGGACGCCTTGGCCGGAGGACATTTTAAGGAGTTTTAACGCGTATTCACGTTACATCTCGAGAAAAGTGACCCAAACTCCAGACGGTTAGATCGACAGCCGCGTGATAGGCCCGAACGCTGGACCTCCACACTTCAGCCGTGTACTATCTTGAGTGTCTTACCCTACTAGCTCGAGCAAAATTGCTAGTAGGGTATCCACTTGGTCATGATGAGGCTCTCAGCATTCGAAGATCCATGGATGGGAACAGGGCTACTCGCATTTTACGCGTAAATTGATATTTTTTGAAAAAATTGACTCTCACTTTTCGAAACTGCGAGTCAAATTTGACTCGCAAAATTTCAGCCGGAGATGATAACGACGTTTGCTCTCTCACTTTCCGGATTTTTCTATATTAGCCAGCTGTGCTCTCATAATTCCGCTTAACAGTGATTGTTGTGAGCGAGCATTCAGCGTCCAAAACAGGATTAAAAACTGCTACCGAACTGCATTGAAAGATTAAAATCTGTCTGATTTAATGACTCTTAAGTTTAAATACCATACTATTAACAGAATTTCCTTTTGGAGAAAGCATAAAATATTTTGAAAATGTAAAACAGAGAAAATGGGAAGAATAAAATATTCATACTTTAATGCTATGTCTTTGTAAAATATTTTATTATAAATGCTAAATTCGATTTAATTATTCTTAAGTAGTTAACAGGACTTTGAAATTTCAATGTGTATGGGAAAAAAAGGTAAGTGGAAATGTGCCTTTTATGCACGATTACAATTTTATAATTGTTTTATTTACTTCTTTTTCTGTCGATTTTTCATCACTGTTTTTAACATTTGTATTTGAAAAATTGTGCTACTCATGTCTGTCATCTAGTTTATATTAACCGTGCATTGTGGAGAAATCAACATGTAGGTGAAAATCAATAATTACCTGAGAAAAAAGGAGCGTCTTTATTTTCTCTTCCTTAGATTAAAAAAAAAAAAAAAAAAAAAAAAAACTAGTTTTTTGACTTTGACTCGCAGTTTTCAAAAATTGACTCTCACTTTTATTGACTGCGAGTCAACATGACTCGCAGATTTTGAAGTCTAGCGCGAGCCGTGGATGGGAAGCAAGATGGGTCAAAGAAGGGAGTCCTCACTCTCCACTACGGACTGGGAGGACCTTGCAGAGCCAAAGATTTGCGCAGATGCCTCTAATAATCTAGAATTCATAGACTTGCTAATATAGAACGATCGAATACGCTTATCCCAAGTCGTCCAATACTTTGCGTTTATTACACTTGAAAACGGGCGAAAGTTTAAAAAAGTCGGGAACATTTTGTCTTGCAAAATAACACTTTTCGGTCTGTCAGCCTGGTCGTGCATCTCGGAACAAGACGTCGGCGTTGTGATTTATATTGGAAGGTGCGCGCGAGGCTTCTATAGCGTCTGCGATAAGGCAAACAGAGAAAAGAGAGACTCCGCTGAACGAGATAAGGTGGAAGAAGTTCTCGTTTCACCAGAACTAGCTCCTCTCCGCTATCTTTTCCTCATTGCTCGTATCGGTGATGCAACGCATTAGGCTGATAATTTTGCAAGTCTCTCTCTGTGTGTTGGCTACAGAAACGCGTTGACGCCATGTGGAATTATTTGTAATTTTTCACAGCTGGGAAGGGAAAAGATCGGTAATGGATGGCTCTAAATGTGTATGAAATGCCAACGGCGAGAGAACTTATTAGTGAACATCGACGTCATCGCACCTGATTATGGATGGGGATAGAAATCTGTGTATGTTTTCTTCTCCCTCCCCCCTCAATCTTTATTAATAAAACTGAAGCAGGAAAGATACAAACGGTGAACATTACAAAGCGTTTTATAGCCGCAATCTCATTTGGGCTATAAAATAGCCCAAATGGTAGAAACAACTCTGCTTAATTTGAGGGTTCGTAGCGGAACAGTCCAGTGTAGGGGAAGAAGGTGTACAATGAAGTACGGGGTATAGTAAAACATACTATCTAAAATCAGTAGGATTTGTCACAGACATTTGTAATTCACACACCTATTATACAAATATACGTACCAGTAACTGATATAATTTGGAGACAATAGCATTTTTAGAACAAGAGCAAAAGAAAATTATTGTAAGTAATTTCACCATTGTAAGTAAATTTCATTATTAAAAGTAATTTTGTTTTCTCTCTTTGCTCTCATATGTATAATCATTTACTTTTCAAACATTGTGATATGGTCTTCATACTCCCAAAGAGAGAATTAAAAAAAAAAAAAATTAGGAATCAGTAAAAATGTATTTATTTTGTAGTCTCAATGCGGGGGTACGATGAAACATTTGTAGATGGGGTACAATGAAACATGTTAAATTTTACCTCGGGTGAATGCATTCACTTGAAATAAAATGTTGCGATTAAATATTTAGATGAGATTCCCATACAGCACATAAAGTGAAAAAGAATCGTTTTTAAATCGAACTCCATCTTCTTCAGATTCTGAAGATTGCGAGAATTCAGATTTTCTTTCAACAAGCAATTTAAACAATATAGAATATGAGCTATCCTTGCATAACATGGATGACACAAAGAGTATCGCTCCTAAGCATTATGCTTTTAATGAAGGAAGGTGAGCTTAAATGTTAAGAAATGTAATCTGTTGGGTTAATAACAAACTGAAATCATACGAAATGCGAAGTTCTGTACGTCAAAAGACTGCGTCCAAGCTTCAAATTTGTGCGGTAAATTTTTGAAAAAACTCAAATTGTATCAAAACTGTCAATTTCTGTTCCTTCAGGTGGTATAGAAAGGAAACAGAAATGCTAATTTTTGAATTTTTGATTTAATATGAAATGAAAAACGACAGGCTAATCTCTATTAAAAGTAACCTTCGGTTTTTTCAATTTAAATTTCATATTTATGTCTCATTAATGTTTATTACAAATGTACATAAAGCATGTGTGCTGAAATTTGAATTTTTACTCATATTATTTGAGCGTTTGTGAGGTGTTATTATTTCATTGTATCCGGGTATTTTTGATACAATGAAACACTGTCAGACATTTACCTTTTGTAATTTTTTAGCCATGAAAAAGCTATTTACAAACTCGTAAAAATTCATTTAGATGGGGAAAAGAGGAGGTTAAAAGTGTCCATTAATTTTATTCTTATACTTGCAAATTTAAAACAGGAAAAAAAAATAGTAAGTTTTGTTTCACTGTACCCCGTCTTCCACTATATGGGAATTTCTAGTAAACAGTCCAATTGTCAGGACGAAACACAAATTTCATTGGTTGTAGATGTTGGGCGAACAATCTTCAGTACACAGTTTACCGAAATCAATAATCGATGACACGTTTTATAACAGCAAGCTTATCACAGAAGCTTTCTCAGCTGATGCATTTCTCACACAATAAAATCCTTCCACAGTCGAAAACTCAGTGGAATTTCTCGAAGAGAGCTGCAAGCTGCTCCCCACCACATAGAAATGAAAAATTCTCAAACATCCTTCGAAAACAGGCTTCTCAATACAAGCGAAAGATCGCTTACAAAAGCACACAATACAGAGCTTACAGCTCTTCAGTTCGCTCAACTGAACTGACTGGGACGCGATCTACCTTTCTTATATAATTCCACCGAAATTTCTAGAAATTTCGCGGTAGATCCTTCTCTGGAATTATTTCCTAGTGGTGATGTAATATTAATACTATTGCAGAATACCAATTCAGGAAAGCAAACATTACAGGCCCCTTTAATAAAATCGCTCCAAATGTCCCCAAGCCTAGCGACTTTTGGCGAAATATCGCCAAATTTAGAACCAAAAATAACTTCCTAAAATTTAAGTCAGCTGAACGATATCATCAACATTTCTAGAGAATTCGGGAAAACCCTATGCTAAACAATGGGCACACCCAAATTCCCTATCTCGCATTCTAGTTAACCGATTTTTATGCATTAAAATGCTTAATTATTTGACGCATACAATACGAATTTTAGACTAAATTTAACCCCGAAGGACAGGTCACCCCCAAAAATTCGTAGCAGTACTGAACGAACAGTTTACCTGATTGCTACTGGGTTGGTTGGTTGGTTGGTTGGTTTGTGTTTAATGGCACAAGGTCCAAAAAGGACATACTGCGCCAGACAATGAGTTAAAACCATAAATGATGTATTCAGGTAAAAGGTGTCACGAAACTTAGTAAAAGCTAAAATGTAAAGACTAAATG
This sequence comes from Cheiracanthium punctorium, assembly GCA_038373885.1. Classification (NCBI taxonomy): domain Eukaryota; kingdom Metazoa; phylum Arthropoda; class Arachnida; order Araneae; family Cheiracanthiidae; genus Cheiracanthium; species Cheiracanthium punctorium. The sequence continues at coordinate 11,546 of JAWZYV010002307.1, read as the reverse complement.
ATGAAAAGTGAAAGAAAGTAAAAAGTCGATAGTGTTGAAGGTAGATAAAAAGTGTTAATGGAGGATAAAAGTTGAAACAAAGGCATCTGGATGGGGCCTCCCATCCAGATACCAGTCAGACAAAATTGGACACTTCACATTGAATAAAAGATTTTGGTACGTCTAAGAAATGCAAACAAATTTCGATGGGGGGTTTCACCCAAAATATCGTCCAGTTTGGGATGAGAACAGTTAAAAAGTATTTGGTAGAAACTATTAAAAGCAGAGCAAGAGGTTAAAAGATGATGTATGCTAAGATGAGTATGACAATGTGGGCATTCAGGAGGGGGTTCACCCAAAAGGAGGTACTTATGAGTTAGCCTCGTGTGGCCAATCCGAAGACGAGTGAGAGTGACATCGTGTTTACGGTATGGTTGAGTGGACCAGTGGGTGAGAGCTGGCCGGATAGAGTGAAGTTTGTTTTGCGTTTCACAGTCCCATATGTCATTCCAAGTGCCTTTTGTTAGGGAAGAGATGCCAGACTTTATGTCAGTATAGGGCAGATCACGGTTATATGGGACGGTAGAATGCCTTGCCAAAGAATCGGCTTTTTCGTTTCCGGGAATCCCAATATGGCTAGGTACCCAGCAGTAGAGGATGTTGTATCCACGGTTCATGAGTCTCTTGTGCATGCATAGGACTTTTAAAATATAACTATGAGTGAGGGAGCCAGATTTCAGATTCTCTAATACACTTAATGAGTCAGAGTAGATGATGAAATGTTTGATATTTGTTCTCGAGATGTAAAGAAGGCTTTCATAAATAGCTATTAATTCGGCTGTAAATATGGAGCAAAATGAAGGTAGGGTGTAGTTGTAAGAATGATTTCGATGTACATAAGCAAAGCCAACGTGATTAAGAGATTTTGAGCCGTCAGTATATAGTTTGTCGAAGTTTCTATATTTGCTTTTATGGTCTAGAAATAACTGTTGGTATATTATGGGGTCAGTGTTTGGTTTTGTGAAGCCTTCGAATGGTTGTAGGTAGGAAATCTGTAATTTAGTCCATGGCGGCACTTCATGAAATGAACAAGTAGATGCATTAACATCCTCCAATTGGGTACCGACTACACTCCTACGGATTCTAAGTCCGAAGGGGGGAGTGCAGGAAGGGCGATTTTCATAAAACTGGTCCAATTGGGTGTCTATTAGAGAATCCTTTAAGGGATGTGAAGAATGAGAAAGGATGCGATAATAGGTATTTAATGATAATTTATGACGTATGAGAGTGAGAGATGGTTCATGACAGGTGACGTAAAGGCTATGTACAGGCGATGTCCTAAAAGCTCCAGAGCATATGCGTAGTGCAGTATGATGCACAGTGTCAAGTTTTTTTAGTGCTGATTTAGAAGCCGATCCATAAACGCAGCTTGCATAATCAATTTTGGATCGGATGACGGCACGGTAGATCCGCAAGAGCGCATCACGGTCTGCCCCCCAAGAGGTATTGGTTAAAACCTTTAAAATGTTAAGTTTTTTCTCGCATTTATTGCGGATGTCTGAGATATGTTTAGCAAATGTAAGTTTCTTGTCAAAATTTAAACCTAAAAATTTGATAGAATCCTTGACAGCAATATTGGTATGGTCCAGATAAAGTTCCGGATCTGGGTGGATCCCGCGCTTCCGGCAAAAATGGGTACAAACTGTTTTCTCTGCTGATATTTTAAACCCATTTCTGTCACACCACTTTAAGATGCGGTTGATGGCATTCTGAAGCTGGCGTTCTATCAGGCGCATGTCCTTTCCCTGACAGGAGATTTGCAGGTCGTCTACATAAAGACTACCGTAGACAGTCGAGGGCAGTTGTTCCAGGATGTTGTTAATTTTTATTGAGAAGAGGGTGACACTAAGAACGGAGCCCTGTGGAACACCCTCCTCTTGAACAAAGTTATTAGATAGCATGCCATTAATCCGGACCCGGAAATATCGGAGTGACAGAAAGTTTTTTATAAAAGTGGGTAGGTTGCCTCGAAGTCCTATATTATGAAGATCCAAGAGGATCCCGTACCTCCACGTTCGGTCATATGCCTTTTCAATATCAAAAAACACAGAGACTAAGTGGTTCTTCCGTAAGAAGGCATTACGAATTTGGGTCTCTAATTTTAATATGTTATCTATGGTGGATCTACCCTTCCGGAAGCCACTCTGGAAGGGATGTATATGGTTCCCTGTTTCTAAAATGTAAACAAGCCGGGTATTGATAATTTTCTCCATTAATTTACATAAGCAACTAGTAAGGGCTATGGGTCGGTAGTTATTAGGGTTAGATGTATCTTTTCCTGGTTTAGGAAAGGGAATAACTATTGCATTTCTCCAAGAGGTGGGAAAGGTTTGTTCGTTCCATATTCTATTGTACAATTTCAAAAGGTTGAGTAAAGATGCATGGGATAAGTGTTTCAGCATTTCATAAGTAATACCATCGGGACCTGGGGATGTGTTTGAGGACTGTTTTAAGTGTTTGGTGAGTTCATGGATGGTAAGGTCGCTATTGTATGTGAAGTGTGAGGAGGTTTTGAAATTTATTTTTTGTCGTTCTGCTTGTTGTTTATATGGAAGGAAAGAATTTGAGTAGGAGGTACTGCATGAGATGGAAGAGAGAGATTCACCAATACTATTTGCGATTTCTTTTGTTTCGGATATAATGCTGTTATTTATGGATAGACAGGAAATAGACTGATTAGTATAAATACCCATGGCTCTTTTTGTTTTCGTCCATAGTTCCTTACTAGAAGTAGAGGCTGTAATGCTGGAGATATATTTGATCCAGGATTCTCTTTGACACTGACGCCGGACTCTACGTGCATAAGCTTTAGCTTGCTTAAAGTGGGTGAGATTTTCGGTGGTGGGGAACCGCCGAAAATTGCTCCAGGCTTTCTGCTGCTTCTTTTTAGCAAGGGTGCATTGTTCATTCCACCACGGTTTTTTATTGCGTCGAGGTCTGATGCCTGATTTAGGAATACTGGCATCAGCGGCTTGGATGATGATTGAAGTAACGTTTTGTACAACCTCGTCTATGGGGCCTTCAACAACATCAGAGGTGATGGCAGACAGGGAAGTGAAGGTGAACCAATCTGCCTTATCATGAATGTATCTAGGTACTGAAGTATGTTGGGGATTGTGGTACAGAGGTGACAGAAGAATCGGAAAATGATCACTGTTGTGGAGATCGCTGGATACAGAAAAATTATATGTTGGGAGAAGTGATGGAGAACAGATTGCAAGGTCTATTGCATGGAAAGTTTTAGTTGGATAGTGAAAGTAAGTATTGTCACCATTATTCATGCAGCAAAGGGAGAAGTCAGAGAGAAGTTCTTCGATTTGAAGGCCTCTATTGTTGGTGTCCTTGCTACCCCACAAGGGACTATGAGCATTCATGTCACCAAGGAGGATGAAAGGAGGAGGAAGTTGCTGAATGAGACTATTGAGGGATGTTTGGCTTATGGCTTCACTAGGAGGGAGGTATATACAGCAGACAGTTGTGAGTTGTTTTAATTGAATACGAGTGGCAACTGCTTGGAGATTTGTGTTAAGATTGACCATAGTGTGAGGATAACTATTGTTAATTAATAGGGCAACTCCACCTGTGGCCCTATCATTGAGCTCATAGTCCTTGCGAAAGATGGTGTAATTATGGATTTTAGTATGTCTATTGGTTTTGAGAAAGGTTTCCTGAAGGGCAAAGCAAGCGGGGTTATGATCATAAATCAGCGTTTTGAGGTCATCGTTTTTATTAAGGAAACCGTGGCAGTTCCAAGACAGCAGCAGAGCCATTATCATGTTGTGTTTGGGATGATGCTCATCTTGCTCCGAACCCCCGTAGGCTTGAGAGGGGTGCTAGGGATCTCGTCATCATCCATGGGAAGATCTGACATTTCAGAGTCAGAGGGGTCCAAATGTAGGATAGTATCGTCTATAGGGCGTTGTGGAGGAACGTGTTTGATTTTGGGTTTATTGTACTTTGATCTGTAGACCGAAGACTTTTTTATTTGTGGTCGGGTTGAGGTAACATTTTGAGAGTTTTTCTTTGATATATGTTTTTGTGGAGCCGTGGAGGATTTATTTTGATTAGAGATGGATTGTTTAGGTATTTGGGCTGTTGCAGAAGGAAAGGAGACAGGTACGGATTTTGGTAATTCGGTTTGAGTTGCTATTGTTTTAGTTGATTTTGTTACAGCTGCATAAGATAAACCAGGTTTTGGTGTCCGGCTTTCTATTATCTTACGGGCTTCCGGATATGAGAGTCTTTGAGAGGCACGTAGGGACTGAATTTCTTTTTCAAACGCCCATTTCGGGCAAGATCTGGAGTATGAAGGATGTTCCTCTTTACAGTTTACACATTTTGGAGTTGCAGAGCAGGACTCACTGTCGTGGTCAGAAGCACCACAGCGAGCACAGGCAGGTGACCCACGACAGGAGGTTTTAGTATGGCCGAACTTTTGACACTGGAAGCAACGGATTGGATTTGGTACATATGGTCTCACGGGGCATAATAAATAGCCGGCTTTAATATGAGATGGAATAGTGGGTGACTGAAAAGTTAAGATAATATGTTTAGTTTTGATTATTTGATTATTGCGTCGAATAGTGATTCGACGAACGGCACTTACTTTGTCATCTGTTAGGTTTTCTAATATTTCAGCTTCAGAGCAGTGTAAAAGTTCGGGTTCCGATACGACCCCTCGTGAGATGTTTAAGGATGTATGAGGGGTCACTGTAACAGTTTTTAGGCCGAAGTTTTTAATTTTCATTATTTTGGAAGCTTGTCTATTGTTTGATACTTCTACTAACAGGTCTCCAGATCTTAATTTTTTTACTTTTTTTACTTCTCCTACATTGTCGGTGATACATTTATGTATTAAAAAAGGGGATGTTTCATTAAAATTACCTTCAACGTAGTGAACGATGAAGAATCGAGCGTTCATGTGTGCTAATTGTGAATCGATGTTTTCATTACAAGTTGACAGCGGAGCATTGACGATAGACGAAGAATTTTTCGTATCCATGTTGGGGAAGATTGAAATTCGGACCCGACCGCACCACCCACCACGGAGCCCAACGAGGGGATGTGCAATTGCACACCAGTGCTAGTCGGGTCTATACGCTCACAGTACATCCCTTAGGCAGCGTCCACCCTTAACGACGTGCCCAGTAGATGTCCGATTGCTTGATCCCTAGCAGTTGATCGAAATCAGTACCACCAGCCGATTGATACACAGGGGAACGCTGTGTACCTCCCGTTTACCCGAAGCCGAGGCCAAAGCAATGTGTTGGAGAAGACCCCTCAATTACCAGGATCCCCATTTCCGGGGACACGGGTCTCCACGCACGGCAAACACGTGGGCAGTTTTCCGCCAATAGAAGCTGATGGCACAGAGTGGCCACAGCTTCTGAAGGGGGGCCCTCACTTCCTGAGAAGAAACTACGCCGAGGGGGAAAGTGAAGGATAAAGCTAAGGAGAGGGGAGGGTAGAGGAAAGAGAAGCGAAGGATCGCTGGGGCCCCGGGATTGCGACACCCGTGAAAACCTAAAGAAGGTTTTCCCCCTGAGGGGGATTGCTACTGGGACGGATTATCTATTAGTCTGAGTTTCTACTATGTCAGAGGCCACAAATGATAAAAGAAAGGAAAGAAAAAATATTACAACCCATCTAAAATATATAAGAATTATCTTAATTTTAAAAAATAACCTTTTAAATTCGAAATGCAATGCGCATGAAGGTGTTGAACAGAAATAATAAATAAATAACCCGTACATGCTCAGTTAAACACATTTTGCCGAAATAGGAAAAATTCTATTTCATATTATAACATGCATACTCACATACTAACAGTTATGTAATGATGTCTAGTCTAGTGTTATATTGGCCGTATGTTATGAATATAGAAGGTTTTGGTTAAGAAACTCAAGCCTAGTCGATTTTTCTAGAAGGGGGGCCTAAGAAATTTTACAGCCTAGAGGCCGCTGTAGACTTAATCCAGTTCGATTAAGGGCGATTCGATTTTGCGCAATCGTAGGCCCTTGTGTGACGAATTTATTATTCGTTTTGGTAGCGCCACTGTCAGCCAATGGCATAACGTGATGAATGCCTCCTCTGTTTTGGTCGCTCTGAATAAAGGCAAAGCTGCACGACAGATATTGTCCTAAGGGAAGGGGGGAGGGATACCTTTTTAAAGGGACCGGAGGACTTTTAAGAAATTCTAACGCGTGTTCACGTTACATCTGGAGAAAACAGCCTAACACTCTGTTAGATCGACAGCCACGCGGTAGGACAGAGCTCTAGACATTCAGACATTTACCAATGTTCAGTGTCTTATCCACTCGATCGTTGGTTGGCTTTGTCGCTCTTAAAGTTAACACTTCCATTGTAGACAAACAAACAAACAAAAAATTCACATCAATTTATGTGACAAGTATTAAAATGTCTGCAGCAGATCGGTCGATTAAACTCGATTCCCACTAAAACACCAAAAGCGAAGCAACAACCGGCTTGGTCAGTGCTTGGGAGGGTGAACTCCTCTCTCTTGACCGAGCCTGTTGTGCACCGCGTATGCTAAAGGGAGCTGGTCCACGTAAAATCTGCCGTAGCTCCAATGTTTTCCGTGTTCAAATAATACCACTGAGGCTACTAGGTCTCTCACTTGCAATTGGTTCAAAATAGGAGACCGCTCATAGGGGGCAAAGTTGATCTGCCTACAAGTCACCCCCAATAATGAAATGGCCAGCATCTCCGTCCCTCGTGTGGTCAAGTCTACAAGTAGGGTGATGACCCGGCCATTAGAAAAAAAATTAAAATCCTACACTGGCACATATATATATTTTTTTTTATTGCTATAAGTATTGATCGCTGTAAATGACCACCGTTTACTTTAAAGAGTGAAAAATTCTATGTAAAAGAAATATCAATTTTCGATCTTTTAGGTAAATCCGATGATTGGTAAGCTTTGAATGAAACTCGTCACAGAGCCACTTACTTTCAAAGAAACAAAAATTCATTCAACAAGCATCTAAATTTCATCTCAACTCATCCACAATTAATATTCGAAAACGGAAAAGGCGCATCTTACTAACATTTATTCTAATTTAAAACGAATCAACACTGGGAGGCTAATTTAATAAAGCAGCTGCCGAAAATATATTCCACGCATCCACCAGTGAAGTCGTTTGCAAACGACAAAAGGAAGCTCGCAGAGCTCGAATGGAAAATCGGAAAAGAGCTCTATTTCAGCGCTCTGTTTAGAGTGATTATTGTTTTCGTTATACGCGCTTCATAAAGATCGAAAAGGAAACATCAAAGTCAAGTGACGTGAATGATTATTTCTTGTTCCGAGAACGCAGGCGTCCCTATACGCTGACACTTCTCCGGAGGAGGTTTAAAACACGGTGAGGGGGGATTAAAGGATTTTATTCATTAATGTAGAGGGGACAATTTTGAAGAAGTTGACATTATGATATGGTACTTTTCGCAAAACTTCTTTAGTTAAAATTTCCTTAATAAAGTTAAATATTTATTTTAAATGATACTGAGCTCGTAATTTGTTGATTTCACGCCCGTCTTACTTACCACTGCCAAATAACATATTTCTATACGAAATATTTCATTTTCAAAGTAAATACTGCCGTAGAAATTCTGTGAGAAACTGCATTATTATTATTTTACTGACAAACTTTCCTTCCCTTTTATTTTTTGCCATTTCCAACGAAGTTGCAAAACACTTACGATTTCGGCTTGTCTGTCTTTCTGTAATTCCATGTTCTAACTGCCGTAAATACGCATCAATTATAACGAAATTTATGTATGTTATTCTCGTGTACTGTACCATGTACACCTTGTTAAAAATTGCATTTATATTTCATTTACAGAGCACCGAAAAGAATTCTAATACATGACCCTCAGTGGACAGTCAGTCTTTAAAGCATAGTATACAGATTTAGACTTATTTCAAATGAAACAAAATTCATTCTTGTTGTTGAAGATTATAAGATAATGTTCTCCATCAAAAACAGTCAGTAGCATTTACAGCTCTTTTACAGTCCTCAAAAATATCCAATATACTACGGTCTATGGCAGTTTAGAGAGATTATTAATATACAAGGGGGATTCAAAAAATAAGTTACACTTCTTCTTCCACGGATGGCAACATTGTGATACAAGACCGAAGCTTTCACAGACGATAGTTCAGTTCTACGGCTTCCAACAGTAGCAATTTCATTCGGATAGTGACAACCGTTGGTGCGTAGTACGAGAAGGAAATGGCATGTAAACCGGGAGCTTCCTTTGAAGTACGCAGAGCAGTACGTTTTTTGTGGGCAAAACGCTTCACGAGTACAGAGATTCATCGTGAAATATCGACAGTATATGGACCACACGTAATGTCACGTCCAGCCATCTTGAAATGGTTCGCAGCTTTGGATGGGAGGTCTGGAGGCATCCACCGTACAGTCCCGACCTGCCGACCAGTGACTTTAACGTGTTCGGGAAACTCAAAGAGCGTTTGGGTGGAAAATAATTTTCCAACGATGGCCAGTTTCAGACAACTGTTCTAAGCTGGCTCCAGGGCCAAGGAGCGATATTTTACCGTCAAGGCATCGAACGATTCGTTGAACGTTCCGACAAATATCTGCAGCGACTGGGAGATTATGTAGAGAAATAGTGTATGTGTGTCATATTGTATTCTAGCGCACTCCTCAATAAAATGTTTTTTGACCTACATTTTTCGAGTGTAACTTACTTTTTGAATGCCCCTTGTATTTCAAGCGCAAAAGAATAAGTACAGGGCAATTAGACGGGACTTTTAGTGACGTCATCTGAGTGACAGCCTACTGCACATCCTTTCTGCCCAGATTCTCCTGCTGTCTACCTATTGTATTCAACCAGAAAAAGGGTATTAAAAACATCAGTTTCCATTATCCTTAATCACATCAAAACACAAAAGCACCACTAGGAAATCAAAGTCGAAGGCTTGCTTAAGCAGGTCAATCCATTACAATCATCCAAAAACTAGAATTTAACCCTTTGAAATGCAACCCTTTCCCAATATCGAAAATGTGCAGTCGTTGCCATACACGATTTAACTATCAGCACGATAGCAGTCGATCGAATCTCTCTTTGCGTGCCACAGAGCTAAAGAACATTTTTGACACAGATGGCTGTGCGGCCCGCACTGTTCTTTCACCTATAAAACCTCAAAATAGTTTTTTACTTACTGTTTAATGTAGTTGTTTTAATCCAATTTTGTTTGCTATTTTACTAAAATTCCCACAAAAAAACTCATCCTTTTGCTTTTCGTTTATTAATAGTAAAAAACAATCTTAAATTTTTTTAAGATAGGAATCTTCGCCGTTCTTTTTTTACAACCAATGTTGACAGATATCGCCTTGTAATATCACTCGTTTTTTATTTGAATCAGAGTGACAATGTCTGCTAACAATTAAAAATAGCATACAGTACTGCCAGATGTTCTTCGTCATAAGTCTCTAGTTCTTTTTTTTATTATTATTATTGAAGTAAAACTTCTTTAGGCGCAACTAGGGAGTAACTCAGATTTTTTTTCTGACGGAAGTAACGCTCAGTAAAGGAAGTGACGTATCTTTTTCCCCCTCGGTATATTCATTTGCGGAACAGCTCTCGGGCGTTCGTTCCTGCAAACGTCGATTGTACTCCCTACGCGTCGACATTACTCCCTACCTGTTTTGAAGAAAGATCTTATCTGATGACTCTGTTCAGTGGATAGGTGGGCCGGCTCTTGTCAGAGCCACTGTGGGAAGCCTTTCGCTGAGCAGGCGACGATCCTGCTGACTGTCTCTCACTGTTCTTACAGGCGGTGACCCAACCTGTCACCTCCGATAAACAAGACAATACAGAAAGTGGCACAATGGTGCATTCCGTGGTCCAAACTCCGTTGCTTTACTCACATGTTTCCAATGGCATTATTACAATATTCAATGGAATAATGAGTTAAAACTGTGACATGATCGGTTTCCATGATACATAAATATTGTTTGTCTGTACTTAAATAGTATGTAATCTTTTAATATTGCTCATGTGTTTTTGAGTTATTTATAACGATGAGCCAAATGTAAATTTTTAAACAGAATAATACTTCGAACAAAAACCAGCAGAGGCAAACAAATGTTTAAGAACACTGCCATAGAAAAATGCAATAATAGACCCTACGTGCATTCGATACCAACCGACAGAAGAAAACACCAGTTTAGGAACACAGTTAAAGAAAAATACCAGAACATTCTCTCGATTCAAACCCTACGGGAAAACGTTTTAAGAAAATACTGAAAGAATAATAGTTCAACACGGACACTTCCTGGATGCTAACCCGATATCCAGACGGAACAACGGTTTAAGAACGCGGGTATGTAAGACCACAAAGAAACAAACACTGGCTGCAAAATGTTCAAGAACAAAATAAAAGAATAGCAAATAGACACTCCGTGGATTCTAACCCAACCTCAAGACGGAGCAGCGGTTTAACACGGGGAGAGAACACCACAAAGAAACGGACCCTGGCTGCAATCAATCCCAAACAATAGACAGAACCTGCAGTTTAAAAACACGGATACAGAATAATAATTCGAAACCTACCAACAGACGAAATCAACGCTTAAGAACACTATGATAGAAAACACATACACACAAAAAAAAAAAAAAAAAAAAATATGTACACTACCTCCATTCGAACCCAACAAACAGAGGTAAACACCAGTTAAAGAACACAGTTAAAGTATAATACTAGACTATGGACATTCGCCCCATTCAATCGCAACCTCCAGACGGAACAATGGTATAAGAAAACAGTTAAAGAATAATACTACAACATGGACACTTCCTGGATTCTAAGTAATTATCATGAATTACCGATGAATTTTCGCTATCAAGAATCTCAGCCGTTAGTTGATTTAAAAAAAAATGATCTAACTATGAATACTTTTCGACTTCAACGCGTTTCGATACAACGATAGATGCTGTAGTTTCAGGAAAATTAGCAAATTTAGAGAGTTAAATTTATGTTTTACATTATAATTACCACAAACATATAATTTCATACATAAAAATTATGATGACATTCAAGTACCTATTTCCAATGAATAATATGAATATAATATTTATATAATCTTTGTAAAGTACATGAATAATAAATATAATTACATTATAATATGATATTTATTTTAAGTTAAAGTTTAATCATTTCTGTGATATGTGTCGTAAACGTCAAAGAAGTTTTACTTCAATCGCGCGTAAAGATTACACGCACACACTTTTTTTATGTAATGCATTATATTAGCTTCAGAAATCATCAAAAGCTGCTAAATTCAGCGACGAAACAAAAAAGGAAACGAAAAGTGAAGTACAAATGGCCTACATTTACGACACTGCTTTCAACGATAGTTCTTCGTCAAAAGTCTCTAGTTCTTTTTTTATTATTATTATTATTATGTAATGCATTATATTAGCTTCAAAAACAATCAAAAGCTACTAAATTCAGCTACGAAACA